>JAWWNJ010000104.1:0-600000 GCA_037176885.1 Favolaschia claudopus
GCACTGCTCGAGCCGACGCCAACGACAACGGCCTAGTACCCGTAACCTGCGGCAGAACGAAGACTAAAGTACTAAAGACTCGCGGGGTAGGTGGGCGGTGGGTGTCGTGGACGGGTGGTGAGAGCAGGTAGACGTCGATATTGATGGTGATGGATCGGCCGCGCTGACGTGGCATATCTCACCGACCACCGAAAGCTCGTGGGATGCGGAGTGGACGCACACGCATTCACCCGTGGGTTGGGGATGGAGGTGGAGGGAGCGACCCGGCCTTAGGAATCAACCGGGCGCTCGAAGGATTGGAGTGGGGACCGGCGATGCGGAATGTATGGAGCGCCGAGAACGAAGACGGTGGGCTCGCAGACGCGCGACGGCAAGACGAGCTGATCATACCCCGGTCGTGACGAAGGGAACGGAGACGGGGGCGGGGTTGATGGGCGGGGAGCGAGTGACGTCAAAGTATAATACGGGGAGGCCCACCGCGGCGTCCAAAGAGGCTGTTAACGCACCGTAAGATGGGGAAAGGTAAGAGTGAGTATCGTCCGCTCACCCTGTATTAAATTGTGCTCGAGTCGACAGCATACAGTTGGTGGAGCAGGGAGGCATTACAACCACGAGTCGACGACTGGACTATCCACGCTCGAAAGGGGTGACGTCTGAAAGAGAGAACGAGTCATTCACGAAGGAGGTGCTGGTGCTAGCCGGGATGGTGCAGACGCAAATAGGTGCCTGAGGACCCGCTATAAAATTGACGTCCTGGGTGAGGCGAGGGACGAGGCGCAGATAATCTTATCATACCTGCAGATAGACAGATAGTAAGTGAGACGTCTAGGCGCGTGAGGCATAGAAGGAGAGTAAATATTCAAGCGCCGTCTACTAAGAAAAACGAAAAACATCTTCTTTAACGACGATTCGAGAGAGTCGATGGAGTAATGTACGCACCAAACGCGCTATTCCGTTCTGTATCACCCGCATCTAGAGACTCATTCATAGCCTTGAGAAACCCTCTGATAGCTGCCCAGTTCAAGCCTTCAAGTATTCCTGCGCTGTGGGGCATAAGTAGCACCAATATCTTGTGTTTTTCGCACCACTGGCAGGACATCAATGGACAAGCGCCGCAGCCTCGGGGCTCGTTAGACGACGCGGTACTCAGAGAAGCAGTAAAGAAGGGAGACAGTGCGCCCCGCGACGAGGGTCGCAGTGAAGCAAACGAGTTAGAAGGAAGAGATTCAAGAGAATCACTGAATCAGCAAAAAGAGTGACTCTTTGTCACTCATTCAAACCCTAACCCTAGAGGAATGGACACGGTCACATGATGGCGCGACGGTCAATGAGCTTTGCCGATCGTCTGACGCTCACTTGCGCCGAGGCGCGTCTATTAATTGTTTGTAGAGATCTACAGCAGCTTCATGAGTTGAACAAGCTTCACGGTCAGTTTTCTCTAAACTATAGTTCGTCAGACGTCTATGATGTCGCAAGACAAACCTTCCGGGAAGGCTTTTGGTGGCGTTTCTCGTGGTCTTCCTGCCGCCCTTGTCTGCGCCTAAATCAATCTAGTACAATCAGAAAAATTTGGCTCTGTTTCGAGATGGAATGTAGCTTTTGAGACTCGGGAGTGAGCATTTTTTACGGCTGATGTTTTGTAAATACCATTTTACACCCGTCTTCGAGCTCCGTTTGCGGAGGCTTGGAGAGAATTGGCACATGTCCGGCCTCCGTGCGGTATGGGAGGGATGGGCGGGCGAAGATTCCGCACACTCTCCCTGGTTCGAAAACTCTTACTAATACCAGTACCATCCGAGTCGTCTGCAAGACGGCAATACCGGTGCATCCCCAAAACCACACAACTACGCATTCATCTCCAGCTCTTTGCCCATCCTGTCCGCCTTTTTCGCTTTCTCTTTGAACAAGTACTCATCAACACATTGAACAGAATTCAAAATGTGCTTGAAAGACGACTCACCACCAACGACATCTATTGGCACTACCGCACCAGAAACATGCTAATACTAAAGAAGCGTGCGGCAGCTATTGCGAGATGATGGTAGATTGGCAGGCGGGGGGCCGCGGGAGCTCCAATGACGGATAAGCAGAGATCCTAAGTATATGATTTAGCAGGATACCAGCCTCAGCCATTTTGCCAACGTTTTGCTGCTGGCGGTGATTGCAAAACGAAATCATAGATACGATGTCCAAAGCTCGAGCCTCGGTCTCAGCAGCCTAGACGTACATATGTCCCAGCCTTCGTGTCGTGCTTGATGTATTTGGAGGAAAGATTCTTTGTCCCGAGTGAGCGTCAGCCCGTGTGGTCGCAGAGAGTAAGTATAGGTCTCTCTTCGCTTTTCAGGACCGTCGCTTGGAATCTAGGTATGTCAATAAAAGGTGTTCAAGTTCTGTGATCATATCATCCAAA
Organism: Favolaschia claudopus; assembly: GCA_037176885.1. Lineage (NCBI taxonomy): Eukaryota > Fungi > Basidiomycota > Agaricomycetes > Agaricales > Mycenaceae > Favolaschia > Favolaschia claudopus. The sequence continues at coordinate 2,411 of JAWWNJ010000104.1, forward strand.
GATACCTTCAAACTCGATCGCAAAACGAAGAATGATTTCACGCTCAGGTTCACTCTGTACAAAGCATCAGATACAAGACAGATTCGATGAACTGGTTGACGTGTTCTCCCGTCTTCCAGCATTCCTGGACCAGCATGTGCTGCACCTAGGATGAGAGGCTGACATCAGATAGATATTAGCAAAAAAGAGACCAGTAGCCGCACCGCTTGACCCGACATAAGAAGTGCATCTACAGGGCGGGCCTCGAGCCGCTCGTATCCTCTAAAAATTGTTTAGAGCCATGAGACGTGGTATGCGACTCCATAAAGCCCTGTAGCGATATAAAGATGAGACTTCATCCGACGCGCAAGTGGACGATACCCTTTTATCAACCTCGTTCCCCCATTTATGCCAATGGATGGGCATGATTCCGGAGGTGTGCGACTGAAGGGCGAACTCGCAAACACAGCAACTCCGGCAGGTGCATCGAACTTGAATTCCGGGACTTTTTTTGTTGTCCGGAGGCGACATCGCCGTTTTTGTTCTGGTAGGGAGGGCGGGGCCGTTGATGGCGGAGAGATTGCGGAGACAAGTGCGCAGTGTGAGACGGGCCGCAAACGGGCCGTGTCGGGGAGAGAGACCTCGGAGTGAAATTAATTATGCAGTGCGAACCGGCCGCGTAATCCTATCTACCTACCTACCTGCATGACGAGGATCTGCGGGAAGAGACCTACATGGCGGTGCTTTTTTTTGTGAAAAAATGCCGATGAGGAGGGCGGCTACTTAATTGGGGACATGTGAAACTAAAAGACGGATCTACTATTTTCCGAAAGCGGAAGTGAATCGGGTGCCACGCGAGAGTTGGTCAGCATCTGAGATTTGATGTATAGTTTTTCGCTTGCTGTATTTAACGTGACTATGCTGCTCAGTAGTACTACCCAGCTTCCACCCATATCTTTGCCACCGATGCAGAATATCAACGAAGATCAGCACACAGACTTCAGTCCGGCTCCCCAAGGATGCTGCCCATGGCCAGAGCATTCCCGCATCCGAAGATGGTTCATCGCTGCCATATCAGCACGTCAATGCGGGCTACGCGTCCCATATTTTTCCTCCAGCACAAAGTACACAAAGCATGGGTCGTGCGTGTTGTATCTCGTTCACTGAGTTTCTATCTCTTACTTCTTGTCCCGCAAATTCTCTCTCCTCGTTCGACCCGTTTGTCTCGGCACCCGTTCCCAGTCCCAATTCCATCGGACCATCTTCTGATGATGGGATCACAATCCCGTCCGAATTTCAGACTTTACCGTGGATGCAGACATACGATGAACTTGGCACAATCAGTGGCGGCAGGGACTTGCAATTTTGTCGGTGATGATCCACAACATCTCATCAATGCAATGCTTTGCCCTGCCTACCCAGCTCCAATGACTTGTCGTTCCCCCGCGTCGGCGACGGCAGTGCACCGGATGCCCACCACCAAGCTTTCTGCACGCGTCCTGAACCAAGAGATGTTCGAGCAGAACATCGATTTCCTCACCGTCGTCGCCTGCATGCTCGCCGCTCGGCGTCTCGACGCTTCTCAGTTGCAGGAGATTATATTCCGTGGTAATGGCGGACAGTCCACGTCCACATCCCCGTCTCACCGCCGTCACCGAAATACTCCCCGCAAAGAGCGTATATGTTTTGAATGCGGGACAGAGAAAACAACCCAATGGCGAAAGCATCCGCACAACGGAATAAACCTTTGTAATCGCTGCGGGCAGAAGGCTTACCGAGCACAGAGTAGAAACTCTTGATACTTACCTGCTCAGAGTTGTGTTTCATTTTTTTCCATGTCTGAATCGTTCTTGTATTACGCTGTACTTGACCGGATTAATTTAAAATTTAGTTCGTCTGAGATAGTCTTACTTGAGCTGATACGTTTCCGTTGAGATCACCACGACCCTCGTCTTCCAACGCCAAAAGACATCCCTGGATAAACATAGAGATTACATCCACGATGAGGATCGGATAGACGCACTGCATCGGCATGGCTAACGTCGATTAGCAAACCGAAAGATACCGGGGATGGGCCAGTGATTGGACGGACGTGCAGCATGACTCAGTGGGCAAAACTGGCGGTGGCCGGGCGGGCCCAGATCGCAAGATTGGAGGGCTAGAGTCCCAGCGTTTAATGTTGGTCCAGCCATTCACGGGCCAGCTAACTCTGAAGTCGTATAAAACCGTTCCTAAGATGTCGATCCATACCTCGTGAGCGCAATGGACGACAAACAGCAAGACGACTCACCACCAACGACATCTATCGGTCTCGCTACCGCACCAGAAACATGCCAACACTAAAGAAGGCGTGCGGCAGCTAGTGCGAGATGGTAGATTGGCAGGCGGGGGGCCGCGGGAGCTCCAATGACGGATAAGCAGAGATCCTAAGTATATGATTTAGCAGGATACCAGCCTCAGCCGTTTTGCCAACGTTTTGCTGCTGGCGGTATCGGATTGCAAAACGAAATCATGGATACGATGTCCAAAGCTCGAGCCTCGGCCTCAGCAGCCTAGACGTACATATGTCCCAGCCTTCGTGTCATGCTTGATGTATTTGGAGGAAAGATCCTTTGTCCCGAGTGACCGTCAGCCCGTGTGGTGGCCAAGTGGTGGCAGCAGCGAGAGTCACAGTGTGACATGAGCCAAACACTGGGCGCATCAAAATGATCTGACGCGCATCCTCTTACGCTCCACCTCATCGCGCTTACTTGCTGAACCCCCGTCTCCAGCGTACTCCCCTTCCGGTCTTATGACCCTCAGGCTATGAACGATGAAACTATGCACCTCTCGCGATTCGCAGCAGGGTTGGCAGCAATGGGAGGTCTCAGCAAGTCAGTCCGAGTCTGAGTCTCAGGCAAGTCTCGGGTTTAAGTATTTGACCTTGATTTGACCAACTCTGAGTTAATATGATCTACTGGATCTCTTGCTTCGCTTGCTCTCATGCAATGGCAGATTTATGGCTCTACCCTGACTGCGCTTGTGTGCAGAGAGCAAGCAGGGAGACGACTTCTTAACGCCCTCAATCCGACATCGGCGTGCGGACTGAGGTAAATCAGGTCATCTGGACATATTTTCCGGCATCCGCACCGCCTTCGCGACCATGTGCATAAAAAGCGTACGAATACTTTGCGTTCAGTTCATTCCCTCCTGATCTCATCACTCTCATGGGCGCTCTTCGAATTTTCACCTTGACTATGGCAATTTGCTTCCTCATCAACACTTCAACCGGCGCATTACTCGTTCCTTTACCTCGGTTATTCACAGTCGAGACGACAAGGGATCCAACTTGTTCATCTCCTCCCGAGCAAATTTTTCACCAATTAATTGACCACAGCAATGCCTCCGATGGATCCACGTTCGGCCAGAGGGTGCAAGTCAATACTACCTTCTATAAGGCGGGAGGTCCGCTTTTTATCTTGTGGGTTCTATTTCTTTCACTCTCTCAATATCGCAAACTCAATTGGAATCACTCCAGACAGGGCGATGAATCGACCGATATGACCTGTTCGGTCAGTTTCATTACATCACGGCGCGATTTTTTTTAGCTTTGGTTAAGTCTCTGACACGAATGCAGGAGTTCATGCAATTCTCTCAATGGGCACCGGAATTCCACGCAGCGACGATGGTCATCGAACATCGCTACTTCGGACAAAGCAGGCCCTTCGGAAACGATTCCTACACAAATCACAATATGCGCTTCCTGACTCTCGACAATGTTATGTCCGATACCGTAGCAGTAGTCAATTGGTGGCGCAACAACCTTACCGACGGCGCAGGAAAAGACGCGCCGGTGATTGTTTTTGGAGGTGATTTTCCGTTCGGATTAGCTTTAAATTTTTCACTTACTTGATAATGTCGGGTTTTAGGCTCGTATGCCGGCTCCATAGCTACCATTCTCCGCATAAATTACCCACAGACCTTTTTCGGTGCCCTTGCTTCTGCCCCGCCGCTTCGCACATTCTTGCCGGTGACGGATGATCCCGACAGGTTTAATCGCTATAATCTGGTAGCTTGATTAATCTTGTTCGAATCGTTTGGCCGTTTCTGATGGCCATAAACCTCAGGTCACGCAATTCTGGATGGACCATGCTCCAGAAGCTGCAGCCAAAGTTCGCACCGGATTTCAACAACTCGAAGATATTCTCGATGCAGGTGAGTGAAATGATATGGGCTTTAAGCTTATCCTGATTAAACGTTTACCAATCTCCAGGTAATTACACCGACATTTCTAATATCTTCGCTGTATGCACTACACCGAAGGAGGAAGACCGCGATGAGTTTCTCCGCAGCTTGGCTGCCATCTACAGCTTAGTTCTTCAGGCGAATACCGCATATCTGGGACAACTGTTCAATCTTACCGGCTTTGTATGTCCATTCCACTAATCAGTCGTTTATGCCGTATTAATGAACGAGTGCTCAAAATTTTCTAGCCTTTCGACGCCATTGCGAGCCGTACGCTCGCTGCATCATCCCCACTTGCAGCTGTAAACGAAACATTCAATGCTCTGTGTTACTCCTCCATCGCAAGCAACGGATGTTTCGATTGGACCAGCCAATGCAGCGATTCGGTCGGGGCGGAGCTCGTTCCGTTGAATTATCTCAGGGTTCGTTCATACTCTCCTTCACAGTATATTTGTTGAAACGATTGATTCTCGCGAATCTAGTGCAGCTACATGAACTACGACTACGGCGACGGAGCACCTGGGTCAATGTTCGCTCCCACTGCGCCGTATGATTCGACCGAGTATTGTCAGAAGACCTTCGGAATTACACCACCGACAAAGGAAGCATTGTTCGCGAAATATCATTTTGACGAAGCGACGATTAGACGGACGACGCGGGTGATTTACAGTCAAGGTGGATCGGTGAGAATTTATTTGGCCACTGGATGCTCACTATATGCTAATCGTACTGTTCATTCAGGATCCTGTCAGAGGTATGGGTGAGTGGTGGATTTATTTCGAGGCTCACTCCAAAATTTGATTCATGTGATAACCCGTTTCTTGACTAGGTCCTGAGCAATCATGGTTCCCAGTTGCCTCGACGGACCCGAATGCACCGCGTTATGTCTATTGCGACTACGCCGCGCATACACAGGACTTGATATTGTCCTTTCCGGGGAACGATGACTCCTCTCTTCTTCGGGTTCGCTTTTTTTTCTATTGTTAGAAGTCTATTACCAATTGAACCTCTAGATGCGCGATCAAGAGAAAAATATTATCAGGGGCTGGTTGAGCACTGCGAATTGAGCATGGTATCATGCGTTGTGTAATGCTAGCAAGGCAGATGTGTTCAATTATTTCTTGAAAGTTGAAGCTTCAATCTTCTGCTTACAAGGGTCATGGTTCCGAGTTGAATTTCAACCGAAGGATCTTCGAAAGTAAAAGTAAGTAAAAGTAACACGACGAAGCGATCAAGCAAGGACCAAAGCGAAATCGCTTGAACGTATAATCTGATTACATATTGAGTCGATAGCTGCAAAAGAAGGGAGAGACGTTTGCTTTGACCCGAGATGGAGGGAGCAGTGAGCTAAAATTGCGACACGTGTGACGTGATCTGACGCGATAGAGCTAATTAACGGTTCTTTATGTAATAGTAGCTCATAAAGTGACAGTAGTGTGACGGCGAAATCGGGAGTGACATTCGAACAAACACGGTCACATGATTTCTCCCCCGTAGTCATTGAAGCAAGTTGAAGACTGTTGGAGAAGTCTTCAAGAATGCAATCAGTCGCAATGTCAGACTGCAGCTACTAGAACGCAACTCGTAGGAAGCGAAGGACTGCTCGCACGTTGTGAGAGCTGAGTCGTGGAGATTTGATGGAGATAACGGATGAGTTCAAGGGGGAGCGAAGTTAAGGATTGAGCCGAGGTACCAGGTTGGTACCAGGTGTTTCCGGAGATATGAGTGTTCCGTAAAAGGAAACCAGATATGAATGTTCCGTAAAAGGAAAGCACGGGGTCAGAATTTACTATTTAAAGTGACTTTATTGGCCTGAACTTCTTCACCGGCCTCGCATCCCTACCATTCCAACGTCCATCTCTCGCAAGCTCCCGCCACTTCCAGTTGCTCCTATATTTTCAATCACAGACTCGGATGCAGGACTCTCACCGTGACCACAGTACCCACCAAGATCAGCACACAGATTTCACTGTGCTCTCCGGATATGCTGCCCACACCGACATGACTCCCGGAACCAGTGTAAATGATGGTCCTGCGCTGTCATTCCAGCATGTCGATGCGGATTACATGTCGAATAGTTTTCCTCTGCCCCAAGCGACACAATCTATGCCGTGCGTGTTGCGTTCTGTTCATTGAAGCTGCATGCTTTATACTTGACTTGAATTAGGGGTCTCGAGAGCACTTTCCCCTCCTTCGAGCCATTTATCGGCATCAACTATCCCTCACCACTCGTTTCTAATCCCAATCACTCTAATGCGACTACATTCTCGTTCCCGTCGTGTATTCCAATGCAAGACTCGGACGATGAGTTTCGCACGCTCGGCGCTGGCGTCTACTCTATATTTAGCGGTGACGCAGCAGGTCAACACCATCTCATCAATCCGGGCTTTTCTATCGCCTCCCCACCTCCGATGAGCATCCCCGGCCTCGTCACTGGCGCTGCACCAGACGCCCGCCACGAAACCTTCTGCGCGCGTCTAATCCAGACAACATCAGAACAAAACATCGACCTTCATGTTGTAATCAACTCCATGCTTACCGCTGGCCGTCTCGACGTTTCTCGCCTGCGGGAAATTCTTTCCCATTGTGAGGGGATGAGGTCCCTACTTTTCAATCGCCGCCTTCGCCCCGTCGTTCCTCGTGAAGCACGTAATTGCTTCAAGTGCGGGACAAAGGAAACAGCACAGTGGCGGCGGCATCCGCAAACGGGACGGATTCTTTGTAATCGTTGTGGGCAAAAGGCGTACCGGGAACAGAGTAAGAATACTTGATACTTGCCTGTTCTGCGGTTGAGGATCTCAGTTCAAATAGAGGTTGGGGGCGTGGGGGAAGGAATGGCGTTGATGTCGAGATCCTTGTTTCATTACCTTGTATTCGTGTGCATCAGTTTAGAATTTAGTTCGTCTGAGACGGTCTTACTTGAACTAGTTCATCTCCGCTGAACTCGACAAGAACTTCGTCTCTCTAACGAATCAACGCACACCGCAGAGACAATTATGCAGGCAGGAAAAAAGCGCGGCATACCTGCCATGACTGACAGGAATAACGCCGCCAGCATTGTGAAGGAATAGTGATATCGCGACGACCCCCGCAATCAAGGAGAACAAGCTCTGATAGAAGGATGTTTGTGAGTCTGTCAAGCCGTACCCCATGAGCACAATGTACAAAAAAACAGAAACACAGCTCAACTTTCAAGGAAGGCTTCAATAAAAAGGCAGCTAAGAGAGATAGTCGCGTGGAATTGGCCCATTCGGATCGCAAACCGTCGAGCCGTCGAAAGATTCTAATAAATAATAATGATTTATGACCGCGATGAAGAGATTGGACGCAGACTCGGGGCCACTGTAATACATTAACGTCGATTGACGAGCAACAAAAATAACCAGATACACTTTATGCCCATCCTCGTCCCGCACACGCCTGGCCTTGCCCACGAAGAACGGAGGCATATCCAATGCATACTGAGTCGATGAAGCGCGGGCCTGCAGTACCAAGATCGGGATCAGTCAGACGGAGAACGATTACAACGAGAGGCGAAGGAACGAATAGATACCGAGCCGTCGTCGAGTGTGGGCCTGTGGTTCTGAGTAGGACTAGGTCTTGAACGTCGCGCGTAATGAGCTTGACGGGCAAGGCCGCGAGATTGATATTTTGACAAGACGAGAAACGAGAGAGGGCGGGAACCAGGATAGCTAAGGACAACATCGTCGATGCCTCAGTTAACTGCGCTGCGCCGGATGGTTCTGATAACGAGGGCGAGAAGCCTGAAGTAGGGTATGAATTAGAAAACTGAGACTACAAGAGTGAAGAAAGGTGCATCACACGAATACTCACCGCGAGAGACAAGCGCAGATTCCATCGAGCATTCATACTTACCTCATGAATCCAAGGCATCGTGAGCTGCACTCCCCCCGGGCCTCCTCCTATGACAAGATGACGCCCAATCCTGCGCCTCTGCCACGTCACCGACGTTTGACCCCACCTCCCCTGCTCTTTCCCATCCCCATACCTCATCATACACCGGCCTCCCATCCGAAAGCCTACGACGAGCAACGAAAAGACGAGCTGAGGCATCCTCCGATTGTGCAGGGGGGTATGAATGCGGGACCAGGGAGTAGGTGAGCGGGTGTGGATCGGGTCGTCCATGAGGGTGTCGTCCACTGTAAACGATGACTGCGCTCGAGGCGATTTCTACTTGATGAGACTTGTATGGTATGAGTGAGCCAATGGTGCACTAGCGTCGTCGTAGCATGTTTGCCCAATGAAACGACAGAGCGACTAAGAAGATATTCGAGGGGCACGCATCGAGACGAGCCGCTATGAAGTAAAGGAGAGGCATTGAGGTACCGTAGCCTCATCGACCGACATGGCATTCGTCGAAGCAGCGCAATAGTGAAGGAAGACCGGTAGCGAAGTTGTTCCAAGAGACCAGTAAACTAGACTAGCAGTGCTGCAAGAAAGAGAAAGAGAAGAGTGGACGACATCCAAACCCTAACCCAACGGAGCGGTTGGACACGGTCACATGATATTGATGCCTCGCTAAACGTTTCGAATTGCTTCGAGCCGCTAATTAGTATATGGGCCGTCTAGCACGTCTCCCTCTCTTAGCCCAACGTCTGATGTTCAATCCCTCGAATCTTATATATTCTTTTTTTGAAGGAATTCTCAGCCGAAGCGTCAGTGATTGCGCAATTTACTTCAAGTCGCCTCGCGCGGAGGAGGTCGGAGATATATACCTAGCTGCATCATTTATGGGTGATCGAAATGCACTGATCAATGCTTCCGCCCAGAACTGAACGAGAGCTTGACACGAAACCTGGACGAAGCTTCTTTTTTTGCAACATATGCGGTCCGCAGAATAGACGCTAAATTGAGACATCGACATCATGCGATGATGGTGTAAACGTCTGGTTCCCCAGTTATATAGCACGCCACCTCCTCATTCACAGCGACTCAGATCCCCCATCCCACATACTGATGTCCAGCGATCCACTGACATTTAAATCCCCCCTGTCGTTCCTCAACCCTTCGGGCAGTTTTGATAATGGGATTGATGTCGCCTCACTGGTTGCCGAAAATGCCCAATCCAGCATCCCTGATTTCAGTCTCGACGATTGTCCCGAGTTTTCGAGCGCCAATTACCATTACAATCTCGACCCGGATTACGCGCGCGAGTCATCTCAAAAAGTGCCATCCTGGGACAAAGTGTCGTGCGTGCCATATTCTTCTGCTCCTTGACTTTTGGCTTACCTGTCATATATCCAGTCTTTCCGGGAACCCTTGCTCCCTTTTCGATGAGTTTTTCCGTAGCGAACATGGCGTGTCGGATATGTCTTTGGCCGCCCCAACTCTGGACGCACCGTTCATCAGTTCCAACGAATGGGGGAGCCCCTCGCATAACCCTCAGGTTTCCAGCACGCCACTCATGGGTGATGGTGTTGTCAAAGGCGATGGAGTCAATGCGCACCATCGAGTCGACAGCAGCTCCAACTCTTCGACATCTGTTGGTTCTTTCAAACTACCCAACAACCCTCCCATTGACAGACTCACCTCCGATCCCATTGACAACCACCACAAGCAGTTCTGCGAGCGTTTGATGCACATGATGAACCAGGAGAGCATTAATCCCGGAGTCGTCCTCAATTTCATGCGCCGAAAGGACACAGCGGCGCGGGCCGGCCTCTCTTCCCGCCGCCATCGAACCATCCATCGCGATGCGCGAGTATGTTCTGAATGTGGAGTTCAGAAAACAAAGCAGTGGAGATACCATCCTACTACTGCCTTGGTTCTGTGCAACCCGTGCGGCCAACGGGCTAATCGAGCACGGATGTCAGCTTGATCTTTCGATTTTGAATGCCTGGGGAAACAGTTCAAAAGCGTCACCGATCTTAGTTTCAAATGTACCACAATTACTCACCTTGTCTGTCTGTCCCGTGTCTATTTATTTCCACGTTGAATGCTCCCGCTAGTCTATCATGGTCTCAGTTCAACAGGTCTTGGTCAAGATCTATAGACGAAGAAAAAATAACTTCACTTGAACCGCGACAGAATAAACGCCAAAGGAACGTGTCGTATCGAAATTGGGCACATGTCCTTGGGATATGAGACGTACAACGCGCCTCTATCTCAGTCGAAGCTCGGGTTGACTGCGATTCAAGAATCTGCTTCGAATTTGGATCTTCGACTAAGTTACAGCGCGGGAGGAGGTATAGTTCAAATCAAAGCAAGCCTTTCCGCGCATCATTTCTCGTGAAGGGTGGCGATAGAACTTGAGAATACTTACTGCCAAGTTCAGCGCAGACGAAGGAAGTGGGCGGCCGGGAGTTTTGCGTGATTCTTGTATTGCCAGTCAGAATAGCATGCGGTGAGACGTGGTAGCTCCAAAGACACTGACTGATAAGCAGAGGACTCAGAGCCGGTATACAGGTTTTGGCTGTTGTGGACGGTTGCTCCCATACAGGGAGGTACAGTATAAGTAGACTTAGTTGTCGGTAGACGCGGTGAGGAGCTGAAAGTAGCTGAGGTTTAGCCCACAATAGGGTTCGAGAGATTGGTGTTGTGAATCGGTATCCTGAACGGCGAGGAATCGAGTACGGGCGAGGGTATCAAGGCAGAAAGTCACGTTTGTCACACCAGCTCGATATCCCGAGATTGCCGAATTGGGACGGCGCAGAAAGATGTTCTCTGGGTACTGCACCAGAGGATATTCTGGCAAATCTGACCCATAGAATACAATACTTAGCATAGTCTGAACTGACCCCATAAATTCCGAGAACCGTCCCGAGTGGATGAACAACCTGTGAGAAATTTCTCGCCAACATGACGGAAGTGCAGAGACGTATCAAATTTCTGCTCGTGATGAAATCGGACTGAAGTAGTTTCATTATATCAGGATGCCCCCAAACCCTTGGCCCTCCCTCGACAATATCCGCAGCTACGAAAATACTTCGCAGCATATCCCCATCGTCAACCAGCCCCCGGCACAAGAGCAGGGTCAGCATGACACGGATCCCAAACAATGGGTGAACCCAACCGCGAACGTGGTCGCTCGCATGGTCCATGGAGCGGAGCCAACCCAGAGTCAGTACAACGACCCAGATATCCCCGTCGGTGCCACCATCACTGGCCTTGAGCCTACCGACGCACCCCACCACCAGTTCTGCGCCCTCTTGATCGAGAGAAACATCAACCCCTACGACTCCATCGATGATCATCTCTTTCATGCTTGCGCATCGCCACCTCGATGCGGTCCGACTCCGCGCACTACTATCCGGTCTCGCGGGGCGACGCGTTCCCTCTCGCCGCCATCGCGCCATCCCCCGCGAAGCCCGTATATGTTCTGAATGTGGCACGAAGGAAACAAAGCAATGGCGTCGCCATCCTGGAACGAAGGCTGACCTTTGCAACCCTTGTGGCCAACACGCTTATCGAACACGGATGGATTGATTCAACTCTGGATAGAATCAATCGGGATGTTTAAGAATCGTTATATTTCTTACTGGCATACTCATGTACAGGTCTCTCTTCGCTTTTCAGGACCGTCGCGTTGGATCTGTCTCAATAAAAGTTGTTGTCATATCATCGAAAGATACATACCTTCATGATCAAGCTGGCTCGCAAAACGAAGAATCTTGCCGTAAATTCTTGTTCGTGTCGTGGGGGAAGATTTGTGTAGGAGGGATGAGCATCGAAATATACAGTAACTTGTTTATACATTTGGCCGAGAATCCCGTCGAACGAATAAGAGAACGATGGAGTGGAAACAGTTAGACGCGAGTCAGAAACGGAATTTGACAAGGGTGGATCAAAGCGCACGAGAACTAACCACGACAGCAAAGACTCATACGTTTGTAACGGCGTGAATCACCCACCCCATCCCATAACAAACGTCTACCCCTCCGCCAAGTCACTATCCCTCTAGCCCATCTCGCCCACTCAAGCCCCGCGTCCGTACTGAGCCATACACTCAGCAGCCGGACCCCGGGCCTCACATCCACCTCTGTCGGGCGCGCGCAATGGATGAAACCGAGATCTTAGGACTTCGAACCAACGTCAACGCCGAGGATAACATCGACCCCATCCATGCCCAACCGTAGAACGAAGACGAAAGACTTGTTGGTAGGATAGGGGCGTCGTAGAGGGATGGAGGGAGAGTCGATAATGATGGACGGAACAACAGGCATCTGCCTCCAGTGACATGGCGCATCCCAGGCACCGAAGACGGGTTGAGGATGGACGCACACGCGTAATCACTTATGGGTTGGAAGTGAGCGCTGATACTGTGGAGAACCCAGCGCGATAAATTAATGGGGGGCCCCGAGCGAAACGTGCAGCGCCGAGAACGAAGAGAGTTGCGGGCGAGAGCCAGCCTCCACGAATTGGCGATGGATGGGCGCAAGGTGGCCGACGGCAAGATAAAAGACAGAGTCAAGAGTTTGTCGGCAGGGGGTACGCGAGAGTCTCGTCTTGGGTCGCTATGAACGACGTCGGAAAGAAAAGATGAAAGGGGTGGGTGGGGAAGATGATCATGGGAAGGAGCAAAGGATAGATATGCGTGGCGTGTTTGGCAATCATCGTGATCTTGGATCAATGCGGCAATCATTCGGCAATCAAGTGCACCCTTTTCCTTCGACTCCCACCACCGCTGCATATACGGCCTCGGCGTGTCTCCTTGTCGGTTTTGACTCTGCTTGTACTCCTTCTGTCTTTGGCTGGCGGCGATCTACGTCTATGATTCAAAACACAAACCAAAGGAAACTAAAGGAACCGACATCGTCGGAATCGTACTTATTCAACCCAGGAATTCACTCGAAAAGGAAACACCTTGCTGTCTAAGTGAGAGCCGCACCTCTCCGGGAACAGTAAGCGACGAGCTGCTCTATCCAACTTGATATGAATATATATGTTGCAGACAAATCCGATGATCCATGAACGGCGGAGGTTGCTCGGCCTCTGAGGCTTGAGCGGGCCCAGTGGATGAGGCTTGAGCGCACCCTCCACTGGGCCCGATCGCCTCGGTCCAACTCAAATCCGATTCCTCCTCCCGTCCTCCTGGGACGGAAAGTTCCGGCGTCTAACACCTGTACTTAAAGCTGCTGCCTTCTATCGGGTTTCCAGCATCCCCTCCTTCTTACCAAGGTTGACCCACAATGGTGAGCGAAATTTGCAGTCCCCGCTATGCTATTGCCATCTTACTCAAAGTACCCAGTCTCAGAACCCTCTCCTTTCGTCCCTCGATTCGTGGTCCCGCTCCCAGTTTGAAGACACAGAGGCCGGTGCATTTAATTCGCGCGGAAATGGTTGGTCTCACATCGTACAGAGTCTCGTTATATCTAATCATCGGAGCCGTGCCGAAAAGAAAACCATTTTCCTGTCCAACTCGCAGATTACGCTTCGAATACCGAAGCTGCGCCTTTTGACAACACTCCGCGAATGGATTGCTTCAGTCCTCAGCTTGTCAGACATCGATTGGCATCAACATACGACGAACGTACCGGTCTCGCGCCCCTGATCCATTACTTAGAAGGCTTCGCATCTCCCGCTACTCCCTCGATGAACATAAACGGCGTTAGCGTTTGTTCAGTCACCCTGCACTCGTTTCTCACCACTTCGCAGATTTCAAATCCCTTCCTTCCTCTCCCCCATGCTGAACCCGAATTCATCTCAGGACCCATTCAGCACTCCAACAACGCCCTGTTTAATCCAACCGCGGACAATTCTACCCCCAAAGACCTTCGCTATACACAGTTCAGCGCGCATCTCAGACAAACGATGTCCCAGTCCGATATCGACCCCCACACCCTCATATCGCGTCCATGCTCGCGCAGGGTCACCTTGATGCCTCTCGCCTTCGAGGGATTTTGGCGCCCAGATCTCGCCGCGACCGCACCACAAACTCGAAAGTGCGTAGATGCTTCGAATGCGGGGGCAGCGAGACAGCGCAATGGCGAAGGCATCCCGAGACAAAGGTTTTGCTGTGCAATTCTTGCGGTCAGAAGGCGTACCGAGCGCGAATGCTCTGATCATCTGTAGCCAAGTTCTTCTTATTTGATTTCGTCGTGTACAGGTCATAGAACTGCGAACAAGCAATCAATATATGTTTTGGCTCCCAAGGATGACTTACTTGGCTCGACTGAGACTTTTTCTACATGAGCCGAAGGGGAATTGAAAGCTTGAGATCCAAAGCTTACGAGTTCTGAAGCTGAGTTATCAAATATGCCAGTGAATGCGTTCAACTGAAATGTTGGTACCGGCGATATTAACGAAGGAAATCGGGGAGAAATTGTTTATCTTCTTGGCTGTGTCCCCATGGTCTGTGGGGGTATCAGTCTTTCGTTGGGCGCTTGGCATTTCTAATTAGGTGGAGCTCTGAAGAGACAGAGGTACGCCCTGTCATGGTCAGATTGAAAACGCTTACGGGGACGTAGGATCGAATGCGTATCGAGACGGAGACATGAGCTCTGAGCCATGGTTGAGTATCAGAGGATCAGGGCCCGTGGATTCGGCGTGAGTTGGTAAGCTTCGACTCGACCACGCACGACCAGCTTGGCGGGGAAGGTGGATGGAATTTGGACGGGACGAGAAACGAGACGGCGGCAGCTGGGGACGGGACTGTCCCGAATGAGTAAGTACAAATACAATAACATTGTCAACGGCTCAGCAAATCCTACCAGACGGGTATGAGATCGATGTCTAAACATAACTTATAAGTAAAGCCTGTAAAGGTATGACTCAAACGATGCAGCAAGAGTGAATTAGGCACAAGAATACTCACCGCGGGAGGCACGACGTCTCCCATCGACGTTCATCGACGCCTCCCACCCGATTATCCGCTTCCACCTCGTCACAATCCATCCACTCCACCGTCCACGTCGCGCACTCTACGTCTCTATCCCATGCCCATTCATCGAACCTTTCCTTGCGCCGCATGCGCATACCCGCAAAATCAAGACGAAAGACCTGCTGTCCGACAGGCGGGCGAGTGAGTGTCGTGGAACGGTGAAAGGAGAGAGTGGGTGTGCATGGGGCGGTGACGTCACTGACGTGGTGATGCCGGTGATTGCCCATTGCCGGTCATCAACTCGGAAGCCGGTCCAAAGCCAGTCCTTTGAGCCCACAGCGATCGAACCGAAACGAGGCGGAGGTTATTTAAGTAGGCATTGGCAGTTGGTAACGAACACTTCCCTAGATCCTTCTTAACACTTTCGGATCGAAGGCTGTGATAAATGATTGTGTGCCTGCTGATGGTTTCTTCTATAGTAAATTTTTGCGGACAGTCAGACATGAGGACTGTTGGAGTGATGGTCCATTGAAGGTCTATTTTATTCTATCTCAGGCTGACTGTATATAAAGGTGACTATTTTTCTCTGTACTCCTTCACCGTCCTCAAGCAGGAATTCGTATCCCAACGTCAATCCACCTACTTCTTCCCGTAATCTGGCCACTTGGCACCGATGCAACACGTTCACCACAAAATCAAAGATCAGCAGCCAGATTTCACTGCACTCTCATACGGACAAAAGATTCCTGAATCCAATCTGAGAGATGTTCCTACGCCTTCATCTCCACATATCAATGCGTACTACGCGTCCAATACTTTTCATCTACCACAACGCATACAAACCATGTCGTGCGTGTTGTATCCCATCCATAGACCTTCTACCCATTTCTTATCTCGTGAACCAGGGGTCTCGGAAACTCTTATTCTTCATTCGACCCGTTGGCGGGCGCTGGCATTCACTACCACTCGCCACTGGTTTCGAATTCCGATTTCATTCTTCCATTGTCTCATGACGGGACTACTACATCGTCCCGATATCCGGCCTCCGAGTCAACGTACATTCCGACACACAACGGCAATCTTCACACACTCGGTGCTGCCGGCAACTCTAATTTTGTAGGTGACCCGCTGGATCGCGGGGCCGATCCCCGCCATCTTACCCATGTGGGATTCTCTTCCGGCGTCCAGCCGACTCCGCGCGTTGACGATGGCAGCGCACCAAATGCCCGCCATCAAGCCTTCTACACGCGTTTAATCCAAACCATATCGGAGCAAAACATTGACCTACATACCATAATCGACTCCATGGTCACCTCTGGGCGTCTCGACGTCTCCCGCCTCCGGAAAACTCTATCCCGTTACGAGGGGATGAACTCCCCAGTTTCCAATCGCCGCCGTCGCCGTGTTATTCCGCGCAAAGGGCGTGTATGCCTCCAATGCGGGACAGATGAAACACCTCAATGGCGAAAGCATCCGCAAACTGGAGCGGTCCTGTGTAACTCTTGCGGCCAGAAGGCTTATCGAGCACAGAATTCTCTGAGTCGATGATACCTTCTGATTGGCATTGAAATTAGAACTTGTTTTGTTAACGTTGTTTCCGATCGATTACTCTCTTCAGAGAGAGAGTTAGTATTTATCCCTTACGGTGTCACGAGGACGGTGTCACGAGGCAGAGTAGGTACAATGGAAATAATTCGGATGCTTTTCATGCAATGTTTATGTGGATAATGACTACGTGGAAGACTGAGCAGAAACCGCGGCTGGTGATTATCTGAAATCCCATTCGAGTCAACCACGCTGCGACTACCTACTTTGGCAGAGGACGGTGCATGCACGTGCATGACTCGACCTTGCATGATGAAACCATGGAAATTACGAGTACTTTTAAGTAGTCGTTCTTTTCGTTTTTCGGGATGAGGAAATCGCATTTTTGATTGCATCAGTGTCCTCAGTTTAGAATGTAATGAAAACGCGTTTTTCTCCCACGAATTTGATGATGCATCTGTTCGCATCTGATTTGGGATAGAGAAACTCCAACCCAACCCCAACCGTTCTCAATGCGAGCTGGTCGACGCGCAAGCGGCGACCGAGCGAGCTTTGAGCCTAAAAGCTCAATCAGAATGATCTTTTGTTGTTACTTCAATGTGGTGGTACATAAGTAACACCCTGGGCCAACAGATCAAAAGTTTCTTGAAGTTGTCGCCGTCGTCTGGAATCCAACTGTGAGTCGAAAGCAATTTCCTCTTTGTACCGCGTAACGGAGTCGTCAAATGACGGAACTTATCTTCAGTGTTGAGTTCAGCATCGCATTTCGGGATCAAATTTTCTATGGTGAATTTCCGTTTGAACTCTAGTCTCTTCCGTCGAAGCTGTTGAATAAATTATAGTTGAACAACCGTTTCTTTAGTCCGAGCAATTCCAGTATAGCCAGAGAGGTGACTGCGATGTGCGCCCGGTGTGTTGCTTGCCGAGGTTTATTCCACATTCCCCAAACCTTTTTTTCCTATTCACGGCCACTCAATGCAGTTGCCGGCCATGCTTCACGGCAGCGGCATCACATTCCGGCCAGGGCAAGTAACTATAATGAATCAATAAGTGATTTGAGCTAGATAGTAGAGGGAATCCATTACAAACATTCATAGGTAATGCTCTGAAACACACCTACAAGTACTGAATTGCCTTGTCTACTAATGCGGCGATGAGCCAACCATGCTCGATGCCCGCGAGCCGCCATCAATTCGGCACTCTCCGACCCAACCTCCGGCAGCCTCGGCGTTTCGGAAACATCTGTCGACGGCATTTAGATTCTACAGAGTTACCTCGATGATAAGTACTCAAATTTACGGAAACCTGGGGAGATTAATTGGAGATTACTTGATTGAAGGCTTGTTGGCGCAGGTTGCATTTTCAGCCAGAACTTTCGAGTTGTGAAAAAAACAAAACAAAGTACGAGTCATGCCGCACGGAGTGGCGGCCCGCTTACCGCATGTAACTAATCGAAGGCTGACTCCCAAAGACGTCAATGCCTATGCCAATGATGTACTTAGTCCCGGTCCTGTGGCCGGGATTTTCGTCTCGTCACGGTAGTCTGTGGAGTTACCTATTCGGTTGATGGGCCCGGGCCCTCCTGCTGTGCGGAGAGAGTCGAAGCAAGGCTTAGGGGCATGCCCCATGTCCGGGAATGTTAATGGTTGGTGGTTGGGAGAGAAAATTCATTTTGTTTTGTCAAACTGACAAACAGTGAAATCGGAAAAAGGGAAGAAAATTCGGGAGGTAGATAGGTAGATAGAGATGACCGGCATGGTCCCGCTTAGGCACGGCGAGTTGAGGAAGTATCGGCATTCCTGCGTCAAGATCTGATTTATGTTGACAGGTTCTATTCGCCGCGGCATGAATTCAAGGTCGCCGTATCGTCTCGTAAGTATCCATCCGGCGACATCTGAGGACGGCGAATGAAGAGTAGCCGGTAGATAGCCGGATCCGCGGATCCGGATGTGACAGCTGTGTCTTCTTCTCTCACTCGGCAAAAACCGAAGTTTAGGATCATCCTAAATTGAAAGAAAAATTTAAAATTTTAGCAACAAATTAAGTAGGCCCTAAACTGATACAAAAACGTTAAGTAAAGGACCAGCAAAAACCGTTCCCAAAACATCAAGTTTTGGCAACAGTTTCTGAAGGTCCGAAACAAAAAGATTCAGACTCACCTAAACGGCTGCCAAAACGATTCATTTTGGGAAGGATTTTGGTCGCACCGAAACAATAAGTTTCGGCAACAGTTTCGGCAGTGTTGCCGAAACTTTTGATTTCGGTGCTTCCAAAAGGACTTTTGGGCTGTCCAGAACAATAAGTTTCGGCAACACCGCCGAAACTGTTGCCGAAACTTATTGTTTCGGTGCGACCAAAATCCTTCCCAAAACGAATCGTTTTGGCAGCCGTTTAGGTGAGTCTGAATCTTTTTGTTTCGGACCTTCAGAAACTGTTGCCAAAACTTGATGTTTTGGGAACGGTTTTTGCTGGTCCTTTACTTAACGTTTTTGTATCAGTTTAGGGCCTACTTAATTTGTTGCTAAAATTTTAAATTTTTCTTTCAATTTAGGATGATCCTAAACTTCGGTTTTTGCCGAGTGTCTGAGCTCTCCCCAATCCCTCCCCAGAGTCCCCACTCTCCCCACCGTCTCGACCGCCTGTCTGTGGTTCACCTATGTGTACTATATATGCTATTACCACCGGTAATGTGCAATTATGAACTGAACAACCTTGCACTTCGCAACGAATAAGTTTGGAATAAGTACCTAACGGTCAACTCCGAGTCCTTTTCCTACTCTAACAGCGAAGCAGGGCAATGCTACGCAAATCACCGACAACCAATGAATTAGCCGTGTTCCTGATCCTCGCACGTCTATGACCTATCTGCGGAAGACCGCAGTATCTGACGGGACTTGTCTTAAATTCTGTCCGTCTTACCCCATTCAACATTGGTCTTGAATTGCGCTGTGACTGGTCTGGTTTGCCATTTTGTCAATGCGGAATTACGAGCTGCAAAGTTGTTTTCTTTTTCGAAAGTTTCGGCGACAGTCAAAGGCTCTAATTCGATCTGTTGACCGACTTCCGTCTAGTTTTACGAAAGGATTCAACCGGGAATCTCCGCCGGCTTTGGTGCTTTTCCAATTGAGCGCCCGTCGGTGACCTCAACGTCAGTATGGTATCCGGCTACACACTGCCAGGAATCATACCAGACATGCAAACCAGTAAACATTATGGCACGTACTAGACCGTTCAATTTTCGATGCCTACTCAGTCGATCGGTCGACGTCTCCTCACTCTTATCGAAAGCTCGTCGACGTCGAGACTGGTGTCGGCGGAATGAACAAGGCCGGGGGTAGAGGGCGACCCCATGAAGTCAGACATGTCAAAAGCAGGGCTGGGAGGCAACAGATTATCCACCTCCATCCTGGTCTCCGGCGACGGAGGGTATCCCAGCTCCATGCTGCCCTCGGGAGTGGGCGGGTACTCGAGTTCAAGGTCCATGCTGGCGACCGAGTGATCGGGGCTAGACATGATCCTCCGGAGCTCCATGCTCATCTCAGACCGAGCAGGCGATTGTGAAGAGTCTGAGTCGAGCTCGTCGACGTCGGAGTCCACCGCGGAAGTATTCACATCGGTGGAGAAGAGGCTGTCGGTAGGTGAGGCTGGTCCAAGAGTGACGGGTGTTGGGGAAGAGCACGCGGACTCGAGCTCGTCAACGTCAGAAGCGACACCAGACGGTAGGAAGAGAGCAACACGAGTCGGGGAGGAGCGCGCCGACTCGAGCTGGTCAACGTCGGACGCGACGTCAACGTCAGGCGCTAGGAAGCTCGGGGTTGGGGAAGCTGGTTTGAGGATGGCGGGAGTTGGGGAGGAAGGGGCGGTTACGATATCCCCGACGTCGGAGCCATCGGATCCGGTATCCTCAGCGTCACTTTCAAAGAGGCTGTCCGAAGGGGAAGGAGATGGAGCCGTAGGGACGAACTCCATGACGACGGGAGCGGGAGAGGCGCCGGTATCAGACTCTGAGTCGGAGTCGGACAGCATGTTAGAGGGAAGAGGGGTAAGTGGTCCGTTGAAGAGGTCGTAGAATTCCATGGTAGGGGATAGATCTTCGCTTTCCGCGCGCGAGCCTGCATTCAAGGCTGCGACGTACTCGTCTTGTTCTTGTTGAGTCATCTGTACATCAAGCGTGAGGGCAGGATTCTCGACAGAGGAGTTAAGAAAAATACTAACCTCTCCTCGATACACACGGTCAACGTGTTCCCATCCCATGAGGAGAGTACTGCGTTGCTCGAGGCGATCTTTGAAGGCGTAGGGAAACCGGGCACGAACGGGGATGCCAACGGGCTCTTTGACGAAGACGAAGCGAGAAGACTGCATGGTGAGGAGTTTTGTAAGAGGAAAAGAGGAGATGTTTGCACTGGGGACAATTTTTTGGGGGGGTAGAGAACCTGTTGTAGCGTCCTTGAGCTCTGAGTTTATGTAGAAAACATGTTATCGTACGGCATGAAGCCATCTGGTTGGCTGTGGTCAACGAGTAACGAAAGAGGACTCTGTGAAATAAAATTGAGACTTCGAATATGTGCGAGCGGGCCGAAAGTCATACCCAAGGAGAAACTAAACCAGCGCGAGACAGCGCTAGGAAGCCCGCACATGTCTTGATGATGAATATCGTACCGACGCTCAGGGATACGACGGCAAAATTTGAGAAATAGTGGTTTCTCGCCCGTACCTGGACTCCCAATGGGGTTGTTTCGCGACCGCCGAGACGCTGAAAGTTGCAAAGTGCGGAGACCGCTCCTACGAGACAAGTACAGTGAATAAGTAGACTATATGCCTAGAGATGACTTCTCTTACCTGGTACTTTGAGTACTTTTTCTCCCAGCACAAAAAATAACAAGTTCGTTCGACATTCTTCCACGGAATCGGTGTCTGTTGATGCGGCGTCCCATGGGAGTATACTGCTTCGGACTAATCGGTCTACATATGTCCTGGTTGGTGGTGATCTGCACGACAAGATCGAAACCTGACCTTGTGATCCGCAGGAGGATTCGCGGATGAAAATCCGTACAGAGTCGATATACTACTGTGGAACGAGACAATGAGTGAAGAAGACCTTGATAGTATTGGATTTTTCTGAACAAGAAACTCACTGTTATCGAGAGGCCAGCATTTTTCTCAAGAAAAAACTCCACCAATCCATTCGCTGGTAGCCTTGCAAGCGTAGGCACATCAAGAAAGAAGCCGGAAAGATCCGCCAACTCACTGTAACATCTCAACGACCTGGGGAAATACATTTTAGCTAACTTTGAAAAAATGTGAGACATGTGGTCGCAGAGAGCTCTACTGACATTAGATGATCCACAGCCATATCCTTGGCAACGTTCGTATGGGTCGGATATGCGGAACAACTGCGCTTCGCTCAATATACCTTGATGCGGACGCGCGTTGCGCGTTGAGCCTTATCGGGCCTTGAAGTGTTTCTTGGGGCAGCTCTTGGGGCCTGGAAAATGATCTATCAGAAATTCCACATATCGTTGCTAGGCAATGGTTTGAGCCTAGACCAGTCTGCTCACTGCAAATCGTGCGGAGAGGAATGTGGGTTTTTCAAAGTTCGCTCTACTGAGTCATTGTTGCGCTGAGAAACGGAAGATACAGGCCGAGCCTGTTGATTTTGGCTTCAAAAATGCGCTCCGTACGACATCGTACGACTTTCATTCGGGTTTACAAATCAATGAGCAAGTCGACATCCACATGGTCCCTTCACAATGTGAAAGAGACCAGAGGTATGTGACTCTGTGACTTCAAACGAATATAGAGCGAACGAAACGAAGTCTTCAAGAAAATCAAAACGTTACCCACTCACCCCAGATACATCTTGCTGGGACAATCCACTTGCGACCGACAATAATTTGACAAAAAACCAGTAAACTGGCGACTCCTTCAAAGCGTAAACGTCTTGCTGGGAAGGAAAATCGCGCACCTTCAATGTCCGAGGCCCTGTTGTCGCCGACTACGCGCTCCAGTGGAAGATGTCAGTTTGTTGCTCATTACCTCGGGATAGAAAATCGACTCACTTTGCTTTTGCAGCTGCCGCTGGCTCACGCGTAGCTTCAATTTATAGAAACGCCATTCAAAATAGTGTGCTGGGAAGAGCGCGTCGCAACACGGAGGCGCATCGCAACGCAGAGGCACAGAGGGTCGCAGAGGCACAGAGGGTCGCTGAACTACAGATACAGATCCCAGAGCAACTTCCAGCGGAGCCGACCGGTTCTCTCGACATCGTCTCGGTGTTGGGATGGCGTGAAACGCGGGCTCAACCTCTGATACACGGCGACTTGTGGATGAACGGTGAGGGGCCAGTGGAACAAACGGCTCTGAAGGACCACCACAAATGCGGTATCTGCCATTTCGCAAAATCTCACCCAGTGTCGTGCGTCGTGGCTTCTCCATTTTTGCTTTGCGGTGAGAGCTGAACTAGCGCGTTGGAACAGGTATGTTTGTGGGCATAGTCACTGTTACGTCTGTATCCGTCTCTGGCTCGAGCGGCGATGGACCTGCCCGCAGTGTATCACACCTATGTATCAGGCTCCGTTTCGGCATTATGGGGAAGAGGCGGCGCTGGCATGCGATTATCCGGACTGGAAGGATCAGAGCCTGGTGAACTACAGTTGGGATGGTTTGATTTTTCCAAAGCAGCCGGTGGTTTTAGTCCCAGAGACGCCGTAGAGTACCAGAGTTTGAGATACATAAATCGCGATGATGATGGAGGTTGATTGCACGCGTGACATGTTATTGATTGACAGTCGGGATCAGTAACGGTCACAACTTTCCCTTTCACCAAATCGACTGCGTTGCTGTACTTTCTAGTGCTGGTGCTCGAATGCAAAGATTATGGGCTACTCATGCTTGCGAAGATGCGAATCAACTTTCCGCCGTGAATTCATACCCATGGAGCAAGCCCCTGGCTAGGTCTCGAGCGCATGGGCAATTGATTCTATTCAACTATTGGCCAAGTACTCCTCGTTATCTATTTCACTGCTCTGCGGATTCTTTGTCTCCCCTACTTCCCCCGTTTCTGCCCCTTGCTATTTCGCGACTCTCTAAATTTGTTTACTCTATGCGTCGAGCACTCCGTCCACGCGATCAAAATGTGCCTGACATCGACGTCGATGATGACTACGGCGGTAATGAGTTCACCGTTACCGGCGACCGAGGTATATACCTCTCAAACGATGGTCAGCGGCGGGAAGAGGAGTTGTTAAACGTCGCCCACAAGAAACGACGACTTGAGCCGTCGAATTGCAAGATCAACTAGCCCAATGGATTCCTACGCCTGACGACAATTTTGATGAAGAGCAGGCACGCGCGCCGCTTCCGCAGGGGACACAGGAGACAGTTTTAGGGAAGCGGAAGCAGTATGTGAGCACGGTACGTTTCCAAATCATTCGCTCGGGTTCGGTGAATCTGACCCCCGCCAAGAAAGATCCAATGTCTCTCTGGCGGCCGCTTAAATCCGAGTTTTTGGCGGAGCTGTTACGACACGAGGGATTGGGTGATGACTCCGTCAACCCACGTTGTGTTTATTGCGAGGCTGCATTCAATCTTCAAGCTTTTCCACCTATTCGACTCTTCAAGTGCTACGAATGCGGTCAATTTCTCCAATGTCTGAACTGTTGCATACACCATCATGCACGAAGCCCTTTACATGTCGTTAAGGTGAGCTCGTCGAATCGAAAAGTACCATCATATTGACTCATCGTTTATGACAGGAATGGAACGGAAACTTCTGGGTACCTTGTACTCTCGCAAAACTGGGTCTCACCTACCAGCTCGGCCACGGAGGATTCCCTTGCCCTGTCCCTGATCCGCGTGTCCACAATCTCACCGTCATTGAAGAACCAATCATCCACGAACTTCGTGTTCAGTACTGCAAGTGCGCAAAATCTGACGACGCCGATAACATAGAACAACTCCTTCGCAACGGGTGGTACCCCGCGACTGTTACCGACCCCGGAACGTGTGCAACTTTTCGCACTTTGGAAACGTACCGACTCTACAACGTCGTGGGCAGTATGAATGTTCGGGACTTCGTAACATCGGTGGAACGTGCTACAGATCCGACCGCGAGTTCGGGAATGACGTGGTTACCGGTACGTTCGGTCCAGATCTAATGTTGATTGGAATTCAAAGCGAAATATAGGATCGATACAAACAATTCGGCAGGGTCTCTCGCCAATGGTCTTTCCTGTTGCGCCTCAAACGTGCAGGACGCGGCCACGATCCACGCGGTGTTGAGAAAACAGCCCTGGGGGAGTGCGCCGTCAGGTGCTGGGCGTGTCCCCAGGACGGTCGCAATTTGCCGGAAGGCTGGCGTGAGGTGGATCCAAAGTATCAGTAAGACATTGTCCTCGAAAATCGCTCTCAAGTGCTAACTATTTCTTTACAGATTTTTGTATATGTTAATTCTGGCGGTAGATGCAAATTTTCGGCTTCGGAATCGGATCCGCGCAAATGAATTGGAGGATCCTTCCTTGGGCCCAGGCTGGGGGTATTGGGTTGAGCCGCAGAGTTACCGCGAGCATCTAAAGAATTATGTCAACGAGACAGAGGTGATTTTTGCGTTGGCTTTCTCTCCTGATTTAATCTAATCTCATTCACAGATAAGTACATGTATTGCGTTCGCAGCCCTCCTTCAAAAGGATACGCGGATGACGACAGGATTACGCGTGTCAGGCGTGGGAGGATGTGTCTGCGCTAGGCACGAGTGCATGCGCCCGAATGGAATTGGTGACCTACAGAAGGGAGAGAGGTAAGTTTCTCAGTCATTCCTTTCCTTCTGTTTGTTCCATATTGAATTGATTCAGATATGCAAATATGGACTTCATAGTATTAGCAGCTTTGGCTGGGTTCTCCTTGCTCTGGTTGACGATATCGTATGACATCGGATGTCAATGGAAGATCAACGTTCACAGCCGCCTCAAGCTGTTGCCGCCGGATATGCGCGACACACTGAAAGATGCCAAGCTTCAATTCGCTTTACCTGTATGGCACGCTGGCTCCCACAACGAAGATTGCCAGAATGAAAACAGTCTGAGCTTTCGGCCGGGGGTTGGAAGGAGCGACGGTGAAGGTGTGGAAAGAACGTGGAGCCGTCTGAACACGGCGTCGTTTTCCACGAAAGATGCTGGCATTGGGGTACGAGCGGACGCGATAGAGGCTAAAATTGATGACCACAATTTTCTCAAGAATGTCGGGCAAGGTGAGTCGACCTCTCTTCGACGAACCGTGATTTCTCATGCCCCTTCCTAGGCGAAGCTTTACAGCGCAGATTGTTGATAGCTATCGCTGAGCGGGATCGTCAAATCGCCGCGTTCAAAGATGTCAATAAGACGGTGGAGAAAGCGGTGAAAACGGAGTGGCGGAAGGCAATCAAGTTATGGTTGGAGGATCCCACAAAACATTCAAACCCTTACACAATTTCTCGCCAAGGTGAGTTACGCATCACCTCGAATTTCTTGTGATATGTTCTGATAGCGGCTAGGCTGCCCGACGGAGGCCCAAGTCCGCCTCGAAGTACGTAAAGATGAAGAGGCATTGATCGCTGGATCTGCGCCTTTACACGGACAGAGCGCGACAGCCTTTCTCGTGGCTGGAATCCAAATTGAGGACTCACAGTATGTATTCTTTGCTTTTCTTGCTGCCAAGATATCTGATAACTTGTAGGCGACGGATAATCTCACAACTCAAATCGCCTACTCTTATCGCAGCAGACCGTGATAACAAGATTCAAGAGTGGTGTCATGCCTTGCTCG
This sequence comes from Favolaschia claudopus, assembly GCA_037176885.1. NCBI lineage: Eukaryota > Fungi > Basidiomycota > Agaricomycetes > Agaricales > Mycenaceae > Favolaschia > Favolaschia claudopus. The sequence goes on from JAWWNJ010000104.1 coordinate 28,736, forward strand.
TGAAGATTTCCAAGTTTCGCACACTTCAAAAAGTATATATGCCTGGTGCAGCCGCCGCACTGGAAGCGCATGAAGCAGCGCGCGACGTTGAAGCGCTCCCACCGAGGGCGGAATCGGTCAAACTGTTCATGCCAAGCCAAATGACCGGGATTGATCCGTTGCGTGGGTGTGTCTCGGGTCTATTGGAGATGGAAGCGAAACTGAGACTCGCGCAATGTGAAAACTCGCTCGCGTCTCTACGATCCCGACTGCACGCCAAACGCCACTTGATCACCTTCCGCAACGAATTTATCATTGGGCAGGTCCAAAGTACAAGAGCTCGTGTACTGATTGCGGAGGTGGGTGAGCGGGTCGATTCCTACGCAAATAGATATCGTCAAGGTTACTCGGCATTGGTCAACCTCAAGGGAGCCGACGCGTACCCTCATCTGCGGGTTTTGAAACCCGAGCATGTGCAGCTCGACGGGGATGCCGCGGAGAGCGATTCAGCGGCGCGCAAGAAGTTGACAATGATTGGATCAGGGCGGGGGGCGCGCACGCCTCGTAACGCACCCGGAAGCACCAAGCAGGTGATGTCCTGGATTTGGACAGCCCCAGGCGCGTTGGATGAGGAGACCATGCACGAATGTGAGTCATTCGGTACCGTTGAGGATGCGCATCACACTGATATGACTCCGAAAAAGCGGTACGTGTCGAATGGTCAAGGGCGCTCGCCAGAAAAACAAGATGGGTTGAGGAAGTCATGCTATTGCGCGAGGAAATGAGAAGGGTTTTGAGGTACTTGGATTGGCAAGCGGAATGGTGGAGGAGTCGTGTGGGGCTTCGCGATGATTTGCCGTTAGAGGGCCTTGGAGGACTGAAGGCGTATGCCTTGAAACAAGCGGCATGGCACGACAGACTCGCCGAATTCTTCCGCACCAAGTGGAACGTTCCGGCAGTCACCGTTGCCCAGCACTTGCTCGCAGAAGAAGGCGCCGATCAATTGTTCTCACTCGAATAAGGACATTATTGATTTGTTCTCGTTGTAAGAAGGCGTCGATCATTTGTTCTCACTCCACTAGGCCAATATTGATGTGTTCTCTGAGCGAAATCGCGGATTCTTGTCAAAATTCCGAATTGGTTTGAAGCAAAATTGATTTGTACGACAACAGTTTTGATTTGGACGGAGATTCTGATGCGTTGACAACAAGCAACGGATTCTATAATCATGACTTCAAGACGTATTGTAAACGAAGACTCCGGACCACGGCTCTAGTCAAGCACGGGAGGCTTTGGGGCATGTATGTAGACAAGCTTGGCTGGAATCGTGGTATTAGACAACGGTTCGGATGGCTGGTTTCAAGACGTTAGACTAATTACTAGCACCAGGGGTGGCAATTGAAGGGCCTCATATATAAATGCAAACCGGGCAACAAGTTTTGAGCGAGCTTGTGGTAACAATCCCCTCCTCGTCTCTGCAGTAGTATCTCTGGTCACGGACTCCGCATGCGATACATCGTCGAACCAACCATCTTGATTGTCAAATCCGCAACGCACGCAAGACGCAGTTGGTTGATAACACCTTTGACGCCTCCCGACCAACACTCCAATGGTGAGATTTGTCCATACTCTCAGTCGGAATGAGAGGCTCATCGCAGACTCAAGCCTGCCAACACCCCGTCACTATGGCTAGACTCTCAATGGGATATTACGGAGCAGAACACGGGTGATACATGTCGGTCGTTCACGGGTACTGACCTTTGGTCCTGGAATTTGATTTTTTTACTCTTACCGCAGTCGCATCGACAACAAACACATTTACTATGCCTGCGATCGATCATGCATCCAACGAAGCGAGTTGCGTGGATGCAAATGAGGCTTTCGATCGTTCTATGCTCTATTTCAATGTCTCCCAGCCTTCTTCTGCGTCAAATCTAAACACTACAGCGTCAGTTTTAATTTGTTTTGTTTTTCACGATCTTGATCCTCGTACCAATCCCAGTAATTCTAGCTTCCCTTTCCTCTCCTTCATCGATTCCTTCGACAGCCGAAGCGCTCTCAGCTGTCTTGTTTCGGGGTCGAGGTCGAGTCTTCAGTCAACACCGGAGCTTTTTACGGAGAGATCGATTCCGGGAAATTCGATGGCGCCGCTGCAACCTGGGGGGTCGGTCTTCGGTGCTGAAATCGACGGCGGAGAGCTCCAGATTCCAGCCAGTTTGTCTGGGGAAAACACAAGCTTAACCACTCTTCCCGTCGACGCCGAAAACCCTCGTGGCACTACGAATGCCCGCTACGAAGAGTTTTGCGCGCGTTTCATGGAATCAATCGGTCAGGAAGGCATTGAGCTACGCACATTTATTTTCTTCATGGTCGCTCGCGGGCATCTTGACGAGGGAATTCTGAGATCCTATGCCGTTCATCGCCATAACAATCGTTCGAGTCGACAAAGGGATACATCCCAGCGTGCGCGGAAGTGCGGCGAATGCGGGAAGGAGAAAACATCCCAGTGGCGGCGGCATCCTGAGACGAACATTTGTTTGTGTAATGCGTGCGGCCAAAGAGCGTATAGAGCACGTATTCGAGTTTTATAGTGTCCTATCACTGCGCTGTTGGTTAGCGTGTATAATATGAATTTTATCTTGTCGTGAACAAGCCGTCGTTAATCTGAATTCTTCCGAGATGGCTCGACTCATCTCGAGACGATCCCAAGGCGACAGGATTCGACAGTTTGCGAGATGACGGTGATAAGCGAGGCAAAGACAAGAGTTGGGGCGGCTGGATAGCGACTTCCGTGCGTTCCGTGCTAGGTACCGAGCGGGTCAGGCGACGTAATAATGAAGGATATTAGGGGGAAACTTTTTAGTACTTACTGTACCCTTTGCGCTGTAAGTAATATACCGAGCCCCAGTTGCTGCACATCGTACTGAATACTTGTACATTAGATAAAGTGAAATGCTCTCGAGATATAGAACAAGAATACTCACCGCGAGAGCCCAAGACCTCTTATTGAAGTTGTCAAACTTAATTTTAAAGTGGGGCGAAGACGTCCACGGTGCAGTCACCGGGCATGACGAGCGTCGAACGAGATGTTGGCAGCTCCGTAAGAGCTAGCGCTGAAGAGTAGATGATTTAGGAGCAAAGAGAATCCGAGATGGTAGATGAGAAAGCAATGGGAAAGAACAAGACGCGAATGTTTGGCGATCACCCGAATACCAAAGAAATGCCGTAACGACGCGTAAGCTTCTTAAAGCCTTCCATCAGTGTTTTATCAAACTGGTTGTGGCGTTGTACAACCCCGAAAAACGCCGAAAAACGCAACAAAACGTCACAACGCATTGTAACCACAACGCCAAGCCTTTTTTTGACAACGCCTGACCTCTTTTTCGTTTGCGCACAACAACGGCTGGGCAGAAAATTTTGGTTAAAGTGCACAATGTGAGCTATCAATTGAGTACATATTCTCCCTCAAACTCTAATGGGTATGACCGTCCTATCGAGCCCAGTTCTCAGAAAATTTTGGCAGAACAACGGCAAAATGCCGGAAAACGCCGACAACGCGGCAACCATTTTGATGGATTGCTGATGTCTTTCGCTCCCTCCTTCTTCCTCATCCAGTTGTTGAACCTCATCGTCGACGACGCAAATCGGCCTGCCACTCCATAGTTTGACTGAGTTAAGCCTCTATCTTGTGGACATCCGAGCACCGCAAAACAAGAAAGAAGAAAAGCGGTCCTGCGGAATCATCCAAACCAGAAGCTTTGAGCCACCAGCCATGGCATGGCTGGTGGCTGGCGGTGATATACCTGTTTCATTGGCAGGGTATACACATTCGAATGTCTTCCTCTCCGACGGGTCCCCCGGCTTCTGCACACTGTTTTCTTCAATTACTTTCTGGTGGCATTTGGCATTCAAATACTCTACTGGAAAGCAACTCGTCCCGATCAATTATTCCCTATCTCACGCTTCTCAGGTGCTTGGTTCCTTCCCTGTATCTTGGGAGACGCACCGTTCCTTTTGGCGACCTATCCATTCTTGTATCTCTTGTATACCCTCAGCCTCTGGCCAATCAAACACAGAGCACTTCTCCGTTTTTCGTCACCCACAAATTTCCTATTCTCGTCTCTTGTCTCCGGGAAGTCTCCGAATCTCTTCTGTGGCTAATTCAGTCCTTAATTACTGTCATACTGATAAATTCGAGAAGGTGATGGATATCAAAAATCATGGGAGGCTGTGGGGTCGGAACGGAGAAGGCACAATTTTATATCATCTTCGCAGGCAAGTGGGGAAGTACCTGCAAGTCTTCGGTTCCACGACTTTCGTATTGCATCCTCGATCTCCAGGAGGTAAAGCAAATTTCCTTCATGCCTTGTTTCCAGTCGTCCATAAACGCAAATCGTCTTCTAGATTCTTCGACTCCCACGAGGAAGGTGCATCGTCTTCTATCTACCTTAGACCGCGTCTTTTTTGAGATCTAGAATGCGGTGACCCCACTTCCCGATCTACCTCCGTAACCGTTTGGATATCTGGAGCCAAGTCCTGTCTCGTGCTATAAAATCCCCCGTCAAGCGTTGATGACCTTCGGCGACCTTCCCTCTATCTTAGCCCATCGTTATAATTCATCAAATAACACTAACCATAATGTCAGATCATTCTCTGGTTGAATACTTTGCACGGACGCAGCGGCTGACTATAGTTCGACTAGGTTTACACCCGCTAATAACTCCTTTGCTACCGAAATTACTGGATACCCCACACTTACCTCTAATAATGTCGATATTGGGCAGCATATGGTAAGTTGAGAACTGTTGCCTTCGGAACCCTCCTTCGTTGTAAAATTTGTCTTCCAGCTTTCTGCCTCAGAAGCGTGGCTAAGCGCTCAATTCGAAATCGAATCATATCACACAAGCGGCGATCCGGGATATGGTTAGTTCCTCTGAATTCTCTCCATACTTACTATGGTCGATGGTGAGTTTGATGGTGATCCTGATTATCGTCATAGGTTTACCCCAAAGCGAATATCAAGTCCACACAAACGCGACAAGCAGCTTTTTAGACGTCGATATGTTCATCCCTGCGTTTGCTTAGAATCTCGATACCACGGAATGCATGGGTGATAGTTTCAACAGCTCGTGCAATTTTACCTTGCCCAGTGCCAATGCGTCGCCGTTCGTGCTGTGACTCTTTTCCCTCTATTATTTCGTCTCACTGCCTGTCGTTTGATCGACAGTTCACAGGAAGCTTTGCTTTCCTTAGATCAGCTTTTCACCGAATTCACTACTCAAACTCATGAGGGAATGCGGGTTGCTCGAGATACGACTCCAGGTGATCCGACTGAGTGGGCAGCAGAATCGACAGGCAATTCTCTTCGTTTCATCCCTCAGCCCAGTTCCGCTGTTCAACTTGACCCCGTTGCCGATACCGACCCCAGCCTCGATCCTACCCACGCTCACTACACAGACTTCTGTGTGCGTTTCATGCAGACAATCTCACACGAGCGCATCGACCTCTCTACCTTCCTCACCTCAATGCTCATGCACGGCTATCTCGACGAGCCTCGTCTCCGTACGACAATATTCGGCAGCCAATCTCACACTCCCATTCGTCGCCGCCGCGTCAGCCCCCACCACACTCGTGAATGCTTCCATTGCGGCCGCCAGAAAACATCGCAGTGGCGTCGAGATCCTGTTACCCAAAACGATCTCTGTAACCCTTGCGGTCAACAGGCGTATAATAGAGCTCGGACGTCGAGCTCAGCTTGTTGACGAGGAATTGGGACATCCAGCGGCGCGATGCCTGTGATCAGCCGTTCTCTTTCTTTCCCTGACAACTATGGCTGTCAGGACAAGAATGCGAGTATCTGCCCAATGAGCGCACCATAACACCGTTCATTGAGTTAATATTAAATAAGGTGTGATGTATGTATTTGTTAATAAGGTAAGATCTACAGTATTTACAATCGGTTCGGAATTGCGTACAACTAGGTTGCAGAACACCTGATAATGTAAAGTAGAATTCAGGCAGCCCCAGTGCGCCACAAAACATGCTCCATTGATTTTATTGGGAGGATTCTGCCGCAATTCACCGTCGCGGCCCGAAACGCGCGCAGTTCGCGCATTTTCTATCCATCTGAACAATTGGTGGTTTTCCCATGCGGGGAAGATTTTGAGGCGGCTGAGGCGCATGAGCCGGTCATCATGAGCTATGAAGAAACATGGACTTACCGTGCAATGGTTTCCACATCTATGCGGTGTCTATGTGACGAAAATCAATTGGTTCGAACAAGCAAAGTCGAGGGATGAACGCGCTCACAAACGGAGCCTCCGCACTGTGCCGGCATAATCGGTAGAAGTAGCACGCCCAGACCCAATTTGTGCACATCCTATTAACTGCTTGGGGATGAGATAGTATCGCGGGCTGAGGGGAGATCGTGGTACGCACACGTTTATCCCGAAACCAGTTGGGTGGCGAGGCGGAGAAGCCAAGGGATTTGTGTAGTCCGATGGTGCACAACGAACTCTTTTAAAGGCGCTGGCCGATGGAGATATCTTTTCGAGCGTCTTGTGTTTGTGCTCTGGGATGAGACAGACAAGACCAGACAAAACACGCGGCCATGTCTCGGAAATTGAGACGGAGGTCTTGCTCTACGGAGACGACGCGAGCGCAAGCGCAATCAAAGATTATACGGAGCAACGTTTCCAGCTGGACGAGCCAAACCGGCTCCCGGAAATGAAAAATTCAGATATTTTCTGTGCCAGAATCCGTCAAGCGAGGCGAAGCTCGAATGATAAGCGGCCGGATATGAAGGCGGAATATGTCAGCGAACACTTTGCGCGTAAGGAGCAGACCGACCACGGTCAGATCTAGGTTCGCACAAGTGGAGACTAGACTCGGATGGCTTGGATAGGCATTCGCGAAATGACCAGACCGCCCATAAGTAGGACATCGGCTGAGCGGTCTTATTTGATTCGTGCAAGTAGGTCATTCAGTTGGAGATTAGGGGTGTCGGAGACTCTGAATAGATCCAGTTTTTCAAAGATGAAGATGACGAAAAGCTGATGAAAGGGGAGAAAGAGAGACGTCTAGCGTGAGAACGTGCCCATGGAAACTAAATCGTGATCTGCACGTGTTCTCTGACTCTGTCTTCCCTCTTCCACCATCCATCCGAACTGACCTGGCCGCCAAATGACGGGTCTATACCAGTGTGATTGGACTGCGTGCACGGCGATTCGACCCACACCGACTCGGAAACAGTCTCTGGTCGCCCTGCGACTCGAATTGAATGTTTTCACTGTCAACACTCTCTTCAGGAATCAGCGGACTCGAGGTTCGTATATAGCAGCTCTCTCTTGCTTCTCTCGCTCAAAGAGTTATCATACTACAGTACGCTTGCTATCCAAATTATGCCCCCTTCAGTCAAGAAACTCGCCGGCTCAGTAGCGGCCGCAGACATCAAATATTGTATGAATATCGATTCTCTTCTCGCATTCCAATAAGGTATCTCGTTACAGGTATTGTACAGGTCGGTTGGGATATACCTAAATCAAAGCTTGACATCATAAAATTAACTCTTTTGTAACGGTACGGCTCCGTGAATCTATCCCTTGCCTGGTTGTGCGATTGACTCCCCGCTGCGTTCACAGCCATATGAGACTTCGCTCAAGATGACGCGTCGGGGTGACGCGTGCGTCCAGCGTACGGATGGTACCGAGGCCGCAATATACATGAAGCTGCTCTGAGCTGACTCCGATTGAATTCGGTACGACTCTGACGTGACGGCTGCGCAACGGCAGCGATTATAGTTTCTTGCACTACAGTTCGCCCGCCGACGAGAGCACCGCGTACCATGACACGAATTGCCACATTGCCAGCGCCTATCAAGCTCATCAGCAACGGAATTAGGTGGAAAGGATGAAACTACCGACTTGAAAAGAGAGCCCGCAATGGATGTGAGTCGCTGTATTCACAAGTTGCGACGTTGCAATCCATTAACTAGTTGCGTCGCCGAATCAGCCATGAAGTACCGAAAAACGGGGTAAAAGCTTACCTTGATCCACCGCTGCCCTGGACGCCATGCCTGGCATAGTTTGCAATAATCCCTTTCGACACGAAAGCGGCACATCGTGGTGAGTGGTAAGTCGGTATGGCAAATAATTGAAGAAGAGATTCGTGTGCAGGCTCGCGAGAAACTCCTGTCCATTGCTGCATTGTTCTTATACCTCCTAGAACGCACTGCCCGCTAATCTACTCGCTACAGCTGTTGTCTAAATGACTTTAGAACAGAGGCTCGAATGCTCATTGTAACATGGCAGTGCATTGTTCGAAGGTCTATTCTACCCCAGAAGCTTTTCGTCTTGAGCTCGATCATTCGTCTCGATCTCGATCTCGTCTCGTCTCGTCTAGGCTCAGGATTCCCATTATAGGGTTACAGTCGTTCCTAAAAACCTTGAGACGAGGTCATTTTTTTTGGACCGACTTCCGAAAACGGAATCGGCCTAATTTGGTTGTTCGCGTGTAAACAGCGTTGCTGCTGGTGGGCGGCCATGTGGAGGATGGGAAGCAAAAACGCGCGTTGTTTAGCGCTGTTTACGCGCCAAACAACCAGATTAGGCCAATTTTGTTTTCGGCAGCCAGTCCGAAAAAAACGACCTCGTCTCAAGGTTTTTAGGAACGACTGTAATTAAATTGAGATAATCTGTTCCCCGGAAGGCAGGTCGTAATATTGGGGACCGACCGCGTTGCAATCTCGCCCGTCTACGCACGTGACCGTCGTTGAGGCATGACCGGCTGACAGCGACTGTTCAAGACGACGAGTAATAGACGATTTTAAGGCATATTTACCTAACAGAAGCTACTAGGGGCGCTCAATTCTTGGCTCGTCAGCTCATCTCGTCCATAAATTATTTAATTCTGTGATGATCCATCAAAATTTGATCGAGCGATCATTCCCTCCTTCCGTCGTCCCAACACGCATGCATGACACGCACGACCAAGGCGGAAGTCCAGTCCGACATTGTCCATGTCGCCGAAACTCTTATGCTTATGTCCACCCTTCTCGATGACTCCGACGAGTCCGATCTCCTTGGATCCGATGACGAAGATCAAGACTTTTGGGACGACGACATGTCCGATGTGTTGGAGCTTTCAGCGTTGGACTGGGCAGAGCTGGCTCGCTATATGTCGGGGGATGGCTCGCGGGGTACTTACGACAAGATCCCAAAGTCAAAGGACTTCTTTGCGGTGTGTTTGAGTGCGCCCGATCGCGAATTTCGGCATATGTTTCGGTATGTCGGGCTAGTTCTCTCAGCAACCCTTCTCTTCTGAACCTTTGGCTAGAGTAGGCAGGGACTGCTTTGACTACCTCGTTCAGCTAATCGCCTCCAATCGAGTCTTCCAATCAACTGGGAGGCGTCCACAACGTCATGTCAAGTTTCAGTTGGGATGTTTCCTGATTCGCTATGGCTCTGTAGGATCAGACACCCTTGGTACTGCACAGAAACTGTCGATAGGATTCGGAACAGTGTTTATCTACTGTAAGCGAGTCACCCGCGCCATACGCGAGCTGCGACCACAATTTCTCGGATGGCCGACACCTGATCGCAAACTTGTCATAAAACAACACATCCAGGACAAGTCCGGCTTCTCGAAGTGTCTGGGCTGCGGAGATGGGTCTCTGGTTCGCTTTGGTGAAGCTCCGATGGAGGATGGTCATCTTTTCATGTCGCGCAAAAAGTTCTTTGGTGTATGTTTTCTGCCTACTGTCGAAAGAACTAGTACTGACTAATCCAGACCAACGTCCAAGCTACTTGCGATCACAAGAAGAGATTTACGTCCTTCGAATTGGGATGGCCCGGTGCCGTGACAGACGTAAAGATTTGGACCAACTCCGACGTTTGGAAGCGCCGCCACCATTACTTTGAGGACGGAGAATACATCTTCGTGGATAAGGGTAAGCATATCACATTTTCTATACTCCATTGTATTACAGCCTCATTTTCCTAGGCTATCCCTCTTCACCGTATGTCATGCGACCTTTCGATGAGCCGGAAGTTGCAGCTGCATCGGCAGAAGACAAACTACGTATGCGTGCTTTCAATCTACGCCTTTCTTCCGTACGGATTGTAATAGAACATGCCTTTGGGCTTCTCAAAGGCCGTTTCCCATCCCTGCGAGGGATGGGAGCGCATCGCTCCGTTCAAGATATCTATCGAGTCATCGAAGCGCTCATGATTCTGCACAATATTGCCATTGACGCTAATGACAAACCTGACGAGTGTTGGCGTATAGACGAAGATCCGGATGATCAAGAGGACGAGAACGACGGAAATTCCGAGTTCGCTCAAGAGGTCGAGGGTGCAGCAGATGTTCCGGGGCATGAGACAGCGGACTGGCTCAAGGAGCAGGGGCGTTTGAAACGTCTCAGAATGTTAAACCGTTTGTTTTGAGAAGATTTACAGTATAAGATTGTACGTTTGACTACGAGTGAACCAGATATGTACAAATTATAACGAAGATATGCAGTAGTATATGTACGATGATAAGTGAATTATTGTTGAAACATAGAGAGCAAAAAAGCATTGGCAGCGTCTCTCACCTCAGGAGCCGTTCCATCCATTTCTAACACTGTGCGCGCCATGTCGACCTTCCCCTTGTTGTTATCAATTTCCATCCGCTTCTTCTCCAGGTCGAGCTTCTCTTTCTCCAACTCAAGTTTCGCCTCCAGCGCACGACTCTTCTTCTCCTCGGCGGCCATCTTAACTTTCACAAGCTCCGACATGTTTCCTAGCGAGTTGTTCACTTGTGTACGAAACTTTGACGCGGGCGTGAACTTGGTCTCGGATACGACAGTGGCAGGATTCTTCACAGCCGGTGTCTTGGGAACGCCACCGGCCTTGCGTTCTTCCGCCAAGAGAACGGGATCAACATTCTCCTCGTCATCGTCCACGTCGGAAAGCGGGGCGGCTGAGCTGCGAATGACAGGACGCGCAACCTTCGCATTGGCGCCAAATCTGATTGAAGCTGTCAGTAAACCTGCCACGGACCTGACACCACTTTACCGCTGAGTGAAAAGGTCGCGCCATCCTTTCTTTTCCCATAGCTCCACCACAGAGGGCTTCAGAGTGCCGACCACTAGACCAGCATTCCGTGCAGCATCTAATTTCTTCCCCAAAATGGCTGCGGGATCGTCTAAATCGGGATCTCCTCCACCGTTGCCAGTGAAAGATTCAAGTGCAACAATATATCCAAACGTCGCGAGCGCACGCTGCCACATGCCGCCTACAGACTTATCGCTACGCTTCCCTGAAAAAAGCTCTACAGAGGCCTGCCATCGCCGCTGAATATAGAGCGGACAACAAAGAAGAAAAACATACCTTTCTATAAACATGTGCCGGATTTTTCTTATGTTGAGCGAAGCGGTGCTCCGCTTGGGAGTCAGGACCAAGAAGCCAGTCGAAGAACAAGGTTTTCTCGCCAGCCGACCAGCGTTTGCGGCCAGACTCTTCCTCGTTGTCACTGCTATCGCTGTCGTCGTCAGAGATGTCGATCGGGGTCGGCGTTGTTCGTGTGAGGGGCTGCGGATTGTCGACAATGATCGGGTCACTGACGGGCTCATTTTCCTTCGCGTTGGTGGCCCGGCGTGCGCGTTTCTTTCCATCTGCCTTGGCTTTGGCAGCTTTGGCAGCAGCGGCCTTTCCACCCTTGGCATTGCCTGGTTTTGTGCCGTCTTTGCGCGGCCGACCAACCGGACGCTTCTGGGGAGGTGAAGGGGGAACCGTGGGTTGAGTAGGCTGAAGTGGAGCAGCGGGGCGTGAATTAGGTGCGGGTGAAGGCGAAGGACATTCTGGGTGCTGATAAGTAGGACCTGAGACATATGTTGGACCACCCATTGACGGAGGTGGCGGATACGGCGAATAGTACACGGGAGGTGGCATGTAGCCTGCATAGCCGTACTGCTGAAGGACAGAACGCGTCAATGAATCTCATGGGTACCAAAAAGCCAAGCCAACGCACTGGAGGCCCGGGTTCCATTCCTGAGTTTATACTGTGTCGTCGCGCATGTAGAATGGTGCTTGCTGCATGTACAGTGCTAGTGACCAGTAGTAGGAGGTACTAGAGTGGTCGTGAATATCTGGAGCTGAGCGTTGACGTCAATATGGAGCGCAATGCGTGGCAGCGGTAAGATCAATTTTGATGGATCATCACAGAATTAAATAATTTATGGACGAGATGAGCTGACGAGCCAAGAATTGAGCGCCCCTATACTTTTCTACAATATTTTCGACTATCCGGCGGAGATGCCGAAGCTTCCATCAGGACCCCATCGGACTTGGATCTTGTTTACGTTGCGTTTCTGTCGCTCTAAACCTTGCTAGATGTTTAAATCTGAACAGGGGGTCGGTACCCCCTGTTCAGATTCTAAGCTACTCGAATAAACGGATTTGGAAGGTGTCTGCCTTCCATCCGTTGGTTTCGTCACACTCACCGGCATTTTGCCCAGCCATCCTCGGCATCCTCCTCCCGCAGCTGCCGCCGTACCAGACATCCCGGAGAAAGGTTGCGATCAACGAACATCGCAAAATACGCGTCTTGACGCGTTGAGTCTCGTGCAACACGCGTAGGGGACGCGCTTGACGGAGGCGGCAGGCTGGCGGCGCATGGGAGAGTTTACTGATAAAATTAGCTGGATTCTAGTCGTCAAAAAGCTGAGGGAATAGAGTAGGATTATTTCTACGCCATCAAAGAATAGATGCCGACATCGCTGGCACCCCTCAAATAGCCTCAAATATTGGCGAAAAAGTATCTGGGCTTACGGGAAGTCACCCACTGACTCTGCTTAACCACTTCGCTTTATTTGGGATCCTCAGCTACCTTCTTATCTCAATACTCTGGCTGGTCGAATTTCGACGTCGATTTTTACCAAATTTTTACTCCAGATTTCATTTTCAAAATTCAAATGCTGTTCAACTCAATTTTTCGAATATCGGCTGGCCCGGACGGTGAAGAACTCACAGACTGGAATCAATACTGAAAGCTCTCTTTGTCCCCTAGAGCCGCCGAATTAAGTGTCAGGAAAAAATCCGAAATCGCCTTTCAAGTTCGACCCTCAGCGAATCTGGAATTCGTCACCAACTCGGGAACCAGTGGCTAGAACACTCAACGGAAGCTTATACACGGAAGAAGATGTTCTTTCTGCAAGCCGTATGTATCTCTCGATAGACTCATCTCCTTCCCAATCGTGTGCATCCAGTGGATGTCTGTCACGGGCGAGGGCGAGGGCGAGGTTGACATAGAGGCCGAGATGCAGATGTACACACCAACTACCTGAGAACGGGGCGAGGGCAAGGGCGAGCGTGAGGTATGGGAAGGGAAGGGACAGGGATGGAGGTACGGTGGGGACCAGGGCATGGATGTTCGCGCAGACAAGAATCGCGATGTTGGCACCCAAGGTGTATCTGCATCCGGAAATGGAGAGGGTTCAGGCTGGAAGTGTCGTGAAGGAAGGCTTGAGTGCAGAAGCTCCACGTCGTCCGTGCTTACACAGTGTATACCTTCCACGTTTCCTGGGCCGATGGCGGATTGACTCGCGACGAGTAGGTCAGTCTGTTTCATCATCAAATCGGACGTCCATTCGCTAGGTACCGGTACGCCGCTCCGTATACAACGCGCCAAAGGATTGCAAATAGAATTATGGTCCAACGAAGCACCTTGCAAGTTGCAAAATCTCGGTTATCCAATCACGCAACACCCCAAACATCCCCAATAATACACTTTAGCACAAACAAAGAGCAGAGCTCAGAATGTCAGATATTGGTGGACGAATCTGAGGATCCAGCGCCCAACACTGCTCGAGAATAGTCCACATATTTTCGGTAATATTTTCCGCAGAGTAGTCAGCTCGCTTTGGTCCAAGAGTTTCAAGTGTTTCCAGCTTGATAATGGGTCGTGCTGGCCTTCCCTTGAGAGCTTCGGAAGTCAGGATCTGAAAGAGGCTTCAGCCGTGAGAACATGTCGACCAAACGCCATCTGCACCAACGTACCTCCAAAACCAAGAGAGCGAATGAATAAATGTCGGATACTTTCGTGGTTGGCGGGGGTGACATGTCAATGCACTTCCTATTGATATCGACAACGAGAAACAGCTCTGGTGCCATATAAGGCGCCGTCCCGACACTTGCTGTCGTGAAACCACGATAGTTGAGTATTCTGGAAATGCCGAAGTCGCAGATACACGGAGTTCCATGTTTGTTGACAAGCACATTTTGCTGAGGGAAAGAACATCACGATGTTATTAGTGGATATCATAGCGATACGGGAAATAGGCCGACTCGCACCGGCTTCAGATCTCCGTGAATAATGTCGCAGTTGTGCAAGAATTGCAGGCCGGATGCAACGCCTTTTACCTGGACTTGTGCTTGAGAAAATCGGTCTGGAAACGGCAGAAACAAAGCACAAGCTGCTGCCTATTTTTTTCCGGATACTTCTTCAAGTAGGCTCCGACATGTCCGGATTTATAGAAGGGGGAGATCAAAGCCGGAAATGGGGAAAGATCGTCGCATACGCCAATGAACGGGAGGATGTTTTCATGTCTGAGCTTGCTCCAGATCTCCACCTCGCGCTTGAGTCGCTAGAGATGCGCTGAGCTCAGCTTCTGGAAGATGGAAACTGGAACCTGTTTGTTTATGATACCTTGGTAACATCATTTAATTGCCCAGTTCCTTCGTCAGACAGGCGAAGCATCTTGATCGCCACCTACGGTTCATTGTTAGCCTAAGTCGGAGAATGTGGTGATGCCGAATATGACAACCCGTATTCTTCGTCCATCGAATCGTCTAAGCTTGCCACGATAGATATTTGAGTTCCCACCTCCTGCGAAGGGGTACTGGTCGTCCTGAGTAACCCGCCCTCTGAGATCGCGACCGGGAATTTCCAGGGTGTGATGCTAAGTACACAGATCAGGGGACAGGAAATATATAAGGCTCAACGTATATGGACAAACCCCGACGGAAAGTTCTTCGTCACTAGAATTTTCATGCTAAGTGTCGCTCTAGCATATAGAAATTCAAATCTCGTGGGGAACTCACCACATCTCCTCCCAGTTGCGAGGAAGACTAATACTGTGAATAAAGTGCGGTTTTGACGGATCGCGGCTCATCAGACTGACCTCATTCGACGTTGATTCGTCTTCTATGTCTTCAGAATGATTTCGTCTGAAGGAAATTGAGTCATGCCCATCTGGATAAAAATGTACCTGCATCTCAACCAGACTTCTAGCTACAGCGGCAGCGGTAGGTCGTAGTTCGGGTTCATCCTTCCAAATGGTCGATAGTAGGCGCCAGATGCGATTGTTCACGGCTTTTGAGTCCACATCTTGACGTCTGGGGAAATTACCTTGAAGAATATGTGCTACAACAGCGTGCTCTGAAGACAAATGATGGTATGGCTGGAAACCAGAAAGAATCTGGAGAAGATTGAGTCTCTGCAGTTTCTAGAAAAGTAGCATTTACTTCAAGTATAATCATCGCCAATGAATAGATATCCGACGATTCCGAAACAGGGTTGTTTTCGCCTCGGAAGAATTCGGGAGGCGTAAAGCGCACCGGAGTGGAGAATAAGAAAGTGGAAGCGGAACCTGGGCCCAGCGTTTCTGCAATTCCATATCCACTTATTACAGGTGAATGCGTGGAGTCGATCAGAATTTTTTTCTGGGGAGGGGTAAACATATTCTTTTCACACGAAGTTGACAGACCGCTTACTGTGGATAGATTACCATGAACAATTTCTTTTGAGTGAAGATATTGTAAACCGTTCACAATATTGATGATCTGAAGTTTGTGAAGCACAAGAAAAGCAAAAAAGAGCACAGTAGTTCCTGACCATCTCCAATTTTTCTGTAGAGGATTTTGGATTTTTTTGTAGGTATCTTATTATTGTGCCCGATACACAGAGCGGCGATATGAGAGCGGGCGAGCGCCCCAAACCCATCGAAATCCCCAGGAAGGGTAGTACATTTGGGTGGTCAAGTTGCTTCCAGAGCCAAGCTTCAGCGTAAAGGGACTATGTGTGATCAATATACAGCTGAAATAGAGCTCGGGTTACAAACCTGGTTGTTTTTTTGTGTTGTTTCTATTTTCAGGTCTGATTGCCGAAATATTTTCACGGCCACACTGCGCGACCGTTTACGAGCAAACATATATGCTAGACCGGGCGACCGCGGCAAATTCAGAACACCTTGATAGATATCCGTTGTTCTTCCTAAATTGAGCGGATATCTGTTCAGTTTTGAGACTCGCCCAGTCAGATCCTAATAGGTATGGCAGAATATAAGTAATCAACGGAAGGAACAAACCGTGTAGAAGAAGCGTACCAAATCACCCCACACGGAAGGTGGGCGAAGAATTTTTAAAAAACGCCATAATGAAAATCGATGATGCCAAGAATCTTTCGCTTGGGTTTGCGAATCAGCCCAATTTGAATAAGACCCGGCTGAAGATGCGACATCATAAACGCTTAACCATGAGGAATGACGTCCGCCTGATGAATGGCGAGACGAATGCCTCGAATGAGAGAAGCGCCTGGATAGATTGGAGTGATGGTTTGTGTATTCCACCGAGGATTCCACCGAGGAATGGCGAAATTCGAGAGTATCGTGATCTGTTGAACTGTGCCTGGATAGAATGTAGGGATGTTGGTTTGTGGGTCCCATCAAGCTTAAGGATTGGGGAGGACCTGATAGTTGACCAACTGAACTGGTACTAGACTCCGGCGACGGTGAGTAGGTTATAATCGAGGCTCCCCCACAATAGGAGTCATTCGATGTCGGCTTTCCACAAGATTTCGAGACATCGCTCATGCAGGGTGGGGGTACGGTTGTTTTTGACGGTGCGAAAGACGGTGCGATCAAATATCTAGCCCGAAGGGTGAGATTTCCTGTATCTGAGCTCAGCGATCTCGAGTGATAGCAAGGACAGATAAAACGCACCTGTGGGATGTTTCACGGCAGGAAAAGCTTGCGTATGCATTGGTAGCGAGAATGCGTCGATGCTTCGCGTATTGCTGAGCGCCGATGCCGTGTTTGGCCGCAACTGAACTTCGATTCGCATTCCACTCTGCGTTTCCAACAGTAGCTCATTGAGCTCCTTCCGAATGCACCACATGGGGAGAACGCGCAGGAATGCATATACCGTGCGGAAAAGAGAAATGGTCTCCTGTTCGACAATCCCAGGAAGTATATCGCTGCCGCCTTGATCTTTGGGATGCTTTCGTAAAACTGATCTGAAATACCGCCGCTTTCTTTCGGGGATGGCCGCTGAAAATTCCAACGCCCACTCTTCCACCGTGAAGCGGGTTCCGGCGGGGATGCAGGTACCGGTAGGCATGTGCACGAGTGGGATGTCAGCTGGGGCAGCTAGAACAATCTGAACCACGAATGGCGGAGGTCGCGCCGTGTTAGAGGATATGGTGTGATACATGAAGAGGTCGTTGGCGGAAATGTGGTGCTGTTCTGATTGGGGAACAGGAGTCTCAAGGTTAAACTGGCAATGCATGAGTAAAGATATAAAGAAAAGTTTCGTTTGTGTACTTACCCAATTGTCAATATTTCCCGTGAAATGGTCCCGGTCGCAGATGCGAGCCGCATGAACAACGAAGAAAAGCTTTGTGAAGGTATGGAAGGCAATCTGGTCTGTCCTGGAGTAGTTTACCATGGCTTGTAGTACTTGAATGGCGGATGCTGGCGAGGCAAGCGAACTTCGAGGATGAGCTGGCAGGCAGAACACTATAGGCCTCGTGTCCCTTACAGCAATGCATCATACTCATGTCTCCCCAATGTCTCCCACGCGATGCCGCCGATGCGCTATTTTGAGGAAATAACCACACTTGGTTGCGACTCGCTGCCCTTCAGAGGTCTATGGTCGAAGAGCAGTGCGTATCTCAACGAGAAAACTAATTCGAAGGTATTAGTAATCGGACAAAGTGAAGATGAAAATGCGCAACTAAGACCTTTCACTCCATGCCATATATTTATCTTGGAGTTACCCTAGTAAGTATCTCGAGTACAACAGTATCGCTAGCTTTGACATTGAGCCGGCAGTCGCAGTGGTCCCGCCCCGCTGCGGTTTGCAAGGTCTTGGAAAATGCGATTTCTTTGTCTCGAAATTTCACGGGGGAGGTCGGAGAAATGGGGAGATTAAGGTTTGAGTGTCCCCAAGTAGAACCTTCGTCGCATGACGGCCCGTCGGTACAGAGGCCATGAGCGAGAGCATCACTGAGCAAAGTGAGGGATAAGATCAACGCCGGGTGCAAAACAGGCGGAACGGTAAACTCGGCCGAATACATCACATCAAAGTCCTAGGCTTTACCAGCGGCATACAGTAAGTACCTGCTCAACTTATCGAACAGAAACCGTTGAGTACAATCAAGTATGTACACTATCCGCTTGCTAAATTGCTCAGCCCTTGGCGTCTTTTAGATGCGTTTCAATTTTCGTTTGACGCCTTGTGCATCATTACATAATCATGCCAGCATTACTACTTGTAGGTGTCGGACGGGGAGATGGAAGAACAGGCGGAGGTGCAGGGAAGGCTAGAGACGGTGGACATGCAGAGATCTCAAGCCAGTGGGGGGCGAGAGGAGCTTGTCGAAGTGGAGGACTAGGTCAAGACGGGGCGGGGCCATCAGTGCCAATCCACTAACAATCCACCGCCGTTGCATTTGACTGCTTCTCATCCTGTCTGCCCTTAGCAGGACCGTGGAAGCTCTGCTCCTCTGCAGGTCCCGAAACGGCTACCCTTCTCCCGCCGTCTTGTACGTACGCCGCTCGCCCACCGTACATGCGATACTCCTCTTCTACATCGTGCACGGGCATACTCCAAGGGGCGGGGAGGTGAAAGCGAAGGCGCGGGCGGCGAGGAGAAGCGCACCGACTTCGCGATGGCCGCTACAGCGAAAAATAGCGATGAACCTCGAGCTGCAAGCTCGAGGTGCACTTGACAAAGACTCCAGGGCTACTCCACGACATCCATCCCACATTCCCGGGCCCAATACACGGAATCCGGACCGAGACATCCTCGCCCCTGCCTCGAGGCCTCGTCGTGAAGGACTGAATGCAGCCCTGCGTAAATGGCAGGTCTGGGCAACTTCGTCTCGGTTAACTCCGTGTCGCTCCCTACTTCCTTTGGCAGCAGAGCACAAGCAAGAAACGCAAACCGCAGAGAAAGCTGACGGTATTGGGCCATGCCTGGAGGGTTCCGAACACACGACGAGAGGGGCGGGCAGATATGCAGGGTGAGGTGCTGCGCGTCTAAATGATGAATTATCGATAGGTGAGTAGCAGATCCCACTTGCTGAAGGAAATGAAGACTCACACGTCGATAATCTCCCTGAATAGACGACCCAAGCCCGGGAGACCGTCATCGTCATCGAGGCGTCGCAGGCAGCGCTGGGGGAGGCACACCTCCTCGCCGCTCCGTGGCAGCACGTCCAATCCCAATCCGAAATCTCCCAGCGACCGGTCGATAGCGTCCGTGTTGCATGGGCCCGTCAACGAAGCATTCAGGAACCTCGCTCTGGCAGTCCAGCTAGGATATCGGTGTCTTTCAGACCTTGATTCTCTCGATTCTTCGCTCTGCATGCTCGGACGCCGGCTTCCGCAACTCACAAAGAGGAGGTGAAGATCCAAGCTCGATCACAAGGCCAGCCCGCAGGCACCTCTGCCCGTGGCGTATTGTTCTGGAGTCAACATCCACCCCCGCCGGTCGTCTCGTAGATCGCGAAGAGAATGACGAGATGAGCCTCGAAGAGACTGAGATGGATAGGAGATGTTACGCCGCTGACGCGCGCGCGCGCACGACGGCTGCTCAAGCCATGAATGAGACTGGAGGACACAATCCGGCGCCCCAGCGACAAGCAGCGAAAGTGGCATAGACTGCTATGAGCCCCAAGCTGAGTGCCGACCGACGGCGCTGGTGGCGAAGAACAAAATCACAAGGGCATCGAAAGTCGGGATGGACTGCATTGAATGCGCGTAACGAAGCGGCCAGAGAGGGAGGGGGAGGAGCTGTTTGATGCGAAGTATCCCGCCACAGGCGCCAGCAAGTCCAAGACTCGCTCGGGATGCCTTCACGGCGTGAGTGAGCCGCACGTACCCGCAGCTGCCGCTCCTCACAACCCGCGACGTAAAGGCCAGAGGGCTCGGCAGCTGGCACGCTTGGCTCGAGAAGTGGTAGAACCCCGCGGTATCGTCGCCGTACAGGGCATCCATCACAACGTCTTGACCTCCACACGGGCGGTGCGCGAGTGTCGAGCTCGGGCGGCGAATGCTCGTGCGTGAGATGAAGAAATTATTGTAGGTCGTGTAGGCGGACGAATCCAATGCTTTGAAGGAGTCTCTCAGAGCTAATCAAAGGGCAAAGGTGACGCGTAGAGGAGAAGAAGTGGCGGGCAAGATTCGTGGGCAGGCTACGTCGACGACGAGCTGGAGGTGATGCGTGAGAGACCAAGGGAGTCAAGACGGGACTGTGTATCCGTTCCACCACGATCATACCCCGACCCAGCCCAACGACGACAGCAAACCACCCTAAGGGGACGGCAGCCACAATCTCTGCGTAGCCAAACGAGTCGGACGCTCCACGTCCGATAGCGCTCGAAGAGTCACCTCCATCGCTTTGAGAATGGGGAATGAGCTGGACGCTCGGGGCCTGCGACCAGCGGCATACCACTGCGTTAATCGTCGTCGTGCATGGCATCCCCGCCGTTTCGGGAGTCGGAAATGGGCTGCATGCGATCGACGTGGCACGCTTGCCTCGAGAGCGGTGAGGTGGCGTGCTTGTCTCGAGAAGCGCCAGAGCCCCGCGGTACGTCGCCGCGCAGGGCATCACGACGTCTTGACGTCCACCAGGGCAGGGACGACGGTGCGCGAGGATCGAGCTCAGGCAGCGATTGCTTGTTCGCGAGATGAACGATTTATCGATGGGTCGTATAGGCAGACGGGTCCGATGGTTTGAAGTAGTATTGGAGTAGACGACGGAAGGCAGAGCCGACGGGTAAGCGACTGAGGGAGAGAAGGAGAGGAGGGTGAGATTGGATTCGGCTTGTCTTTGGAGGAAAGCGACTCACTGGTCTGGAACTTGAATGCGCTGTCGTAGGAGGCGTATCCGGGTGAGGTGGCCTGAATGCGGCAGTCGCGACGAAACGATCGCGGTGGGGCTATGGCTTCAGAGACGGGAGGCATGAGGTGGAGGCGTCCGGTGTGCACAATCACCCGTTCTCCGTCTGCGGGTGCTGTACGAGGTCTGTTGCTTCAGAATTCCAGGAGGATGCGTGTTGGAGGATGAGTGACATACCGGTTTCATTCAGTGGAGGCAGCCACGTCAGAAGGCAGGAAAGTCGAGGACGCGACCAAAAGGACGATTAATTGAGCTGTCTGTACGACGTGTCGAGCGGTCGAGCGGTCCGCGAAGAAAAACCGTGACGTGGGATCGCAAAGCTCGAGGATTGATTGACCTGGAGAGGGCGCGAGAAAGAGTGAGACGGGAGACATGAATTATGGTGAAGAATTTACGTCTGTGCGCAAAACCCTTCCGAATTCTCAGACGATATGCAGTCGACGCTTGAAGGTCGAAGACGCCACCTGAGCTACGCAGAAGTTCATTCCAATGTACAGCGTGTCTTTCGAGACACCAACGCGCTTCATTGGACTCGGAGAGTAGGGATGTGGCTGCAAACTTTCGAATCAGAAGCCGTTATTTACTGAAAAGAAATCCAGCCACACACGGACAAAGCCTCCATCTCAGAGCCAATGCACGCTCCAGCTGGTCCGGTAAGAGGTGTGAATGGCTTGAAGCCTTAGAAATTTGACTTCGAAAAATTGGGGATTTCTTGCGAGATTCACACTAGAAGTCGAGGGATGCAAGACGGGAGAGAGACTGGATCAGAGCCGCGCTTCCTGAGTGTCCAGCCTCGCCGAGTTGTGCGAGTACGACGGCCGCCAGCCCGACATCGTGCAGCAGGGTGAGAGGCTGAGATCAACGTGAGTCTGGTCAGACCACCAAAAGCGGTGAATCAATAACTCAGACAAACACATCAAATTTACCTAATCTTTCTGATTCTGAACCACCATGTCGATTCTCCAGGTCTTCCGGCGCGCAGTTACTGACTCTACTTGACGGCTTCATTTTGTCCGCTATTCCTGGCTACTTACCTTCTTGTCTGAATTGGCACATTCCGTCTCAAACTCTCAAATCCTGCTTCAATCTTTGGACTGTCGGCTGGCCCGGACGGTGAAGAACTCACAGACTGGAGTCACAACTGAGCAATGGGCTCTTAATCCTCTCTTGCACATTTCACAAACATCCCAGATCATCCCCGAAAATAACGAATACACACAACACCTCAGCAGTTTAAGAACTAACGCCCCAGCTTCTCATTTGAAGCTCTCGCGTTCTCATCCAATAAGTACTGTCCATTGACACCTGACTCGTCATCTCCAGAAACCACACCAAACGCGCTGCAGTGTACCAGAACACCCGCTGCCCCAACGCAGCGCATCGTATCCTCCAACAAATCGACTCGGCGAGGGGTTCAACTCCCCGCGGCGTATTAGAGCCTCATAGACAACGAAT
This sequence comes from Favolaschia claudopus, assembly GCA_037176885.1. NCBI lineage: Eukaryota > Fungi > Basidiomycota > Agaricomycetes > Agaricales > Mycenaceae > Favolaschia > Favolaschia claudopus. The sequence goes on from JAWWNJ010000104.1 coordinate 51,331, forward strand.
TTTTTTACTGCTTCGAACTTGAACCCTGCTAAGGTAGGATTGATTCCTCTGAAATTTTTCCCTTTCCTCGAAAATCAGCTGACTGTTAATACTCGTTCCGAGCGCAGATTCACTGTACAAGAGCGATTGGGTTCGTTTCTTGTTCTTTCGCTAGTCCGATGGAATTTACCAATCTTTGAGCTTGATTTGGTCTGTTTCCAGCTTCACATCGAAGTTCAATAATTCTTCTCACCGATTACAGCGCTTTTGACATTCAAAGTCGTTTAATTTATTTAATTCTCTTGACCCGCCGGCGGTACCACTGCCCTCGATTCTCAGGTTCTCTCCTTCTGCATCTAATGCACCCTTTCATTCACGTCCAGTTCACGGACATCCGGAATCAGCTCTGAAAATGACGAATACACTCGATATGCGGCAGTCTAAGGACCAGAATGATTTTATCAACATTGACAACTGGAGCCTAGGATCGACAAGTATTCGCAACAACCCAGATAGAGTATTAGGAACTCTCTCAACTATGATGATTTCGGTAAGCGAGGATGGGCTGCGTGGATGAATCCCGGGGTATACCGTACCATGCTCCACTTGGACAAACGATGCCAGATGGCGGTCTGAATGAGACTGATTCGCTGCAAAATCGATTTTTAGGGGGCAAAGTGGCGTAGTTTACTGAAACTCTCTAGAGTTGAGTTGATCTTGCTCCTCCTTGGTTGGATGGTCGTATCCAAACTTGAGATCATACGTCTAGAAATCGCTCTCTCTTCTCTGGCTGACTATCCCTGGGAATAGCTTTCAACAGAATATCTTCATACTCTATATACAATGTTATGTGTGCACCAATCACGATGATTCAATGACGACTGGGGTAGCCAAAGCGATCAACCAAACGTTCATATCTATACGGGTATTTGCACTCAACCTCTCGACGATATGGAATGAAAGACGATTAATGACATACCTCAGTTAACGCCCAGTTGTCACAATTATCGAAGGAAAGGCATCGCGGTATACACCCTCCGGAAGAAAGGATTCCGTGATGCAGAGCGTCTCGAGTTTGCAGCCAGATTTTGAAATGATGGCCTGGAGCGACGCGACCACAGATCCAGACTGATTCAAGAGGTGCTCCGAAAGCTTTAGGTGGCGGAGAGCAGGCATCACGAGATGCGCGAAAAATTCTGCGGCAGATTCACTATATGTGCCGAAAACCAGGTGTTCCAGGTGAATCAACACAATATCCGCGACATCAGTCATGCCGTTCCATAGATCGAGGGAAAGATGAGCAAGGTTTGATGCCTGTCGCAGAATCGACACAACATCCTGTGTGCCCACATACCGCATTGTCAGGGAGGTCAATTGCGACCAAGGCAGACGGACGCTGAGGCTCCCGCAGTCCTCGAGCTCGAGTGTGCGTAAGAGAGGAACGTTCTGAAAAATGTCGGGATTGAACCTGTGGTCATTGAGTTTGAGGGATAAGGTGTGAAGAAGTGGCATGGGAGCATTGAATCCACTAAGCTGCTCGGCATCCTCAACGGTCAATGAGAGACGCTCGCAGCGAGCGGAATGTCGAAAGAGAGGAGTGGGTATGGGTGTCGAGGGATCCTCATACGTAGCCTCAATGGAAATAGGAGCCGATTGAGATCGTTCCAACCATAAAGTCACAATTGCGGTCATTTTCTCCTCCCGCGGCCACGCCAAGCTAACCCGAGTGAAATCGATCGTTTGCCACAGAGCAACAGTGCTCTGCGCAACTTCACGCCATAGACGACAAATCTGGGTGAGAAGAATGGGGGAGAGCAGCCCTGTGAGCGGTGGTGCTTCCGGATATGCCGGGATGAAGTGAAGAAAGATTTCTGAGGTGATTTCGTTTGGCAGGGTAAGGACCGGATATCTGTAGGAGTCGAGTCGCTTCTGAGCAAGCTGTCTCTCCTTGCGCAAAGCGACGATATGGCGAGCGATCGCCGCCATTTGAGTCTGGAGATTCAAGATTTCGGCATCGTTTTCTGCCACGAGAATACGATCTGCGTCCATGAAGTCGAGCATGCCAGTGCCAACAAGGCGGAGAGCAGCAGGCGGCGGGCTGGGAGAACGGCAGAAATAAAGAGATATACGCGAAGCCCAGTATCAGCGTTGGAGAGGAGCTGCCCCTGCCACTGGCGAAAACGACTGGGTTGCGACTGGAAGAGTTTGTGAGTCACGGTTGTGACTCGCATCACGAGACCGTGACTCTGCGTGACTCTCTTTCTTGCTGACGACCTTGTCCATCCACTGGCGTACGGCGGTTAGTCCTCTACTTCCATCCTTCAATACTACCTCAGACTAGTGCTGTTCTAGATTTTTACGCTGTCTTTTTTCGACTCTTTCAGGTCTGCGGCTATGCCACTCAGCCAATTCATGGAATCCGATCGTGCTCTTGTGGCTGAGACGGAAGCCCAAATCCTTGAACTCGCCACGCAGATCTCGGCCTTGGAAAGATCCGTTTCTCTTCTTCGGAAAACTCAGCAGGCTGCGAAAAATCGTCTGGACTCCTACACGTACCCAGTCCTTACCTTGCCACTTGAAATCATTTCGGAGATCTTTCTCCACTACTTGCCACCCTATCCAACCCCACCGCCGCTCACAGGTAGCCTCTCACCAATACGACTGACGCATATTTGCCGTCAATGGCGAGAGATGGTGATTGCCACCCCCGTCTTTTGGAGGGCCATCGATCTGTCGGACCGGCCGATTCGACTCAAAGACGTGGCTTCTTTGGCCGCGCTGTGGTTAGGAAGAACAGGTGGTTGTTCTCTGTCCATCGACGCCATCGATTGGAAACCAATCACTTCCGCCCTCATCCCGCACCGTAGTCGTTGGGAGCATCTGCGGCTTCATCGTTTACACGATTGGCCGCGCCTTTTCGAGGAATCATCGCCAACACCCCTCCTTCAAACGTTGCTCCTGCTCCCCACTTCCCCGACCTCTCTTCCCATTCCTCGGGAAATCCCGCTCATGCTCAGCAACGCTCCACTTCTCCGCACAGTGGAGTTGTCAATTCCTGGGGGACCCTATCCGTCGTTGCCGTGGCAGCAATTGACTTCACTCAACTTCAGGAGCATATTTTTGCCAGACTGCGTTCACATCCTCCGACAAACACCGTCGCTCATCACCCTGCGCTGTTACATTCGTTATAAGCATGAAGATTCGCCACCCTCGTCCGGCATCGCACTGCTGCAGCTGAACTCACTTTACTTCAGTTGCGATTTCGTCCACCGGCACGAAAGTTATCTCAATCTATTCATTGTTCCTGCTCTGCGCGTCCTCGACGTTTCGGAAGCGGTTCTGAGCACTACACCAATCCCGGCGCTTCAAACATTCATCACTAAATCTAGTTGCACGCTGAAGAAACTACGGATTTTGGAGGCACGAGATTCAGGGGAGACGTACGAGCAAGCGTTTCCGGACATTCCTGATATAACGGTGATTCCGGGCGATGAAAGCAACTGGTTCGTTCATTCACTGTACCCATACTCCTTGCATGCTCTGATCAGAGTTCTCGCAGAGTCGTTTGCGACGTATTCTTGTCAATTTTTCAACCATAGATATTAGTGTACGAGCAACGACATTTCAAAAAGAAATTTATTCTCATTATGCACACGGCCGGGACGAAGATACAATCTGAATCGCGTTAACAATTGTTCAAATTCGGCAAATTAGATCATCAAGAAGCGAATCGTCTTTACTGAGAGTGCCAGCCGGAGAGCTTCTGTAGGAATCCATAGTTCAAGATAGACCTCACTGCGAAGTCACAGCAAAGACCCTTCTGTTTTGAGAAAGTGAACCGAACTCTTCCTGTCCATCAAAACACAAGGGAGAGATCCCAAATCATCTTTTCTCTTCGAAACCCTTCCGCGGCAGTGAAGTTCCGCCCACCTTCCGCTAAAAAAATGGAAAAACTTTATGGGAGCTGTGTGCTAGACCGTGCTAGATCCGATGATCCATTTCTGAATGTACAACGCGCCAAAAATCGTAGATATGTCGCAAATATGTCGCGGATTGACCGTCGGAGGTCAAGCTCAAGACCAGCGTCGGAGATCGCTAGGCTCTGTCAATATTATGAAAGAATATCGTTCGTAACGCAAAGTAATATTCGGTCCAAAGTTCAAACAAAGCACTCTGGTCTTCAAAAATGAATGGAAATCTCCGCATTCTCCGACCCATCGACATCTACTGTCACGTACGCTCCCGAAGTTGGATCATCGGAAATATCCCATTTGACGTCGGGAAATCCACTGGTGAGTGTCAGGTTCGTCTTGTCGAATCTGAACGGCTCCAATGGGTAATCACTGCTCTGCGTAACTCCCTCCTCCTCCATGCCAGCGACTGCACTAGCAACAGGGTTCACAAAACCAACTTCGATCTGCGGGCCGCCAGGCATGCTGTCAAACAATGCTAAGTACCAGAATAGATTGTCTCCTTCGTCTCGGTGCGTGATACTCGTCGAGATGGTCGTGCCAACGCTGACGGTGGGGTCGAAACCGATTGGAGCAATCTGCAGGATACCACCGGCATCAGGAAGCAATTCGAGCTGTGCGGCAATTGTCCAGAAAGGTCCGCCTTGAAGAGCGGAGGCTCCGTACTAGAAATCAGAGTTTTCATCCTCTTCACATCCATGTGCGAAAATCATTGCGCTCACCTGGATTACGGCGCGAACCGATGCAAACGGCGCCCCAGTATCATCCGCAGCAATTACACTTGCAGACATCCACAACAACTGACTTTCGAATATCGCGGGGCTCGGAGGAATGGTCATCGAAGTGTTGAATGCCTCCAACAAGTCGGATGTATTGGTGAGTGAAACCGAAGCCGCCGCATTACTCAAGCCTTGACGGCGCACTAGTCCTGCTACAGAGCGCTCCTTCGAGTTCTTCGGAACGATATTAGCGAACGTGTGGATCACGGTCCCATTCGGCGCGAATATTTTGAAGTCGCTGCCGACTTGCTTAGCTCTGGATCCATTCGGCGCAATGTAGATCGGCTTGCCGGACGGTGTGTGTCCGACGGGGGTGAGGGCGTGTGCAGTTTGGTAGAGGACGACTGCAGAGGTCAGGAGCGAGCGAAACAAGAGCATGGCGAGCGAAGGGAACTGCGGATGCGTTCACTTTCGGTGGGTTTGTTGGGCGGGCTTTAAAGGATTGATCAGACCATAGGGATTGAGGTCCAGAATGCTGTTTTGCGGTGAACCAGCGGTAGGATTTCGCCGTGCTGAGAATATTCTTACGATCCTTCTTTGTCCTGACTCTCTCCGCAGCAAGTGTTTACGGATATCAAATCAGTTCGAGGATCAAGATCTCAAGAATCCTCTCATAATTGAATACAGACCACTCATTCTCATGTTGCGGCAACGACAGTACAACGGAAAATCATTCCGTTCCTTGCCACGAGGTCACCCTAGAGCTATCAGTCAGTTTTCCTTGTCGGTATCTAGTCCTATTTATGGGAAAGTTCGGATCGCTTTGATTGTCTGACTCGAAAAGAAGAAAAAGAACTCAAATTAAAAGCCTGATAAAGCTTCGCCGCTGGTGAGCCAAGGAACCCAGATATATTATTGGACAATTCAGAAAGTGGAGAACATATGCGAATAAGAGATCCGTAACTGTTAGATGAGTAGAACGGGGAGAGCGTCAAACAGACGATGAGATAATCTACAACAAAACCTCTGGTTTCGTGTACCATGCATGACCTAACAAGGAATAATCAGAAAGTCTCTGAAAATTACACGCAAGATTACTCACGATTGACGACGAAATGAGGGCCAAGTCAGCGTCTGTCCGACACCGTTAACCCATTTAAATCAAGCCCAGCCACCCGCATCCCCTCAAGTCTGCGCCAAACCAACCGCGGCCAATTATCCACTGGTGAAAGCTGCACGCGCTGCAACACACGCACACCCGTCGTTGAATTCCACCGAGATTCAATCATCCCGCATGCCATTTCGCTGTTTCGAATGGTATGTTGATGTGGACGGAATCCGATCTCCAGAGACGCAAGATTGGGGCACAGACCTGCGCCTCGCATCTCTCGAAAGAAGAAGTGAATCTGTTCGTCCGTGAACGAGAAGCAGAAGTCAACGAATAGATTTGTAATGAAGGATGCGGCTTTGAGGAGGGATAGAAGGACATCTGATTCGATTTCGATGTTCCGCAGCTCGAGTGTTTCCAACCGGCATTGAGATGTAGTGACCAAGGTGTGGGCATTCTCCACGGGATTTCCCTCGAGCGCGAGGAATCGGAGTTGCGGGAGAACAAGCCAAGAACAGCAGTCGTCGCTGCAGCGCGGACCCATGGTCAGCCTCTGCACGGTTGGAAGCGTTACAACGAATGGGGGTATGGCCCAGGTCTCATTTAACTCGTCGACCTCCAGAGTACAGTCGACGAGGTTGTGAGCTGTCGACAAGATCTCAAGGAGGGAGGTCAATGGGGAGCATATACGGAGTTTGGTGAGTTGGTGCCATGGAAGGGAAAGGGGTGGAGAAGGAGACGTCAGCGCGAAGTTGGTGAGTTTGGCGGTTTGCAGGTTGTCCGCCCAGAAAAAGAGTTCCGTCAGTTCGGTTGGCCATCCGGAGGTATTAAGATTATGACCAGTGTCAATTGTGAGGTACTCGAGGCGAGAAAGTCGTCTTTCGATGCCGGTGAGATACCACAGGGTGCGATCCCCGTCCGAGGTGATGGTGAGACGTGACCAGCGATGACTTCGTTCGATGAGGGGTTTCAAAAGCATGGTCATGTACTCTGACTCCTCCAGCATCTCGAGCTGCACATCAAGAGATGCGGGGGAAGAGAGTTGGAGCTGTGCTTCCAACGCATCGAGAAAATAGAGTACCGACATCGAGGGCGCTTTGTGGTCGGACTCCGCCCAGTGGACCATACCCCCGTGGATACAAATGTTTGTCCAGAGCTTTGGATAGCTTTGAGCCGCCTCTCTCCATGCTCGGCAGACATGCGTAATGCGCCACGGCGCAGTCGGTACGTGTCTTTTGTGGTAAACCGTGCGATCGAAGGCATCCGGTTCTATCCAGTCAAAGATTTCAAAGAGAACCTCGAGCGGGACGCGTCGCACGGCAGCGAGCACGGCGCTGTGGCGATGAATCTGGTCTTTGCAAGCCTCGATAATTTCGTCAAGTGCTGCAGCCTTCGCGTTCGTCTCGAGTTCTTCGATGGTGACGGAAGATATCTCGGCGTTGAGAGCGTCGAGCTTGACCCACAGCGCTGCCCTCTTCTTCCGTAGTTCATCCTGTTCACTCTCAGCAGTGGCCAGCCTATTCTGAGCGGTTGTGATGAGATTCCGGATGATCGGAATCTGGCCGTCCAGGGGGGACTCGTTGGTACAGAGTAGATCCCGGAGAGTTGTCGCTGACATGGAATTGGGTACTCAGACGACTGTTCGGGGGAATCTTTGGGAACGACGAATCGAATGAGCGTAAAGGACAGAAAGAACGCGTGAGTTTGCTGTTACCATGGCGACAAGTGAAACATATCAGAGCGTTCTCAATTTGGGAAACATGCATTTGGAGCAAATGAAAGCGCTCAGTTAATTGCGAAGAGAGAACTGATCCATGCCTGTCTTCTACATGAAAAGGATCCCCTGAAATACGAGCCCTGAATGATATTTACTTATCAAATACTTATAATGACTTCACCGGTGGTTCGTAAGAGCAGGAAAGATACAAAAAGGGAACAGAGCGGAGAGTAGTGAACGTCGCTGATTCACGAAACGAGCATCACGGGTGCGTTGGCAGATGTCGATAAGTACGAGGACCTTTGTGTTGTTTCGTCTGTTTCCAGAGACTAGGTCTGGCCGAGGCCTTGAAAAAAAGTCTTTTCCGAATCCCGACACCTCCTTGAAGTCTGCACTCCACAAAGGAGGATGGTCGCCCGGAATATTGGCGGACTTTGACACCCGATGGAACACCGACGCGTCTTGTTGTCCGCCCTGCCTGTTTCTTCAGGTGGAAGTGATCGCAGCCCGAAGAGCAATCCGTCGAGAACTATCCACCTTGATGCAATTAAACAGAACGGTGTGCGCCAAAGGCTTGGATACTGCTGGCTAGAGCTCCTGATACAACAGCGGGTGAGCATAGCATCCACCGTCCACGAATACGACCCTTGAAGCATCGTTATTGCCCATCTCTATTGCCCGCGATGTCTTCCCGAATTTTCATTCCGCCACCCGTACCTCCCGAGTCCCCGCAGACGTCCAGCGGACATCTCAGAATATTCCCGGACCCGCCGCCTCCTGCGCTGGCCTCGATGTACTGCCGAACCTCCGCCTCCATGCCTGACCGAACCGCCGAGCATCTTCCCCATCCCCCCACCATCGCCAAAGGGCCCTGCACCTCCAACTCATGCATCCCCGCACGCACGGTGATACCACCTTTCGCCTTGCTCCCCTTCCACTTGCATCTGAATATCCACCCCGACCTATACCCCGCCTCGCCGCGGGCCCTCCCTCGCCCTCCACCAGGCGTCCCCGATGCTTTGCCCAGACGCGAGACCGCCATCGAATCCTTCCTCGTCCGCGTCAAGGCACCCACCCGTTACACGTTCGATGATGAGGTGGAGGGGAAACCGAGCTGGGCATGTCGGACGCTGTCAAAGGTAGAGATGCGCTGTTGTCGACTTCGGCCTCGGGAGGAAGTCGATGGTGGACACTGGGGAGAGAACGGGTGAGGCATGCGTTAATGGAACGAGGAGCTAGCTGGCCGCGAGAATGCCATGCTTAGGAGCTGGAGACGGCAGCCAATTGCTGAGGCCGCATACGTCGCCGACGCAGAGACCGACCTCCCACTCCGCTAGTCATTGGAAGCGTCTGTACACGCCTCAAGACGCAGATGGCGCGAGAGGGGGGGAGCGCGGTTGGGATATCGCGAATCGGGATGCGTAGCGCGTCGACCTGATCGATATCGTAGGGTAGGGTATGGACGAAGGAGACCTTACTCGGGTCGAATGGAAGGAAGCGGTCGCAGGTACGCCGGGCGATTCGTCAAAGCGTCCTCCTCGCCCGAGTGCCAGCTAGAGAGATCCACATTAGCATGCTTCGAAGACTGCGGAGGGAGATTGGATCACCTTCGTATTGAGCACGAAGCCCGCGCCGCGCAGCTGCTGATACCTCTTCGCCGAGTCCGTTCTCGATCTCCATCTCTTCACTCCCATGCCTCGCCTTGACAGCACCTCCACTACGACCCCACCTTAACCTTCCCACACCTCAATCTTCCCGCACCTCGCCTTCTCCAACACCTCATGCTCATGCTCAACCTCACAACCCCCTCTTTCCGCTTCCCGTACCAGCCTCCCCTAATGCCATCACATCGCCTTTCCCCACATCCGGCGCCACCGTCTCCTCTTGCGCCCCTGACCCTCGTGTCGCGTACTTCTGTGTCTCGACCTCAGCACCTCGTCCCGCCTCTCTCCGTATCTTCTACCCGCTGCGTCTTCCCCCAACTGTACCCCAGTTGTATCCTCAACCTCGCGCTCGCCTACGCCTACGCTCTCATCCCCAAACCTAATCCCGACCTCCAACTTAGAAGATCCATCCCCACGAGCGTCGCAGTCAGAAGCGGGACAAAAACATGGGAAGGGGAAAAGGAGAAGGATGTATTCAGTCGTCGTCAGAGCAGTGGGTGCGTGCGAGCCGCGGGGGAGTACTTGGAAGCGATCGGAAGATGCGAGGAGGCGAGGCATCGTGATGTGTCCAGGCTCGACGGCGGGAGGGGTGAGGAGGGCGGGATATCGGTGGTGGAGAGAGGCGACGGGGGAGGCGAGGGGTGGGGCGTTCGTCGGTGGAATGAGGAGCACTCGATGCTGTCCCCGTGGGCGTGCGCGGCAGCGAGGTATGATGGAGGTAGACGTCATGCAGCTTTCACAAGCGGACGCAGTGGCGCGGGCAGGGACGAGGAATACTTTGCCGGGGAACGCGCTGCACGGCAAGGCAGGCGGTCGAGAGATGCAGAAGACTGTGATATCTCAATACATATCACAAAGGAGAACCGGGGTGCCAGGTAGAAAGACGAGGAGAGTGCCGCGGCGTGGTGTCGGAGGGAGAGTCGACGCTGACCACAGATGGAAGAGGCATTCATAGACGGTGGCGGTAGGAGTGCCGACAGTTAAGCAAGCGATCTAGTGGGTGCGGTGCGTCGGCGGTGGGAAGTAGAGGTGATGTCCTTCCGCCTTCAAGTCGTCGTAAGTAGGCGTATATGCAGTGGGAAGTCGGCGTGCATGACTCCGAGATCCAGTGTCATACCACCCCCGCGGTTTCGATGATATACGTGGCTGAGGCACGCGACGCCGAGAGCGATCAATCCTAAATGAGTGAGGTGAGCTGTCGAGGTCTGGGCTGACAGCAAAGGAGAGAAGATACCTCGAAGGCGCGGCGCGCGTATGTATTCCTAAATCGAGGACGCTTTCTCTAGCATGCAGTATGCGCGGCTGAGATGTGCAATGTCGGGGACGAGATCCTCCTAGAAAGACGTTTGATCGAGTGCATACGCCGACAGTAAATGCACTAGAAAACACCTTCATCCGATTCGAATGCCTCAACATGCGTCGGAACGTCACCGGCAAAGCAAAATGCTTCTGGAGCCCTTCACGGAGGCCGCAGTCAGAGGACGGTATGCTGACGATTGGATTAGCACCGGATACTCCAAGAAAACGACCACACACGAACTGGGAGTCCACCGCATGACTCTTGACCATAACACATCTTGATATCCCAAGTAATACTACTCCAGAAAGTGTCGATAGCGTTCAAATTCAAGCCAGCAGTTTTGCTCCAATTTGACTTGGAAAATGCGATTCTGCGGGATATCGCGGCCGAGAAGCCGTCAAACACTCAGGACTTCAGGTACCCAGTTCCCGTGTATTGGTACCAGCCACCACCGGGCAGTACGGAGGGCATGAGCGAGAGCATCGTCAAGCAAGGCCCGGGTGAGAGAATGAGATCAACGTAGGATTGCCAAAATAGGCGAAATGGTAAACTCGTCCAAACATGTCAATCAAAATCATTCCTTCGTTTCCACTTCCATTGTCCATGCAAGTGTCCATGTCGATTTTGGGGCTGTTTCTCTCTCGCAGACGGTCTGTTTCCGTCGCATCTGGTTGTTTCTCTAGTCTCTATGTGCGGTTAGGCCTTTGGCTCTAAAACTCCGGCCTGCAATTTTTGGAGGAACTTGAATAATGAATTTTCTCCGGCCAACGTTGGCGTTTCAACATTCGCCGTCCTCCAGGAAGAAAGCAAAGAGGTATAAGCGACACTAGTACTTCAACGACAATCGTCCCGTTGTTAAAATCGTCAGCTTTCTCCCGCTTGCACTGACTGCTCTGTCGAAGTTCCGTACTCAATCCGTTGACAAACTGCCAGCTCCTCCCTCCACTGCGACTCTGGTCCTGTCTATCTGAGTCAGTTCCTTGTCTTTTGACGTGCTATGCTTACTATTATTCGGAACAAGCGAGGATACGATTGGGCTAATAGTAATAAGCGGGGTTCAACTCCCTGCGTTTGCATGAATCATCGTCTTACTCAAATCTTTTATACAGAATTCCAAGATTAACAGCGCAGCCGGAGATTTTCAAAGTGCTCGCTCACTCAAAACCCATGACTCCAATTTCACTTATCTCGCTGCTCGTCTTCAACGCAAGTATCCTCGTCTTATCTGCGTCGAGTTGATTCTCCCTGCCTACATATACCTATTACTTATTGACGTGACTTGCTTGGCATGCAAGTACGCAGCTTCCTCGATTCATGTCTAGTACACTCTCACTCATACCATTCCTAGATCATTCGGTACAGTGGCAACAAGTCAACTGCGCCTCCAAATCTCATCTCGCGTTCCGCTGGCAAGAGCCAAGCTCAAAGTTCACGGTCAGTTTATCTCCAGTTCTATCTTCCTTTCGCCTCTATATATATAATATGGATCAACGGTTGTTTGATAGCATACCATCGTTCCTGGGTCGTACTTCATAGGCTTATGATTATTGCACTCACGCGTTGCTGTATTGATTCTCTTGCTCATAGATTCGGGCTAGATACCTATGTTGTGGGCAGGAAGGGAAATAAATAATAATTGCCAAAAAAGGGAAAAAGGAAAAGAAGGGGGAGAGGAGAAAGAGAGTTTCTCCTCATCCTGTGAACCTGTACTTTGGGTCAACATATAATTCACTCTCGCCGACTAATATGCCCATTTTTCCCAGTTTGTTTCCAGCCAAATGCTCGCGCTGGAAATAAAAGCTTGCTAGGCACGGGACGAGAGCAGATATTCGTGCGAAATCACCTTTTCAGGCTCAATCCACCGGTTATATGCCGCGAACCGGGCCCGGTCTCGTGCGCCAACGGAGAACCCAATTTGGTTTTTTTGGCGGCATTTCGGCACATTGAGCGCAAATGGAGGCAAGCAATGATGTCATGCCTCGTCCACCACCAACGTCTGCCCCGCCGCGAACCCCCCCCTCAACCGACCGCAATGCCCGCCATCCTCAAGATCTTGTCAGAAACTGGTCTCCGCCGGTGCCGTCGACTGCTGCCGTCTGACTCAGGTCTCGCCCTCCAATCGTCTTCGTGTTCAGCTGAAGGCACGATTGGATCCTGGTTTTGTCTCCCGCCTGCTTGTTGCCGCCGCCGCCGCCGCCTGTCCTCTCTCTGACCTCGCCGCCGCCGATTCTCTGCTTGGAGTGCTTTGCTCCATCAGGAAAAACCTCCTTTCTTAATTTGGGCAAATGATGCCGAAATTATGACATGCAATCATAATTCCGCGGGATTTCGCTGGATTTCACTCGATTTCGGGAAATTTAGAGAGATTTTGGTGAGCGGTTCTAAATTCGACTCCTTTTCGCCAAATATCAATGAAGTTTCTTCCACTATCTACTTGTTTCCTGGGCCGGTGAAATCCACTTTGGGTGACTATAATAAATCAGAGGCAAGGGAGAGGTGGTGAGAGATAAAAGAGGGTATGAGCATTCCTTATGCATGATCAGAGGTCCCGGCCAGATCTCCAGCCTCAACACGTCGACTATAATGCGAGCAACAGGAATGAAGAGTAGGGCAAAGAGAGAGGGACTTGTCAAAATTTCGACAAGTCCGTAGCCGATGTTCCTCGGACGTTCGCGGAAGTAACCGGGAAGATCATCAATCAACGGGCATCGATGGCCGTTGACGTGGCACCAACTTGTTGCCACACTTCCGTAAGTCTGCCAGCGCATCTCTTTCTTCTACCACCATGTTCTCCTCTACCTCTCCCTCTTCACCACACCCACCGTAGTCTTGCAGCCCTCTTCCCCCCGTCCATGCTTTTGAAAGTGAGTTGTGTTGTCCTCATCGCGACTTTCCTATTCTCATGCATTGCTTACAGTTCCTCACTGTCCATTCCTCGCTGTCTTCATCCGCCCCCCGAGTGTCGATACTCCGGGTGCTTCAGGTGACAGGTGAGTATCATTCTTATCATGTCTTGTCCTCGAGCTCAACCAAGTCTGGGGTAGATGTTCTCGGCTGCCCACTCAGTAGTTGGCTCGAAGCCCGGTATGGCATCATAGTACATACATGGTGAGTTGGTGCCCGCTTGTCTACACTACTTATCTCATCTGCTTTCCAGTTGAGCGGGTCGTCTCCGGTGTTGTTCCCATTGTTGTTGAAAGCATCTCTTTGCCTGGTATGTGCTCTTGTCCATGCCGCTTCTCCTCGTTACTTACCTTGTTCTTGTGCCCATCAGTTGTTTTGTTGTCTCTCTCTGCATATCACTTATGTCGTCGACACGGCTTCGTTTTCGGGTTCGTCTTGTCTCTCTGTCTCCCTGCTTCATTGCAGAGCTAATTATGTTCTGTCCAACAGTCTACTTGCTACCGACCTGTCTATGCTTGGAAGTTATCTGGAGGGGTATTGTTCTTTAGCTACATGTATCTATGTCCTTATGTAGCCCAATATACTTCTTTGCCTTGCATTTTTATGACTCTTGAGTGCAAAATATGAGAACTGAGCCAAGGAAAAGGTCTCGAAAGGTCTCTGAAATTTGGCTAAATTTCTCTAAAATCTCAATCGCCGTTTTCATCGAAAACATAATTCGGCTAAATTTCCCGAAATGCGATAATATCCGAAATTTGGCGAAATTTTCCGAACTTTTCGTGAGATTTAGCCAGATTACGAGGGGAGGTTTTTCCTGATGTCTTTGCTGGTTGTTGGGACTTCTGGATGTTCTGAAAGTGTGGACAGTTAGCTTTGGGATTTCAGGTGTGTTTACACTATATATATTATATACCGTATAGTACAGTTTACTGACTCGCGTTTGCGCACATTAGAAGAGGCCGCAGCGGCCTCTTCTAAGACCAACAAGTCAATGAACATTGACTTGTGGTCTCGTTACATGTGCACCAACACCACCACTCTAGACGCGTGGCGCTGCGCTGTTGCATCTTCGCGTCCAGCGTCGCGCGCGCGTCTTGATAGGTCGGTTGTTCGTCCCGTGTCCGTCCCCCACCTCGATCGTGCCCAAACGCACTCCTGCCTATCCAGCATTGCAAACAACATCCAGTCCCAGTGGCTGCTTCCCCGTCCCGTCGTCACAAACACGTACGATCTCCCTCATACGTGTCTCGATCTCCTCATCACGTCGGTGGATTTTCATTGCACGAGATCTTGACGAGATGGGGATGCCGCCGCCGCCGAGTTCATTTCAATATTTACTGACATATTCTCTATATCTAATTACTGACAAACGATAGCTGCTGGTTAGTCGACTGCCCATTCCATCCAAGACCAAATTTCTTGCACACAGCCTTGGTAAGCTCGTTCCGATCTAATTGTGAAAGAGGTATGCAGCGTCGCTTGTTCGCAGCTCGTGAAGAGCGGCCGACACACAACTTCACGCTGCGCTGGCTGCAATCTCGGCATTCATGTTCACAATTGAACCAACTACCTCGCCCTGCACACCCATCTCGTTCGCACCGCGGGCAAACTCGAACTTTTTTGCGTTTCTTCGCACCGGGTTGACCTTGTGCTGCGGCTTCGGCAGCACGTTTAGAGCTGTTACGAACCGTGGCCTCAGCGGCCTCAACAGAAATATGATTGACTTCGGCGTGTTGCTGCTCGTATGAGGTAGTTGCACTGTGAAGCAATGTTCAATACAACCAGATCAAAAAACAGGAATAACTCACGAATGAGACGATGGTTCGTTCTCCGCAAACCCTGATGAAACACGGGGGGGCACAAGTTGGCCAACAGGTGTGTTGATTATTTGATTTGTACGGCGAGGATTCTGAAGCTCTTTTTCCAGAACCGCTGTCTGGTCTTGTACTCGAGAACAAGATAGACGAATATTTGCGGCATCTTTGTACGATCCATTGAAATATGCTGTGAGTTGTTCCTCAAGCTTCATTGTATCAGCATATCTGATAACAGAAAAATAAAACCAGCACCTTATAATAAACATCGTCGTCAGTTTCTGCGCGCCGATTCCATTTCACGGTTGCCAGTTTAGAAATCGAAGTCTTGCATTGTTGAAAATCTGTGTCGGTCAACATGAGGTGCGAGAATAGTTTCATTTCAGGGACGGTATGAAGATGGATCACAGGTTTGCGGGTACCCTGCATCATGGCAAGGTATGCTTGCTTCTGCTTTGCATCTTCAGTTTCGTGGTATGGCCGAATCTCGACTGAGTCGCAGACTGATCTTGGGATCTTGATGATCCCTACAGATTGTTGGGTCAGGCGGTACAGATTCCCGTTTACCCATGAAAGCTCCCGAGGTTTTATGGTGTAGTGCTCGCCGAGTGTGATTTCGAGCTCTTGAATTTTATTCATCAGCCAAATCGAGTCATGACCGGTATATTTCTTGCCCGTTGAGTTGAAGTGTCCAACCTAATGATACAGATATTGAGTAACAGTTTGCAAACGAAGCATATTCAAGCACACCGTAAGATTGTGGCGAAGAACAAAATCGAGGAGACATGCTACCATGTGCCGTACCGATGCCCCACGTGAAGGGAGTTTGGCCAGCAAGTGAGTGTGCACTCCACCTTCCACCATATTTGTTCCACGAATACAGCGGTAAATGGGTAAGCGACCCGCCTTTTCGTCGAACCCGATACAGTAATACAGAACGACACCAGGAACATCAGAAACATATCCGTTGCGGACAAGTTCGAGTATATTCTTTGAAGCCTTCCATGCAGCGGAGTTGAAGAGCGGGAGGCCTGTTTTGGCGTCCTTGAGTGGTCCGTACAACATGAAGACCTTGTAGACCAAAGGATAGAGCACCTCTGGGGGAGGAACAGTTCTTCGGCAATGTCTCCAGAGCCACTTTGGATTATACCGAAGCATTGAATCCCAAGTAAGGTTGATTGTTTTGAGGTATGACTCAATCTGAGCTTTGTCGGAAGGATGAGGGATAAGACAGGCGTCGCGAAGAGCCCGAACAAAAGCGAGTCGCAGGCCATGTGTCCGAGAGATGTAAATCATATGGAAGACATGGAAGATATCCTTGAGGACACGGCTGCGAATGAGAAAGGTGATCGTTTCGCGTTCTTCAGGACCCAGTGATTCTAATGCTTCCTTCACGCTCTGAGGATCAGGCTGGGCCGAACTAGCCGTAATGGGAGGAGAGTCATCCTGGTCACTGTCATTGATTCCTTCGAAAGCGCTAACCAAATCTTCAGGCTCTTCAACCGACTCTGAAGTGGTGGCGGCAAGTTGTCCATCAGACATCGAGGAGGTGGTTGGTGAGGCAGGAGCGGACACAACGACACGAACGTGGCTGCGATGAGCAAGAATATCGAATGGAGCAGCCCCGAAGTCTTGCAAAGTGCGCTTGTTCCCCTCCTCGTCTTTGTTAATTCCAATAATCGCACCCGGAATCAAAATCTCCGCAACAGTGATAACCGTGCGTGTCGGTGTTAAATTTACACCATTGAACTGAGCCGTGATGTTCGGCAAGACTACGCTTTGCGACGAAATAACACCTCGAGCTGCAGGTTGCTTGTTGTCATCGGTGAGGAGTAGAACCTGAGTTCCGGGTGCAAGTGTAGTGTTAGCAGCAGGTGGTGAGGGGAGGGGGGTTTCCTGGATTTTGTTGTAAAGGAGCAATGACGCATATGCGTCTCGGGCAGCGTATTCCAACTGAGCTTGACTGAGCTCATCATCCGACCAGTTAGTACTGATCCGCTCGGAATTGGGTTTCGGAAGGCATTGGTGAAGCAAGGAAGCAACCAGATCAGCGAGGGACAGAGTTGCCTTTTTGACTAGAAAGCGATCTTTCGCAAATTTTGCAAGATCAAGCGCGCCAGCAAAATTATCAGGCAGAAAGCCCGCCGCAACCGCCAACTGGCTAAGGTCACTATTGACCTGACGGCCAGCCTTAATCACCCGAGAGTGACGGAGAAGATTCACTAATTCCTGAGGCAACTTGTGGCGAATGAGCATTTCTCCAATCTAAATTAACTTGGGTCAAATTATGCCAAAGCGAGACTCAATCACGTACCCTGAGTACAAAGACAGATTTTTTATATGCAATCTGAATAACGGCGGGAGGACTACGGCCCCCGAATTGACCATACTGGGTGATTTCCACGTTCCACTCAGAATCGAAGCCAATAACAATATGACCATCGAGCGGAACATCATCAAGAATGGCACGCATTGCATTGTTGATTGTAGTCTCTGAGTCAAGAACCTGAGGGTTTCGCACGAAGTCGGGGGTGGTAAGAAGCGGCAGATGAGAATACTTCTCAACAGGTACCACCGCCTCTTTGAGTGAAGGAAAAATTTTCTCTAGCATGGCTTTATCCACCATGTTGTCGGTGTAGAAAACTTCAGGCAGATTATGCCCATATACAGTGAGATCATCGGCCAGTCGTTGAAGAGCGTCTTCAAATTGCGAATGTGATTTTGTAGCAACAAAAACACAGACCCGAATCTCGCCCTTTTCGTTGGTGACTGTAAGGAGAGCGGTAAAAATGGGAACCCCATTCACTTTGAAAACATGTTTGGCAAGCTGGATGGCCAGGATCAGCAACAGAGCAAAGTACAGTAGCGAGGTAGCGACAGACAAACCTTATGACTGTGATCAATTGCGCAGATCCGCGCAGATAACATGGCGGTATGCTGGTTCAAGACATCACGGTGGGACTCGATGAATGTGTCATATACATCCCGAAGCCATTGACCACTCGGGGTAAATCCATGATAACCTTGAGGAGTTCGGTCTTGAAACTCAGGAAACGGTGTGTAGGTCTGCTCGGGCAGGGACATCTGCGAAAGTTTGGTGCGCAGATACTGTAGACGAAGCTCATCATAGCGTCGTAGATGCTGCATCCGGAATAGGTCTGACACTTCCGCTGAACCCATCCCATGCTGAAAACAAGAGCGGATAACACCAAACGCGCGGGTTGACAGTCCGCTTCGCCACGTCAAGTGCGCCGGGAATTCGGATGCAAGCTGCATAGGCAGCCGATCCAGGACACCTTGGTCCCAGGAACGGAAGCGTTTGCCGCAGCCGCCAGGTCCTGTTCGGCACGCATATGTATACCCAATTAACCAAAAACAGCTGTCAATATCGACGACACGGCGTGGGCGTTTGACCACACCGTCATGGGTGAGATGGTGGGTGCATCCAGGTGTAGGGCAAGGCAGCATGAAGGATGAACCGAGAAGTCTCAGTGGATCCCACAAAAAGAAATCACAGGCAAAGACGTGATGAGGTTGAAGGTTGGAGTGTTTTTGCATGAACCAGGATGACTGCCGCGAGATCCAGAATGTGCCGTTAGTGTAGTAGCGCGAGCGACCTGCGAGGGAGTCCAAGTCTCGTTTTAATTCCGCCTGGATACCGTCGAGTCGGCTCTGAAACCACTCTGGGAACTTATGTCTTGTTTTACGGGTATCCTCCTCACTCTCCTCTTCCTCACCAAGCCCCTCGCCGTTAATGAATGAACGAGAATCAAATTCGCCATCTACTACGACATCGGCAATCATGCCTGGTGAGTTTGACGAAGTTGTTGTGGGGAGGGATGACACCCGAACTGGGTCACCTGCAATCTGGCGCGCTCGCTCAAGCGTGCTGCGAGCAGGAGGGAGGGATGGGATTGTAGCAACAGAGGACGGTGGGGGAATCGGCGGCGATGACGGGTCAGAAGTGGCGGGCGTAACGGCCCGCACATCGGGGCTCGAGTTAGCGGTTTCCGTCAGTACGGGGGTCAAGATGGGACTGCGAGGACGAAGAAGACCCCGAGCCTGATGTAAGTACGACTGGCATTAGTATTTTAATAGGCAGTAGTGGCCCCAACAACGTACCAGACTGGAAAAACTAGCAGTACCATTACTTTGCGATACATTCGGCACATTTGATCCCGCTTGAGAGTGTTTCTTCTGAACTGTTGATGACTTGGCCGGTGTTCGCACTGGCGGAGGAAGCTCCTTGGGCTTATTTTTTGAGCCCTTCGGACGGCCGGGTCGTCGTTTTGTCTCTGTAGCGTCGGGCTCGAGATTGTCGGCAAAGCGGTCCGATGACGATGCAGGCGGTGTGAACGCCTTCCATCGATATTGAAACATGCCGTTCCAAAGTTATACCGGCAGACCGAGGGAACCAGATGAGAACAGTTGAGAACAGTTGAGAGAATAGAATGCGAAGCTCAAGCTGGACGTGAGAATATCGCTGTCAAAGACGTTGAAGAGCGTGCCGAAAAGCACAGCCTCTCGACACCTTGTTGAACGCTCTTGACAGCGGTGTGGATTTAACAAGAGCAAACGGATGATAGACCGTTCATCACGGACAACCCAATTTGGTTAAATTCTGACTAATCCAGGTATCCCGAGGTATCTACCCACAGCATAAGTATCTAGCCTAGATTCGTCCAAGACGGTAAATGGAAACATGATTTGAAGTAATGCCGCACTACTAAATTAAATTCCAATGTCGTTAGCGTATGCGGCTCGTGACGGCGTCTTTACTTGGTTCACGTTCGACTCGTATGGCGGTCACTTTGTACATTTAATATTCGCGCACAAAATTGTATGCGCGCACACAAATATTGCTGCGCGCGCGCAAAAGCCAGAGGTGATTTCCTTTTTGGGTTGGGTTTGACAGCTGCCCATCAGTAGGATTCCTACCAGAATGAAATCCCTCCAGTGTGCTAACGGTTCGACGAAGGTATGTAGCAAGTAAGCAACAAGTAATTTCCATCGCATTGAATCAGCGTGGGCGGGCATCACTGCCATTGCCCCAACATTGCCCTCGGGAAGCGTCGGGAGTCGGGAGCGGGATCAACCGTCATCGTGTCATAAGTCTTGACACATGTTAGGTGAGAGGTCAGGATCCGTGATGTAGATCACGGCATTTTATCACCATCGGCACGGCAAAGCGCGTAGCGGCGCGTAGCGGCGCGTAGCGGCGCGTAACGGGTGTCGGGCTTTGGCGTGAACGCACGTCCCGCCTGCTTTCGACTGGGGGGGAGGAAACCCACAGTGGGCACGGTGGCGGAGTCAAATAATCGCGGAAGTTTGCATTCAGTCTCAGATTCTCTCAATTTACTTGCAATTTACTGAGCGTTTAGGTATATATCTATTATACCCCAAAGGTATAGCTCAACGGCGGCTAACGTCCGGGGCGGGGGCGGGACAGGGCGGGCCTTGGTGTTGCCGATGGGCAGCTGTCAAACCCAACCCAAAAAGGAAATCACCTCTGGCTTTTGCGCGCGCGCAGCAATATTTGTGTGCGCGCATACAATTTTGTGCGCGAATATTAAATGTACAAAGTGACCGCCATAGACTCGAGCTTCGGTCGCATATATATATAATGTGCGTATTGTATGTTGTTGGAATCTTGGTACCATTCTTTCATTCCACCCTACCGTCTCTGAGAGTCCACTCAGACTCTTCAAGGCCGCTCAGAACCGATTCAACTTGGCAGGTCAATTTCTGAAGAGGCTCCAACATGGAAACTCAAACTATAAAACCCAGGATTGGTAACACATGAAATTGAGTCTAGTTTCTGTATTCAGACGAATCCGTCCAATAGTTTTTCCCTGTTCAGATCCTGGAGTTGGCACAATTACCCTATTATCGAGTCTCCTTCTTTGAACTACTGCTTGTTTTTGCGACGCCTCCCGAACTATTCTCGCAAATCCGCCGCATAATATAGTTGATTATTGGATAAACAGCAACTACTCAATGAATCTCCACTACGTGCGCACCAGCTGTTCTGTGGATGAGACTGACTGCTTTCATAACCGCCATAACTTCGCGATACGGATTCCGAGGCAAATAGCCGCTTTGGGGCATGGGAGGCAGGGTAGTCGCCAATCTCGTCAGCTCTTGAGTAATAACACCCGATGAACTGCGTAAGGGAATGGCCAAGTGTCGGGGTTCCATGGGGCCGTTGACCGGGATGGTAGCCAAGTCAATTGACATTCGGCCACCACTCGCAGCTGCCCGCGACAAAAGATCATTCCACTCAGATCCTTCTAATGACTCGAGCTTGTTTCGGGCCTTCTTGACCTCGACGCGCACGGCGCCTTGGGTGTAATCGTATAATGTGATGATACTGCCAGGGGGATGATCACGGAAGAACGCAGCCCGCTTGGCGTCTATATTGTGTCTCTCCTTCTGATATTCATGGTGAACGAGTGCGCGTAGGAACGACCGTTGACGGCTAGTGAAGCTATCGGTGTTTCTCTCCCCTGCCAAAATCGAAAATGTGACATTATGTAGTGCGTTATGAAGTTCAACATACCGAGAAGTATTGTTCCGTACGAACCGCATGTTTTTCGATGACCGCCATTTCTCCAATCTGCAGACTGGCACGCAGAGGAACAATAGTAGAAGCACCGGCATCCCGAACAGCGACGGAACTTATTCTTGCTATCAATGGCGGAACACTTACAAATCATCAACGACCTCGGGCGCGAAGAAGGAGCATATGTAGTCTCACCTCGAAATTATCGCAGGCGCGCATTGCAGCATGGCTGCAGTTGAATTTATTCACGACCTGCAGCCGTTCATTTACCAGCGAAGAAAATGCTGCCCAGATCGGCCGAAAATCCGCATCAGTGATTTGCTTTGCTGCACTCTCGACGTCCGGCCACCCAATCTGTAGCGCAGAGAGCAAAGCATAACTTGTTAAAGCCAAGGGTAAGATCATGGTAAAACACAATCGAAGGTGTGTTCGTAGAAGTGGGGCAGAAGTTGAACCAGCACAGCTAACGAGCGCGGGAATGAGTCCATTTTTCGCAGCTACAGGAAGTTGTGCCCATCCAGACGTAGTGACAATAAGCACCCCGAGAAGCGCAAAGAATTGCTGCAGAACGGCTGTCGTGCCGGGTGTCATCGTAGCAACCAGTGACCGTAGAAACCGGGAAAGGACACCCAAAATGGGTTGTGCAAGAAGTTCCTCTCCGAAACGCCCTAGAGTTTTCCGTGGGGTTTTTGGGTCGAAGAGAGTAGGATCGATACGAAACAGAAATTTGAAAATAGACCCGACAAAAGAGACGTAGGGATGATCTGGCAAAGCGCTGTTCGGGGTGTTGTGGTCGAGAATGAGGGCATCAAGATATGCCACAACCAAGCGAGCCAAATCAGCTGTGGTGCCCCCAATTCCATTCAAAAGTTCGTCCATGTTGGACGAATCCGTTATTTTCTTGTTGCTCATGAGGCGATAGAGGGCGTTAAAAGTAGCCACCCGTTTCGCAGGATCCGGAATCGTTATAGAGCAGAGCCAGGCCCGGCCGAACATGAACCACAACCAGGATGTGGAGGTGATAAGCTCCATAGTTGGTGCGTGGTGGAAAAATCCGTAGGTGAATATGATGAAATCAACGAAAAACTTGCGCTCGGTGTCTGGTGTGTGCGAGGGGTCGCCATGAGTATACAGATGGAGAAAGCGCACCCAGGGCCAGACTCTTGGCCACAGATCGATGCCAATCGATTCCGGAAGTGGAGTTGTGTACAGCGCCTCCAGAGCGAAAATTGCTTTCGGGATGGAGATTTCAGCCTCAGTAGGAGATTTGTCGGATCCGGTTCTGGTCGTAACCGAGTCCAGGTTTGGTATCTGCGATGGATCAAGGATGCGGTAGAGAATAGGGAGCATGCATGCGCGCTCGGTTTCGGGCGCTGTGACTACATAGTCTCGTACCAGTCGCATGTTGTCCACCGTGCGATGATCATTGGCCGATATGGCGGCGCTCGCCTGAGACTGGGATGAGAAGAATGAGAGCTATTGTAGTATTCACAATCTATCCATTACAAACATTACCCGAATGGCTACAGGAAGTCCCTTCAGATTGTCGAGGTGGAGGGCTGGATGCATTATGGTGGAAGTGAAGAAACGACCGCCACGTGGGCCGCTGGAAGTAGTGACTCACTGCCAGTGAGTCAGAAATTTGGTGTTCGCTCTGAGTATTCGGATTTTATGAGTGATGTGGACTAACCGGTGCATATAGGATCGACGTATAGTGACAGCGTAGATTTGTTTCTCCAATTCACACATGAATCACTCCACTATGAATGAGATTCACTTTGGCTTGTTGGTGAAGCCAGAATCAATAGGGGAAGTCAAACAGAATTCTGTGCTCATCCGGGATTAGAATTGAATGAACTCAGGAGAACAAACTCGCTAGGCCCCTCGAGTCCACCCATGGAAGAGTTGGAAAATATCTCGAGCTGAAATTTGGCCCAGTGGCCTGCCACCGGATTATGCATCCCCGCACCACGACAACGCGATACGGCCTTCCGTTTTGCTCGCATGCGTATATCTACCCCGCCCCATACACCTCCTCCCCCTCTTCCAACACCAGCACTAGCCCTCCCCGACCGAATCTCAATGATGAGGTGAATCGCAGGCGGACGTGGGCATATCGGGCGCCGTCAAACATAGAAGCTGCGGTGTTCAGTGTTGTCGAGATTCGACGTCAGAAGAAAGAGGTCAGGGCAACGAGATGGTCGAGAGAAGGGCATTCGCCGATGCGTGAGGTATTCATCGTCGAATGCACGCTATAGTGCTCGGGAACCGTAGAAACCGTAGATACAGCGCGACAGACGCGGACCGACCTCTGTGTCAGTGCCGCCGTCAGGCATCAAAACGCGTGAAAACGCCTTCGACGTCGGACGATGGCGTCCGTACGCCTCCGGACGCAGATGGCGCGGCTGCGGACATCGCCATGCGTGGCCTGTCGACCTTATCGATATCGTAGGGTAGGGACGAAGGAGATTTTATTTGGGTCGAATGAGAGGAAACAGCGGGAGATGTGTTAAAGCGTCCTCCTAGCGCGAGTGAGAGAAGCGACAAAAGCTGCAGAGATCCATGTTAGCACGGCGCGAAGATTGCGCAGGGAGATTGGATCACCTTCGTACTTAAGCCACGCATACCTGCCTCTCCTCCGAGTCCGCTCTCAATCTCCATGTCTTGCCGACTCCCAACCTCCATGCCTCGTCCTGACAGCGCCTCGTTCTGCGTACCTCTATACCTCGACCCTGACCTCGGCCTCAGCACCTCTTCGACCCTCTCTTCACATGTTCTGCCCCGCTGCGTCTTCCTGCATGTACCCAATTCCATCCTCGACAGCGCCCTCGCCCTCGATCCAGACCTCCATCTTGGATGATTTGTCCCCACGAGTATCGCAATCAGAAGCGGGGCAAGGGCAGGGGCAGTGGAAGTGTATGTATTCAGTGGTCGTCGGGCAGCCGGAGGAGTACTTGGAATCGATCGGAAGATGCGGGGAGGCAGGTGTCGAGGTTGGGGAGAGTTGGGACAGGTCGAACGTTGTGGAGCGTGGACACGTGGCAAAAGGGATTGGGCGGTGGAGAGAGACTTGTAGTCGGCGACGGGTGAGGCGTTTGACGGTGGAAGGAGCACACTGCACCAAGAGCGTTCACCGCTTGGGGCGCCTTCGAGTAAGAAAACCAGAGAACGACCTCCAGCCCGCATCTCGGGCTACGATACCCTCCCCTCCCCGTGGGCGTGCGCGATGGCGAGGTACGGAGGTAGACGTCATCCAGCTGTCACGGTATCCAAACCGAGGAGACAGTGGTGCGGGCAAGGAGGAAGGACATGCAGTGAATGCGTTGTACGGCAAGCCAGGCGCTGTCGAAGGGAGAGCCGACGAGCGGTGGAGCAGGTGCTGACCATTGACCACAAACGGAGAAAGAAGCCATAGACGGTGGCGGAAGGAGTGCCGAGAGTCGCACGAGCGGTAGAGGGTACGGTGGGTCGGCGGTGGGGAGCAGAGGGTAAGTCGTAAGCAGGCGTATATGCAGTGGACCGAGTTAACGATTCGGCGTGCATGAGTCCGAGAATGGCATGGCACATCACCCCCGCGGCAACAATGATAGTCGCGGCTGAGGCACGCGATGCCAAGAACGATTCCACCCGACAGAAAAGAGTTTTCGATCCTAGATGAGTGGGGTGAGCTGTCGAGGTCTGCGCTGACAGCAATGGAGCGAAATACCTTGGAACGGCGCGCCACGCGCATGAATACCAGAATCGAGAATGCATCCTCCACCGTCGCGGTATACGCGGCCGAAGAATGCAATGCGGAGGACGATGCGCTGCTGGAGAAATCGTCCAGACCTGAATGAGTACGCTCGCCGACAGAAGATACAAAGAGAGAGAAAACACCTTCATCCGGCTCGAATGCCTCAACATGCGTCGGAACGTTACCAGCGCGGGCAAGAGATGCTTCTGGAGCGCGTCAGAGAACCCGGAGAGTCGTAGGACGGGTATGGACTTGGGAATTATTGGATTAGCACCTAATACTTTAACTTGAAGGAAATGGGCCACACACGAGGTGAGATTCCACCGCAGAGCTTGACCGTAGTATATTGTGGAATGTCTTGAGTAATACCGCTCCAGAAAGTGTCGATAGCTTTCAAATTCAAGCCAGCAGTTTTGCTCCAATTTGACTTGTAAAATGCGAGTTTTTTGCGGGATTTTACGGCCGAGAAGACGTCGGAGACTCAAGGTTTCAGCTACCCAGTTTCCAGATATCAAGACCTGCCACCACCGGGCAGTACAGAGGCCATGAGCGAGAGCAGGACCCCGGTTTATCCCTTGGAAGGCTAGATGCCGAATCGGCCAAAACCCCCAATTTTTGTCCGAACCAGTTTTGGGGCGGATTGGGCAGTTTTTGTCCGAACCGGAGGTAGCCTGTGGTGCCGTAAGCTGCCAAAAGCGGGTGATTTTCTGTTTTCTACCATCAAAAATGCTCAAATTTTCGTCCTGAGCTGTTTTTTGCGCTCTTTCATCCAAGTCTAGTCATTTCTCGATGAATTTCAAGAAATTCACTTTTTCCTCGACCTTCGGCTTGTCTTCGGCGGACACAACCCTCTGCGACAGCCGACTTTTTGTCCGAACCGGATCTAGGTACCTGGGCTCCGTCCCCCCAAATTTTGTCCGAACGGCATCTAGGCTTCGCGACCCCTCCCCACCAAAATTTGTCCGAACCGGGATCTGGCATTTGGGTGGATAAACCGGGGTCCTGCGAGAGCATCGTCCAGCAAGGTGAGAGAATGAGATCAACGTAGGATTGCCTAAATAGGCGAAACGGTAAATTCGACCAAACATGTCAATCAAAATCATTCTTGCGTTTCCACTTTCATGTCGATTTCGGGGCTGTTTCTCGCTCGCAGGCGGTCTGTTTTCCGTCGGATCTGGTTGGTTCCTAGTATCTCTGTGAAGCTAGACCTCTGGATCTGGAAGTCTGGCCTGCAATGTGGAGGAACTTGAATTTTCATCGGCCAACGTTGGCGTTTCAACTTTCGCCGTCCTCCAGGAAGAAAGCAAAGAGGTCTAAGCGACACCAGTACTTCAACGACAGTCACCTCGTCGTTAAAATCGTCAGCCATCTCCCGCTTGCACCGAGCAATGCTCTGTCAAGGTTCCGTACTCGCTCCCTGACTCAGATTCAAACTGCTCCTCCCTCCACCACGATTCTGCAGTTCTGCTTCTGCCTATCCGGATGAGTTCCGAGGCCCTTTCGACGTTCTATATCCCTCTCACCTCATCGTTCTCTGAGGAGATTCCGAACAAGCGCATCCCAGCTTTCGAGGATGCGATTCCGGCTTATAAGCGGGGTTCGACTCCCCGCGTTCATATATACCATCTTCTAGCCCAAATCTTAAACTCCGAAATCAACGGCGCCGCGTCTGAAGATTCAAAGTGTTCGCTCAATCAAAAACTTTCAAGCTGCTTAAATTTCTCTCTCGCAGGCGGTCTGAATCCGTGTCATCTGGTCTATTCCACTATTTCAACGTCCATTCGAACCTCTGGTCCCCGACATTTCGGCCAACTCACAATTTCTATGGCGAATTTGCCACGAATCTTTCTATTTTTTGGCAAATGTTTGCGTTTCAACCATTGCCGCCCGCAGGAAGAACGCAGCCGAAACTGGAACGACGCATCACGGTCACTGTCGAAAATCCCATCGTCAAAACTTGCTGACTGTCGTGCACGTGTCGAACTCCCGTGCTGAATATCAATATCAATCCCTTCGCCGAACCGCTCAGCTCAACCTTTCACCTCGATCCCGCTTCGTACTAACTTATCCGAGTGAGCTCAAAGTCTCTTTTGACGTGCTAGGTATATCCGTCTCACCTCGCAGTTCTTTGAGGATATTCCGAATAAGCGCATCCCTGGGTTCGGAAGATGCGACTTGGAAGAAAAAACGGGGTTCGACTCCCCGCGTTCGTATAATACCATCGCGATCGCCTCGCCCAAATCTTTTATCCAAAATTCCAAGATCGACGGCGCCGTGTCTGAGGATTCACAATGCTCGCTCAATCAAAAAACTTTCAGGCTGCTTTAATTTCTCTCTCGCTGACGGCCTGAACCTGTATCATCTGGTCTATTCTTCCACTATTTCAAGTTTTCAACGTCCATTCAAACCTCTGGTCCCCAAATTTCGCCCAACTCGCAATTTCTATGGCGAATTTGCCACGAATTTTTCAATTTTGGCGAATGTTTGCCACGTTTCAACAAGCTTCCCCGCCCCCAGGAAGGAAGAACGCAGCGAAACTGGAACGACGACGCGTGACTGTCGAAAATCCCATCGTCAAAAATTGTTGACTGTCGTGCACGTGTCGAACTCCCGTGTTAATACTGAATATCGATCCTTCCGCCGAACAGCTCAGCTCAACCTTTCACCTCGATCCCGATTCGTACTGTCCGAGTGAGCTGAAAATCTCCTCTGATGCATTATATATCTCCCACCTCATGGTTCTCCGAGGGCAAGTATTCCATACAGACGCAAAGCATGCTTGGGTTCCGAATATGCGACTCGGAAGAAAAAACGGGGTTCGACTCCCCACGTCTAGATTTACCATCGCAATGGTTATATTTGAATCTTTTATCCAAAATTTCAAAATTCCAAGATCAGCGGCGCCGTGCTGGGGATTCAAAGCGCTCGCTCACTCACTCAATCAACTTGAAAAACCCATAAATCCAAGGTCAAATCATTTCGCTGCTCGTCTTCAGAGCAACCCACCTTATCTGCTCCGAACCCAATCTTGCTAATTGGCGCGTTTTTGCTTTACATGAAAGAGGGCGGCTTATTCGTTTCGTATGACAAGTATACTCCCTCTTACTCATACCATTTCCAGGATATTCGGTACAGCTCTGCCCCTCGCCGAGTCGGAGTGTGCCTCCCAACTATCGAACATCCTCCGGACCTCCGAATCTCATCCCGCGTTCCGCTGGCAAGAGCCAATCTTAGAGTTCAGGCCCGATACTGATGACGGTGGACAAAAATAAAAAAATAAAGAAAATAAAGAAACGCAAATAATGCACGAGTTTCGGAGAATTTCGGCTACTTCTCAGATTTCGGACATCGACGGAAAAGTGTTGTGGGATCGGAGAACGCCGCGCACGTCAAGAACAGATACTGAAATAAAGCATCGTATATACTTGCTTGAGCTCTAAAACCCTTAAGATAAAGAAGGTGGCCTCTAAACTATTAAACAAGTGTTTTGAAGCTCTCCCAGCAATTTTCAAGAGCTAGAAAATACGCCGAAGAAAAAGGCGAGATACTGACCGGAGTTTCAAATCCCATCAACATTCCCACACGCGCCAGCGCACTGGTGCGTCATCTACTTTCGCTCTTCTCGCTCTCTCTCTCTCTCACATCGCCGATGTCGTCTACTCTGGGTAACATGGAAGTCCAAACTATCTGCAACTCCATGAACTGCAACATCTTGACTTGAAACTGCTTCAAAACTGCTCTAATTCATCTCGATGTCTGGACGGATTACTGGCTGCAAGTGGCTTGATTCAACGCGATCTTATTGCTTTGAAACCTCATCGAAAGTCGAGGGGACCACTCTGGGTACTTGGGATAAGGTGGATAAGGCAGATAAGGTGTGTGTGTGTGCTTTAAATTCTGTTTCCATCACTTCCACTCACCTCCCGCGCGCTCGATACCATTCTCCGCAGCGAGAAAGTTTGGCGTTGCGGCTCCCTCTACCCTCAACATATCTACATCACAGTGCCGAATGCCCGCGGCATTCTGCGCCGCCGACCACCCTTATCCTTTTTCGACTCTGCTCCCTTCACCTGCTATTACTCCCAACGCTGCCTTCGTACCGCCCGTGTCGCCAGCGCTGCAATGATGACGCCTCTCTTTGCACAGATACCAGGTTTATTCCCAATCTGCAACCCAAGTAACTATCTACGAGGTCAACGTACGTAGGTAACTTGAATGAAATCAATCTTCGATCCCGAATGTGTTGTGTGCTCGATGAATAAACCAGCGATGAAAACAATAACGGCTATATTCTATTTAAGTGAATGATATACAATTAACGAAGACCTAGGGAATGGGTATCAAGACTTCAGTCCCATCTCGCTTCCCCACAAACAACGTTCGGACTTTTAGGATTCCGGCCGCGACATCCTTTCTCGCCGCAATCTCTGCAAGCATTCCTGCAGAGTCTAACCTCCTTCGCACCTGAGCAGCCGTTGGCGCCGTCGACTTTGGGGCTTGCTCGGCCGCATTTACGGCAAGAGCGCGTCTGGCGAGCCTTTTTGGCTGGCCGCGTTGCCTCGGTGGTTTGGATCATAGCGTCAACGCGACGTTTCGCAAGTTGTCGCAGGACATTGCCTTGTGCGATCGGTAAAGGTGTATCTGCATTTGCGCTGGAACCTGCGGCAAATACAGTGGCCGTGATTGCAGCTGCCGACGATGTTCCACTTGAGAGTCCAGTATGAGATATTGTTGGTGGAGTACTGGTCTGGATGGGGGAGGGCTCAAGAATTGGCAAATCAAGCATCCCGCTGAGAGCATGGTGCATTTGCATCGAAGTTTGCGGAACTTGCGGAACCTGTTTCATCCGCTCAGGATCATGAATCTGACGCAAGATTGGCTTGCGTGCTTCGGCAGTTGTAGCACGGGTCTGTATGATGTTGGATATTTTCTTCCAGTCCCCGTTGTAGTATGCCTTGAGGTGCTCCATTAGCTAGAAACAAATCAGAGTTGACTACAACGAAGATAATTTGTCTTACCTTATAAAATATACCTTTGGTTGCATCGGCTCGAGCATTCCACGCTCTGAGAAACTCGTTCGCTTCTGCGTCGGAAGAAAAGCCAATCGTCGCCATGAATACTTTGAATAACTCTTTCTCGGCGTCATTGGAGATAGCGAGAACGGCCTTTCGCGTGCCTTGCAGCGATGCAAGATGACGGTGTGGCTGCTTGGGATCCAATGAGGGTTCGAATGGTGCCATTCCAGACTTGATACGGACGTCGTCGGGGATGGGAAGAACACCGGAAACCTCGTTTGTGGGCTGGTAGAAATTTCCGTTGACCCAACCGGGGTTGGTCAACGGCGCGATCAAGATATCTTCTAGAGACAAAGTGAGTTCTTGAATTTCGTTCGTCATCCAGATGCTATAGTGCCCGGTGTATCGTTTGCCAGTCGTATTGAAGGTTCCAACCTGTATCAGTAGGAAGTTAGCGACAATACAACTCGGTAGTGAGAAGTCGGTAACCCATTGAACTCACCAGCAAATTGTGTCGTAAAATGAAGTCCTTCAAGCAGGCATTGCTGTGTCGAATAGATACACCAGACGTAGGCATGCGAGAGCGAAGGTGACTATGAACCCCGCCTTCTGTAGCATTTGTTCCGCGACGACAATGATAGACAGGTAATTTTGTTGTTGGATCGATGCCTATTGAGACATATAGCGGGATTCCGGGCGGATCGGATATGTAGCCACGTCGTATGAGGTCGAGAATGTTCTTAGCAACTGCCCAAGCTGCCGCATTGAATAAAGGGAGTCCGGTCGTCGCATCCTTCAATGGCCCAAATACACGGAAAACTTCAGCAACCAAGGGGTAGAGTTCTTCAGGTGGCGGGATCACACGCTTGCAGATACGCCAAAGCCAGCGAGACGACTTTCGAACCATGTCGTTCCAGGAGCGGGGAGGGTTTTGCTTCTGACCCCATGCAACAATTTTCGCCTTGTCGCTTTGATCAGGGATGAAAATTGCATCCCGCAGAGCCCTCGCGAATTCGACGCGCAACCCGTGAAGAACCGAGATATAGAACATGTCGAAGACGTGCCATGCATCTTTGAGGACTCGGCTGCGAATATACGCATTCCAGATCTGCCAACAGATGACTTCTCCGAGGATGATCTCGCCCTGTTTTTCGCTTTCGGCATCCCGCGCGAAACTCTGGAGGTTAACAGGTGTCTCGGTGACCTGTTGAGAGTCCAATCCATTGAAGATGAGTGAACCGATTCCTTGATCAGACTCGCTGGCATCGGGTGATGGTTCGGGAACAGGCACTGTTGGAATTTGTTTCGGAGGAGGCTGAGGTGCAGTGACTGGAAGTTGGGGAAGATTTGAGGCGGGGGATAGTCGTAGTTGATTGCGACGACAAGGGATGTCAAAGGGAGTGCGTCCAAAGTCTCCGAGGGGCTGGCGTTGCTGCCCAATTTTGATGATTGCCCCAGGGACTACCACCTCGGTAACAGTGACAATACATTGCGTTTTGGTGAGTGTCAAACGAGACGAGTAACGGCCTTCAAGCGCTTTTACCACGCCACGAGCGATCACGCGTGTGCGGTCATCGTTTAGAAGTAGAATTCGAGTGTCAAGAGGAATTGGATCGGGAAGCGGGGTAGGAAGGGGAATTTGAACCAAGATGTCGTAAATGCAGAGACACGCATAAACATCAAGCGCAGCGTATCGAATTTGGGCGTCCGAGAGCGTCTGGTGGTCCCATGCGCTGCTAACACGTTCTGAGACATTCTTGTTGAGGCGTTTCCCTAGAACTTTAGCGCAGAGATCTACCAGAGCGATCTTGGCAGACGGTATGACCAGCCGTTCCTTCGCTAGGTGTGCCAGATCGATTGCGCCAACAAACGGTTCGACGGAGTTGCAGGTCTGCTGCAAGTATTTGAGGTCGGCACTCACGGCTCGGCCAACCTTCAAAATTCGTGGATTGGTTAAGACCTGTTTGAGAACAGGCGAGATCCGACCGCCCGCGAGCATTTGGCCAATCTTGAAATGCATGATTAGCTGATCGGCGTAAAAAATAATTGAAGCTCTCACCTGAAGTATAAAAATCTGATTCTTGTACGCAATTTGGAGGATTGCAGTTGCACCTCGGCCTGTAACATAGCCGCGGTTTGAGGTTTCAACATTCCACTCCGAGTCAACGAAGATGACAAGGGAATTATTGTCGGTGCTCTCCGAGTCGTCGGGAAGATCGTGAATAATACTGCGCATCGCTTCATCAATTCGGTGGACGTCATCCATGACCTGAATATGAACATGCGGCGGAACATCAAGGGCCTCCAGATGAGCATACTTTTCAACGGCAACAACAGCATCACAGAGCGAGGGAAAGCAGCGCTCGAGAAAATCTTTGTCAGACATATTATCGGTGTAGAAGATTGCGGGTTGGTCGTGTCCGTAGCGCACCAAAGACTCGCGCATGCGATGGAGTGCAAGCTCGAACTGTGAATGAGATTTCGTCGCAACCAGATTGCAGACTCGTATCTCGCCATTTTCATTGGTTACAGTCAGAAGCGCAACAAAGACTTGCTCTCCATTGACTTTGGCGATATGTTTTGCGAGCTGTGAAGAGTGAGATTGTTATATATGCATTAGAAAGTAATAATTGAACACACCTTGAAGCTGTGATCTATGGCATTAATATAGCCAGAGAGAAGCGACATTGCTTGGTCAAAATCATGAGCATGGCGCTCAATGAAATTGTCGAACAAATCCCGTAACCACTGCGAGCTTGGAACAAACCCATGATATCCTTCCGTCGACTTGTCGTCAAAAGGACGGAAACTCTTGAATTTTTTCCCAAGCCAATTATGTACCAATTTTCCGTGTGCGAGTGTAGATAGATAAGAGAGCTGCAGTTTGTCGTATGTTTCGATATGGCGAACACGAAGTGCGTCCGCAAATTGTTTCGAACCCATCCCGCTCTGGAAGCAGGAGCGCATGAACATGAATACGCTCTCTGAAATTCCACTGCGGTAGGTGAGAATGGCGGGGAATGAATTGGCAAGAGACCGAGGAAGTTTTTGCAGGATGCGAGAATCCCAACTGCGGTACGTGATGGTGTTTAATTTAGACTCGGGATGGACGCAGCAGGGACAGCGATAGCGATAGCCAATGAGGTAGATTGTGCGGTCAAGATCTACACAGCGGCGGGGGCGGTCGATGCATGCATGACGATAGAGCCGTGTTTGACATTTGGGACATGGAATAGGGACCAGCGCTGCCGGGTCCCACAAAAAAAATTGAGCGTGGAATAAATCTTCGGGAGCGAGAGTGCCGCTGTCGATGGCGGCAGAAGTGATTGAGAAATAGGGATCTTCGCGCGGAAACCAGAATGTCTTCTGGTCGCGATAAAGAGGTGGGAGACCGTCATCCTTGCGATCATTTGACTCTTTCACCCGTTTTTGAAACTGCTGCTGTAGCCAGCGAGGAAGCGGACAGGCAGTTCGACGTGGGTTACGTGTTGCGAGCGGAGGATTGGCTGGGTCGGGCTCATCACCGTCATTGTCTCCATCTTCATCATCTTCGCCACCGGCGCCGTCATTGATAAAATTTCCATAATCACTCGAGTCTTCTTCTTCCGGAGAAAGAACAACATTCGAAGTCGACTCCGAGGTAGTTGGGATTAATGAAACTGAAGCAGACGGCACAGAAGTATTTCTGGCAAGTGTTGCTGGTTCGGAGGTAGGAGTCGGATTGGAGGATGGAAGAAATATGGGTTGTAAATTGAGAGGATTATGTGTGTTGACATCGTCTGTATTTCGTGAACGAATTACAGCCGGAAGACCTGGAACGGTCTGAAAGTTATGGTAAGTTCAAGTTGGGCAGTGAATATGTGTGAATTCCGCACCCGCCGGCCAAGAGCAACTGAGACTGGTTGAGGTGCAGGCTGTTTCCGAGGACGTCCAATTGGACGCTTGGCTACGGGTTCTTCGACTGGGACACCCGCGGCCAAAGATGCGGCGCGCTGTTTCTGTAGATATCCCGTTCCGGGAGGGCGGCCCCGAGGCTTTGGCGGCTCGGCTGGGTCGACAGATTTTGCTCGTGAAATCTTGTTCCGAGAGCCCTTGGGTCTTCCAAGCCCACGCTTCACAGCTGCTAGGATCGGGCTGGAGTTACTGCCAAGTTGGAGGATGAAGTTTGTTAGCAGGATAACAAACGCGAAGAGACAACTTGAAGGACACACCGAGAAGATATATCCAAGTTTTCTTCCGAAATATCTCTTTCATTTGTCCGCCCTCGTACAACTTCCGACTCCTCCCTGGTTTGGTTTGCTTGGTTGAGATTAAACGATGTTACAGTATTCATTAGCCACTTTCACGGCGTACGCGTCGTGCGACGCGACGTGACGGCAGAGAACGATTATGAGAAGAAGAGTGTCGAAACGGGAAGGAGAAGAGATCCGATGATCTCACGTGCGACAGCGGACCCGCGGGCCGCAATTCAAACTCCGCTCAATATCAGTATCAGTATCTGACCACCGCCATGAGTATCCGGCCAGAGTTCACGGTCAGTTTGTCTCCAGTTCTGTATTTCTTTTCATGTTTTGATCAACGGTTGCTTGATAGCATATCATCGTTCCTGAGTCGTACTTCAAAAGAAAATTCCGGATCTTCCTCGTAAGTTTCCATCGGTAAAGCATAACTCGGAATTAGGAATCTTCCATTGAAATCCCGACAGCAGGCACTCCCCTGGTTCCAAATTTCCCAAAATTGACAGTTCCTTCATAGATCTCCGCCAGAAATCGACTTTGATCATAGGGATAACAATGTCCTTGCCCAGTACGTATTTCGCAGCGCAGCGCAATGATTTGGATGATTGAATTCGATATGCCTCAGCTCAATGGGCTATTTACCGGGTTGAGATGTGCAAATGATTCGAGCAAGTGTTATATTTCTATGGCTCTAGCACATTTTGTTTTAATTTCGTCGAAGCCTATGCTATGCTAGCCCTCCAGCCATTACAATTCGCCCGCGATTCATACGATTTGCAAGTCCCACATTCAGCTCGATCTGGTGTGCTCAGATATACTCATTTCCCACTGAAGTACAATAAATTCCGCCCCTATTCCGAGATTCTCAGTTTGATTTCCTCTTGAACACCATTGAAAAATCAATGGCAATCAAGTTTTCAGGAGATGAGCGACACAGACAATCAAGGATGGATACATCCCTCAGCATTCTCAGACAGCGACCACGGGTTTGCATTTTATGACCTAGTAGAACAACGTCAATTGTAACTTACTTCCTTATCTCGCGCACCCATTCCTACGAATAAACTTCGATCACCTGCATCGCCGCCAACGCCTGAAGCTGATTAAACAACTCAGGAATCTCCGCCTCCAGCCGATACACATCCGTGCCTCTCGGGATACGTTGCGCGATGCGCATCAAACCCTCCAACAACACAGGCGCATTACATCGCAGCAACACCGTAAATTCCGTGTTCTCCGGGAACAAGCGCACCACATCCACCGAAAGCCGTACGCGTGGCAAATGGGTGCCGCGAGAATGACTGCTCCATCTCCGCTGAGGCGGTCACTTGCGGTGTGCATCGTCCCGAGACGTATTCCATCAACACGCAATAATTGGTATTGCCTGTTCGGTGGATGTAGTCAATCTTTTGCAGGAAAATCGCGGATTTTCGGATTTGGTAGTCATTCAGAACGGTCATAAGGCTGAACCTGCGCGAGCGGGAATCCACTACATTGGTCTAAATCAATCAAAGATGAATACACTGTGTAAAGGGAAGAACGTACTTAAGGCTTTGTCTGTGAACTGACAGCGAAAACGATGATTGTATTTTCGCCAGGATATTCTCTGACACTCTGGTGAACAATAGAAGGAGGATCTACACGATGCGCAACGCAGAAGGGTTCCCTTCTCGGCAACAAGGACATCGCACTGTAACCAGCAGAATTAGACTCGTCAACGTAAACACTCATGAGTACACTCACGTCGTAATTTTCGCATGACCGAATCCCAACACACGTAGAATTGAAGTGTTCCCAAGACTTCATGCGTTTTTCGGCGAGCGCGACAATTGATTGCCACGTATTGCCGCATCGCGACCGCATGAAGTTCGTGGACGGCGGTATAGCGAGCGCTTTGGGAATAGCCGACGCCAGCACCGGAAGAAATCCGTAGTGCATAATGCCAGTCACGATTCCACTGAAGAGCTTCTCGACAGCGTCGATAATTTGCGTGTCATTGGGATACATCCCTGCGCCGATGATGATAGCACGGAGAAGCCCATTTTCCATGGCCTGAGTCCAAAAGGCGAGCTGCTGTCTGACCAAAAGCGAGGCGAGAACATCGACGCCAAGATAGATTCTTTGGCGGGGGTCATGCTGCTCGGAGGCGTACCCAGCGCCTGGGAATACGACGGCGGCTTGCGCCACAACACCCACGAAGCCTGCATCTAGCAGAGCCTCCCTCGAAACGAAGACGTAGTGAGATGTAAATGCGATAGTACATTCCAGTGTCAACGAGAGCGCTTTTTTGTGTTCATGAATTTGCTCAACTTCAAGAGCTTTCAGAACGAGACCCAAGTATTTGACGATCAGTCGAGCCAGTTTTTTCTCCCCGCCCGCGCCATCGACAAGCTCACCGGAATGCTGAGGAGATATGTGATTCGTCAGAAATATGCCGAGGAAGTGGATCGCGCGGCGGCAACGAAAATCGTTGAGCGATAGCGTCCCTCGCTCGCACATGGAGACAATTCTGTCCCAGGTGCTTCCGATGAAGAAACAAATATCGGGGGTAGTGTGCAACAAGTCACGCCCCACGTCAAGGTACGAAATCGGATGCAACGTCGAAAGAAGAAGGCAATAGTCCAGTTCCATGCCGGGAAAATACTCGTAGATGTGCATGAATCGAATCCAGGCCCAGATGCGCGGTGTTATCTCGAGCAAAGCGGGACTTGCATGGCGAGGACCCGTGCAGTTCAGGATAGCGAGAGCGTGGCCGGCGGAGATGACGCGTTCGCGGAAGCCCGACTCGAGAGTGGTTTCTGGATCAGGTAGGTCCGCTGGGTCGAGTATGACGTTGACCAAAGGGAGCAGGCTGCGCGCGGTGAGTCCGTTGTCACGAGCGCGTTGACAGTCGAGAAGGATGCGGTAGAGGGTTTGGGATACCCTCTCAGAAGTCGTTGAAGGTGCCAGAGCAATTCTGGTGAGCCTCTGGGTGAGAAATGATATGGATTCAGTTACCAATTTAGTCAAGGACTTTGAAATATCCGGCGCTTACACGAAGAGAGACGGGAAGGGTAGCCAACTTCGACTCTGCCAGGTCTGGATGCATGGTGGTTAACAACCGAGCCTTGGCCACGGAACAGTAGATCACGATCCGGAATCAACCGAATTTCGGCGAGTCACAGTGACTGATAGTTTCAAGATAGTTTACTTACTCTTTGCGATGAAGTAAAGATGTTGAGGTTGTGTTGAGGCCCCAAGCGAACCAACCGACCTTATAAATTGCCGCCCTGCGCCACACAGCAATCCTTCATGCTTTCTCTCTCAAACTTCCGAAGGGTCTGATCAAGGTCTGATGGCGAGTTTGTTGAACGAAATCGACCGCTTTCATGAGCAAGGTGAGATCGATTCAATCCGAATTCGAGGCAAGATTCACTGCGCATTGATGATTTCAAACGTGGACGCTGGATCTCACCCATCCAAACAAGAAGGTATGAAATGAGACTCGGCATGCCTTATATTCGGTGTGAAGGAGGCATTACAGAGTTATTTAGGAAAAGAAAAGATTGTTTAGAACGTACAGATCAATGATCTTCCGGACAACTCCACTATCGCAACATTCGATGAGGATAAGGAACGACATCGCGATAGGACTGATCGTTAGAGCTCTGTGATACACAACTTGTGAAGCTTGCACCCCGACTTGGCAATGAACGTGTGAAGTGCTTGACTAGACGACGTTCCACCGCCCCACAGGAAAAAGGCATCGGGAGCTTCTAAGTGACGAAGACCCGGCGCCACGAGATGCTGAAAAAACTCGACAACGACTTCGCTTTCCATCTCGACAACGAGCGTCTGCAGCCGCGGCAGCACCACATCCGGCTCTGGATCTCCACGCGCCGGTTCTTCCGCCGCCCAAAACAGCAGCGTGCATTCGATGAGGTTGGCCGATTGACGCAAGATCCTCATGATATGCTCGGGATACACCGAGCGCAGGGTGAGGGAGGTGAGCTGTGCCCAGGGCAATGCGATACTCGGGACGCGGACGTCGCCGAGGACTACCGCGCGCAGAAGGGGGACGTCGGTTAACACCACAGGGCGGGTCAAGCCGTTTTGAAACCAGAGATTCAGGGAGCGGAGACGCGGTAGTGGGTCCGTTGTGAGTTTGAGTAGTGGGAGGCCGCTTCGTAGATGGAGCGTGAGGTGTTCGAGGCGAGCGCGGTGGGGGAGGAGGGCGGAGAAGATGGGGAAGGACGGGTTGTCGAGGTCTACGGCGCGAATGGAGAGCGGGTGGGTGCCGGATCGTTTTATCCACAGTGAGCCGAGAGTGCGGGCGCGTGTTTGATGTCCAGAGTTGAGAGGGATGGGGCCGATGGATCGCGTTGAGCTGATTTGGGAGAGACAGTCGGGAGGAATGAGATCGATGGCTTTCCAGAGATCGGGAGTGGCGAGAGCAATTTCGCGCCAGCGACGACAGACGTGGGTGAGAGTAGTTGGGGAAAGTAGGCCCACAAGCGGTGACGGATCGGGATAAGGTGGCAGGAAGCGGATGAAGATCTCGCAGAGCATTTCATCTGGCAAAGTGAGCACTGGATATTTATATGAGTCAAGACGATCCCGTGCTAGCTGTTGGGCTTCGCGTAGACGAGCGATTGCGTCCTCTAGCTCCGATATTTGAGCTGTAAACGCTTGAATTTGAGCGTAAGTTTCGGCCAAAAAGGTGCGATCTTCTTGCATGAAGTCAAGCATTTTGAAGGTAGGTAAGTTGTCGAAGTGAGGCAGCAGAGTGAGAGAGCAACAGATAGGCTATGTGTCCGACTCGTAGAGTAGCTGTCGCGATATCGCGAGGGCACCGACGCACAAGGAGGAAGACGTGGCAGGCTATTGCGGCCCGGGACCGCCGTAAACCGGGAGCCGGCATCGTCCAGACCAAACACATCCCAATAAGTACACCGCTCTTGCAGCTTTTGACATTTCGCCCCAACCTGTCAAACCAGATTAGGCAATTCGCGTGCTTTATTTGTTCCCATTGTCTCGAGCTGAACCAGCTCAACTCAACTCGGCTCCTCTGGCTTTGCACGTTATTTGTGTCATAATGTTTCTTTTCCCGCTACCACCACCTTCTCCCTGCTTCAGTGTTCTCCCGCCCTCTCCCTGTCGTCTCCTCGTCGTCCGACGGCCCCAATCTCCTTGCCGACCCGGCGGCCCCCACCATCTGACCACATCAGTGATCATCAGATGCAACGGAAGAGTTTTCCGAAGCAATAGGGCTCTGACGGTTTACCAACTGCTGTGAGTTGACTATCTGACCTCGCGCGCCCACCTGCCGCCTTCTCCTCGTGCCATTTGCGTCCCCGCCACCCACATGCACACGCCGCCGGATTGCTAAGGTGGCAATTGCTCTTTAACTGCCTTTTAGCTACTTCCCCGTGGTTACTTCTGTATTCTCTTCATAATACCACTCAAATACATCACTCTCCACCCCAGAATCGATCTCACTTGGAAAATCAATTATCATTTTATCTTACAGACTGTGATGGAAAATGCCACCAAAATGAACACTCAGTTGGAAATTCCAAATGTTGTTGCCACTTCTTCTCGCTGACTTGTAAATATTGCCCTTTGCCACCTTGCCACTGAACTGAGCCAGCGAAACGAGCGGTTCGTCCGCTTATTACTGAATTTAGGCATTGAGCAAACAAGGCACGCGAGTTGCCTAATCTGGTTTGACGTGTTTGGGGCGAAAAGTAGCCAACTCTTGCTTTCGAACCTCCATCATCTTTGTTGTCATCGTTCCTCAAAATTTCTCTGTGCCTCACCATATTCTGGATTTCATCCTTCCGACATACTCAAAGTCAGTCTGTGAAGTGAGCTCGGCACGTCACTTCCTTGTCTCAGACTTGTCGCGATTCTCTTCCGAGGTCAAGAAATTTGTTGCGGGCTTCCTTGGTCTTGGTTCAGCGAAACTACTGCTTTGCCTCCTCGCCTTGTCTTTCGGTACACCTCTGTAATTCGCTCATCGCCTTCCAGAACATTCGCCGCCGACTTCAACGTCCAACCGCGTTCGTAACTTGACGGGAGCTTCAGGACGTTGATCTGGTAGAATGCTCGCTGTATGCGCAACTACGACTTAGCCGCTCGTATTGACTCAGGAACAACTCGATTCTTCTTTCTGTGGCCTGGCACCAGCAATGAAACTCGAGGGCGGCTGGAAAACCACACGTCTCGAAAATTCGAGGAAAAAATGAAAAGCAAAATTGTGGGTATTCGCGTAATCTTTTGGAGCATTTGCACTTATATGCGCAGGGTCCCGCCCTCAGCTCGCTGCCTCTTCCGCGCACGTTATGCTTACTGATCTATGGCAATTCCGACATTTCCCGGCTCATCCTTACTCATTCTGCCCGCTAAAATTGTCTAGTATCCGATCAGACCGTCGAGTTCCTTGTGTGCAAGTCTGTTTCTCACCTCATATCTTTTTGAAGGTTGTTAATCATTTAGTCGATCACTTCCGAGTCCTTGTTTGACACTTACATCCAGGTCTACAAGGGCAATCCAGTCTCGATCTCTCAGTTCAATTCTCCGGGGTGCGTTGCACGGTGTAGCTCTCGCTGAAATGTATTCATACGACATTTTCATTGCCAGTCATGGGTGGCCGTCTCCGCATTGACAGATATATCTTTGACGACATTCGCAGGTGCGTTACGCTGTTTTGAATGCTTGATCAAGATTAACTTACAGGATCCTGCAAGGCCTATGCCATAAGAAACAGTCAAACAATTTTATGCGGCTAAAACAATCGTCAAG
The DNA here is from genome assembly GCA_037176885.1 of Favolaschia claudopus. Taxonomy (NCBI): domain Eukaryota; kingdom Fungi; phylum Basidiomycota; class Agaricomycetes; order Agaricales; family Mycenaceae; genus Favolaschia; species Favolaschia claudopus. The sequence goes on from JAWWNJ010000104.1 coordinate 92,838, forward strand.
GATGGCTCAGTTCGACCCGAGATACGATTCAGTCTCGTTGACACTGGGGGTGTTTTTGTTTATTTGATAATTCCGAAATGTTCGCGGGTTAACAACACTGCTGTGCATACTCGATAGATTGCGACGTTCACCGTTGAGCCAACACCGCGGACTTCTCAGACCTTCCTTTTTCGGACGCTGGCGGTGAGTATTCTGCCAATCATTGTGGCAGTGCTTCTTCTGAACCCGATCACCAGTACATTCGTGATATCATGGAATTCTTCCCTGTTCAACGATCAGTCAAGCAAGAATTTGGCGGGCATAGGCAGACTAAATATGGAGTAAACATTGCTTCGTAGAAACCTTCTCTAACAAAAAATGCAATGAACTGCGAATTGCTCGAGAACTTCAAAGCAAGCCCTTTTGAAGTACTACCTATGACGATATTCTAGCTCTTTCGTAGTGTACTTGAGTAGCTATAGCACTTTGCCTGGAGCCTTATTACAGCTCTAATGATGCACCGTTTTCAAGAATCAAAATTCACCGAAACTTGAACAGTTTAGCACAACTCCGAGTCGGAACGACTCATCGGCCGACTTCGTATTGATACACCGTGATCTCAACGAGCTCCTAAGCCGCTTAACAATGGGTAATAAAATGCATAATTTCAAAACTGAGTAGCAAGAAGACGGACCAATAACTACTTTTTCAAATGAAAAATAATACAGCCCGACTGTTGGCCGCGGCGGAGTTGTGGCTTCCCAATTCAACATCTATCAACATCTCGGCATCTCTCCTTCATACATCATCGTCGACTTTTGAAGGCACACAATTGTACAATGACTCGACTGGACTCATCGCTTCTTGTATCATTTTTCTGGCAAGGAAATCTGACTTATAGCTAGTCACCGTGACTGTTGGACTTTCATTCCACTGCCAGCAGAGCCCGAGGCCGCCGAGCAAAGGTCGAGTTTCCAAATCGGAGTCCTCAGGCTGACGGGGGCGGAAGAGGAATTCTGATTTGTTCTGCCGGCGAATGTCCTTCGGAGATAAAGCTTGAATCACTCGCACTCCAAAACGGTTGGTGTCTTGTTTAGCGGCGCCCGCTGCGGAATCTTTGTAATTCCGTTGGCAATGTCTCGTTCGTTCGTCGGGGGCTAAGCCGAATGTGACCATCGGAAATTTCATTGCACAATGATCGACCTGGACCTACCTGCCAGTGCGCACAGACTTTCGGAAATCTCTATTGCAACTTCCCCGGGCGGGCCCGACATCGACAATTCAATCTCAGGCTCTGATTCTGAACTTATGTGATCTCCGTTTGGCTCTAGTCGCTCGTTGCAATCTTGGCGGGATGACCCAGTAACAATATTGCCTGCCCGTGAGTCGATCCTTTTTGCTTATATTTTCGGAACGCGTTACCAGAACTTCCAGAAGTGCGGACTCGGATTTTTCACATTTCCCACGAAAGATCATGATCCGGCTGCCAGTGCGTGGGACGTCACGCGTCAGGGATCATCTTTCTCTTTCTCCCACTACATCGATAGCAGGCTAATTAGGGCTCAAGGCATACGATGAGCGATCGGTCACCAAACAATGACGCTGACACGGATACTCGGAAGAGAACAGACGAGATCGCGTTCCATATCTATACCAAAGCCTTCCAGGTCATCTACGCCGCACGCGCCTCGGAACAGGGTCCTCCTCTGGGGAAAGTTGACAAATGGGCAAGCATTTCCATTCAAATTCTCGTTCTGTAATGACCCTTAAACTGGACTTAGTTCAACCTAGAAACACCTGTCGCCGCACCACTTAACTTTCAATCCAGTGACATTGAGATGTATCGATCAATTTCCTCTCTTCCTTGGCCCAGGCCACTCGCAATTCAAGTTCTTCTTGCAATCCCGTCTTCAGGAAACCTCGTGCATAGCGTTACCGGTGCACGGATCTTCTCTGGATATCATCTTGTCCTTCTTGAGGAGTGGCAGTTGAAATTTGGTACACTTCTTTCAATTCTCAGATGGTCGGAACGAGTCCGGAGTGATGACGAAGATCTCCCTGAGCCGGCGACCATCTACAAAAGCGCCATCTCGCTATTCCGCAGTGTCTTTTCCTTCCTCCGTATCCTCCCTGCATGGCGGACCACCCAGGAGATTAGCGGGTGGTTAGCGGATAGTGATCCGACTCAAGTCACTGGACGAATGCGTGTTATCTTAAGGCTACACTCCTTGGGTGGTCCCAGACCCACTGCCAGAGGGACAGTCCTATCCGTCAATCAGCCAGATTCGATTCTGAAATTTGGTGCCTCGCTCACTGGCCCAGGCGCTCCTCTTCCCTCTAAAACTCTGCCTTTCGACACCCATGTCTTCCCGAGCATTCCTCTTCTCAACGGTGAGTCTCAAAAAATCCACTACAATCAGCCCTCAGTGCTCACGTACTTGCTTTCCTTCCGATCTAGACACTCTCACCCTCTCTGTGACGTATCTCACCGCGCCATTTTTCATAGTGTCTGAATCGCCGATCTCACCGCCCATCCCCGTGCTACAGGCACTCCCACTCCCCCTCGACATCCGGGAGTTGGAACGTGTAATGCATTCGCTGGGGCTAGTAGGAAAGGCAGGCGAGACGCGCAATACTACGCCAGACGCATCGGACAGCGATTTACCCTCGCAATCGCCGGCTCTTGTTCGCTCCGAATCTTGGCACTCACGGCCTGTGCCGACACCGCACAGTGGAAACTGGTCGTCATCATCGTTTTCAGAAGGCGAAAAGTCTCGACGCTCGTCCGATTATTCGTCAGACGGACGAGGATCAGCCTGGATGAGCGTGTTCAGTGATGCGGGGGAGTGACCAATCTTCGCTTCGAAGTTCTCCAACCTCAAATACCCCACCGTCCTTGCCCAGTCTCGAGCTCGATTCTCAACTAAGTGCGTTGGGCGACTTGGTGAGAATTTTCTCGGCCTGCTATATGCTGCCATGAGCTCTCCAGGTTATCGACGTACTTATCTCCCTGTTTTCTAGAACCTGACGGGCCGAGTTACAAAACTGGGTCAATATCCTTTTGAGTCTGGACGAACCGCAGACATTTACCGAGCAACAATCGTCTCTTTACATGCGCCTGAAGCCAGACGCTCCCAAGGCACCCAACATGTTGCTGTGAAAATTTTTCGGAAAATGCATTATGAACCTGGCGCAATCGAGCAAATGAGCAAGGTTCCGGATTACCGCTCAAACTCCATATTTTCATTGAATTTTCGCCAGATTCTCTATTCGGAAGCACTGATCTGGAGACGACTGCATCACCCGAATGTACTGCCCTTCCCTCGGAATCTCTTTGGATCTGGGGCTGTCTCCTGCTCTGATTTCCCCGCTGTGCGCATCGGGCTCGGTTATGAAATACTTGAAAGAGAACACGAAAGACACGAGAAACAAACTTCAACTGGTTTGTTATTCCTTTCCCAGTGGATTATCGCAGTTCACATGCTTGTAGACGATTGATGTTGCAAATGGCCTTCAATATCTTCACTCCGAAGATATCGTCCACGGAAATCTATGTACAGTATGTCGTTAATTCTGGCCGCAATTATGGAAGCTACTTAACGCTCTACTTTCACAGAAAAAAATCCTCATCAACAACGAAGGCTCGCCAATGATATGTGGTTATGGGATGTCGAAAACACTCGGGACAACTTCTGACACTACATCACTGCTCTCGACTTCCGTGCGCTTCACACCTCCCGAATGCTTCTTGGGTGATGACGGCGCACATCATATCCGTACACAATCTACCGATGTGTATGCATTTTCGATGGTGGTATTGGAGGTAAGCACCAGGCCCGGTACATTGCAGTACTTAATTTTGTCCAGATCCTTTCGGGCCTCGAGCCATATCACCATCTACCCACAGAACACACTGTCGTGGCTTACATTGTTCGTGGCGGACAGCCTATCAGAAGTCACGTAGACCGCAAAACTGTAAATGATTCCCTATGGCAACTCCTTACTTCGCTTTGGACAGCCAAACCTCACACAAGACCTAGTATATTCGAAATAATCGGACAGCTGATAAAAATGTAAGAAATATCTATAAATCCCACCTATTTGTCTGATGTTTTAGCTGATGATTCTTAGCAGTCAACAGAATGATTCAACCAGAGCGGAAGAAGGTGCATCAGATGAGGCTGACACGGGTCTCCCGCGGCCAGACGAAGAGGTCAATGCGAAATCTTCTCCGATGTTCCCAACTAACCAACTTGATCTTCAGGATGATAAAGGCTCCAGTGGGGAAGAAATATTTTTCGGGGTTGGAAGAATACTTTTACTTTATCCTTCTCGGCGACTTACTCGAATTTCACCCAGCATCACACCCTTCCCGATGTACCAGGGCGAGATCTCAAAGGACGTATCATTCAGGACGATCAGTATCCTTTCGCGGGAGGAGGTAACTCTAACGTATATCGTGGAAAACTCACGCGGTCTGATGGTCGCAAGATTCGCGTGCGTATATTCTTTCCTACGTTTCACCGAAGTGACTGATTCAAACTTTGCATAGGTGGCAATCAAGATGTTTCGTGTGTCCGACGATGGGTCTGGCCATTTAGAAGAGATCATTAGGGTAAGCTGAAATAGACTGAAGTATACTTTGATTCTGAATTTCCGACATCTTGTTCAGCGACTCAAGCGAGAAGTCGACGTCTGGAGCAAACTCAAACACAGAAACATTCTTCCATTCATCGGAGTGTGCGATGATCTCGCACCAACTCCCGTACTGATATCTCCTTTCTATAAATTTGGACATGTCGGAACATACCTCAGGAAACACCCACATATCAATCGAATAGATATCGTAAGACTTCTCTGGCACTGGCTATGAGAGAGCTGATGGGGAAGTCGGTTTTCAGGTTCATGGCATTGCGTGTGGATTACAATTTCTTCACGTCAACGAGGTTGTTCACGGGGATTTGAAGCTAGTATGTGTTAATTGATCGCTGATTTTGACTTCCTAATCGTAGAATGATCAGCAAAATGTGCTCGTTGATAAACGAGGAACTCCCTGCATCTGTGATTTCGGTATATCAAAAATCATAAACCATCATGGTTTCACAACGGCAAGCGTTGGAACTGCACCATACATGGCGCCAGAATTGTTTGTGGTCATCGGGAGGGACGGCGCGCAGGTGAAGGTTCCTACAACAACCAAACAGACTGACATGTACTCCTTTGGTCTGCTTGTCTTGGAGGTAAGTTCGCTCTTTTCGGAGAAAGATACCAGCTGAGCAGAGTGCTCGTGAAGATTATGACTTCTCAACCTCTCAAAGGAAGACCAAGCCGACCTGTCATCACGCTCAACATGCTCGAGAATCTTCGCCCGAAACGCATACACTACGACATCGAAACTATAACAGACAAAATTTGGAGCATCTTAGAACAATGCTGGCATCCTGAAGCGAATGATCGGCCAAGCATATCCCAAATATTGAATTCTGCTCTGTTTTTCAGGTAAATTCGGATTCTCAACCTTGATCAGTACGAGACAGCGCTGCAGCTCATCCTCATTGCTAGATCACTAGCTCGACGACTTGGCAGTCCCACGGCAAATCGCCCATCCACAATGTCGCACTCCATGTCGTCATCTTTGCTTGAAGGCACAAATGTTCCCAAATCTTTGGATTCTACTATGACAACATCTATCGCTGTCACAGAGGGCAAACAAAGCCGAAGTCCGATTCGACGTCGCTCATCCCTCAGCGCAATTCTGGAGCGACCAAATGAATTCGCCCACCTTGCCGAAGGGAAGCCCTTGCCTCCATTGCCTCAGCATTCCCCGACTCGTTTACGACCTCGATCTCACTCGGTATCGGCCCGTCAGCACAAAGTAGTAGCTTCCTCGCTCCCTACAATAATTCAACAACCGCTACCAGCTCTGGCACAAGGCATCCTGCCTGCTGGTCAGGCCAACCCATCGAGGGTGTTCCGCAAGGGGTTCTGGAACCGTCGTGGCGACCATCTGACCGACGATGGCTTTGTTGTGTATGCACCTCCGAGAATTGCCTACCCGGCGGAGCTACAGGCCTATCCCGATGTAACGGTCGGTTACCGTGATCATTTGAGAAATGAGGTTCCCTACAGCACATCACATCCCGAACTGCCGGAATCACTACCACGGTTTGGGCAGCCTCCACTGAAGCCATATGAGCAGGTATGTGCGTGACTATGCTATCTATACTTCAACTAATTGACTCCTAGTTCGTCGTGTACATATTAGTATATTAGGATATTGAGTGACATTCCTTGTCCGCTATTTTCGAATAGAAAAAGACCTCGGTTTGACACACCAACCACTACTTATGCATATATTATATTGCTCAACTTCGATCCTCGACTCTGAGTTTTGGTTGGACGCCGGCGTTGAATATCCTGTCAATCACTATGGCGGTGCGGGGGAAAGATATATTTATAACCCTCTCTATGAGGGATCCTTCGAGGACCATCAATTGGACATATACATTGACTGACTGAAATTAGCGGTTGGTCAAGAAACAAGAACTTAAAATAATTATGCGAGTGCGAGCTCTTGGCGAGCTCGAAACAAGAAAGCTCTTATCAGCGTGAATTATGCAATTTTTGGTACGGAGACGAGATTAGAGCTCGAGATGAAAAGGCTACTGATTCTCAACACCGATATCGATAACTGTAAGTATTGCGTTCTATGCCTGTCGGATCCGGAACAAAAGCTCAATTGAGCGACCTAATCTCTGATTAAATCAAAGTCCGTTGTATTCCAACGGCAAAGTCGTGCATGATTTTCGCAGAGCTATTGCCGCTTATCTCAGCGTCTTCTGTATTGGGTTTTGCTCTTGTTCACAGACAAACGAATTCAGTTTCGAAGCTAAAACGAAAAGAATGAAGAAGGGTGTTCAAAGAATTCTGTGTACTTAATACAGTTACGGTGCTACTTATTGATGCATACTGGTAGTAAATCCCGACTCGGAGTACGGTCGAGAGCTGGAAAAAATGACCAGAGAGTTGTAAATGACCCGCGTTACACGATACATATCTCCCAAGGCCATGGTCGTGATAATACCGGGATAGAAAGCCTACAATAATCAGCCTTGGAATCGTATGCTTCAACACTGGTAGACAACACACCATAGATACTCTACAATTGATACTCCTCGTATTCGGACAACAGTTCGTTTACCTTCAGCCCCTCCCGTCGCATTTTTTCGAATCTCTCCCAAATCGGAGGAGGGCACATCTTCCTCGGGAAACGAACCGAACGTAGGCAACGAATATCCTGAGGTAAATTCCAGCAAGCTTCTGCCGCGTTGCAAAATGGTTCGAATAGTCCAGCATCCCAAGGTTGGATCTCCATGGATACAAATTTCGGGGGATTATCGCTCGTGTTTTGGGCATCAAAGAGAGGTGCTATCCCCGCAAGATCGTAAATGGGGCCGATGCGCAAATGAGATAATGTGGGGCGCTGTGAAAGAAGGGACGACAGCGCATCTGGTGTGGGAAAGCAACTGAGGTCGAGCATCTTCAATTGACAGTGTGAACGGTAGAGGATAGTGTGGATATTTTCAATATTGCCATCGAGCTTCAGCGACGTAAGACAGGGGACAACAAGGCAACCGAGACCCCAGTCATTATCCAATGACAGTCGTTGGAGATGCGGAAGCTCTACAACAGGTGGGAGACTTGGAAGGACTTCGTCTGCGTCATTTGGTTCATAAACCTTCAGCGTGGCTTCGGTGAGGGTGGGAGCCATAAGCGGCAGAAGCTCGAGGACACTGCGCGACGAGGACGACAATCGTACGCAGGTAAGCTGATGGTGTTGGAGGGAGAGGTCCGATGGGAGAATGTCGGTCAAGATAGTCGCATCAACATGTCGCAAACGGGGAGCGATAGTGAATACGTCGGCAATGTCAGACGGCCAAGCCTCCTCGGCATCGAATCCAACATCAAGTTTCAATGACTCCAGTCGAGAGAGTCGTCCTTTGACGTGTCGGAGGACGGAGAATATTTTGGGGATATATATCCATTTTAGAGTAAGCCGCGACCAGCGATTGCTCTGGCGCGCCAGGGTCCGAAGCAGCTTACGCAAATATGGAGCTCTTTTGAAGGGACCGACGTCGAATACAATATCCAACGGCACCGGATAAGCCAGCTGTAGCTGAGTGTCCACCGCTGCCTTTGGAAAGTATGTCGACATAGACTGATTCTTTGAATCAAATGCGGGTTCCGACTCCAAGTCGTCCGTATCAGAGTCAGAGGATTCAGTTTCTGCGTCTGAATTGTCCGTGTCCGTGTCGGAATCATCGATGTAATAGTCGTCGACGTAGCTCGACATGTCGCCATCTAAAATGTCAGGTACAACGATGTTTATCGTTGACCACAGCCGAGGACATGCTCGCGCTACCTCTCTCCAGTCCCGGCAGACGTGCGTGAGCGGCCATGGCGCGACTGGGATCTCCCAATTGCTGACCATGCGGGTGTATCCGTGCGGCACCAGTACCCATTGAAATATTTCGCAGAGTATTTCCGGGGGCAAGCGACGGATGGGAGCCTGAGAGAGGTAGGAAGTATTCCTATCCAGCAATGATAACATCGACAGTTGGGACTGACAAGATTGAATGGCACGAGTATTTGCGTCAATTTTCTTCTGTGCTTTTGTCATTTGTGCAAGAATGGCTGTCATCTGCTGATCCAGTTCCACTTTTTCTGCCCGAAGTGTGACAAGCCGGTTTCTGAGCAAAGCCTTCAGATCAAGGGAGCGGAGCGGAGAATCGGAGCTCGACATGGTGCCAGTGGGGACCGATGAGATGCTATGAGGGTGCCATGAGTAGACTCGGAGCAAAGAAAGACTGGAGGCATGGGAATCCACACACCGGGGTAAGTTACAGCCTAAGCCAGGAATGCGCGGGACCTCGATCCTAACTAGTACACGAGTAGAAACGGACGAGGAGAAGCAAAGTGTGGGTTGCTTATTCAGCAACGACCGTAGCGTGGGATGATCCGAGCGGCGAGCAGGTCAACCACCACCCCGAAAACTTCAAGTTGACGAAAAGTCGAAATCCAATCGAAAACTCACCGGCGGCTATACACCACTGCTGGAAGATCTCTAAAGTCTATCTTCTATACTCGTAAACCTCCCTGTCGACACTTCAGCACTCAGCTGGCCTGCCAGTGACCTCGCAGTGGCAAGCTCGTAGTTGCTTTTCCTCACGCTGTATGTATAGTATATCCTTCGAAGAACGATTACGTGGCAACTTGCTGAACCTGGTTCAGTGCACTCTCAATTTCGGCGCCGGCTTGGACCAAAACTATTGAGTGGCGGTTGAACTTCATGGAATCAGCTAATTGGAACAGAAACTACAACGCCATCTAGCGACTCGCTTGCTTCGATTGTTCCAATTCTATGCATAATAGGTTGTGGGTAACACGTCCATCGAGCGGCGAGCACTTCAAGTTGACGAGCACAAAATCAAATTCAATTAATAGCACTTATGCAAAACTACAACTGATTTCGAAAAATACGATGAAGCTCCAGTCCGGCAAGGTAAGCTTGGAGTCTTGAGATCCTTTTTCTTGAATTCCTCAATATCGTCGTTGAGCCATACTGATATTTACAGAAATCTCGCGGGAACACCCAACCCTAACCCTAGTAGAATCACTCGAGTCGCTTGACAGCTCTTGTGATGACTCCTTGTCCACGACGGTCGACCGCAACAATCTCCGCGTCTCGTTTACTCATCTCTGTGAATCCTCTTTCTTAACTCATACATTCCAACGCTTCTCCTCTTGCAACTCTCTAATGCTCGACTTCATGGAAGCAGATCGCGCTTTTGTCGCGGAGAAAGACGCCGAAATTCTAGAACTCGAAGCCCAGATAGCAGCCCTACAGAGCTCGATTTCTGAGCTACGCACAGCCAAGCAGCCTGTGCAGCAGCGGCTCGACTCGTACCAATACCCCGTCTTAACCTTGCCTAACGAGATCATCGGAGAGATCTTCCTCCGTTTCTTACCACCATACCCAGAGCCTCCGCCGCTCACAGGCATACTTTCACCCACATCTCTGACGCAGATCTGTCGGGAATGGAGAAACATCGCGCTCTCGACGCCTGCTTTGTGGAGGGCCATCCAGGTAGACCAGGCAGCGGTCACCACCTACGAGTGGCTGCGGGCAGAATATACCGTTTCGTTGCTGCTCTTGTGGCTTCAAAGATCTTCTCCCTATCCACTTTCTATCTGCGTCGTCGACTTCGACCCTTCAACCCCCCTTCTATCTATTCTTCTACATCATCAAGCTCGTTGGGAACACCTCGAAGCAACTTGCAACAACGCTAGGGTACTTGGCAATCCCGCATTGGATGTCCCAATGCCGCTGCTCCGCACCTGCAGTTTTCATTTCACCACCGAGCTTTCGGTGGGCCCCAAGCGATCCATATTCCAAGATGCTCCCCTTTTGCGCACGGTGTCCCTCGACGAATGTGGGACACTAAGCGTCGCCCTCCCCTGGTCGCAGTTAACCGCGCTCAATTTGAGGTGCTTGTATTCAGAGGAATGCGTATCCATATTCCAACACGCCTCGCACTTGGTACACTGTACGCTCGATCTTTGGGACGGCTCGCAAGCTCCGCAGGGGGACGATCACCATGCGCAAGGGAACGTCGTCTTGCCTCGTCTGGAAACTTTCATCATCCTACCCTCGAGCGACACCGATCCCGAATTCTTGTCGCGTCTGATCATGCCCGCGCTCCGTCATTTGGAATTGCCGGAGGTCTTCCTTACTTGGCCTGAAGACGACCCGATTCCATATCTCAAAGATGTACTGGCGAGATCTAGATGCGAGCTCCAAGAGCTACAGATTTCTTATGCATCTGTTCCAGAATCTCTGTATCGTAGTGCCTTCCCCTCCATCCCTTCAATCGTATTACCCTAAATGCGAAAATGTCGCAAGTAACATTACTGCTTGACTCGTACGCATAGTGTCCGTAGATGTCTAAGTACAATAAACAATCTCTTAGCTATGTACGATTTCGACGAGAAGGTATTCAAAATAGTAAGCAATCGGGGATGTGCGAGTGCCGTGCGAGTAGCTGATATAGCAAGCAGACCGAAGGATGTAAGGGAGTTATCCAAAGGCGACCAATGATACCAGCAAGTCCAGAGCAACGTCCGCTCCCTCGACCATATGTATACTCGTCCCAACATCCGCATCCTCACCCAACACAGGTCGTCAAAACCTTACACTGACTCGATGGAATCCCCGCGACATTCTCCTTCTTAATCTCTGAGAACGAGGAAGAAACAGCCGCCGCGCGCGCGCAAGCAATCGACGATGCCACCGATTGCCTCCATTCTTTCAAGATTTCTTGGGCCTCCAATACCCGCCCGACCCTCCATGCCGCGCGCTCACCGTCCGCCCCGCGCTATCAAAACGTCTGATGCGATGGGGAAAGCGAGAGATGCCTGAGATGACAACGGCAAAGCCAAGGGAAAAGGGCGCTCCAAGCGCGGGCGATGTACAGCTGGCTGTCCGAAACGAAGACGAGGAACTCGTTCAGGGAGTGTCAGGGGGGTATGGCTATAGCTGCGCATCTCAGTCAGACGTTCGCTCCACGCCGTCTTCGGCTGGTCCTCCCCGCATCCGCGCCGCCATCGGTCCCAACGATGCACAGCTCGGCAGGCTGAAGCTTGCGTAGGGTTTGAAGAATACGACGAGAACGGAGACAACGAATCAGAGTAGATGGCAGGGGACGAGTGGGAGAACGAGAGAGGCGGCTCTTCGACGCATAAGTATTTCTCAGGCTTTCGAGTGTGGACGTCCTCCCACGTAGGCATCTGCTCCCCCTTCGTCGCGCCACTGAAGCCTAAGCTCCTGCTCACGCGCTTGCTCCCGTCACGAACCCTTAACTTCATCTTCTTCCTGAATCTTCTTCCCCTAACCGTGCCCGTGGAGCCCCCACCTCTACCGCTCCTCCATCGTCTACCGGGGCACCATCCACAGGTTCGTTTGATCACTGACATCTTCACATCTTCTATCAGCTTCCCTCCGAACCGAAACCGACACGAGCGGATACACAGCAAGGCTCTGCGCAGTGCGGCGACTTGGTGGGCAAAAGTGAGGGGCCGTTGGTGTAGACAGCGACGCCGCGGGCTACCCCGCTCTAAACGAAGATGCTTGTTGATGGCGTCGATGCTGCACACAGCCCGCGCCCGAACGCAGCATCTTCTTGCTCCTCCGCGTTCCCGCGAGAGTGCCATCGCCTGTAAAGGTGGATTGATATCGAGACCGAGGAGCGGCGGCAGCGTGTCATCAAGCACCTGAGCAGCGAAGAGCTCAAGCCAGCAACATCGAGTGACCAATTCGTGCCAGCTTCCCCCTTCTAGATCTTCCCCACTCCACCGGCCGCCCAGCAGCGTCGAAACGCCGAATGTACGCCGCCTCACTTCTCTTCCATCCCGGATCCGTCTGTCTTGGGCGTTGAGCACGGCACGCAATAAAGGTAGGAGAGGGGGAGGTGGGCGTATAATCAAATGCTTACTTTATCTCGTCTTGTATAACGAAGACCGAAGTCTAGTGAAACGAAGAGTCGCGCATTCACGCTCGGTCGGTCGCCACTTCGACGCCGAGATACGAAACAAAAGAGAACGGGGGAGCTTGCAGAGTCTCGGAGGGAGGGTGTATGGAGCCGAGCATGCGAAACCGCTGGCTTTCGCCCTTCCCGCCGTCCGTCAGAGTGTTCATGTCGTAGCGGGCATGGTCTCGCTCCAGGAATAGCGGACGCGCTGCAGATACAGAGCGTCGACGGCAGCCGTGGTCTAGACCATGTCCGCTGTGCAGGCGTCGTCGCCCTCGCTGTCGGTCCACGCGGCATCGGGAGCGAGGCGCGGCTGTATGTAGTCTACCTGCCGGGCGAGAAGGGGGTCGAGAGCGGAGTGTTGCGGGGAGGAGAGGGGGGCCAAAGAGAAGTCTGTCGGGCATGTTTCTTTTCTTTGCTTCGATGCTTCCGGTCGAGTGGATGGAACGGGCTTACGATGAGATGATTCATGAAAAGTGAGCTATAGTGACGCGCGTTAGCCGAGCGTGGGGTGCTGGTGGGGGCGGACGTACTCGAGGGAAGGCGCAAGCGTGAAAAAAGATATTCACGCAGTGCATTCGACGACAACGACTTTCTTCGACGAGTGAGAACGAGAGGTCGGGAGCCGACGAAGGATTCATGAGAGGAGAGATGGTGGGCGGAGGGTGGGAGAGAATGGAGGTATGAGAGTAGTCTTAGTGGAGAATCGAGTCGAAGCAGCACTGGGATGTCGATATCCACCCATGTACCGCACATTTTCGTATTCGTGTCATGCGAATCATTTCTTCAGCTGATCACTGAAGGCAGCCGGATGCGGCGATTCGCCGACTCCCTGAGAATCTGCGAGCCAGACGCGCAATACGAGCAGTATAGGTGAATGTGCCTCGGAGGCACGCATCCCCCGATAAACTAACTCTTCTTATACGAAAGTTCCGCGTTTTGCATTAGAGACTGGGGCCTTTGAGCTATATGCGTTGTTAGTACGCTGCGGTGCGCCCGACGGAGATGCACGCTCACCTCAGTCACTCGACTGAGTACACGGCCGTCACTTGGCACGAGGGGCGCAGGATGCCGCACAGAAGAAAGAGCGAACTAAGGAGCAAGCGTCGCAGAGTGTCAATGATAGGAAGAACGACAAGGGAAGGAAGGAATGAATCTCACTCGCCGGCTTCGATACGACACACCCATGGGCCATCTCAAGTAAAACCAAGCGAGCTATCGAACTGCTCCACTAAATCTGAATCTTCTGCGCTCCTATCAACACGTCTCGCCTCTCCATCTTGCTGAACGCTGATGATTTCCACCAGCTCCTCGAGGCTCTCGCCCACCTTCCACGGAAGCAAGCTATAAACACTCGGCAGCCTCGCAGACAGACTCGCCGGGAACCGCATCCAAATGCACGGAACGCGCGCGCGTATCGCGGGCTGGACATCCCGAAACATGCTGCCCGAAACAACGGCGCGCCGCCGGCGCGCGATCCCCTGTGCGTCGTGATAAACGAAAAGCGTCTCATTCCCTGATCGATGCGGTCGGTAGCACGCGATCGTGTCGTGCGTGTAAGCCGCGGAGAAGTAAGGGACGAGGACGTTGAAATGGACGGTGTGGGAGAACATTGCGAAGTCCATGTCTAGAAGGGCGACGAGATGCGGGACTCGAGTGCGTAAGAAGGCGAGGCATTCGATGGCGCCGGGGAAGAGGGGCCAATGGAAGGAAGATGCTGCAAAGGTTGCGCTTTCAGCGGGAGTGCAACCGTGACCGAGGCGTAAGGCTAGTTCGGCATATGTGTACACAAGAATATTGAGGTATGGCATGGTGGGAAAGCGCGTTTTCGCCTCGCTCTCGAGCTCGAAATAATGCGAGAGCGCTTCGTGGCGTTCGAATCGGTAGGTCGATCCAGCAAGAAGAGGCTGGAGAGCGGTGAATATCCCTGTTTCGTTGTCCTGCGCCAAATAAAAATCAAAATGTGCATTGACTGGTTGCGCCCCGCGCTTACTATAAGAGTGCCATATACATCGAGATAGATGATTTGCAATGTGTCAGGTAGGAGTAGGGGCTGCGAGACGTATTCTGTGGCAACAAAGTGATTCTCCGGCTGGCGGCTGGGATCTATTGAGCCGGCTGACTCGGTATAGACCGTATAGTCGCCGTAATCACAAATGACATCCGTGAGTTGGTGTTTGTCTTGTTCGGGGCTGGGTGATCGGTGAAGAGTGGACGATAGCTCGACAAGGGTTGGATCGTATAAATCGTAGATATGGTGATCTTGCGGAAGGTCATGGAACGGAGTCGAAGCCTGCCACAAAGACACGAGACCATGAGATCGTGCTGATTTCTGAAGTGAAATTGAGATACTTGAGCTTGCATCCAGCGTGTCGTGTACTCCCAGTAGGGACGAGAGCACTTGGCTCGAAATCTTGGCAAACTGCGTAAGACCAAGCAGCGATTATGGATTATGTACCAGAATACACACCGTTTAACCTTGAGCACATCTTCTAAACACAGACGTGCGGGCAAAACGTGCCGCAGAGAGGATACATCCAAGCGTAGATGTGCTTTGATTCTCGATGGAGCGTAGATTTGACCGGGGCGCGGAAGAGCGTCGAGGCTGCCGGACGCAGAGCATGAATCGTCCTGTCGCACGGCATTTTGCGAATTTTCAGCTGTTCTTCGTCGAACTTCAAGTTGGGCTGCATCAACGCTGCAGATGGACTTGA
Organism: Favolaschia claudopus; assembly: GCA_037176885.1. Lineage (NCBI taxonomy): Eukaryota > Fungi > Basidiomycota > Agaricomycetes > Agaricales > Mycenaceae > Favolaschia > Favolaschia claudopus. The sequence goes on from JAWWNJ010000104.1 coordinate 108,118, forward strand.
ACAATTTTGCGATGGGATCCGGAAGCCTCGACCGCATTTCGTCGTCTACTGAAGGACTGCGGACTGGGACAAAGTCTACCCTGTTTGTGTCGAGTACACAGGGGCCGAATGGCCACTGAATACCGGGGGGAAGCGGCTCACGGGGGCCAATGCGACAGGGTGAGATGGGGAGATATGTGGTTGGTAGTGGGATATCGGCCGGCTGAGCGATATATGCTGCACCGACATCCTCCTGCAGCAGTCCACCGCGGTGCAGGGTCACAAGGGCAAGATATTCGCCGCATTCGATCTCAGTAGCTGATTTTGTCGCCAAAGGGGATTGTAGATAGGCCACTGAATGAGTTGGGGATGGTGAGATGACCGCCCAGAAATACGACGGAGTTTGTATCGTAACAGGGTGTTCATTGGCCATGAAGCGAGCAGCCAGGTCAAATGTCACACTCTGTCACACCTCTTGATCGTCGACCGCCATGTCCAGCAGAACGAATCCACCGAACTATGGCAAACGGCGACCTAGCTCGAGTTGCAAAGAGGCTACTCGATGCTTATGCACTCTTTCGCTTTTTACGTCCCAACCGTGGCCACGGACTCGGAAGTTCTGGCTTGCTTTTTGGGACTCAATCAGCTCTGAGCTACTTGAAACATTCAGCCGCCGTGCACGCTTATAGGAGCCTACAAGCATTCTCACTTGCTCAGCCATGCGTTACAGCGTCTCTGGGGTCGTTGTCTTGGCACTTTGACTCGCACTTCACGTACAACTCTCAAAGTGACTCGAGCTTTGTGAATCTGAGCGGCGCACGCCTGAACGTAGCCGAGGCGCTTCGTAGTCGATACCCATGGCGTTTGTAACTCAGCTGCGACCTTCCCTTCGTTCGTTCGCATCGTGTTTTCATATCCTTTCTCCGACTAATCGCACCTACATTCAGCTTTCCCCAGGTGACAGACAACAAGACTTCTCAGCAGCGCTACCGCCCGCACACACGACGTCTTCAACACAACCCAACAGTGTATTCCGAGGCTTCTCTGTTTGCTTCAGGTCGCGGGTCAACCTGGTAAGCATATTCGTCCTCATCCTTACTTTCTTCCTTGCTATCCAGCTCCATCTTCCGAGCCCGCTACATATCCCTCTCTTCCCATCTCTCCCTTCTCATTCATGTCCAAATCAAATACTAACGCGCTACTTTCGCAGCTCGCGTTCCAGGAGAGGCGTGCGCAGGCCCTGATCTTCGCTTGAGATCATACAATACCGCTTTTGATGGCGCTCGCGGTGCAGAGCGGCTGAGGCAGGCAACGGCGTAGCCTCAGGGCGAACAGGCGCGGAGAATTATCTTCGTCTTTCGTCTTCGTCTTTGTCTTCCTCGTCACCTTCCCGTTTCTTAACGCCCCCGTCCAAAACGTGCGCGTCAAGAAGGCGTCTGATAGCTGCGAGAAGACGCGGTCAACAGCCGACGCTCGTCTAATTCAAAGCGGACGAGATCAGCTTTAGGGCTCTAGGCTACGAATTCAGAGAGGAAGCATTGACAAGGATGCGAACCCAGCGCGCGGGATTGTCAATCAATCGTCGATCGAGGAGGAGAGGAGACGTCTCGCGCGGGGACCGGGCGGGACGCCGGATTAGTCGCGGAGCATGTCGGTCGTTGCGTCGCTCTCCAAGCCACCCACTCCGACCCCCACCTGCACATCCGTCACTCCTCACTTCAGCGACGAGACCTCTACATCTCATCCACGAATTCATTCAAGATACATACCGCGCGCCTTGTCTAACACGGTAAGCCGCTGGGCTCGTACTCGCATCATTTGTATGCTGATACTTACATAGCTCGTAGACCTTCACCGGCTTGGTTCCTCCACGCCCGCATCAGTCGTCGCTCCTCCTTCTCCAAGCCATATGCACGCACCCCCGACTGCACGTCTACAAATTCTTCCAAGACACATACTACGCGCCTTGTCCGCCTCCGGTACGTCTTGTCTCATATGTATGTATCTGCAGGTGCTGATACGCGAATCAGTCGTACAAGTTGCGAAGTAATCGTAGAGACGGTTCTCAAAGCCCCAGTACGGTAGACCCGGAAGGCGGTGTGTCTGCTGCCTGCGGTAAGCTTCCATTTCCTTCAATCTCGTTTTTCGACGGTGCTAATGCCGATACATGGATTACAGGTGGGCGGCTATGTACGCCGTATCAAATCGAGTCGAGCCACGATGGGTCGTTGAGGCGGCGACGTACAGTAGATGTGTCTGCTGCGGTAACCTGCCTTCACTCTGCGGCGCTGATGCTGATACTCAATACCGATTCTACACTCACAGATGGCTGTATAAGTATCGTATCGGTGGCCACCGTTCCGTTCTCCATCTTCACTGGCATCCCTCCGCCCATCAGCCATTCGCCATATCAGCCCCAATTCGAGCTCGCCCGGGCACTTCACGCCACCGTCTCGCACTGCAGCCGTGGTAGATTCTCAGCGAGAACGGTCGCTCCCGTAAGCCTCCTCTCCACGCGTATCTCTGACGGCGCTCATACATACATCACAGATGGACGTGGTCGCGTACATACCACCCATCCTCTCCGCCCGTGAGCCATCTCACCTCCCACGCGACCGACCGCCTTCTCAAGCGTCCTTCCACCCTTCCCGGTTCATACGTCCGCGTTCTTTGCGGCCACCCATCACCGCGACTAGGTCCCACCGTCGTCTCGCGATTGGTCTCTCTCCCTATCCGCATTCCGCTGGGTCACTCAAGCGGCAGGTTATCGGCCTTGAACTAGGCGGAGCTGGCTTCTTCTTCTTCTTCATGCCCCAGCACCAGCTCTGCCCGTCTTTTGATACTTTCGGCGCCATCCATACAGTCTTCGCAGCGTGGCGTTATAGTGCGTGCCCGTTGACGAGACACTCCGGCTCCCTCGCGTTGGAGCCATCGCCTCCTCCCGGCTCTGCCCTCGTTTTTTTATCCGCCGCCGACCATGTCGCCTTGAAACCCCGGCGTCATCCTATAGTAACCTGAGGCCGGGCATGCTCTCGCAGAGGATGCGCACGGTCGTACGATGGGTTCGGGGAAGCTAGCACGCAACTGTACCCTTTAAAACGCTGGGAAGCGGATTGGAAAGACTTCTCATGATAACTCCTTATGCATGCATGGAGTTGCTTCGCGGAGTCGATTCCACCTCGCCTTCATTTGGGGGGTCAAGATTGCTCGTTCTGTCGCTTGTGATTTAGGCATGCGAGTGCGATTGCATTCCTGTCTCTCGTTCGGCAAAATGGTGCGCGCGCACTGTCGACGTGATGATCTCGTCGAGTCAGTGAAACCCGTTTTCCTACCCGTCCTTTCTCCATGTTTTTGGATGATTCGGCTCTTATGCAATGCTCGCTTGCAACAGCGCGCGCGTACCACCTGAACTTTGAGGGGTCGGGTCGGGTATACCGTATGCTTTTCTGTCGCATATCTGACGTCCGGCGTTTGGGTATGGTGATGCCAGCTCGAGGCCGTCATCTGCTGCTGCCGTTTGCGGTGCAGCGATCATCAATCCATGCAGCTACAACTTGAATGAATCGGCGCCTCTTGCATGCCGTCTGAAAGCTCGCCGGGGAAGTTCATCGCGTGAGAGACGAATATGTCGCATCATGCGCCTCCTCGTTCGCTCGGAATCTGTCTCATGACGCTGCGCGCCTGGGACCTTCGATCGAGTCTCATTAACCAATTCAAGCTGTTGGCGTCAAGAGCTTTGAAACTAGCTCGTACCACTGCCCCGCGTCAGGACCACCAACCGCATTGAAACGAAGACTCGATCGGGGTCGCCGTGGGCGGTGAATGCCCACGACCGGGATACGTTGCTAACCTCAGAATATGTACGCACTCTGCGTTTTCGACGTACATATTGTCTGCCCAGTGCCAGTGGCGACCACCTCCATTTTACATATCATTTTCTTCGCTTACTTATGACGGACAAGTCTTGTTTGATATGTCGTTGTCCTACGATGAATACACACGATCGCTTTTGCTAGAGGATTATGGCTGGGGGACGGGAGGAAGTGATGCGTGACGAGAAAATGTGGTCACAATTTGAATTTCTACCAAACCCGCCACCACCGCCGTTCTGTGCCTCCTCTACAACCCACTACGGACTCATCGTAGCATTATCACATCTACAGCTCTCCTTGCATGCTCCCCTCCTTGGAAGCAGATCGCGCTATCGTGGCGGAAAAGGATGCGCAAATCTCAGGACTTGAAGCTCAAATAGCGGTCCGGCGCCTGCAGGAGTCAATCTCCGTACTCCGAGCAGCCAAAAAGCCTGCGGAGGATCGTCTGCACTCGCACAAGTACCCAGTCCTGACCTTACCCAATGAAATCACCTCGGAAATCTTCCAGCATTATCTCCCCACTTATCCAGAACCCCCCGAATTCTTCGAAGATCCTTCTCCGACAAAGTTAACGCAGATATGTCGACAGTGGCGTGAACTTGCCCTTGCCACCCCTGCCCTGTGGCGTGCCATGGATCTGCGGCAGATTAGCTCGAGTGAATTGGCACATTTGTGGCTGGAGAGATCCGGCTGCTTGCCGCTCTCGATTCGCGGCACCGACGCCAAGGGTCTATTCCACACTTTCTCGGCCTCCATCCCTCATTGTGCTCGGTGGGAGTATCTGCACCTGGCACTCGACACTTCGTCGAACCTGAAAGCAATAGATGCAGCCATGCCGCTGCTGCGCACTCTCAGCTTAGTTATCAACCGTCGAGGGCGGTCTGTGACTTCCCCTCACCGGTTTCAAGATGTACCCCTTCTGCGCTCCGTCGTTCTCGACTGCCACTCTCCCACTGCCGACGTCGTCTTGCCCTGGTCACAACTCACTTCCCTCACGCTGAGGTGCAATTATAGCAGAGAAATTCCGTCTATTTTGAGACAGATGTCGAACCTGGTGCACTGCACTCTCGCTATGTGGGACCGTTATGGAAATGGTCCTGACTCCGACGTGCCATTATTGCGTTTGGAAACATTAGTTTTTAAAGACGATAACGAGACCGATGTAGCGGTTTTTAAACATCTCGTCACTCCTGCCCTCGTTTGCTTGGAACTTCGCGAATCCTTTCTTTGTTTCAAGGGCTTTGGCGCTGCCATTGCTCCGCATGGCGGGGTAGTCGAGTCTCTGGGAGCCTTCATATCAAAATCGGGGTGTCAGCTCCGTGAGCTACGAATCACCAAGGCATCCGTTCCTCAGGAAATCTATCGCAGCGCATTTCCCTTCGATCTCTATGATTAACTGTTTCAAGACTGCAGTTCCAGGTTCACAGTAACACACTGGTGGTATCTGCGTAATCATACGAACGACATTTCCTTTCGTTACTTTTGCTGAATATTTTAGAATCATACATATCAACTACCCAAGTACCGTACGAGTAAAGTAAGTCGTTTCACCACGTACAGAAATCTTCAGATCCACATTTCGGCTGTGTCAGATGGGGTTTAGGAGGTCTGAAGATCTCGTAGGTATGATCGGAGCAACAGCGATGTTTCAGCCTTCTGAATCATCGCTGTACACCTCTGCTGCTATTAACCGAATTGTAGGGATCGAGGAAAAGGCATCCCGATAGGCATCTTCGGAAGAAAAGCCTTCGGTGATTCGTAATTCGTTCAGCGTGCACCCACACCTCGATACGAAGGATCTGAGCGATGTGATTGGGTTGTGCGACCCAAGAAAAGCTTCTGGCAATTCCAGCCTACGGAGCGAGGGTGTAATGAAAACCTGGAAAAAGTCCAAATCGATGTGGCTCGAGTGCTCGAAAACCAGTGTATTCAAATGCAACAGTGCAAGATCTTTGAGATCGTTGTGAGCGAATGCTGAAGCCCATAGAGAGATGGTGCACTGCTCGAGGTGTGACGTTTGGCTCAGAATCAACCTGCAGCTATCGGAATGCATGGACCTTAAGGTGAGAGAAGTCAGCTGCGACCGGGGTAAAATGACGCTGGGCAAGCCATGATCGTCGAGCGTGACAACACGCAGACGGGGTAGATGCTGAAGATCGAAAGGGACGCGAGACTTGCGACGAAAGAATAGGGCGAGTGTATGAAGTAGTGGCATCGGGCCATTTATTGCCTTCAACCCATGAGTGTCTACAAGCGTGAGGTCGAGATGCTCCCAGCGAGCACGGTGAGGGATGGAGGCCAGAAAAACGGGAAACAAATCGTTATTGGTGGCAAAGAAAGAAAGCGGCAAATTGCCAGATCTTTCTAGCCACAAAGGACATAATGTGCGCGCTGCTTCCACGGGCATCTCAGGGTGCGTTAGATCGATGCTCCTCCACAACGCAGGTGTGGCAATGGCAATGTCTCGCCAATCGCGGCAAACATGTGTCAGAGTTGTGGGGGAAAGGTCGTTGCCAAAAAGTTCCGGAGCTTCCGGATATGTCGGTAGGAAATGAAGGAAGATTTCAGCGATGATTTCGGTGGGCCAAGTCAAAACCGGGTACTTGTACGAGTCCAAGCGATCCTGCGCAAGCTTCCGAGCTGCTACACGTAGCGTATCAATCGATCGCTCGAGCCCTGCTATCTGATTCTCAAGCTCGAGGATTTGCGCAGCCTTGTGTGCCACAAAGGTACGGTCTGATTCCAAGGAAGCGAGCATGGCCAATAGAGCCGGGAGAGAGCGGTAGATTCGATAATCAAACAGTCGTTGCTTTGTCGAGTATATGAGCTATTCCGGGTCTTTATCGCTGTTCTAGGGAGAGCAGGTAGTTGGTAGTCAAAGAGAAATTGTGCCAGTGTGGGGACGGTACTAGTCACACGAGGTCACGCCTTCTGCTTTTGGCCATCACCTTGCCACCACCACTTTTTCGTCTCGAAATCGCAAGGCTGAGGCCTTTCGGAAAATCTAGTGGCCCGGACCGTCGAAGCTCTTGAACTATCCACGTCTTCATCCCTAGTATTACCACCCAAAACTTTGAGCTTCACTATTTGCATTTTTGAAAGATTTTTCCGAGTCATGCTCGAATCTCTGGAACTGGATCGCGCTTTTGTCGCGCAAAAAGATGCTGAAATCCTCGACCTTAAGGCTCAAATATATGCTCTCGAACAATCTATATCTGCCCTAGTTGCGGCCAAAAAGCCGGTACAAGCGCGCCTGGACGCGTACAAATATCCAGTCCTCACTTTACCAAACGAAATCGTCTCGGAAATCTTTCTACATTTCCTTCCAGCTTATCCCGAGCCTCCCCCGCTCACCGGCCTCCTCTCTCCATTATTTCTCAGTTATATCTGCCGCTCCTGGCGCGGAATCGCACAAGCTACTCCTGCGCTGTGGAGAGCTATTGATTTGACTCAAACCGAGACGCGGAGGAGCCGGATGGAATCATGGGTTCCTCTCCTTGATTATTGGCTCAGCAGCTCGGGCGACTGTCCCATTTCAATTCATGCCACGGATTACGAAGACTCAGCGCCCATAATATCCGCACTCACTCCTTATCTCTCTCGCGGGGAGCATTTCAAATTGACCTGGGCCAAGAGTGCCTCGCAGCTGAGCGATATGGAGGCTCCCATGCCTCTTCTCTGCACCCTACATTTGAGGTTCAGCAAGAGCGTCGCTATCCCTCACATCTTTCCGGATTCCCCTCTCCTGCGCGCAGTCATCCTTGAGGACTACGCGGTCCGAAGCATCAGCCTTCCTTGGCTACAACTCACTTCCCTCACGCTCCGAGACGCATTTTTCGACGACTGTTTGTCAGTTCTACAGCAAACAACAAACCTCCTCCACTGCACACTCCTCGTTTGGATTCAGAGCGCTCCTCCAGCGGAGGCAGTATTGCCATCCTTGGAAACCCTTGTCATCGAACGGGGAAGCAACAGCAGAGTGGAGGTTCTGTCAGGCTTCAATACCCCTGCTCTCCGCTGCTTGGAACTCCCCGAAGCCTTCGTCCGACCTAGGCGGGCTCTTGACGCCGATTGCCTTCAAGCGGTCAACGATTTCATTGCAAGATGCGGATGCAATTTCCAAGAGCTGCGAGTTACCCATGCATCATCTTCAGTGCTGGGTTCCCGCGCATTTCCCTCAGCTCCCGTGATCACATTCGACAGGGAATAGCCACAGGTGTATAAGTGATAGAGTATGTAGTGGGGATGTACAGAAGTGGAGGTCGAAGTGTATCAAACTGAAAGCCACAATGAAAAGCGTACGGGACCGTAGAATGCGTATACAAATGCCAGTCTATACTGCGTCATACACCACCATCTATGCGGAGAACAAGCTTTATCAAGAGCATCTAGGATACCAACGCTTTCAAGTCGTTTCCTTCCGCCGTTGGGGTCCCCATGAAGTCACTTGCTGGGCAACGGAAGCATCTCAGAAACGCGTCGCTGCCTCGCAGGTCCAGGAAGTCGAGATGCTCGTGCATCCGACATCGCCCCGGAAATTGACCACCTCCGCGCCTCCCGTATACTTCATCAAGAGACAAGCCATGGCACAAACCAGCGACATGGGGCGAAGGAGTATGGCATGGACAAACAGCCGACAAGCTGGAGCTAGTAGCAGCTTCATACGAAAAGGCTACATGCGCGGAGGACGTGCTGGACGTATCCCCTAACGATCGTGAATGAAGCCAAGGGGACGGGTGCGTCGAAGACGGATCCCTAGGTCACCATGACGAGGTATTGTTGATGCCCCGTCAGCGAGCAGGAAGGACGATCTACCGCTAGCGTCCGCATGCCTCCAAAGTGGCACTGTAAAGCAGGGAGGACCGGCACTCTTGTATTTGAAGAACAAGAGCGCGCCGGGAGTGCAAACGATGGAGGACGTCGTTGCTGGCGCGGAGTCGGATGAAACGAAAGACGAGCTCGAAGATCGAGCGAATTGACGCCACTGTGGCCGGCAGCACGAGGGCCTGCTGACACACAGCCTCGAAACCCTGTCGAGATGGTACATCAGCAGCGTACTAATACGGCTGCGCCGTGGGGGCTGCTTGACGAAAACGGTGTACGAGTGAATCCTTCGGTTGAAGACATTCGTCGAAGAACCCTCCTTCCCGATGGTGTAGACCGAAAGGTGCGGTGCAAACAATGGGCGTACATCCATTGGGAGCGCGCCGAGACATATGTTGCTTGGACGCGGCGGGAGAGACTAGCATGAGCGTCTCGATAGCGGGAATCAGACAAAATTGCTGCGTGGCGGGGAGCAGAGAAGATGCGACGGGCCAAGGCCTGCGCCTGCAGGACTTAAGGAATAGCTTCGTGGACTTGAAGGATGAGTAGGCGAGGCATGACTAAGGAATGAACCGCGTGGATATAGTAGATTGGAGAGTCGGAGAGCTGTGGTAGAGACACCTGGAGAGCGCGAGGAAGCCGAGCTGATGCCCATGTGTGGCTACGAGACGGTGGCGTGACGGGCGACCGCGAAGTGCCATCGGACTGAGAGGTTGATGGCCGATGGGTGGAGGAATGCTAGCAAAGGTACCTAGCCGAGACGATGGACGAGGCAGCGGATGTCGAGAGCAGTACGGTATCCACCAATACAGGCGCTACTGTGTTAGGTACATACGCGCCCATCTGCAATCCATGTATCAGTATCAGCGCGGTCAAAGAACTCGAGAATAACAAAAGCTTACCCCAGTAGAGAGATAGACGCCTCGCTCCGAATCTCCTGTTCACGCGCCGCTGTGGGTGGGCGCGGTGTGTCGAGAATTGTGTCCGTTTCGATAGTGCTTTGAGGATGGTCAAGTGGATATCATCGAGCGCGTCTAGGATTTCGGGTATTAGCACTTCCAAATAAATACGAAGCCAGACAAATAACCTTGGACGAATCCAGCAGATACCTTCACGCCTTGATTCGACGAAGTATGCACCGACAGACGTGCGCGTGGAGGTGCATTCGTCTTTGAAGGAGAAGTGGCGAGCGGCGGGACTGGAGAAAGCGCATGCCGCGCTCGTACCAACTTCCACGTATCCTGCGCGACTGACACGGTGTCTCGTATCTCCGCGAGTTCTTTCGTTGCGCCGTCTCGATATGGACATACCGAGCCGACGTTTTCTTCCAAGGTCTGCAGCCCTAAATCGTTGACCTCGTTCGCCCCCGGACCAGCGTCAGCCGTTGACCTCTTTAACGCGCACGCCTAGGCTCCGGGGGATTGGACAAGGGTAAGAAACGAGCGTCGATAAAGACGAACTTGATGACGCGCAAGCACCTGTCTCATTCCCATCCGGTGCTCCGCTTCCTTCGTCTCAAACTCCGCGCGGCTGCCTTCCTCGTCCGCCACCTGCCACTGCCGACGCCATCGATGCGAGACGGAAGGCGGAGCAAATAACTCGCCCCACCGGGACGACAGTGGCGCACACGACATCCTCGAACGTCCGGCGGCGCGGCATCTGCGAGCTGCAAAGAGTTCGGAGTCAGTGATCGATTTAGACACGGATGAGCAGAGCAGGATAGCGAATTCTCGTAAAATGAAGCTTCCCACAACAAAGCAAGATAGAATAAAAATGGAAACGTCAGTGCAGGTAAGGCTTACCCGATTGCCCGGCGACATGGATTCAAAGACCCTGCGTTAAGGTCGAAAGAGAGGAGCATCAGGGAGAATCAGGGTACCCGGACTTGACGGGACCAAGACATCTTTGGCGCGGCTGCCATCGTACTGTGATAGTCCGAGAGTGTAGCGTTGACAAGTCGTCGGGGCTGGTGAAAGCTGTGGGGATGATTAGTCGGAGAAAGGTAAAAAACCTGAAAGCGAAGCCGAACTCACAGCTGAGCAACAAACACGCTCGGTATCCACTACAAAACGCCGCGTCTACGTCCAAGCTCTCGCTGCCGAAATTGACAAAAGCTCTGAGCATTCGGAAGCTTCAGCGACTTTCGGACTCGTAATCAAGAGGTCACTCCAAGTGCAAAGAGGACGTGGAGAATGACCCTCGGAGATGCAGCGGCGTAGGAGTAAGCTAGTAGGAGTACTTGGAGAGTCCTAGAAGCGTGTTCGCGGTGGCTGGATTCCCAAGGAAGTTGATAACATATGGAAACATATGGATCCCCAAAAAAACAAGGCAGGGGCTTGAGTGACGGTGCTATGGAGTTTCAAGCGATAAAGAAGGATACATGGGCATCGAGTAGCCTCTGTACACGTCGAGTTAGGTCGCCGCTTGTCGTATCTTCAGGGATTCATTCAGTATGACGAGGTGGTCTAACCAGGTCTAACCTCAAGAGGCGTGACATTGTGTGACACTCTTCAAGTGCGATCTACTCTCACGCAAACCTCACACCACCCCTCCTTGCTCCAGAACATCCACAGTCTATCCCAGGAGTCGCCTCAATTCCAGCCTTAGTGTTGACAATGGACATACTACCACAAAATGAAGGTGCAGACATCTATGTAACAGTCCTAGACCCTTTTTCAATGCACAAATATCGTCCAGCTTCCGATGAGGCAGCAACAGCCAAAATCTGGGCTATTTATGCCAGCGAAGCGGAGAAATATGACAAAGGGCTAGTGCAGAGCTGGAGAAGCGATATGGAGGGGATGCTTATTTTCGTGAGATCGATCTTCTGTCCAGCATGTCTGCGTTGAATGTGAGAATAACGTTCGAATACCTTCTTTAGGCTGGTCTCTTTTCAGCCGTTTTGACGGCGTTTCTCATTGAGAGCTACAAGACACTGAATCCGGACTCGGACGATCTTACGGTCCTTCTTTTGACCCGCATCTCGGAGCAACTTGCGGCCTCGGCGAATGGAAACGCCTCAAATATTCCCCGGCCTCTCGAACTCACCGACCGTGGGCCCACGAGTGCAGCCTTGGCTTGCAACACTCTCTGGTTTCTGAGCCTTGGACTCAGTCTTAGCTGTGCGCTCATCGCCACTCTTCTCGAACAATGGGCTCGTGAATTTCTCCACAGAACCGACATCCACTCAGCTCCTGTTATTCGAGCGCGAATGTTCTCCTTCCTTTATTACGGATTGAGACGCTTTAACATGCACACTATCGTCGATATTATCCCCCTGCTTCTACACCTCTCTCTTCTGCTCTTTTTCTCTGGGCTTGTCGCATTCCTAGTCCCAGTGAATACGGGTATTACCCTCATCGCTTTTGGCATGCTGTCCGTTGTTGCAATCACATACTCAGTCCTCACTGTCATCCCTTTGCGATACCTCGATAGCCCGTATCGAACCCCACTCACCGGATTATTCTGGAAGTTATATCAGTACTTCAAGATCCAATGGAGTCCCCGCCCTTCACCTTCTGAGCCCGCCGATCAGGCAGCGCACTCTGAATTCGCCGGTGAAACGATGGTTGCAGCGATTTCCCGTGTCGCAGCTGAAGCTTCTGAGCAGCGCGCATCGAGAGATCTGAAGGCGCTTGTTTGGACTGTGAAGTCCTTGGCTGATGACACGGAACTCGAGCCTTTCGTGGATGCAGTTTCAGATATCCTCTGGAGCCCTCATGGCTTGCGAAAGGCACATTATGATCTCATACGCAACCTTGTCAATAATCCCCAGACTGTCCTCCACGCACGCATCATTGATCTCTACCGTTCCTGCGATTCAGGGATATTAGCACCAGCGGCTCTGAAGCGCCGCAAGATCATCTGTTACAAGGGAATGTGGAACACCATACCATTACTCGATACTACAGATCCTCGTGCCATCATTCCGTTGGAATATTCATTAAGACTCGATGTTCAGTGGTTTCAAGAACAGGATCTAGAAATCCTGAGACATGTTTGCTCAGTGGCGGCCATTGTGTGGTGGAAAAAGTTCGAGATCGATAAACTTGTTCTCAACACACAACTCAAATATCTCCAGCGTCTGCAAGTGACGTCTGGAGGTAATGGCACATCTGACGCGGTCCATTTGACACAAATCCAGCGTTTCATCAGTGAGCTGGTGAATCGCTATACCCAAATCTACGATTTATCCAGACAGTGTTTGAATCTCGACTATGGAACATCTCCTGATCACCAAATCCCAATGCTCTTGGACAACATTCGACGCATCCTAGCGATGACACCTCATCTCATTTTCTTTCATTACCTTCAATCTGCCTCCACGGTTGGCGCACTGCCATACTGTTTTCACGCGACAATTGATTTCATTTTTCCGACACGCCCCCCACCGCCCGCCGTTCGTGGTGATATGGACGCTACCTTCGACGACGTTATCCCACGGTTATTGAACATTGATTCTGCGGAGCATGTATGGATGGATTCAGTCATGAATGAATTGATGAGGGCTTGGCATCAGCAAGGCTCGTCGGACGGACTCACCCTTCACCCCGAATTTCTACGATACCTGAACAATCGTCATTCCGACGCAGCCGTTTTTGTGGCATTGGAACCCATTGACCCAAACCTATTCTGGGAAGTTCTTGCTAATACACTGGAGGCCACAAATCTAAACGACCAAACTCGACTCCGTGATTCTCTCACTGCCGCCTGGCGACTATTGTCTGGCGGTGAGAGCTTTTTCCCCGGTTGTTCTCTCATTCCACGACTTCTTGATGCATGTACGGGTGTGGGTATCCCATCTGTCCCTCCTTCGCTCATCGCGGTCTTCAAGTCAATTTATCTGACATGGACGCGTCGTTCATTGTGCGCGATGGACCCAGCTAATGCGCTGCATCGATGGTTGGCTACGATTGCGATGTCATCCAACAGCACAGTGGCTTGCGAGTTTTCAATAGATCATCCGTTGAACGTTGGACGCGGTGATGCCTGTCTCGTGCTCTACGCAGAATATCTCGAGATTTGCGCAACTTCCACTGCGGGCTCGGAATTTCCTCACAACGCAATGAGGACACTCAAGATGATGAATATAAACACCATTGGCTCATTCCAGACCCACCATGCACACCAGATTCGACTTGCTGATGCTCTTCGAGCTTTTTTTCAAAGTCCTGCTTGTGCACATATGCGGTTCACCGTTATTGCTGATACCTGGTTGTTCAGACCATATCTTCATCCTGGGCCTGGGGGTCCTCCTCGATTGCTGGATCATCCGGCTGCTCAGAATTCAGTTATTGCTACATTGACGCAATACATGGAAGAGATTATGGCTTCAGCGGAAGCTGACACGGACCGAGTTGTGCTCTTGATTCGCACAATTTTGTTTGTCCTGAGGTCATCATCTGGAAATGATTCAGAGGGCAACTCAGCAGGTACTTATTCTTTCGCTGCGAACTCTCTGGACCATTCTAACAATGAAATTTTCCGTGATTAAAGGACAAGAAGCTGAAGATTGAGAATTCAAATACATAATCGCAATAGGTGTCTGGTAATTTTCAAGCGAGGTGGTCGGTCCAAATGTTCCAAAGGGAAGGAGTTGGATGATAGATACATGATTGAAATGTATAGACACAATGCAAAAGATTGATAGGCGTTCAGATCATCGTTTTCGCCAATCTATTCCGCACCCAGTGGAACTAACCTTGAACGCTCTCTGCTTAGAATATTTGCTTGGTCCATAATTGATTCAATCATTCAAACAGGTTCGCTTTCAAGAAATTCGCATTTCATTGCATGCAAGAAGTTGAATGTGAACAGATTATAACTCATTCTCCATCGGGGAGGGTTGAGCTTCCTGAGAACTTACCTGACTGAGGAAAGAATTCCACAATATCATGCGCGCAAATTGATACTCAAAATAGAAGCAACACTGCCACAATGATTGACAGAATACTCACCGCCAGTGTCCGTAAAAGGAAGGTCTGAGCAGCCGTTTGCTCACCGATGAAGCGATCCATCCAGTGGTGTATACAGGACGTTTCTGGTGCGTGCACGTTGCGGAATCGTAGACCACAAACGTAGATATATTTGACAGAGGGAATCCCAAGCTGGAAAATTAATCGGATCCTCATGTTGATGCATCATGTGATGCTTTCGTCAGAAAAAGATTTCTTCGTATTCGATGATTCGCTTAAGACACGGTCTGAGTGGTGAGCTGTGCCCAAACTGCGGCATCGTTCGTACTAGTACCGATTATTCTGGTTGAAAGTATGACTGCAATTAGTGGCCTTGCAAGATACCGTAATCTGACGTTGACCAACACTGCTGCCGAGTTCTTCTAAATATGAGAAGCCCTGCATGAGCAGGTCACGCCGATGTTCTCGAAAATACTGTGTCTGCGCTTGCCGATGAGCCTGCCATCTATAAACTATGATAAAGATACGCAATTGATGCGCACGAAATTCGCGTCTCGATTGTTCTCGCCGCATCCCTTCACCAATGGGCTGTATCCTGAAGCACAATTTTAGACATATGCGGCTGGAAAGTCGCAACTGTCAGGGTACTTAGTCCGACGGTTCACCTGTGGCCTTTTCAAAGATCCAACGAGCTTTGAACTGAGAAGCGGAATTCAAGAATGGGTCGACGTCGAAGGTAATATACCAGCCGGAGTAAGACCCGGAGTCCAAGAAGCGGCGAAGATTTTTGGGAAGCTACACCAAGTGTTGTGCTGGAAGAACGGAAACCGTATATATGCTGACGGACGGACAGCACGTGTTTCCGTTCTCATTCATTCCGTACACCAACAGACCGGCCTCTCCACGGGTTACTACGCGTAGAGATTACATACAGAGAACCTGAGAAAGACCGTGATAAATCGAATGCACATCGGAAGCGCAGAACGTTACATACCATCGACTTCCCCCTGTCTCTTGGCGTGGATGAAGGCCTCAGCCAGTCCCCAGTAGTCGTCGCCATTTCTAGAACCACGGAAGAACTCGGTGAAGAAATTTGTGTGACGAATGACTACCACTCGGTCATCTGGGATATGGAGTGGAGCTGCCAGATCCACAGTTGGCCACCCAGCGTCCAGGAATACGATACATTGAAGTTCGGTATTCGTCCTGACTCGAGTGTGGAGGGCAGGAACATTGAAGAATACGCTGAATGAGACGTGTGTGAGGCATGGGGCTAGAGCAAGTTGTTCGCCGAGATGCTGGGGAAGCTGTCCATCAAGATCGAGAAGGTGAAGGTGAGTGATGTTGCGAAAGAGAGTGGATCCGAAGTTGACTTGGTTCGGAAAGAACAAGGGGACAGCCTGGATTGATAGACGGCGGAGGGAGTGCAGACGGCAGATGATCGGTATGTAGTCTGGAGTTGGGGGGTGTAGAATGTAGAGATCCGTGATGTGCGAACAGGCCGTTAGGATCACGATATATAAGACGAGAGAGTAGGCTTCGATGCCCGCGTCGATGAAGATATGTCGGACATGCCGTTCGAAGAACGATGTCGATTTAACGGACAGCAAGGTTAAGAAGGTAGGAAAGGGGATGTATGGAACCCAATGTCTGTCTTCGATTGGTGCGATGACGGGACCAAAGGGCACTGTGGGGGTGAGACGGAAGAACAGGATTCGATACAGGATGGGCTCAGTCCTACTTTACGCTTAGTGATAGTATCGTTGCACAGCTCCAAAGTATGAACTGACCACTCCCTAACCCGCCACGCTGTCCGCATAAATCGTGGTATATCCCCTCCATTTTGGGTGGCAGCGATTTCGAAGATCCTGCGTTCCAGCTCGAGTGGAGCTCTAGGCATGAGGTGAAAAGTGGGTGGTTCGATGGGCAAAGCCATAGGTTCGCACCGAAATCGATAGCGACTTGTTTGTGGGCGCAATGTCAATCCGGCTAGTGACGTGAGTATCATACCTACTCTTCTTCGAATCGGATTTCGGTTATCAGCGACAAAATTACACGGCACAGCCCGGATAACGAATTCGTTTCTCCAGCCGCGTAGAACACCCTAAGGTTGTACGACCCGCCGATTGTGCCCAGGAAATAACAAGAGGCCGGCAATTCTGGAGGCTTGTCTGGAGGGCGACTTGAAATTCTCAGTTTTCGCAGAATATCGGCAGCGCAGGCGAGTCAAGATTCGGGTGTCTCAAGATTGAACAAATTGGATGGACATAAAGTAGCATTGCCGGTAAAACTCATCACCTTGGCACTCGAGGAGCGCGGACGACTCAGGACGAGGCTGGTGGACGTCGAGATCAAAGGATGTGACAATAACGTCACGCAGTCGTCACGCTCGCTTTTCTCTGCTTTTCTTCACCAAAAGGGTCCAACCACCACCCATCCCTTGAACGCTAATACTGTGCGTGCTCTCAATATCTCACCGAATATTGTCTCGACTTCTGCTGTCTACTGTCTACATCTGCGTTATCACTGGCCATGCTCGTCGTTACTATGGAACGAGACTGAGCAGCGCACTGTCGTCGTGCGCGGAAATCCTAAAAAGAACCCAACATTCTTGAATTGCAAGAATCCATCTTCAACATCGAGTCGTTGATCAACCTGGTGCGCTCAATAAAGCTGCGCTCAAGGCATCTTCTGCGGGAGCGCAGACACTTTCACCCGGTCGTCAACGGTCCATCTGCGGAGGTGTATCGCACAACTTGGTCTTTCACGTCAAGTACTAGGTGGGTCTCGATGCCTTTTCTCCGTGTTATCGTCACTGTCTCTCTTTGATGGCGGAATGGCAGTCCACCGTGACTCGCTATATTCTTCGGCGTCTATGAAACGCATAATTCCCCCTCATCCGCTCATCTACGAAGTCGTTGTTTCTCCCATATTCAATATCAAACCCCCTTGCATCCCGTTTTATTCTCTCCCCTCCTCCGTCATCTGTCCTTCTCCGAATCATATTATTCAAACAACTGACTCATTTCTCGATCTTTTTAGCGCGAACCCCCCCAGCGGCACCCTCACTCAACCCCTCCGTTCTATCTTCTGGCTTTCGTTGCACCGTAGTCTCCCTTGAACACACGCAGTTCTTGTGGGTCGGTAAGAAGGCAGGCATCAGATTTCGGCCACAGACTCGACGGGTCTCGGGTGTACATATAATGGCTAGCGACCGCTGATGTCAGTGTGCATTGTCTTCGACAAAGTCAATTCACAGCACGGCATTTGTTCTCAGGAATATGATATCGTATCGAAGCCAGTAGGTGAGTGACATTTCCTCCTTCCTTCCGTCGTCTCTTTGTAACGTCGTTCTGACGCACGGCTTTACTAGCTCCCAGACCTCCCCCACAATTTACGCCGCACCTCGTCACCTGTTGTGTCGTGCATTCTGCCGGCCGACCTGGTCAAGAAAATAATGCCAATCGGTAGGCGTGACTTCCGTCACTATACCGAGATGCGCTAAGCAGCCATTTGTATAACCTGCAGCCTGTCTTTCCTCGAGGTCATTCACGCGACTCGGGGAATTCCTTCCTTCTTAATTTCCACTCATGCCGAAGCACAGTCAAGGCATACCCGTTAAGGGCTGCGGTGTGCTCCCGCGACTCGTCTATCGATCGCTCAGCGCGTATCGATTCGATTCTGAGCCACTCGCGCGTATGCGTTGGAAATCCTGGACGCTCGTATACCGGTGGACCGCAAGCCTCGCGCCTCGCTTCTGTCGCGCCCTCAATTCACCTCATTCGACGCTCAATTGTCGAAGATCAACGTCCGCCGTCCACCCATGGCTCGCTTGTCGCACTTACACGACACGCGCTCTCGACCGAGGGGTGTCGCGCTTGCGGCTTGCTATTCCGATGGCCCCAGTATCGCACCTCCTCTCTCGCCCACCCGCCAACCCGCCCGTCCACCCGTCCCGCCTACTGTTGTCCCTGACTGGCAGCAGTATGGTATCGACCGGCCGTTGTCGTCCTTGATCACCCGGCCCTGCGTATATACTACACCTACACCCTCTCGCCCGCCAACCGTCGTAGTCTAGACGAGCGCAAGCGATGTGGGTGGACCGCCCCCGTTTATGGGCTACGGTGTGGAGGAAACGAGCTTGAGCTGGGGGCGATTTCGTCGCTGGGGTGCACCGTGCAGTCGTTGATGCGGAGCGTAACCTCCAAAACGATTCCTTGACTCGGCTTCGTTACACGAGACGAGACGAGGCTATACGTTGCCCGTACACTCACCTCCCTCCGGCTCTATCCCGTGAGCTAGCCTCCGGCGTACTTGAGCTCTGAGACACATCTCCCGCCCCCAAGGACTGGGACGAGACGGTTTCGCCATCCGACACATTCTACACACATGGTACGTTACACGTACGACTGGTCTTTCTCGCGTATATCCTCGCCGCTGGGCGTCGTCGCTGTCCGCTTGCGAGCTCGCGCTGCACGTCCGTGTGCTCGTAAGATCGAATTTCCGGAATCTATGCGCTCATCATCTTCATTCTCTTCAAGACCAAAGCGGGTGTACATCGTCGATGGGGAAGTCTGCGGTATTGCCGTTCTCAGGGATGTGACGCATTTTAGATGCTGCTGGGACCCGGGCAGGTGTTGAGGGCGCGAGGCATGGAGAGCGGATAGAGTGAGCGAAAAGGAGGGAAGATGGGTCATCCACGAATGACGGTAGGGTAGTTGTGATAGACGGCTGCGAGACGCAAGATTGAGGGAGCGGACTCCTCGTTGCTGGATCGACCTCTTTGGTCGCACGCTGCGTCCGCTCCGCAGTCTCCATCCACCTTCGTTGGCGCCTTAGCGGGAACGATGAACCTGCGCGCTCATCTATGCGACACCTCTTTCATCAAAAGCCTTCGTCGCGCCTCCGTGCACCCGCACCTGCCGTCTGTCGTTGTTGTCGTCGCGAGCTATGGCGCACTCTCTGTACGTTCGAGTGCGTGAGCTTCCGATTGCACCTTGGCATCGAGGCCCTTCCGAGCGGCTCCTGCTGTGATGGCTCGAAGATATCCGATGCTGGGGTTATGCTGTGGGAATTTAGCATCGTTGTATCGCAACGAGCCACTAGCGCCGTTTCTCGTGCCAACGAGGCTCAGTGCAGCGTGGAGCTCGTTGTCTCGCTTCTTCCATTACGCCCGGCGTGGCAAATAAGATAGCGTAAACTGAGGCGGACGGAGTTTAGTCGGATTCTTATGCGGAGAGCGGACGAGTCGGGGGAGTAGGAATTGGCTGGAGGCAAGGAAGGAAGGAGGGGGAGCGGAGGCATGCCTGGGCGCTGGCTCGATCTCGTGCGGACGCTTCTTGTATCTTTCATCCACTTCTTCGAAGCTTTAGTGGGAACGAGGATGCAGACCGGCAGATGACTACATACAGAGGAGTGGTTGGAGGCTTCGTCTCTGTGCGTCCGTACATTCTTGATCCCCCAACATGTCCGACTCAGGATCTGGCGGCGCCCGCACCCTTTCTTCTTTGGGCACTTGTCCTGCTTTCCCCATCCCGTGAGACGTTTTGATGCTGCTGGACGGACGGCGAAGGTGCTCGGCATGGATAGCGGCCGCGCGTATGAGCGGGGTATGAGCGCAAGAAATTTTGAAGAATTGAAAGCAAGTCAGGATGGCGGTGGTCGTGCTGCCGCCTCGTGGACTGCTTGATGACGCGCTGCAGTTGCTTCTTCGTTCTCAGAGGTCAGCGGGAAGGACGACGTCTCGGGGATTCTATCGAGCTCAGCAGGTACGAGTGTCGTCGAGCAGAGAGCGGATGTTCCTCTGGACTCGGTGGATTCATTGGTCGCCTTTGAATAATTGTCTTACATAGTTCCGTCTGCTTGCTATGTCCGCTACTCGCACAAATACTCGCGCATCCCGATTACTTACTATAATTTTGAATACGTTGTCTTCAAAAACGTACATGGCAAAGCGATTGATCTACGGACATTATACGTACAAGTCGGAGAGTAATGTGACTACATTTTCGCATTCAAGGCAACACGATCGAAGGGATCGAGGGGAAAGCACTGCGGTACAAAGATTCAGCAGCAGATGCATACGAAATCTGTAGCTCTTGGAGCTGGCATCCATTTTTCGCTAGCAACTCTTTGAGATATGAGATCGGGTCATCTTCATGATCGGGCGAAGTCAGGAAGGCTTCCGGCAGTTCCAAGTGAAGAAGAGCGGGCATGATTAGACGCGTTAAGAATTCGGGATTGGTGTCGCTCGAGGGTAGGATAATGAAAGTTTCCAGGTGAGGTAAGACAACGTCCTCTTGCGCATGCTGATCATCCCCCTGCAGAGCTTCCGAGCCGTCCCAAAGATGAAGCGTACAGTGTACCAAGTGCAATGCGTGTTGGAAAATCGACAGACATTCCTCTGGATACAAACACCTCAGATTGAGCGAGGTTAACTGCGACCAGGGGAGGGCAACGCTTAGCCTCCGACAGTCGTCCAGGGACACCGTGCGCAAAAGGGGAGCATTTTGTAATATGGATCGTTTGGGGTCGCCCAAAACCTCAGTGTTAAAATGTAAACTGAAACTGCGGAGCAGCGGCATTGGGGCATCCAGTGCGAGATTGCTAAGTACCCTAGCGTTGTAGCAAGTAGCTTCGAAGTGTTCCCATCGAGTTCGATGACAGAGGAGAATGGAGAGAAGGGGTGCTGAAGCGTCGTAGTCGACGACGCGGATGGAAAGTGGATAGGGTGAAGATCTTTCAAGCCACAAGTGCAGCAATGAAATGGTGTAATCTGTCGCTTCCCGATCTACGTCGATGGCCCTCCACAAAGCAGGAGTGGAAAGTGCGATGTTTCTCAATTGTCGACAGATCTGCGTCAGAGATATGGGTGAAAGTCTGCGTGTGAGCGGCGGAGGCTCTGGGTATGGTGGTAAGAAGCGGAGGAAGATCTCTCCGATAATCTCGTTGGGCAAGGTCAAGATGGGGTATCTGTATGAGTCTAGTCGCTGCTGCACGGGCTTCCTGGCTGCGCGTAGCTCAGAAATCGAGCTTTGTAGGGCTGCTATTTGGGCTTGGAGCTCTAGAATTTCGGCGTCTTTCTCCGCGACAAAGGCGCGATCTGCTTCCATGAAGTCGAGCATCATAGAGTCGCAAAGCAGGGAAGCGTGGGTCAAAAGATTTCACAGAGATCGGTAAATGAGACTCGGAGACTGTTGTGGTCACTGGTAACGGACAAGTCATCAAAGCCGCGTGGTTCTACTAGGGTTAGGGTTGGCCATATCTCGCTCAAATTTTATGCAAGTACTTAACAGTATGGCTCAATGCCGATTTTGAGAATATAAAACCATCGCAGGAGTCGAGACTTGGCTTGCAAGATTGGGGCTTCGTCGTGTTTAAACTTACAATCAGCTGAACTTTTTGTGAAGCCCTTAAATTTGAATTTGAATGTTGTGTGCTCGTCTGTCGGCGATAGGTTCCTCGCGTCCGTACATGTCACGACATTTGATACAGAAACAATCAAAGCAGAGAAATATCTAGATAGCATCGCAGACTGCGATTCTAATTATTTGATTTTATGAACCGCCACTCGCGGCGAACCACAAAATTTCGAGATAATAACCATCCCGAGTTGCAGTTAAGGATTGAGCCTTGGGAGAAGTGCTTCACAATATATTCCGTAGGAACAGAGGTATTTGGGACTTGTAGCTTTCATGCTGGCGTGCGAATTGAGATATAGAGGCTTTAAGTAAGTAGATTTCATTGAGCTGATTGAGGGGGGTAGCAGCGACCCCAGCGCGCGGCGGCGCAAACCGTCCAGAAAGCAATCTGGAATCTGTAAGCTAGTTATGGGCGGAGTGACACGGGTGTTGAATATTCCGATTCGACAATGCTGTTTGTCTCGAAAATTAAACTTTCCAAGTACGGCAGAGCTTGGGGGCAAAAGTATCTTGATCCAGCCCAGCGTAGAAATGGAGCGCACGCTGGACTTCGACAAATAGCCATGCAAGCCTTCGAACAGAGATATAGCGTGAGGCAAGTCATTGCAAGGAAGAGCGATGTTGAACGGTGCGGAGAGGAGAGAGATACTGAAAAAGCCAGAGGGGTTAGAAAGGCCCCCTTCGCTGTAAAAGGGACTCAAGTTGCGAAGACATAGAGTCTTCCCGTTCAACGCCTGCAAGTTCTCGGCGCTTTGAGTGCACATCCAGGTGTTCCCAACGATCGCGAAAGAGATTCAGGAACATCGAGAAGACTCCAAATATATCGGAATTCGCCAAGGCATGTAGCGAGCCGGTGTAAAGAGATGTAAAGCATATGGACAGCGGGAGCAGCTCAAATTTGCAGCCTAGAGAGCAGCTAGAGTGGCGGGAGTTTCCATGCCGAAGTGATGACCGCGCCCTCCACGACGAGTGTAGCCAAAGTAATTTGTAGTCGTTGACAACAGTTGTAGTCAGGCCAGTCGCAGAAAGTAGGCCAAGAAGTGACGGGGGTTCCGGATAGATGAGCCATAGATCGAGGGAAGAAATGGATGAAAACTTGCGATACCACCTCGTTCGGGAAAGTAAGCATTATTGAATACTTGTAAAGAGCCAAGCGCCCGCCAACCGGCCTCTGAACAACGCGTAGGACCGAAATAGAGATCTGGAAAGCTGATTTTTCTCCACAACGATTCAAGAAGCAGCGACGAAAGGCGCGGACCGCCGGACTAGTAGCGTATCCATGAATATGAAGAAACCAAGCATCGGAGAAATGAGATAAGTTCAGATGGCGCAGAGTAAAAACAGATGAAATCTGTCGCAGAGAGTAGTCAGGAGGGGGAGCGTTGAAATCCTCTACTCAGATAGTCGTCGTGGCGGCAGGTGTCAGAGAATTGTGACATCACTCTGTGACCGTTTGTGACACTCGCCACGTTGTCCTTGTCCTCTAAAGCTTGCCTTCGCTCCGCCGGCAAAAACCTCCCATAACGAGTAGCAGTGACTTCGGTGAGCCGGGCTCTGGTATCCCTGCCGAAGATACTCAAGCTATTTGGCTTCATGTGTATTTAGAGCGCCGAACGGACAGAGCTGGACAGAGGCACTCGTTTGGTGAAGCAAGATGGCTGCAATCGTCGACCGCTTTTCAGTGCCAGTGCTGCGTTTAGAAGAGCTGGAAATCGAAAACCGTTATGATTCCCACACATATCCAGTCTTGACCCTGCCGAACGAAATTACCGTCGAAATCTTCTTGCGATTCCTTCCTTCCTATCCGTATGCCCCGCCTATGTTCGGGCTACTCTCGCCGATCTTGCTTACGAAAATCTGTCGTCAATGGCGAGAAGTTGCTCTCACAACCCCCATGTTGTGGAGGGCCATATCACTGCCGCAGGGCTGGGTTGTGGACGCCGATCGAATCCAAGCAGTTGCATCAGCTGTATCTCTATGGTTGAGCAGATCTGGCAACTTCCCGCTTTCTCTCCATGCTTTCGATCATGACGACTTCCTCCCCATTATTTTGGCTCTCACACCTCATCTTCACCGCACGGAGCACCTCTCATTCAGGGACGCGAATGTTGGGCATCTATCTGTGATAGATACTCCAATGTCAATGCTTCGGAGTCTGTGTCTACATTTCGAGCAAGGTGCCAGTGTCTCAGGCTCCAACCCTTTGACTTTCCGAACTGGGCCTTTCTTGCGCTCAGTAGAGCTCGACGACGACGGAGTCCCCAGTGTCATACTGCCTTGGTCGCAGTTGACTTCCCTCACCTTGAAGAACTTGTATGTGGACGTTACGGTGTCACTTTTGCGAGACACGCCGCGCCTTGTCGATTGCACCCTTTGTTTCTGGAACCGATCTGACCACCAAAACGATTTTACGCCGTTGACTTTGCCGCATCTGAAAACATTGATTTTTGACCGACGCTGCGATGCCAATCTAGCCTTCCTGTATACTCTCGCCACCCCCGCTCTCGTGTCGTTGGAGCTTCCCGAGAGGCTCCTTGTTTCTCCCTACTCCAACCCAATTCCGTCCCTCGAAGCTTTCCTAACCAACTCCGGATGCCGCCTCCAGCAGCTCAGAATTTTTTACCCAAGATTTTCCCGAGCCGCCTACCGAACGGCATTTCCATCGATCGCTTCAATCGAATGGTAGCCTCGATGGATTTGCCAAAATCTCAGTCTCTCTAAAATCATTACAATTTGACCCTGTCAGCTGGTTCGGACAACGACTCGATATCTATCCTTCGCTCTTGTTTGCTGCATGCCACATTTGTATAATTTATCTTGGCGAGCTCTCTTTCTTGTTTCGAGCTCGTACTCGTATGATTACTTATATACCGCAAAACAAGATCTTATTTTTTGATCGACCATTAAGATTCTTGGAAATATCTGTGTAATCGATAGTTCTCGAAGCATTCCTCGAACGTTTTCTTAGAATTGGGTTCTAAATATATTTCGAAATCGCACCGCCACAGTGATTGACAGGATACTCAACGCCAACGTCCAGAAAAGGAAGTTCAGGCACTGAGTACTCAAAGTCGAAGATCGGAATTGGTCAATATATCAGATTAGTGCTTGATATGTTTAAGATGAGTTCGGCTTCGTGTTTTTATTGAGGACATAAGACAAGGAACCGTCACATCATTCGCATCTTGTATCCCAGGTTTGTGATCCTTTTTTATTCGCATATATCGACTGAACCGGTCGGTGAAGTACGAAGGTGCCAGTGCTTTTAAAACTTTACCAAAGCTTAGGCTACGATCTCTTCAGATCTCGTGAGAAACATATCTGGCATGACCACTAGTGCTGGTCCGTACGCTTCCGTACGTGTGATCATGATGTTTGATTGATTAATATTCTCGTCACCTCTATTAAAAACGGGGGGGAGTCGTCGATATTGCTGTGTCATATGGCTGGCTCTATGCTAGGTGTAGTATTCGTGGAACTTCTCTTCGCGGTTTTGCCAGGCCTGCTGCCGTAAAGAGCTCCCTAATTGGGTAATCTCTAATGTTTTGATCTATTTGTTGTGTCGACAAACAAGCCCTTTGTCCTCTCCCTTCCACTCTATAGTTTCCCTCTCCTCTATAAGTCTCCTCACATCCTCCCCGATGGCAGCGACACCGCTTCAGGCTCTACTCCGTACCAATGAGGTCCCGCTGGATGGACAGATTCCGATGATTCGGAATTTCATTGTCACCGCACAGGATCGGCTTGCCACTTTGCAGAACGAACGAGATGACCTTCGGAGCAAGGCGGCTACGCTCTGTATGAAGATTGAGGCGCTTAACGTTGAGTTATCTGCCCTTGGTATGGAGGAATTCGAAATGAAAACAAAGGCGGCGACACTTGACGGAATCATTGACGCATTTACGGAGCAGATTCGCGGTCATCAGGCTGTACTCTCCGTTGTACGACGCGTTCCTGCCGATGTCCTCTTGGAAATATTTAGCTGGATAACCCTTGAAACCTTCGCTCGTACGGTGCGCACCGAGTCAGAGGTACCGACTGCGCCGTGGCGTCTGACACACGTCTGCCAAGCATGGAGGGCGGTGGCCCTGAGCTACCCGAAGCTCTGGGCACGTATCTGTATTGACGGGAGCATCATCGATTGGTCGGAGTCTGACCCCAAAGCACCCGCGATATCGATGCTATATCCTCGAGAAGCTCTCGAAACACAATTGCAATTGTCTTCCACAGCGTCCCTAGACGTCGAGCTGCATATGCTCGAGAAATCCGAAGAGATGAGCCTGCTCTTAGAGCCTCTCATCCAACAAAGCAGTCGGTGGGCGCAGTTGATCCTCACCTCCGACGCATGGAGCACGTTGGAGTATCTCAAAGAGATAGAAACTAAACTCCCTCGCCTCAACTATCTCGTAATCGACACTGGCTATGACCTCCTCATCCCCTCATGGCCTACGGAACTGAGACAACTTTTCTTCTTTGCTGGGCACCTGCGCACCGCCAAGCTCACCAACTTCGCGCTGACGTCTCCTTCCCCTCCCCTTTCCCTTCCATGGCATCAACTCACTAAACTCCGCATATGTTCCCCATTAATCTCCCTCCTCAATATCTTGTCAACAGCGCATCACCTCGTCGACTGTACTTTGGAGGTTGACGACTCGGAGGGGAATCAGACGTGGGCCACGCCCCCGTTCGTTGTAACGCTTCCGACCGTGCAGAGGCTGACCATGGGTCCGGGCTGCAGCGACGACTGCTCTTCTTGGCTCATTCTCCCGCAACTCCGATTCCTCGCGCTCGAGGGAACTCCTGTGGAGCATGCTCGCACCCTCATCACTCAATCCCAATGCCGGTTGGAAACGCTCGAGCTGCGGCACATCGAAATCAAATCAGATGTCCTTCTCGCGATCCTCCAAGTCGTACCCTCCATTACAAATCTAGCCGTCGACTTCTGCTTCACATTCACGGATGAACAGATCCAATCGTTTTTGCGGAGCATGACGGGCTCGACTCTTTGTCCCAATCTTGCGTCTATGAAAATCGGATTCCTTTCGCATCAACATACCATTCAAAACAGCGAAACGGCATGCGAGATGATTGAATCTCGGTGGAATCCGACGATAGGTGTGCGCATGTTGCAAAGTGTGCGTCTTTTGCCAGCGGATAATTGGCCGCGGTTCGTCTGGCTGAGACTCGAGGCGATGCGACTGGCTGGGCTTGATTTAAATCGGTTAACAGTCTCGAACACACGCTAACTTGTCTCGTGTCCCGTCATTCGTGGTAAGTTCGTCTGTTATTTTCGGAGGCTACTGATGTTCATTTCTTCTCAGGTCGTAGTTTAGGAATTTATTGTCCATCTGCCTGAGGGGGTTCTCGGTTCTACTCATCTTACCGTTTCCTCGTGTATATACTCCGCTCTCCGAATAATCGAGCTGTGAATTTGAATTCCTTGCCTCACCACTGGCGGCCTGTCACGGTGAAGCTTTAAATTCGATGTTCTTTTACTTTATGTGAGTGAAATGAGCAGTCATTTAAACGCTAGGCGTCTAAATATTCCGACGCACACAAAAATCAACCAGCTGCAGCCCTCGCCGATGGTGACTTCATATGAATTTGGAATTGGGGTGCTCAAAAGTTCCCCAGTAAGGAAACTATTGGTGGCTTCTCTACCAGCGTCATCAGATTTTCTCTTCTCCTCATCCAGAAAATGCATTTGAATTTCGGTTGAACTCAAGTTGAACGGAAGAGACGTTCAATCGCGAACAGTAACATCATGTGATCGTGCTTGTCACGCAAACCACTTGCCTTCTCCCAGCGTTTCCTCGTGTCTTCTTCGCTAGACGCGGGGTCTTGAGTGACCTTACGCTGTCTGACATACTAGCTTACCAGGAAATTCACATTTAAACCATACTTAAGCCTCAGACGCTTGAAATCTGAAATCAGGCTCTCGCTCATGAACAACTTGAACTCAGGATGAAGATTTCTTTCAGATTCGCTGAATCAGGTCAGCACATCAGATTGTCTCAGAAGAGTTTTCAAAATGTGGATGCATTGAGATGAATCCCCGATGTAGGAGACAAGAAATGGGACAGTAATATACATTTTCATAGCGGAAGCCAGGATATTACTTACTCTATGATCATGCATTTTCTCTGACGACAACCTCATTGCTCCGCATCGCATCATCGCAATAATTCGTCAGTCGCAAGCCAGAAACACCGCTAGCCGAACCCGTCAATATCTCGTCTGTCAAAAAAGTTTCAGAATTTGTGTCTGTCAAAAGCCATCGTTCACTCACGTAGAGTATACACGGTCGAGATCCAATACGCCTCCTCCTCCGCGCGGATGGCATGTATAGTCGGAAGCAACTCAACGACTTTCATCCATCCGAGTCGATGGTCGTTGCTTACGCTTTCCGCGGTGGTGATTTGTCCGAGGGAGGCGAACATGGAGCAGAGGAAACGCGCGGTTGCGAGCGGAGGGCCGACAGGCGCGTTCCCGACGTCGAGGACCGTGAGAGCAGTCTGCATCGGACGTACAGGACGAGGGTACGAAGTTGAACTTGCCCTCGTTGGCGCCGGAGGGAGGTCGATAGACGCGTCGAGCGCGCTGAGGCTGAGGTGTATGAGGTGGGGGCAGTTCTGTGCGAAGGATTGGAGCGAAAGGATCGTGGGTGTCGTGAGAGAGGCGGACGACACGGTGATTTGCGTCTGTGATAGGCTCCTAGTGAGCGCGAGGTGCACGATTTTGGGCCAGGATTCAGCCATGCGGTGCATGAAGGCGTCGTCGAGATTGAACCCCGAACGAGATTCGATGCGTACGAAGGTGAGGTTGGGGAAGGAGAGTAATGGGTTCAGTGTTTCGGACGGGAATGGGTCTTGGGTAGCAAGAACGGGGCCGTTTTGATAGTTTCTAAGATAGAGGGAGCAACTCGAGAGTGAAGCGTGGGCGCAATGGGATTCGATAGAAGACAGAGTGGCGAGAAGGATTTCCGCGTTGTACGAGGCCGCAGTGAGTGCAAGCATTACTAGCGGTGCGTTCACAAGTAGTTCCAGAAAAATCTCAGCTTCGGAGAGGCTCGACATCTCGTAGAGTCGTAACACTTTGAGAGCTTGAAAGCCTCCACGGGATTTACGCCATCGATTGTCAAACGAGACATAGTCAACGGTCAAAGATCTCAAGTCTGGGAGACGGGCTAGCGGGGGGATGCATTCGTCGTCGCAGCAATCCAGATGTAACGTCTGAATTGCTCGAAGGGACCGTACAATGGCGTTCATCGTTGCCAAAACCGGGTCCCCTATGACGTATTCACCCTCATCGTTGCGTTGTTCTATCTTCAAGTTGAGAAGCGTATTTCGATATCTGTGCGCGATAAAGGGAAGTAGGGCCATACGGGAGGGCTTGCCATTCAGCGAGATTTCGATTGAAGTCAATTTTGGGCCGAGGAAGAGGCGAAGGTATGGTACCCAAGAACGCTCAATGGGATCCCAAGAGACATGCTGAAGGTTCGGCATAAGGTATTTGACTGGTACCGACGTCGAAAGAAGTTCAAGGACCTCCAACGAGAGGCCATTGTCGTCAACGGGTGCAATGTCCAGAAATTTAATCCGATTCGTGTAGAAAAGGACGCGGTCCCAATCTTCGGGAAGGACGATGCCTGCAACCACCTGCAACGCGTTCTCAACTCTTTGACTGTCTTTAGCTGAACAAAAACACTTACAAAACGTGTCAAAGGAGCGTCTTCTTCAACTTCGTGCCAGGTCTCGCCCAGGCATCTCAACAATGGCACAAAGCTAGTCTGTTTTCGCCAGAGCGCGTCCAAAGCCGGTTCCGAAAAATCTAGACAGGTAACCGCGAGTCGGCTGAGTGCACGGGATCCCGAGGGAGTCTCAGCGGAAAAGTTTTCGAAGATGAGGCCAAGAATTTCAGGTACGTTCCAGCAACGGTGGTGCATCGTTGATGAAAGTCGCGATCAAAGGGCAAATGTCACACTGTCACACCTCTTGATCGTCGACCGCCATGTCCTGCTGAACGAATCGGGCGAACTATGGCAAACGGTCGACTTGCACAGAGGCTACTCAATGTTTACGCACTTTCTTCTACGGCTTTCTACCCCCCAACCGTGGCCGCGGAAGTTATGCCTTGCTTTTTGGGAGCAAATTGCCAGGACTCAATCAGCTCTGAGCTACTTGAAACGTCCAGCCGCCGTGCACGCTTCTAAAAGGCTCAAAGCGTTCCTACTTGCTCAGCCATGCGCTACAGCGTCTCCGGGGTCGTTGTCTTGACACTTTGACTCGCTCTTCACATATAACTCTTGAAGTGGCTCGAGCTTCGTGAATCTGAGCCTCCTGAACGTAGCCGGAGCACCTCGTAGTCGATACCCATGACCTTTGTTACTCAGCTGCAATCTTGCCTTTGTTCGTTCGTATCATGTTTTTCATATCCTTTCTTCGACTAATCGTACCTACATCAGCTTTCCCCAGGCGACAGACAACAAGACTTTTCAGCAGCGCTACCGTCCGCGTCTTCAACACACTCAACCGTGTATTTTGAGGCTTCTCTCCTCGATTTCAGGTCGCGGGTCAGCTCGGTAAGCATCCTCATCCCTCTTCCCTCTCCTTCTTCACTTTTTTTTTCCCTTGCTATCCAGCTCCATCTTCCGAGCCCGCTACATATTCCTCTCTTCCCATCTCTCTATCTCATTCATGTCTAAATCAAATACTAATGCGCTACTTTTGCAGCGCGATCGAGGAGAGGCGTGCGCGGGCCCTGATCTTCGTTCGAGATCATACAATCCCGCTTCTGATGGCGGTCGAGGTGCAGGGCGTCTGAGGCAGGCAACGGCGTAGCCTTTGTGGCTAACTTAGTAACGGCGGGGCGCGGAGAATTATCTTCGTCTCCGTCTTTGTCTTCCTCGTCACCTTCCCGTTTCTCAGCGCCCCCGTCCAAAACGTGCGCGTCAAGAAGATGTCTGATAGCGGCGAGAAGACGCGGTCAACAGCTGACGCTTGTCTGAGGCGAGGCGTACGAGATCAGCTTTGGGGCTTTAGGCTGCGAATTCAAATAGGAAGCGTCGACACGGATGAGAACTCAGCGAGCGGGATTTCAATCAATCCTCGATTGAGGAGGAGAGGAGACGTCTCGCCGGCGGACGGGACGGGACGCCGGATTAGTCGCGGAGCATGTCAGTCATTGCGTCGCTCTCCAAGCCACCCACGCAGTCGCCTGTACATCCGTCACTGCTCACTTCGCCGGCGAGACCTTCACACCTCATCCACGAATTCATTCAAGATATTACACGCCTTGTCTACCACGGTAAGCTGCTGGCCTTCGTTTTATATCATTTGCAGCAGCTGCTGATACATGACTCGTAGACCTTCACCGGCTTGATTCCACGCTCGCATCAGTTGTATCGCCGCTCGTCACTCCTCCTCCAAGCCACCCACCTCCACCCCCGATTGCACGTCCACAAATTCATTCAAGGTACTATACTGCGTGCCTGCGGTAAGCCGCCGAGCACCTATATGTCGTCTACAGGTGCTGATACGCGAATCATTCGTACAGCCGCGAATCAATCGTAGAAATCATTCTATTCTCAAAGCTCTATCAGCACATCCTCGCGGCGCGTGTACCCGGAACACGGTGTGTCTGCTGCCTGCGGTAAGCTTCTTTTTCCATCACTCTCGTTTTTCGACGGCGCTGATATTGATTCGAATTCTTGGATCAGACTCAGATGGACACGTCGCATCGGTGGCCGATGTCTGCTAGCCAGGCACCTTTACTGGCATCCCTCCACTCTCCGCTCTTCACCCATCAGCCATATCAGTCCCAATCCGACTCCACAGACCCGTGCTATTTCCACTACCACTGTACAATCACCGGCGCCGCATGCGCACTTCGTGGATGCCCGTCTTCCCTCCAGCATCCCTCGGGTCCTTCGCCGAGTCACTCTATCCAGCATGCAAACAGCTCGTTCTTCGACGCGGGCGATGACCCTGATCAGTGCCCTGCCGTCGTGTGAGAGCGGCTCTCCCGCATGCCTCATGGTGTGCCTTCTCCCCATGAGCGGGTTTGGGCTGGGGGCGAAGGGAGAACGATACTTTTTGTCGAAATTCCGAGCCTCAATCTGCGGCATCGCTGAGTACGAGAATAATGTAAAGGACCCGCTCTTATCTCTGGTCTGTGAGGGCGAATCTTCGGCGCTTCGCCGCCGTCCGGCGTCATTGGTGGAATCGTATGCCGGTGCTATTCGCTGTTGACGAGAAAAGACCGCAAAGGTTATGGCTTTGTTGATGGGGTAGCCGTCAGTCGGATGCTCAATGAGCGAGAACAGACTAGATGACGGCGCGCGCTCACCTCGTAGCTCGACGGAAGCATCCGCACCTCCGCTGCCGGCGCCAGCCTTGGCGACCGTCGCTGGTATCCGTGTACCATTCCTACTGTCCTCGAGCGGCACACCATCATCATGTTTCTGAGACGCCTATCCTGCATCCCGTGGACGTTTCTCCACACCAGCTCGTAGCTTAGCGCCACCTTTCGATGGCGGTGTGCACTCTTTCTGCCTACCACGGTGACCCCGCAGGCTATTGGTGTTCTCACTTCGGCGACTTTGTTGACCAGGAATCTGATGTACTTTATCTCACCATCTGCCCAAAGCTCTGTCGGTTCTACTCACCCTTACAGTTATGAATCGTTTCTTCATCATACATTGATTCATACATACTCGGCTCTCCGAATTATCTAGTTATGGATTCGATTCGGTTTTCTTTCTGTTCTACTTACGTGGTCAAACGACTCGAATTCCCGCTTGCTGTATACAGTCACTGAGGGTGCGGGAGGCGTCGATGAAAGTTCGGCCACGGGAAATGTATCAACGCCCATACGAGACACTTGTTATACAGTGTTAGTATCCGTTGAAGCCCTTAGACTAGGTAGGTTCCAACTTTAAAAAATATTCTCCAAAGCTTGTCCGAAAGCACAAAAAAATCGCCGGCGACTTCAAATTTGGAATTGGTGCACAGAAGGTTTTTTAAGCAGTTCCGAATCCCTAGTTCCTCTACTAGTGGTATAACATTCTTTTCCATCTCGTTCCGAAATTGCAGCAGCTGAATGTTCGGCTGAACTGGCGAAGCATTCGCGAACAGTAACATCAGGTGATCGTGATCGTGACTGTCACGCTAAATCTCCCCTGCTTTCCCCCCTCATAACGTGTCGTTGCGTCTTCGATCTTCTTCGCCGACCCACGAGGGCTTTGAATCAACTTGGGCTCTCTGAGATACGACGCTATACAACTCATCAAACTCGTGTTCTGAGTTCACACCGTCCCAAACAAAGCCTCCAATTGGCCTCCAATGGGACTGGATCGTGACACAACATACTTAACTGCTGAAGTAACTTTGATAGTCGCTGTCCTCGTGCCTCCGTTTCGTCACAGGAAGAAAACTGCCGGCAGCTCCTGAGTTTTTCGCCTCACTCCCCAGTTTCCCTGCCAAAACTTGTCGTCGAGTTCTGAATACCACTCCGTCCAGCTTCCTCATCTGCTCACAAGAATCCGCCATCTACTTCGTGTTTGCTACGACTTCAAGGTTACGAATCGGGATCATCCTGACCTCCAATTTTGTGATTGGCAGAAAATGCACGACGTTGGGTTTTCCTTACACCGCGTCGGATTGTGCTTACAACTGGACCCCACGCGTCTCTGGGCAGCCATGGACGCAGGTGGAGAAGAATTGGAGGCGTTTTTGCTCGAAGACGAGCTTGACCTCGGCGAGTTCCGCAAAGCTTCCATTGAAATCGAAAAACTCGTCGCAGCGGATGTTGAAGCTGATTTGGAGGATCGTCTCAACGCAACCGCAGCTCACAACATGGTGTCCTTAATTCTGGCTGCATCTTCCGTAGCCTGGTTTTTTGGGGACATTTCGGTCGCATTCATCATGCACGCACGAACTGATAATAACCGTGACCGTCGATGGGCTACGAAGGCCATGGCGCGCCTCGTGGATTGATCAACGAGTAAAACGATTCGTGAGACACTGGGAGATTCCTTGACGGACTCGATGAGGCCGATCTACTGGTCAAAACCGCTTCTAATCAAGTTCAGTCATGCGGGTGGTTTAGCGGCATTGTTTGGGGACTGGGTACGTTCATTGATTCTGTTAAGACGGGAAACAATCCATAGTGACAATTGGCGCCTCAGACGAACAGCAATTGTCGCCAACTCTGCGAGGACGTTCAAAGATATGCCGGATGAAGTCTGGGAGAATCAAACCCCTGCCTCCCTCTTAGCCATTACGCGTGAACTGCAAAAAAAGCTCGAGGAAGAATCAATGGATGGCAGTGTAGGCATTCTGGTTTCTTTGCCGCTCGTCTAATCGACCGCATTCCTAACTTAATATATAGGTAACCTATATATTGACCAACGCGTTCTTCAATATCTATTGCCGATACGGCCTCGCGCCCTTCAAACAAGCTTCTCGACACGAAAAGCAACATACCCCAATGGCCTTCTACTACTTTGCTCACCGAATCAAGCAAGACGGACTGCAGATGCGCACGCGCGACTCGCGAGGATTGGCATCGTCTTTTCGTTGACTACAGCAAAATGCCACGCCGCATGCACATGCGCTATCAGTGGGGGAATACACCGCTTGCGCGGAGGTGGGAATACCTCGAATCGTATGCTGTTGTGCGGATGATTGTCCGGAACGGCGCGAGCTTTTGAGACTGCGCGCGGGCCGCATTCGCGGCGTGCGGGACGCAGCGGTTGAGGCGAGGTTGGACGAGTGGGGTGCGAAACCGAAGGCGTGCGCAGCGTGTGGAGATGTGGCGTATTGCAGCTCTTCTTGCCAGCGTGCACATTGGGCGAAACATAAGCCCGACTGTCTGAAGAAGCGCAAAGCAGGTTCTCGCTCGTGAAAATTTCCGTGCCCGCTAGATCATTCAAAATAACCATCGCTTTCTTGAAACAAGTTGAAAGGATTCTATTCTAAAATGTCGATATGTTGAGATAAGTAAAAACACGATGTATGTAGTCAGAATAAGAGACAAGAATGGGACAGTAATAGACATAGACATATTTCATCGGCGCTCGAGAGATTTAGAGCAATCAAATGGTGGTTACGAAGCTAGTGGAGTCTGTGGAGAGTCAGGATGTTGCTCGGCGAATTGTCTCTGACCAAAATGTCATTGATTAGAGCGAAAGGATCGTGGATTCGTGCGTGTTGTGAACGCACATCACGGAATGCTTTTCAATCTCAGTGCGACGAATACTGAACCTGGCATGTACGCTGTGCGCTTCGGATGTGGGCATTGGAGGGACTTTTCTGGATATTCGCTTGCCATCGAGATTGCGAAATACATAGATCAGTCGTGCTCAATGGAATTTCTGCTCAAATTGTAAAACACTTGTATGAAATGCCATTAAGCGACAAAAAAGCAACAAATAAGTACAAGGTCAAGGCTGTATCTGTGACTTGCGAATACTATAGTTCAAAACGACAAGGAAGCTCGAACGTAGCCGTCTGGCAGAGATAGTAAACGGTTTTATTCGGATGCATCGTAAATGCGACAAGACAAGGATGAAGTGCAACATCATGATCTTGAACGAATCCATTCAGCTTTTAATAATTCGATTTCAGGGATAGACGGAAACGCCAGTTGATAAACCGTGACATCCATAACCACCTCTACCCTGGAGATTGTGAGCCGACAAAGTCGGCACCCCGACTTGGCGATGAATGTTTCGAGCGACTCGATTGTGCTGGAAGCAGGTGTAATGAGGATTCGTTCGGGAAGTTGCAGCGAGACCAAAGCGGGGGCGACGAGGCTAAGAACGAAGTCTGTGTGATTTTCGAAGCGCTCGCAATGTTTTTGTATCACCAGTCTCTCGAGATACGGCAACGTCAGGGCCTCAAAACGGTGAGGTCCAGTTTTCGGGTTCAATAAATGCAGCGAGCACTCCACCAGCAGCGATGTCTGCTTCAATATCGACATACATACATCCGGATGCGTGCCCTTCAAGGTAAGGGAAGTCAATTGTGACCATGGCAGCGCAACACTCGGATCTCCTCCCGCACTGGATAGAATCGCGGAGGTCAAGCAGGGCGAATTTATGCGCAGGATGAAGGCCGTGGGGGGAATGAATCTGAAGCATATATCTAGACTACGGAGCATCGGCATTGCCAGTGGTTTATCGAATGCCGATAACAGAGTTGCATCTGAGATTGCGAATGATAGGTGCTCCAATCGAGCGACATGAAGGAGGAGGGTCGAGAGAATAGGAAGCGGGTTCTCATGGTCGAAACATATGGAGAGCGGGCAGCGTCGGGATCTGTCCAACCACAAAGACATGAACGAAGCGGCTTTAACACCGTTTTTACGGAGAAACGACCTCGGCAGCATTATAGCTCTCCATAAGGCTGGAGTTGTGAGAGCAATTTCCCGCCATTGATGACATATTTGTGTTAAACACATCGGCGACAGCAACCCGGTGAGCGGTGGAAAGTCGGGATATGGGGGAATGAAGTGCAAGAAGACCTCAGCGACTATTTCGTTTGGCAGGGTCAAGATTGGATATCGAATGGAATCGAGCCTTGTTTGGAATGGTAGCTTCTCCGCTTGTAGTATAGATATGCGCTCGGCGAGCGCAGCTATCTGTGTCTCGAGCTCGAGGATTTGGAGATTTTTTCCCGCAACAAACATGCGGTCTTTTGCGCGCTCGAGCGGCGGATACGACTCGCCCATAGTAGATGTAGCAGGTAAAAGCAGGTAAAAAGAATCGGAGTCGCTACTGGCTGGCCGACGGGGATGGGGAGTCTGGAGGGGATAGAGCCACAATAAGTATATCGGCCAAGGCGCGAGCTGTGTTCAAGCCAAGGGTATTGCCAGTGATTTGCCAGAAACCTCGAGAAATGGGAACAGGCGACAGCCCAAGACGTGTACGTGGAGGGAAGAGAGAAAGATGTGACCGGTCGGAGATGAGTCACCAACTGGTCACACTCCCCGACCACTCGATAGCGCCATGAAATATTCATTTCGTGTAATCTTCCTTCCTTCCTTCCTCTGTAATTTGTTCCCAGAACCCTCAAGCTCCATCCTCTATGTAGCCCTGGCATTTTTAGGATTTTTTTTGAAGCGCAGGCATCAAGGCAGCTGTTCCCCAGGACGAGTAAGTATTTTCATACTTTCCCCATGATAATCCCTTCACTCGGCCATGAAGTTGCAGAAAGATAACATTCACGGAGGTAAAAACTAGTGAATCGTGTGCTGTCGGTCACATCGAACGCATACGTCTGTCTGATAGGTGTTTAGACGATGGTGGGTTCTATAATTTGATCTTTACAGAGACTAACGAACGGAGAAGCGAAAGAAAAGCCAATAAAAGTAGAGAGAGGCAGGGCAGGGAGACAGGGGATCTTTTTACGTCGGAGCGACATGCAAGAGCAGCGCCACCGATGTTGTCGGGAGCGCAAGAGAAGCAGGTCGGCGTCGAGGACGCAAGACGAGCCAGTGGCGATATGCGGCGAAATGAGGTACGAGTCACCATGGTGCTCCACTTCCGTTGAAAGAACGAACGGGAGGGGGCGAAGCTTCGAGACGTCCGCGTAGTCGACTGCGGGCTTGGAGCAGCAGAAAGCGGCGGCGGGCGCAATAGTCGCGAGCCCCGCCCCACCCAAACGACGTCTTGAGGCTCGGACAGACTTGGAGGCGCATGACGCGCTTGTGCCGCAAGTGGATGTACATTCCCGACACCCGAAGGCGGCATTGTAGCCATGATGCTGCTTCGGACTTCTCTGGGCTGCGGCTAGCGCTCGTCCGGGCCGTTCTCGACCTCCAGTACTGTGCACTTCCGCGGAGTGGACGCTCAACGTTCCTGAGACAAGCCACATGGCTTTTGAATCATTTGAATGACGCGCGTACATCTCAAAGGCGATGAGCACAGATTGAAAGCAAGCGACCTCAGCTGGTCAAAAGAGGTACGAGGTGAGAGCGCACACCAGCTTGTATTGTCAGATGAGAGGCGGGAGCCCGGTTCCCAGGAAGTTACTGCATCTCCTCAACGACGGAAGCGCAGCACCAAACGCTTTCATGCGCGCCCAGACAGAATAGAAGCGTCGGGCAGTGCCGAAACGCCACGAGCCTCGATCCTCAGAGACGAGAGCGGAAGGGCTGGCGACATTAGCGAGAA
Source organism: Favolaschia claudopus (assembly GCA_037176885.1). NCBI lineage: Eukaryota > Fungi > Basidiomycota > Agaricomycetes > Agaricales > Mycenaceae > Favolaschia > Favolaschia claudopus. Next base: position 146,306 of record JAWWNJ010000104.1, read on the forward strand.
GAGTCTTCGAAAGCAAAGGCGAGGGCCAGCTGGAACGGGTGCGTAGGAGCCATATAGAATTTTGCTGACGGCATAGCGAGGGTACCATATGTCGAGGAGAACTTCCCCGATCCGCATCGCAGCTCCTTGGAGGGAGGGTGCGGCAGCATGCTCGAAGCCCCGACGTACCCATCGTACGGCCGTATCCATCCGCGACAGACGACGCCGACCGCAAACGGCTGGATAGGACGTCTGCACCTGCCCACGTCTGCCTGCCCACGCGAAGCTTCGAGAAGCCATGATCTAAGGGACGGGGCAAAGTGTCTCAACGCCGCCTGCGCCTGCGCGAACAAAACCAAAGCGAAAGACGAGGTGATGTCGGTCCAGAGCACGACGGGACAAGCATACGGTACCTCGGGGAAGACTTCCCCCATCCGCCTCACACAGCTGCGTGCTACAAGCCTCAATGATCTCGTCGTCCAATTCATCACCCCAAACCCCCTACTGAATGGGACGAGCTTGTCCTGAGACGTTACAGCACGACGGAAGATTCAGGAAGGAATTGAATCATCGTCGAATAAACGTGGCACCGGCTTCTCTACATTCAGAAGCCATGGTAGACCGCCCCCGTAGATATGAGGTGACAGTGGCCAAAGCTGACGGGCGCAGGTCCCGAGACGAGCTTGGGGAGCTGCGATGATATGACCCGCGGCGGCTAAGTCGGGCAAAAGGCAGACGGGGGCGGTAAAAATGATGACCCGTTTCGCGTGAATCCAGAAACGCCCGGCGACGCGCGAACCTGCTGTACGCCTCCTATAGAATATACGAGCCTATGATTCTCATATCAGCGCCGTGAAGAGTAGAGAAAGAAACCAAGCAGACCGCAGCGGCGTCCCGACGCTTCGCTCAGGGTTACATACTCGCAACTTGAATTGGAGTCTCAGCTACCGAAAGTTCTCGAGCAGGGGCCAATCACGCGGCACCGTTGGTGAAGTGTCGACTGGTCGTCTTCCGGGGAACCTGGAGCAAGCGACCAGCGCGCTCAACTCACTCCATGGCCGTCGACAGAAGACTGACATGGTGTCTGTCTAGGAGCACAAACGATCCCCGATCTTTGTTCTCCACGCCATTCCCCGTCATAGACCTCGATGCAGTTGGTCTCCCCCTCGCGGTGCGTGCGGATGGGCGTTCGACGAAAATATATATTGAATGAAACCGCCAACAACGCCGAAGCGTGGTCTGGAAGTAAGTATTCGAGTCTCTGTGATTACGGTATCAGAAGAGAGATCAAGACCTGAGACGAGGGAAGAAGCTGACCGTGAGGACCACCCCAATATCGCGACCCTCGTTTCGAAGTACGGAGAGCCGAAAACCTGCTGTGTCGGTGGAGCCGGATTTGTCGAGAGGGGTGTGCATCACAACGGCTGGTTTGTAATTTCAGTCGTTCTTGCTCGGTGTCGTCTTTAGGGTATGGAGTCGACGGGAGCCTCGAGGCGAATGCATGACGCCGTCGCATCAAGTCTCTTCTCCACGTCTTTCCAGACGAATCTCTCGTCGTGATTGGTGGCTCCACCTCCCGCTCATGAGTCACATCGCTGACCTCGACACGCTCGGCCTATTCGACTCCGCGTGCACAAGTGCGGGGACTGACCTACAGCCTCGATCGGGCTATTACGCTGCAGCATAGGGTGTGCGAGGATGGTGCTTGAGATCGTGAAGCCCATTTCTCCGTTTCAGCCTCCGCATCTCACGCTCCCACACAATCCACTCGAGGGGTGTCATTGCCAAAGAGCTGCACGGTGGCAGACGTCGATATAGAACTATACAAAAGTAGCGTGTCAGTGCTTTTCCTTGGATACGCATGAGAAAAGGTAGAATAACGACTTTGTCAAGCCGGATAGCCGAGAGTGGATCGTATGACCCTTGATGAAGAGAGAACTGAGACGATCAAGCTTACCTGAATGTGCAGCGATTTGATTGAATGGAAATCCTACGGTGTTGTGACAGAGAAGGCGGACGCAGACTTAGTCACTGAGAAGAATCAAAAATAACCCGAGCTTGATTTGCTTCGAGTCATTGACGATGTAGTGGCCAGCGTTAAAGCAATATCTTGTGGTATCATCCTCGACGCTACTGACTTCGCAGGGCGGGAACTGCGATCGCGATTCAGCCAATGGAAGAGGGATGGAAGATACAATACGACGCACCAATCGCGACTAGGACGCTCACACTTTCGGCTGAAGATGAAGTCATGGGTTCTCAGTTTGCGCGCTTCGCAAACCCCGACAGGCGACCGGTTTTTGGCCAGCTTTGAATTCATGGCAAGCCAAAAGACGTGGTGCAGAGGAGTTCCAGAAGACTCTTCCGGGTCTTCAAGTGTACGCCAAAGCTGGCCACGGGAGTTTGTACTTCGCGCAGACGATTTGACTCCAAAAACACGCCGGAATTTGGCTTTCAAGATGGAACGGAGTTGTTGCGATCCCAAGCGGTGGCTACTGGAATTAGAATGAAGCTGTTCAAGTTGCTCGTTGTTGTCGTGTACGGCGCCAGGATTGGCAATGTGGCATAGACGACGAGGTGGACATGGAAGGGAAGACTGAAGTGTGACACCGTGTGACAATCTGCTTGGGTCTTTCTGACAGTGACTCAGTTTGCGAGAATCCAAACCTTGTTTCCAAGCCACCGTAGTTGCTTCTCATTCAGCCATATCGCTGCACTGTGTGCAGTCGTCTGAACCACTCTCTGAATTTTGGCTTGACTATGCCGGCCTCGTCCGAAGTAGCAAATACCACACCGGAAAACAGTGCCACCAACATCTTGGAATTCGAGGCGCTCCAGATAGCAGAACCTCCGGAGATCTCGACTCTAGAATCTACCCAGTCCAGTATATTGGAGCCGTCCACTCATCCTCCAATATTGATCTTACCGCCCGAAATCCTCTCCGAAATTTTCCTCCACTTCCTTCCCCCATATCCGCACACTCCGCCGTTCATAGGCAAATATTCGCCCACATGTCTCATTCTCGTCTGTCGTGAATGGCACAGCGTCGCCATCTCTACACCCGCTCTATGGCGGGCTATCCAGCTCGGATTGAATTTCCGCTTTGTGCCCTTACAAAAAGCGGGGATCGCGTTAGCTCAATTATGGCTGGACAGATCAGGCTGTCTCCCCCTCTCCATCTTTGCGTCTGACTTGGAAAGTTACGACGCGTTCCCCATTTTCGACGTCTTCGTCCCACACTGCCATCGCTGGGAGCACCTCACCCTGACAATTAGCGACTACTATGATCTCCATGCAATAGCTGGGCTGGCAATGCCGCTTCTTCGTACACTGGAAATGTCATTGGAAATGGATGATTCCATTGATAGCCCCCTGACTCTCCACGATGTGCCCCTTCTGCGCAGTGTCGTTCTCGAGGACAACGGGGAGGGCCGCAACGTCGAGCTTCCTTGGTCCCAATTGACATCTCTTACATTGGAGTCCCTTCTTGTCGAGGACTGCATGTCTATCTTGCGCGAAACACCGAATCTAGTCAACTGTACCCTTCGGTTGACTGTATCACGGCCGACCGAGGACACTTATCCAGATCTTTCGTTGTTGCATCTGGAAACATTGGTTTTCGAGAAGGAGTTTTGCGACGTTGATGTCCAGTTCTTCCAATCCCTCATTACCCCGGCTCTCCTGCAGCTCGAATTACCGGAACCGTTTCTCGGGTCCTCCGACTCCGACTGCGTACATTCGCTGAAAGCATTCGTGTCCAAGTCCAGATGCATGCTCAATAAACTACGTATCACCAAGTCAAGGTCTACCGAAGGGGTTTACCGGGACGCTTTCCCCGAAATCCATTCCATTATCATCATTCCGGCCCGATTATGATTTCCGTCTCCATACCATCGGTTTTGTCATCGTCATCTCGATTTTTTTACCCCATTATCTCTTGCTTGTATGAAATAGATCCGTCTTCATAGGCGTATCAATTTATTGAAACTGTATGCAGATTACTGAGACGTCACCAGACTATGTCAAGAATAATCGGAATCGGAATCGAGATACCGTAGGTTTGTACGCTATACAATCAAGTACTGTAAAGCATGTGTTGTACGATGCGAGTTAGCGTTTTTGCCTCCGAATCCGAATGCGAAGCAATGAGAATATGAACTTGTTGCCAGGTCATCTCCATACACTTTATGTACGTTTAGATCCCCTGTATGCTAGACAAGATCTAGATACTTAAATTCGGGCTCGTGATCTTGTCTCGTCAGCCCTCGTATATTCGCCCTGTGATAGCTGAGGATATTACTCAAGGCAAGACCAATTTAATTTGCACTGTTCAACCGCCTTTTCAATAATCACTGACCCTTACACTTTCACGCCGTGTTGCCAATAACTCCAAATCATCCTTTACATAACGTGCATGGACATCCCAGCAATCATACTCATCAAATATCTTTCAAGCATAGCACGAGAAGTATATTAAGCGATCTTCTCCTTCTTTCAGCAAATCTGGAGCATCTTCATCGAAATCCTGAGCGAAACTTCCTTTTTCGGACGCAAGCGTTGAGTATCCTGTCAATCAACGTGGCGGTGCGGCTTCTAAATCTAAATATATCTAGCTCGACTGGAAATCGGTCTTACTTCATACTCACCCGCATCCTCGGCTCCTTGTGAGCACTGACCCTGGAAAGTCTGTCGGCGTACTCAAAAAACCTAAACACGGACACATGATAAGCTACATGATGCGAGGCGTACAACCACGGTGACGTTCGGCGTAAATAATGGGACTGCGCAAGGTGCTACCTATATATATACCTTTGGCCCTCGCGCAACAACACGCGTACCATCCGTCCCAGATATTTCCCAGGTTGCATGGCCGCTACTGTCTTTGGGCGGCGGCGTAGGCGGCGGAGACACCCAGTGTAAATCAAAAACAGTACGATCCCAGGTATCCCAGGACCGCGTCTCGAAGCCGACGAGATACATCTTTGTATGAGCGGCAAACGACACTCTTTGAAGCGTGGGGACCCCCGCAAGAAACCATCGAGCAGTGACCTCCCGCGAACGACGGATATCCCGAATCGGTTTGGGGAAATTCATGGCGATGCGCAAATGGCGGAGGCGCGGGAACAGATTTAGGGCGGTGAGAATAGCGGGCTGCGCATTGCAAAAGAGATCGTCACAAAAGTACAAAGAAGGGAGAACTAGACTCACGTCACGGTCTTTTTCTTGAAACCGACGAGGAGAATTGACAAATAAGAATCGAGGAAGGCTGAGCTCGAGGACCTCCAGCTGCGGCAGCGCTGAGGCAATCTGCTGGATCAGCGGAGCAGTAACAAAAAAATCGAGGTCTATAGAAAGCTCGACGAGGTCGAGAAGGTATCGCAGCTGATGAAGCGCCTCTGTGATGCGGGTCGCCTTGCATCCAGTTCGCATGGCTTCACGGTATTGAAGCAGGACCTCCGAAGCAGCCACTACGGCGCTAGACGGTGTCCGTAGAGGAAGAGCGGAGGAGGAGGAGGTCGTCGTGAGTCGTAAGGCCGTTGTAACCCATCGGTAAGGGATTGTATGACCCTCAGTCGGGCTCCTGTGACCTAGGAGGCACGGGGAACAGTTATACGCATGTTCAGGCTAGCAACGGGTCCTGGGTGGTTAGCCTTCGGCGGTAGCGCCGCCGCTCGTTGAGATCCCTCTTAACCGTAGGACATGGTGGTCAGAGTTAAGCAAGATAATATTATGTAATAGTTGACAAGCGGAATGTAAGGTAGCAAGCGTGTAAGTAAGTAAATATAATATAGCCGTATCACAGTGCCCCCCACACGGTTGGTGCCTACCATGAAGCAGAAATCAAGTATGCTCATTCCAGGATAGCATCACGATGGCCCCCCAAATCCTGCATCCCTGGGATGTAGAGATTCCCATTAGGGAGAAGAAAAAAAAGTTGGCCAGCTTTTATTGGAGACTTGCGGCATCAATGCTCCGCATTATTGGATGCCTATCCCCAGCTAGCAGCCAGGGCGGACTATCAGAGCTACACAAGGAAGGTGTTCCTCTGTAGACTCTAGACTGCGCCTGCAGTGCGCCCTGGCTAAGCTCCAGATCTGTGTTCCACAGAGATCCTTAGGCCAGCCTCCATTGCTCTCGTCTGGCAAGAGGTATGAGTTATGGTGCATCCCAGACGCTAGGCTCTGCTGACGCTCTGCCTGCTGCGAGTCACAGACTCGGGGTATGCATGCTGGGGGGGATAGCAGAGCTATGGAGGCATAGCCTCTAACGCATAGACTCTGCGGTATTGTCATAGCAATGCTCCAGGTCTTCCCTCAAGGCAGCACCCTGTAGCTGTTTAGGCCAGCCCGTATTGCTCTTGTCTGGCCCGTAGGGTACGTTGAGTGCATCCCGGCGCTATATTGAGCTGATGCTCAAGCAGCCTCTGAGTCTACGCTATGCATAGACTCAGGGTATGCACTCCCTATACATCCCCTACAGCCCCCCACTTTTTCTTCGTGTAGTCCATGCAAAGACGGCTGAGCATGACCTACGCGATGAAAAATTATCACTCCTTGTTGGTAGGTTTTGGGTGGAAAAAAATTTCAGGAGGAAATGTGGGTGTTGTTGAGAGGCGGGAGAATGCGCTGGCCATAATCTGGGCCCAGCGGCAAGAGAAGACAGAACGGGTGGTGAGGTGCCAGGCTGGATGAGGAAGGAATATGGAAACGGGTTTGAGATGCAGCAGTATGACGGGCAGGAAGTCCAGTCGAAGGGGCGAAGCTGGATATGATGGGACTGTAGTGGCGAAGGCAAATGAAGTGTGTTGAGAAGCATATGACATAATTGGCCATCGAGATCGTGGCCGCCGGTAGGTAAGTAAGTAGATAGATAGATTTGAGAGAGACGGCATAATGGAGAAAGCAGACACAGGACGTAGCGACTAGCGCACAGACCCATGTCGGATAGTGTTGCATCTGCAGCTTCTGCTTGGGGTAGGATGAAGCTGCAGATGCAAATCTCTAACTTCGCCTCCTTCGGAAGTCAAGGAAACACTGAGGTGTAGACCAGCAGCGGATCAACCGCACTCGGTGTGAATGAGATTTGCAACTTCCGCTTGGGGTAGGATGAAGCTGCAGATACAGATTCTTGAATTTGCCTCCGTCGAAAGTCAAGAAAACACGGGGACATAGACCAGCAGCGGATCGACCGCGCTTGGTGTGAAGAAGAGAAGGACTTGAATCTCGCAAGTCACTCCAGGAATGTCGTGGAAGCACGGCTTCCTCGTGTAAAGCATGTTTAAGATATGCCACATCACGAGTTTCAAACGCGGTGACTCGAAAACGAGTGGGCACCGTATAGAACAGGTTATGGTTCACACAAGATTGGACCCAGGCAGGTATATTCGAGGCGCGAGAGAGCGACGAGATGGGGGTGCGAGAGCTACAAGAAATCGGTACGTATGACACAATATAAGGAATATACAAAGGGACGGATAGGGGGGGTGTAGCGAGGAAACGGACAGATAGGAAAGGCGGCGCGTGATGGTCTCACGCCTTCAACACTCCCACTGACCAACGCGCGCCGCGTACTCGACATTAGCGATAGGTAACAAGAAATGAAGTCCAACAATCATGACGGCTCCCACTGGAGCGATGGCGGGGGAGAGAAAAAAAATCAGAAATGGTATGTGTCGACGACAGCTGCGGTGGTGGTGTCGCGTCCGGGGATAGGAACGAGAGGGCCGGGCTCGGGGCATTCGTTCTGGTAATGACCGAGTTTCCTGCATTTGAAGCACGTAATGCGGGAACGGTCGCGGTATGTGCGGGCGGTGAGCGCAGAAGCGGGGAGGTCCGAGTCGAGGGTAACAGAAAGCTCAGCTTCCTGACGCGTTTCTTCGTTGAGCAAGCGGCCGATAACGAATTCCAGCTCGTCATGCTGGGGGTGAGAGTCGAGGGAGATAATGAGGGTGTTGTACGAAGCGGGGAGGGACATGAGAAGTGTCGCAATAATCTGCGCATCCGACGGCTTGTCCTCGTAGAGGCGTTCGAGTTTCTCCGCATGGGCTCGGACGGAAGCGATGTAAGCGCGCATGCTCGAAAGACCGTCAGGCTTACGAAGGCTGTAGAATTTCCTCCACATCACAACAACACCACCCAGCCCAGTGCTGAGATGCATCTCCTCCAACCGGTCCCACATCCCCTTCGGATCCTTCTCAAATGCCCGAACGTGAGCGAATTGGGACGGATCGAGTCGGCCAATAATCGTCGCAGTCGCCAGATCCCGCCTCGTAATCCAGGCCTTCACGGCCTTCGAGTTGTCGCTACCGAGCGGCCTCGTCTCGTCTCCCAAAACGATGGGTAACACAGTCCGGCGCCACAACTCGGCCCGGGTCTCAAACTGCCAGTCGTCGAACGAGACGTCGTCCGACAGGCGGGTTCCATTCTTCGCATCAAGAGCCTTCGAATCCATCGCAGAAGGCAGTACAATCGGTCGGGGCACCTAACGCAGGCGCACGTTCGTTCGGGTTCGGGTTCGGTCGGTCAGTTGCCTACGCAGGCACGGTGGTCAGTCGTCGAGAAGACGGGCAGTGGGGAGCGGTGAAACGAGGATAGGGGCAGATGAAGCGGCGAAGAGGAGATATTAGAAGCAGAGGAGGGGCGCGGGGCCCATAACCTATAGAACAGGTTATGGTTCACACAAGATTGGACCCAGGCAGGTATATTCGAGGCGCGAGAGAGCGACGAGATGGGGGCTACAAGAAATCGGTACGTATGACACAATATAAGGAATATACAAAGGGACGGATAGGGGGGGTGTAGCGAGGAAACGGACAGATAGGAAAGGCGGCGCGTGATGGTCTCACGCCTTCAACACACCGAAATGGGAGGTCCAAGGGTACCGGCGTTGGAGCCCGGAACATTCCAGGCTCAACGGCGTAAGACGCGCCCGAAGAATCCGTCATCGAGACGCAAGGCAACTAATTTTCCTTCATAGTGTAGTCGCTCTCCATCCACAGCCCCCCAGCGACAGCGATGGAGGAGAAGAAAAAAAAATCAAATCCAAAACGCCAACCCAAGCAGCGTTCCAAACGCGCTCGAGGACAGACAGCGTTTCAAGATGAATAACAGGGTACAGCTGGGGCAGCTAAGCGTACGACGCGTACGCAGCGCTCCACCGCGAATACCGACGGAGAATATGAATGAGAAGTCGAAGGAGAACCGACACGCAGGAAGGCGACAAGGTCGAGAATGAAGGAATTGGCGGAATAGAGAGACGTTGTGTTCTTGTCAAAGCGGGGAACGAGGAGAGACAGATGACGAAAGGGTGACTACAAGCAGCCTTGACGCCGCAGCGCCGGCGCTTCGTAGTCTCTGTCAATGCAGCGAACAAAGAAACTCGCTGTGTCGTTGGCGTGGCGCGTGTGTAAGGTGGAAGATGAGGAATTGAGGCAAGCAGAAAGACGGTGTATTGTCATCAAAGCCCCAGTTGAGGAAAGAGTCGGTTCGAGGTAAAGACCCAAATGCGCGGAAGTGATTGGTGGAAGGAGAGCAACGCGTCGGTGGTATCGGCGCCGAAGGCCGATATTACTTTTCCGTCCTCCATCCAGACTTGCAGCTCCCGCTGGAGTCGGCGCGCCACCGACTCACTGACTCTCGCGGTTCTGGCCAATGAACACGTCTTACTGCCGGCGGCGATCGATCACAGCCCCTGCATCTTCGACATCTACAAAAGCTTGAATCGACCCCACCGAGAGCGGTACCCCAAGGCACTTGCTTTCAACGCTCTCTTTTGAGGATATGCCCCCCATCGGCGACTCCGAATCGCCGTGCTTTACAGTCGAATACGAATTGGCAAGGTACGTTTGAGGGGTGTGATTTGCTCGAGCAAACTCGCTATCAGCTGACATTCTCGAATGCAGCCCAGCGCGAATGCCGACGCGTTCACAAGGCCCCCATCCATAGGGTTTCCGCTCGCAGCGCACTGCGGAGATCCGATGGATGGCGATTTGGAGGGAGACAACACGCTCGCCGCCCCCAAGCGTGGTTATCGAGGAGGCACGTACATCGCCGAATTTGTTCCACTCTCTCTTCTGCTAACACAACTGACACAGACCGCGAAGAACTGCTAGCGCGAAGAATAGGAAGGCGTTGGATGGGCACGACACGGAGCGCTACACACCCGCGGCGTTAAAGACGCTCCCAACGCGATCCAGGGAAACAACGAGCGACGTCGAAGCACGCTGAGGTACGCAGATCACTTCCTTCAATCGTTTGCTCCATTCCACAAAGCGGGAGAGGAGGTTCAGCAGAACAAGCTGACGGGCGGGAGGTCGAAAGAAACAAGTGCGAGAGAACGGAGCCCTTGGCGAGGATACCCCGCTCAACGCGGTTGTCGAGCACCAACGTTCGCTTGGCCACCTCGGTAGCGCAACACGGATGGAAGGAGGTAGATGGAGCGGGTAGCGGAGGAAGGCAGTCGACTAAGCACGATGTAGCTGGTGTCGCCGAGGTTACGAGGAGGGGAGACGTGAGTGGATTTGGGGTACGTGGTACTCTTCCCCAATGATCTCGCTAACGAATACTTGAAGCAAGTTGATACGTACACCAAGCGTGTGTATCTAGTTCTTTAATCCATCTCAGCTCCAAAACGTGTGGATTCAAAGCGACGGAGGCATGCAGCTAAACGCGAAGCGTCAGCGCTTCCTCGTCGACCTGTCCTGAAGCCATCCGGGTTCACTTCAACGTTTCAAGAGGATGTTGCTTCAGTTTCAGCAATGCAGCGTCACGGAGATTCACTTCCTTGCAACGGCGTCAGCGTCCGAGGGCGCTTCTATGAAGGGATCTCCGAAGTCTCAGCAGTTCGGGGGGATTCCGAGGTGCGGCATAGACTTCCAAAACGACGATGCAATCTGACTCCTCACATCCCAAATCCTTTCCACCTCCTGCTCAGTCATCTCTATCTTTGGCTCCCCAGCGCGAGTTGTTTCGACCCCCCCGCAGCGCCCCCCAATGTAGGAGTTCTGTCGCGGGTCTGTTGTCAACGCCCGATTTGCCCCCCAGCGCGGTTGTCGAGCGCCGGCAGGAACGTTGTTCGCTTCCGCTTCAGTTTCCACACGAATAGTGCGATATGGACCGAAGTCCATGGAGGAGGTCGGTGGAATGTGACGTTGTTGCCGGGAGTTCATGAGGGAAGGAGCAAGACGGCTAGTAAGCTCGAGCCTGAGGTGCGTGGTCCAAATCCGTATTCTGAAGCAGTTCCGCTAACGAGACCTTGAAGGGAGGCGGGTAGGTACACCGAGTGTTTGGGTATAGCGGCATCTCGATCTAATATCCCCCCAAACATCTATATTCAAGGGACGGAGGCATGCAGCTGAACTATCAGCGCTTCCTCGTACCCGCAAATCATCGCAACACTATCCAATCCACCTCAACGTCGGTTAACGTGTAGCACGGAATGGCCACGTCCATATATGCAGTGAATAAACTTTACATCTATCATCCCTGCACGAACACAATCTTTGATAACAACCCCTCGATCCGGGAAAGGGATAGCGTTCTGTATCGCTACGCTTCCGCTCGAAATCCGGCATCCAGACTCGTTCTTCCAATCTCAGCAGTGCCATGAGCAGTGCGTCGTCGATCGTGGAGAGTTGATTCTCTTCACAGACGACCGCGTCCCGCGGCGCTCAAACCAACCTTCGAGCTCTAACCCGATGACGGGGGCTCAAAGATAGTAAGTGCTGCCTGTGGGGCTAGACAGGTCGCCTGCAAAGAGACCTCCAAACAGTCTCAGCAGTCCGGGAAGGATCCAGAGTGCGTCATTGACTTGCAAGACAACAACAGTGGCCGGTTCACAGCAACGAATGAACGTACCCGCGCTTCAGACGGAAACGAATTGTCAAGATGAGCTCGCCTTCGCTGAATCATCGTCCAACCCAAATCCTTCCCAATCCGCACTCCCCTTGGCCCCAAAACCTTTTCCCCAAACCAAGACCGTCCTTCCCTTCAAATCTCCAAGCCAATTCCAGCCGTGCGTTGACCGCGAAAGATTGACTTCTCTTCGATAGCAGCCGCGTCCGACGGCGCTCCATCTCACTTGAGCGCCAATGCCAGTGAGTACGGCCGACAGGACTACATGCCGCTGGCGAAGAGATATCCGCGAAGTCTCAGCAGTTGGGGAGAACTCCCAAAGTGCGTCCTCGACTTTTGGTCCGCAGGCTGAATTGATGCGTTGAGTCTTGAGCGTGAACGATTCGTCACGACCACTACTTCAGCATCCATTATCGAACTCTCAGAGTCAGACTGCGTTCGGGGTATGCAGCCAGACACGAAGTGTCAGCGCTTCCCCCAACTGATCCGACAACTCTTCATTCAATCCATTGAATCTCCGCCCCCCATCCCAACTGTCTTCGAGCCAGAAGGGTACCAGCAGTCGTGGCGATGGCGTGGCTGTTTGCGTCGAACACGTCGTTCGGATCACGTCTACAAGACATCCGTGCGCGCAATTCTTGCGTGGAATGTGTGGGACAGAGAAAGAGAGATGAGGAACTCTAGCCCCCCGCACCGAGGTCTTCCAAGACCAAAACCACCGGCAGCCTCTTGATAATGCTATCGTTGGTCAGCGAGGGGCGGAAGACCTTGACGACGGAGATGAGCTGTCGAAGCCCTCCGAGGTTGGTGAAGTGAATAGGAAGTAAATGGTAGCCGCAAACGACACGCTAGCGCGTTGATTCGTTACACGCTGCACGGGGATCCTTGATTCAAACGGAAGTAGTAGAGATACCCAGCCGCGCGTGGCGCCGATGAGTGTTCTTCCCAGAAGATGTTTTGAAGAGAAGAATAGAAGAGGGAGCCAGTTCCCCGGTAGCGGCGGGCGGCGTTCAGTAGGTGCGCGCGCCGGGAGTTCTTCCTAATCACTGATCGGGAAGCAGAGGGCAAGCCTCCGGCGGAAGAACGATGGAGAAATCAGATAAGGTGCGACAAGGACCAGCGCGCTCATCAGGACGTGCTCTGGTGATCGTCGCACACACAACAAGGTGAGTTGAGTGGCGCGGAGCAACGTCAACTACGGAGGCATGCAGCTGAATAGGCTAGCGCTTCCTCAGGTAGTTAATGGTAATCCCATTGTCATGCCGAAGCCCCCAGCCCGAGCTTCTCGAGATCTTGGGCAAACGATCTTCATGCCTTCGAAACATAGCTGAGCCGCGCGTCTTGGTTTTGGGGAGACGAGGCCGTTTCGGAGAGCGAAGAACGGAGGCAGCGTATGCCTTGAGGTCTGAGGCTCGCAGCTAGCTAATCCAGCGCTTCCTCAGATGGCCACGATTTCGCGATTTACGTTTGCGTTTTCGTCCAACCAGAAGAAACCTTGAGAAGAGCAGTAGAATAGAGATGAGAGGCCAGCCCCCCGTTATCGAAGTCTTCAAAATAAATGATAAAGATGACCAGGCACCAGTCGTGCACAGCGCGAAGAGATTCCGCCCAAGCGGAAGAAGTCTTGAAGAATGAGGATACCGGTCCCCTGTACGAAGGTCTTCGAGCGCAGCGCGAATAGACTTGGAAGAGGTCTTGAAGAGAAAGTGGGAGAGTAAGCGCAGCGGTGTAGCGGCCCAGCAGGATATTTTGGGCAAAGATCGGTTTCAAGACATCGCCGAGTAAGCACGTCGCAAGTACACAAGATTCCGGTGCGAAGACGTGTCTTGAATTGAAGGAGACGAGGACGGAGGCAGCGCATGCACTCAGTCTTGAGCTGCGAAGTGACGCCGTGTGATGGGCTTGAGTGCGATTGATACGAGTTGTCTGAGGCATGCAGCTGGCTGTCCAGCGCTTCCTCAGACGTCAACGGGTTCGTGATTCAACGGGAATTCATTCCATATTGATAAGAACAGGAAGGACGGCAACAGCGGCGCCCGCGTAAGTGCTTACTGTCTTTTCGCACAGAACTCGTCTCAACTTGTAATCAATGCGCCGAAAGTCCAATCCTCCATCTCAAGAATCCCACCCAACGAGCACCAGCAGCGGACCGACCGCGCTCGGTGTTTAGCAGTAAAAATGTAATCTTGAAGAAGTAGGTAGATCTTGAGATTCCCCACTCGCGAACGTCGTGGATACGGACGTCGGAGGTATGCAGCCAGACACCGCGGTGTCAGTGCTTCCTCCGACTTGAATGAATTCCGTCCCTAGGCGTACCAGCGCGCCGGTTCCTCATTTCCTTCCAACTCAAAATCTCTCCACTTCAAACTTCCTATTTCTCCGCGTCCCCCCATTCAAACCTTCCCATACGCCCCACTGAATCTCCCCACTTCTCTAGCCCCCCGTTATCGAAGCCTCCAAGATGAAGACGACCCGGAAGCGGTCGTGCGCAGCGCGACGAGACTTCGTCCACCCAGAAGCGGTCTTGAAGAGGAAGGGTGGAGAGTAAGCTGGCCCCCCAGATGTAGTCTTCAAAACGAGGACCACCCGCAGCCAAGCCTGTGGCGGCGCTTGGTGGCCAACGCCTGCGTCGGAGATGGTAGTGGAGAAGGAAGAGGTGGTCGCCACGTCACGGCGTGGGACCGTCGTCGTCGTGCTACGTCACACTCGTCGACGTAGTGGCGGCGCTCGCACACGCCTCAAACGAGCCGGGAATTCCACGCGACTAGCGCGAAGAGGTATCCAGCCAGTGGAGGGGGTTGCTGGGTGGCGGAAACCAGCGCGAATTTCGCTCTTTCCGGTGAAACGGTGCGTGTGGGTGTAGGCGTGAAATATACCGAAATATAAAATCACAAAATCTAATCCAATACGACGTGTGTGTGTGTGTGTTCGGGGTGGCGGGAGCACGTATCGTCCCTCAGAGTACTTGTGCAAGCTTCAATCAATCAAGGTCGCTACGTTTGAGCGGGACGAACTACTAGATTGTCTAGCGAGAACGTAGCGGGCAAAAACGATTCGCAGCGGGAGAGGCGAAGAGTCACTCTTTCTGAGACTTCGAAATGAGAAATTCTGAGTCTAGCGGGGAGGGTCTCCGTGCCAATAGAAAAGCGTCGCCCGGTAGTGGATCGTCAACCGGCAAGAAGCTTTCTGGATGACAACCGGCGGGCAGAAGGCGCGGCTCAGCGGGACGGGGTTCTTATACGACCGGCGCGGCTCTGGCGAGAAGCGGGGCTCTTATGTCGATGGCGCGGACACTAACAGTGACCCGGGCAGTTACACCACTACGCGGCGGCGAGCTCGAACGGGGGTCTTGGTTATACCGCGGAACGGCTGGCACACGGGGCGTCGACGGCGCGGAATCAAGCTCGAACGGGGGTCTTGGTTATACCGCGGAACAGCAAGAAACGGGGCTTCGTATTTCAGGAGGGCTCGGGCTCAAAGGCTGGCGGGGCTCTCAAAGTTCTGGCGGCTCGGTATGCCACAAGTCTTTCCGTATCACTCGAGTCTCTCTCAGATATCAAGTCTAGTCTCTTTCAAAGTTCAATTCAAATTCTAGAGTCCGCTACAAACTGCCCTTGTCTACGGGTAGGTAATTGACTGAGTAACAAAAAGTACACCGGGAGATTAAATACATGCAGCGGGAGCAGAAGCAACCAAATAAAATCATGATGAGAGAGTGTCCAAGTTTGATGCCGCGCCCGCTGGGAACCAATGGTATATTCAGGATTGCAAGTCGTGAGTGAAAAGGACTGCCTCCCGGAGAAAGTCCATGCGGGCGGGTGGGTATTGCGCCTTATTGCAGTGCAATGGCGTGCTGGTTGCCATGTCCCCGGGAGGGGACACGAAATTCTTCCTTCATAATATGGTCTTGCCGCTGGTCGAGTTGAAGTCGAAAAGGCTTCCCGCTGAGTAGTTAGTCAACGGCTCGACAGCGGTCAAGTTCGTCTCGTCTTCTATCTTCAGAACAGTCTAAGTTCCAGGGAAAATAGGGAGAGCCGAGTCGCGTTAGCGGCTCGCCACTCGCCGTTCGGGTTGTCCGCAATCAGCGGGAAATGCCCCCGGCAACTCGCCATGTCCTTCTCATCATTCTGACAGAGCCGTTGGCTGGATAGCCGCTGGCTCCGCGGTGCTCCCGCTGGCAGTCGGTCAAGTCCCGGCTGTCCGTAATCAGCCGGCGTGCTCGGGTAGAGCCTGCCGGTGATCCTGTTCGTCGGTAGAGTGGTGGCCGTCCTGAGTTCGAAGTTGAACTCAGTATGGTCCCCCGCTAGATCTGCTTCATGTTGGTCGGCGGGTGAGCGCCTAACCTCAGGGGGGTTGGTAGTTCCTC
This sequence comes from Favolaschia claudopus, assembly GCA_037176885.1. Lineage (NCBI taxonomy): Eukaryota > Fungi > Basidiomycota > Agaricomycetes > Agaricales > Mycenaceae > Favolaschia > Favolaschia claudopus. The sequence continues at coordinate 162,503 of JAWWNJ010000104.1, forward strand.
TTGGTCGCCTCCAGCACCTTGAGATAGTAGTTTCCCACTAAGTCTCTTGGCCCGGCAGTTTAGAAATAGTCAGCGGCAGAGTCTCGCACCCATGTTTAGGGAAACGTCGCTAAGCCGCTGCTATCCGTTGGTGTCCCACCAGCTTGTCGGCTATCTACAGCAATAAGATACTGCCCGCGAGGACGGGCATATCTTCTAGTATCCTAGCCTCACTTCTCCCGCTGATAGGTCTCGAAAATCGATAAATTCCGGGCATTTCATGCCTAGCCGCTGAGCGGCCCTATCATCTCCCCCTTTCTAGATTTCAACTCTCCCGAGTTGACGACTTGAGATCGCCCGCTAGAGATCTTATCCATCTTCCCGGGGAAGGGGACTTCAAGACAAACTTCTGTCTTGGAATAATTTTAGATAACGAACGGGCCGCCAGTGAGGCCCGGTCCCCGCTCGTCCCCTTTGGTATTTCATGAGAGAAAACCTTAACGAAGGACTCGTGGCGACCTATTTTTAGATCCCACTCTACCTCCGTTGACAGTTTCTGGACTCAACTCCTCGCCGCGGCCGGCGATGCCGTCACTTTCATTATGAGGCGTCATTCCTGCCTTTTTCGGAAGTACATCAAATTAGAGAAGCGCTCGAATCAAACTCTAACCCTGCGCTCTCTAAAGCCGTCCTATTCATCCGCAGTTTGGAATGTTTGGGATCAAAGAAGCCGCGGGGACCCCCCGCTTCCTCATTCAAATGTTTTTCTCGGAAATTTTCTCGAGAATCCCATCAGACATTCAAACTCCGACTCCTCAGGGTATAAAGAGTCGAGAGGTTTCTGGGTGGATTCCCCACCGATTCCCCGATTGGGTACCCCCTTGCCCTCTCTTCCCTTCATTTATTCTTTCTGTCTTTCGCCCGCCGACTGGATTTCTGGCGCCTTGCACCGGGGAGCTCCTTCTTTGATTATTTCGTGACGCTACATCCACGGAATGTCCTCCAAACCCAGCGGCGGTTCTGCCTCTCGCCCTGAATCTCGCTCTTCTCGTCGCGCCCCGGCAGCTTCGTCTCCACCGCCGCTTCCTCGAAAACAGCTTTCTGGACCTGGTCAGCCGCCCGCCGCTTCGTCTTCGAAGGCACCCAAGCTCCCTCCACCGCCGCTGGAGCACCAGTGGTTGTAACCACATTGCAATGTACCTTACCCTTACAAGGAGGAACATTGCAATATGGGTACCCCTTTGCAACCCAGTCAACATGTGCCCACATTGCATTGTACCCCCATCAGACCCCTTTTGGGTAGCGGGGCCAAAATCCCTTATTTTACTCATGTCGGGTGTTTCCGAGGCATTGAAAACATCATTAAAGCTCGCGTATATTATATGCTACTGAAATACAGCCAAAACACCCCGAAAAACGTCTCCCATCAAATCGCTGGAATGCCGAACCGGGCGCCGGCCAACGACGATGCCAAACATTCATCAACACACACACTGGGGTCCGCCTCACAATCCCTCCTCCCCCTCCAGCCGGGCCTCTTCCTCCTCCGGGCTCACCTCATCCTCTATGTCGACCTCGACCGTCACCGCTCCCGACGGCTCTCCCGACGCCGCTACACTCTCCTTGAGGTACACATCGGCTTTGCGCAAAATTGGCCTCCACCGTTTTTCCAAATCTGCGCACCTTGCCCGCTCCGTTTCGGCGTGCTCCAGTGCATACGCACGCCGTCCCTCCGCCAGCTCCGGTGTCGCGCCCGCCAATTCCTCGCCTGCCAACCGCCGCCATTCCCGCTCCGCGGTCACACCGTATGCAATGGTGCGCCGCATTTCCTCGCGCACCAACCGCACCTCCTCGTCGTAGCGCTTGGTGCGCGCATATGCCTTGCACCATTCTACTCGTAGTGCTGCGAAATACAGTTAGCTATTTGTCTTTATATAAAACAAAATAAATCAAATACCTTCCTCCAAATGCTCGTCTCCCTCCGCCTCCGTCGACCCGACTCTATACCAGATCCAAGACAGAGTGTGCGAACCCTCGCCAGCCGCGACCCCGGCGGCGCGAGCGACGCCGCCCTCCACTATTGCCCCACCGAGCTCCGCCCAATGCTCATTTTGAGCCTTCTCCTCGTCTGTCAGTGCCCGCTCGTTCAGCGCGCGCACATCGTCGTCTGCCAAGACCCGCAACCGCTCCTCCCAAGCCCCGTGTCCCCGCAACGCCAGCAACGCCGCGCGAGAATAGCGATAACGAATCTTTGAGAGGTGGATGCGCACGTTAATCACGCGTAACATCCCCTGGCCTCTCGTCAGCAACCCCTGCCCCGTAAAATGACGAATCTTAAAGCGATTCGTCATGGTACGCGTGCGGAGACCCCTTCGCACCCCCTCCAACGCCTCCGACGCCTCTCCCTCGCGCATCCGCGCCTCCACCTCCGGTAGCCCCGCTGCACATACCCGCTCCCGCGCTCCCGAGTCCCCAATCTCAGACGGCATGAAAAGCCGCACCTCTTCCGGTAGGCGATCGCCCATACCGTCGAAGATCGCCTTCTGATTATCGGAGAGGGCGCCGCGGACAGAAGGCATGTATATTCGCTGCACCCCGCGGAAACGGCGAATCTGTTTCAGCAGCGCTGTACGCCGCTTCGTAAAGGTGAGCTTCTGGTTTGGCGATGGCTCCTTCAGAGCGGCCACGTCCACCGCAAGTTTCCGCCTGATAAAAACTTCCTCAATGGACGCCAGACCAACAATCATGGGAACTTACTGTGTTTGCTCGATGTCCAAGCCCAACGTTATGAACGTCCCCGGTGTGTGTTCTCGCTCCACCTCCACCCCCGCCCCCGTCGCCACAAACTCCTCCGACGCAATTTCCAGTTGGATGTCCCGCAGAGTCTTCACTGTAACATCGTCAGCGTCGAAAGGCAGGAAAAATATTGCGCACGAACCTTCCGTCTCCGCAAACTCAAAAGGTGAGTCCTCTGCCGTTGTATGCTGCGTCGACTCCCAACGCTCTACCCACTCTCTCCATTCTTGCACCTCTGCGGGACGTTCGACTTCCAGCCCTTCAGTGAAGGCCTCGAAAGCTGCGGCATGCGCCAGCCCTTCCTTCATCGCGACCGCCAACCGATGGGGAAGAATGCGATCTGTATTCAGGTCAATCACCTAACCAAAAAGACTAAGAACCCCGCACTTACGCATTGCCAAAGTCCGGTCATAATTGTGGAAGCCAAAAATATCCTCCAGCGTCGTCGCGCGATTCGCTGCGGACATCAGTCTAGTCGATCCCGCCGCCCCATTCGAAGCAGACCAATTCTGCTCGATGCCCTCGCCGTGCGACATCCCTGCCCCGGGCATCCAATGAAATGAATACGGTGAGTGGCACTTCTGTTTGTGGGCCGGAAGGTGGAAATTGGGCACCTTCCACCACACATTGGAAGGCGCCACCCGCGGCCGCAACCTCGTTGGGAAATCCGACATACGCGTCCAAAAGTGGATCGCGTATTGGCAGGCTATGTCGTATGAAATGATCAGATACAAAAGGACGATGTTGAAGATCGCCGACACGATAACGAAATCGACGTTGCACTGTCTACAGCAAAATCAAGTCAGTCCCTTCCACCAAACATGAATTCAAAAGTCAGTCACTTACCGCTCGCCCACTTGCAAATCCCCAATCCCATTGGGCCTCCACATGTTGTGGCGGCCGCACGTCACGCCCACCACTCCTGTCGCCCTCAAACCCTTGGTGCGTTTCGAATTAGCCAGAAACATTGCTTGAAAACCTGAACAGTTGGACAGCTCCTCCTCCCCCGCATGCTTGGCGACATGCGCATTGTATCCCTCCTCCCCGTACCGCTGACAAAAATAACCCCATCCATCACCCAGAATTGGATCCGCCGCCTCCGACGACACCGCTCGGTTCGACAGGCGGAAGTTTGCGTCCACCGCGAGGAAAATGAAATACAGGAATCTGTGATAGAGGTGCGTCAGGTTTGCTTTGCGACATCTCACCACAACTCTTACCTGAGAACTGGGTCCACGTTCTCCCACCCATCCGGCAGATTCCACCCTACCTGCGGACAAGCTCGACATGGGAGCGCGAGCTCTCCCAGCGCTGTTCCCCTTACCCCAGAGACGGCGTAACCGCGTTTTGCGCGCTTGAATCGCTTAACGTCGCGCCACTGCCTTATTATGAGCATGAAAGGGCGTCGCCGATCCTACACCAAAGTTTGTTAGACAAAATCAATTCGTCATTCCAGTCTGCTCACCGGTGGAGGGTCGAGGCCGTCGTGCTCCGTACACTTCTCCAAGCCCCGTACGAAATCAAAGGCGGAGAGTTTGCCCAAGCAGTTCAGGGTCTGGAACTGCTTGACCACCCTGAACGTCGCACAAGTGTTGGGGGCGGCGGTGGTCGCCGGCCACCATCCCGCACGCATAAGCTGTACACGGCGCTCATCCGGCTCCTCCTCGTCTTTCCGACACCCACAGAAATCCACGTTTACCTCGTGCACCCCGTTCAAGTCATAGAGAACGAAGTCCACCGCTGCCGACTGGCGAAAGGGGCAGATGACGCCCGGAGGGTGGCCCAGCTGAACGCGCAGGTCCAGAATTTTCAGCCACTTGCGGTTCCGTACGAAGTGGCTCCCATCCCAGCGCTAGCAATCTGGATCAGTTTTCTCTTTCTCGTGTTGTCTGAATAGCTTACCTCAACGAAGTGCGTCGGCAACCGAGCGTGTATCCCAACGATACACGCTCGGCAATACATCGCTTCCCCCGCGCAGGCCTGGTCGACGCACCGCCATTCCGGTAGCCCGTCGCAAACGCGATTGGGGCATACGCGAAGAGGATCTACACAGCGCGAACCTGCGCAGCGACTGTAAACCCTCGCAGACCCACGCCCCTCCCGTCGTAGACTCTCCTCGAGATACTCCTCCACCTTCTCCCACCAATTCCGCATCGGTCTGTCCTGAAGAAAACGAATCAATAAACAAATCGCAGTCTGCGCATAGAACACGCACCGAGTTGGTGTTGCGCGTCGCTTTGGGCACCACTACAGATATCCCGTCGTCGAGTTGGTCATCAGCTCGCGATTCCAGAGCGTTGTCGCCGAGCTGATATGAGAAGTCTTCCGCTTGCCGAGCCGCATTCGTAGCAACATCGTCGGCCCAGAAGTTCTCCCCCCCACCGCCGCCCACGACGACCCCATCGGTGATCGTCGAGAACCTCGTCCGCACGCGCCTGTTGTCGTGTGTCGTGTGAGAGACAGCAGAAACGGTCCCCGAGACTACAAGCTGCGGTCGTGGGATTTTTTTCCGGTGGCTGCGGGTCGACATGTCAGAGGAAGACGGCGGACTACGGGGAGGGGGAAGACGGAGCGGAGGAGGCGGGAAAGTGAGCCGAGGAGGGAGCGAGGAAGTGGCGGGACGGTGAGCGACGAAGTGCGGTAAAGGTCGGGATATCTGATCCAATCAATCAGTCAAATCACGGTGCATGGTGACCGGACCGAGACGCGAACCGCGCCACGTGTCGTGACCAGTCGCGTTCAGCGTGACTCCGAACGTCAAAAAACTTCCTCAAACTCTCCCAAAACTTTCCCTCCCCGCGAATCATGGTGCACCCCTCCGTGCGCCGCGCCCGTCGACTCATGCGCTCACGCATTGACCCAGTCAAGCTGCGCTTCCTGCGCTTCCACTGGGAGGAGTTCCTCCACGCCCACGATCGCCGGCGAACTCGCGAGTTTTACTCGATGCTCACCAACAAATACGTGGAGCATTTCGGTTCCACCTACCTCTACGAAGCCCCCGAGACACAGCGCGTGGATCTCACGACCCTCACGCCCGAGGAGCAGGAGGACCATTATTATTTCTGGCTACGACTTTTGTCGGTGAGTGCGAACAGCCCGGCATAAAAGCACAGGTACTGACAGAGCCCACAATCGCAGAGCATTAAAACTTGGTATAGGGCTAGTGATCGTGTCTGGATGCCGTGATTGTGTAGTAGAGGCTTTCATCCCAATAAAAATATCGGTCGCCGCTCTCAATAAAAATCTTTAATTCACGACTGTACAATTCTCAAGAGCAATCATATTTTCGCAACAAGTACAGAAGCCAGCAAACTAAACTAGTTTCCAACGCGACAGAGCCACAGACCCACATCCGAGAACTGCTTTCGACTAAGCTTCTTCCCGCCCCATGCGCCGAGCACGTTGTGCAGCGGTGCGGGCGACGGGGCGCGTCCTGGCCGACGACTGAAGCTGACTCCACCAATCTTTGCGAACGACCATTTTTTGCCGAGCGGACCGATCCGGTGAGGTCAGCTGAGCGCTGTCGCGAGGGGGAGCATTCTGGAGATCCGGTTTCTCGGGGACAGGCGGTGGAAGCAGGTGGCTGAGGTGCTTGGCGCCGGCTGCGTGGAGCGCGGCGCTGATAGCGGCACCTCCGCAGAGCGCAGGGACTGTGCTCTGCCCGCTGTCTGAAATCAAAGGTCAGACGCAATGAAGAGGGGGGAAAAAAAGGATACACATACCTTGAAGAACCAGGTTTCCCGCGGCGTCAAGAACCCAAGGATTCTTCGTTGACGACCCGCGCAGCTCCCTCATCTTGGGCCGTGCCCAAGCTTTGGGAGTCCTCGTATTGGAAGTATCTACGTCGAAAATAAGGTCAGTCTATGTAACTGTGAGAAGCCTCGCATCCTCACCTCCAAGCACCGGGTGTTTCTTGCTTTTGGACGCAGATTTTCGTTGACGGTTCATGGGAGAAACAGCGAAGAAGGGTTGCCAAGACGGAGTTCCAAATCACGAGCTAATGCGCTCTCGGGAGGCGTTGTCGGGAGATGCCGAAAGAGTCGGGACAGAGTCGGAGATGCCGAAAGAGAGGGTTGGTCGTATACTGTATGAGGCGATGAATGTTGTTGAAGAGCGACTCATACTCAATAGGAGAGACAGGACCATCATCAAGGCTTTGAAACGAAGGCTGAAGCACAGCAGAGTCAGGAGATAGGGACAGGAAGCCTGACGTGGACCGCAGGCGAAACACGATTGTGCCGGCCAAGAAGCCACAGTGTACAACTGTCGCAGTTGAAGCAGGATTGAGTGGGGGAATGGTACGGAGATGCGAGTTGACCGGCGGCACACAGTAGGAAGTGGGGCTGTTGCAAAGCGGAAGAATGTTTTGTAGTTGCGCACCTTTGGTACCCTTGTTACAATCGAATACCCCACAAAACGAGTGTCGACAAACCCTCGAGCTAACGTTCAGTGTCGGGACAACCCCCCCAAACCACTTGCTCGGAGCCCGCGGCTCTGTATTCGGGCAAATAGAGCGAAAGGAATAGAATGGCGCACTCACCCGTTAGTTTCTGTGAAGGAGAACTGGGCATTACACGGCGGAGAAACGGTATTGTTGCTTGGGCTTGGGTAGACTACAATCTTATGCACCGAGAATGAGAAATCGAGTGAAAAGTTGCGAGGTTGAAGGTTGAGAGGTATACAGGAACGAGTTGCAAGGCGGATTCGACGAAGGAACAAGGTCTCGACTCGAGCAAAATATGTGCTGAAAATAATTCTTGAAAAAGTTGTGCGGAACGAAAGAGACATGTACCAGAAGGTTATCGAGACCACAGAGAACGTCGTAGAGGCTCTGGAAGCTGTGGGAGAAGAGCAAAAAGCACAAAAAGCATGCATGCCGTAAGCTCATTAGGTCCGATTTGGCTTATCAGGCACTGCTATCTGTGTTATCGCAGACAAGCGCTCAGTGATCCGCTTTAGACGCTGGCTGATTGGACCATTTCTACCGCTTCCATCATGCCCGTTGCCGCCTTAGAGCGCTGCGTCGACGAGGAAGACCGACAGACGCGACGCCTCCAGTCCTACCGCCGGTACCGTCGAAAGTGAGTAATAATGAAGAGTCTCGCCGATGGCTCCCCAATTTCGTGCGCTTTGTGTTTTCTTTGCTTTTCAGCCACCAAGAAAAATGCCGTGCGAGTGGGCGGGAGAGAATGGCACGGTTACGAGCAAGGCAGACGGAGGAGCAGCGGGCGCGCCATCGTGAGACTCAGCGGCGCTATCGAGAACGGTTCGTGACGGATTCTACGGTTGTCTACTTGCCTCAAGGGTCGACAATTACTTAGGTGTGCAGAATCGATCAACCACCGGGCCAGGCGTGCCCTTGTCCGCAAAAACGCCGCCGCTGGGAAACAAACGAAACTTCGCCCCAAGGCGCGCCAGTATTACTCGGACCCGGAACTCATCACGGACGAAGAGGAGGATGACGACGAAGATTGGTAGATTTAATTTAATATTGTACAAAACCTGAAAATATAGACAACGTCCTCATCACAATTCCATCTGCCTCAAACCCGCTTCCATCTGCGCAACCTCATTCTCAACACCAGGCCACGACGACCAGGACGAAGAACCTTCAGTCGTGGACCACGCAGCCCCGTCGGTGGCCCACGCAGCCTCGACGCCCTCGGCAGTCCACCGCCCCCCATTCTCGCCCCAAGCAGGCTCTTCACCATCGCGACGCTGAAATTCCTCACCGTCACCGCCAGCGTTGGACGGTGATTCTGTCGACCACGGCTCGCCCCATGCTCCGGGTCCCCAAGTGTAGTCAGGTGGCGGTGGTCGTGGATAAGTGGGGTCTGTGGAGTGCAGGAAATCGGCGAACGGGAACCGCCGGTCGATCGCGAGGCGCCGCGCTGCAATGGCAAAAGAACAAGCTGTGGAGATATGAGGTGAGCGAAGTAGACGGGAAAGGTCAGTATGTAGCTTACCGGATTGGGCACGGAGGCGCGCATCATCCTTGCGCGCGTCCTCAGACTTGTAGGTGGGGAGGCCCTTGCGGTGCCAAAGTGCTTCGGCCAGGTCCTGCACCTCCCAACGTGATTGCTGCCCTGCGGCGTGAAAGAACGAGGTCAAAAAAAAGGAAAGAAATAGAAGGAAATATGATTGTACTACCTTCGATTGACATGATGGTGGTGATACCCCAGGTAGAGTACACTGAGGTCGTCTGCATTGTTAGTCGATGAAGGGAACGGGGGGGGAGGCTGAGGCAGAAAGGCAAAGGTCAAAATCAAAAAATGATTTTCATGACACGTGGCGCACTCACTCCCATCACCAGGGCATCCGATCTCCCGCTACTACCAGCACCACGATGTCGTCCATCCCCCCGCCCGTACCCACCAACCTCAAGGCCCACGAGATGATTCGCGATACGCGCCCCGGCTCCGACCCGGACCACTACTGCCTCCCGCCGTTTCGAGGGAGAGGAGACGGGACACCTCGTCGTGGGGCAAAAAATCCGTTTTATCTCGTATCCGACGGTCGCGCCGTGGGCATCTTCGACAACTGGTGGGTCGAGCGCTTCGCAGGATACGCTTAGATGATTAAAACTCCTTGATACTAGGCCGGAGGCCAGTGCGAGCATCTCGGGGTACCCTAATGCCAGCTACTGCGGATATCCATCCGTGGAGGCCTGCATCAAGGCATGGCAGACGTTGTGCGGCTGGGGCGTTCACCCGCACCCCGCTGACCCGGCTGGTGAGCTCACTGGTGTCTCCATCTCGTCCCCTCCGGGCGTCGACTTCCTTCGACCTTCTCCTCGCCCCTCTGCGCCTCGGACGCCCTCGAAGATGAAAGGGAAGGTGACTTTGGGGAGGAATGGAGGGAATTCTGGAGTGTCGTGAGTCACCTCCTTTCTAGACAACTGGTTCTGACGAGAGAGACGCTGCTTCGGATTTTGTAGGCATATTTTCCCCGCCACCACCTCGGCTCGCTCTCCCCCGTCGAGCCCTCGCAAGGAGACCCGTCGGGCGCCGGCCGTCGCGGACGAGTCGATTTCTTATGCTATCAGAGGGGGAGGAATTGTATCTGGAAACCCGTGAGTTTTCGTTTCGTCTTCGATGAGAGTTTACAGCGCTCTGACCTAAATCTTGTGTATAAAGCACGCGTACTGAGGAGCGCTATCGACAACTTTTGTCGCAGGGGGAGGAGCCGGAGGTTTTGTTGACGCGTAGCTTCGGGGAAGCCTCGTTCTTTGCGCTTGCAGAGGCGGAGGTCGAGGTCGAGGAGGGCGCGGGGAGCGATTAAGCGCGGTAGCTGGTATTTTGTAATGATTCGCGGTTGTGTTGTTAGTGGAATATGGATTGCTCGCTTTTGCATTGTCTTCATTGTCTTCAATTGCGCCCTTGCCGCTAGATACATTGGGGTCGATCTCGCGTGATTTCGTTTCGCGTTTGGGTGACATACGTATGGTGCGGTCCACGTGCTTCCACCAACCTTACTTGGCGACAGCAAAAAACCACCACAAGAACCCACCACAATGCCTCGCGCTGGGAGTCGTGCAAGAGCCAGGAAACGTGCTGGACTGCCCCCCAAGAAACCCGGGAAGGAGGGGTGGGTCCGCGGCACCAAAATCCCGTTCTTCCAGAAAATGCGCGAAGAGTTTATCGCGTCGCAGGAAAATGGCACCCAAAGCGACTTTTACTCGCGCGCAGCCACCTGCTACTTAAAAACGTACGGATACCACACGGACTGGAATGGTGATCTGGAGGAAGGCCAGACCGTAGCTGACGATGTCGAGGACGACGAAGATATTGACGCGCTCACTACGGAGGAGGCTGAGTCGCGGGCCGAGTATTTCCAGACATTGCGTCGGAAGCTGGGTGTATGGTTCAACACGCGTTACGGGGGCGGAGTTCAAAAGAAGAAGACGAGGGTGACGGGATTCAAAAAACTATTCGACAAACCTGAGCTCGCGCCTCCCGCTCCTCACAAATCCCAGCTTCTTCATTTTTATTCGCGGCATTTCTACACGGAGCGCATCAAGCCGCGCGTCATTGGACGTCTAGCGGCGCTTTCGCGTCTTGAAAACCCACCGGCGCTGATTGCTGTGAGGAACCAGGTGATTCGCGAGTCTTGGCTGGCAGAGACGCCAGAGTTTCGCGCAGAGGTCACAGAGGCTTGGGAGAAGGAACATGCGGCGGCGGTGGCTGCGTACAAGACGGCGCTGGAGAATGATACGCCAGCGACGGCTACCGAGTACGGGATGTGAGTGCTGTTGGCGAGTTCCCTGACATACGGCTGACGGTGAAAACAGCGCATTAGATAATGCTGCTTTCTACCTGCAGCCCTTTGCAGATGCAGCGCAGGCGCGTTTTGGGATGAACGTGTCGATCTTGATGTGTGGACCTATTCCCGACCGCGGCGGGAACATAGAAGTTAGAAGGTAAGCATTTACAAGTAAGAGAAGAAAGGAGCGGAAACTAATTTCATTGGAACTCAGTGTGCATGCTGGTTTTTCAAACGGTCTGGCGCCGAGGATTTGGAGTGACTTTGACCGTGCTGGATTTGATGCCGCTCAGCGGAGTTTCGTCCATTTCACGCGGCACTGCTTCAGTAAGAATTTCTATTATGTATTGAATGTGACATGCTGAGGCTGTATGCAGCGGAGGATGAGTGTAGAGCTCGCGCGCTCAGCTCGGACAGTGGCTTGCCGGAGATGCAAGACGACCGCGGCGAGGGGTCAGGTTCGGGGGATGGTGCGTCTAATCAGCTATTGACGCAGCCATCGACGACCGTGGAGCCACCTCCCGGTCCCACGACACCTGATTTGACTGTGACGCCGCCTCCGCCTCCGCAGTCTACAGCGCCGCCTCCGCCTCCACCCCCGCCTCCGCCTCCGCCTCCCCCTCCGCCGTCAGCCAATGCGGGTGTGAATGGTTTGAGGCCGCTGGAGGAGGAGGATGGGGAGGAGAACTTCCCGCTGCATCTCCTCAAAGACCAAACTCATGGCGACTTCCTTTCGGGGAGCTATAATTTCGGCGAGGACTACGATTGGGACATCTTTGCCTCGAGGGGTGGGCGGGTTGTGAGCAGGGCACTGGCGATCGCAATTGGGGCGATGCCGGAGGACGAGGGACTGGAATACATGAAGAACCTCAACTGTATGTCGGATGAGGACTTCGAGAAGGAGAACATGCTGGCAGAGGCGGGACATGCGCTGACGACGGGTGGAGCGGATGAAGACGCGCACTCAGCGCCTCCACGAAACCCGCTTCCACCGACCGCGACGCCTCCGCCGATCCCAGACGTGACGCATCCGCCGACTGCGACGCCTCCGCCGATCCCAGACGTGACGCATCCGCCGACTGCGACGCCTCCACCAAACCCAAACGTGACGCTTCCGCCGACCACAACCCCTCCATCGACCCCAGGCCCTGAGACGCACGACGAACAGCGAGGAGATGGAGGATCTCGCCCGAAGCCCAAGCCTGCATGGCGAGGAAAGGCTGACGAAGCGCGCAAGGAAGGAGAGGGTGGTGAGAGAGTCCCGTTGAGGGATACGGCGGGGAACGAGCAGCACAGTGACGAGCCGAGGATTGTAGACGGTGGGGAGGGGGGAATAAGCAATGAGGGGGATACGATGTGCGAGGAGGTGTGGGACCACGAAGACGAGGAGAGTTGGCCGGCAGAAATGAAAGGTGCATTCGCGGCCTTCAAGCGAATCAAGGAGATGGGCGGGAGTGCGTGGGCAAGCTGCGTGCGAGACTTCGTGACTTTGGAGCGCTTGGCAGGTTTCGTCAGCAAGGGCTTGATGTCCGCGCCGCAGGGAGGGAGCGCCGAGCGACCGCAGGAGATACCGTGGTTCATGCAATATGCACGGCGCAAGTGGGATAAGAGGGTGCCGCTGGCTTCGCCGGCCGGTCCTATCACCAACGACGATTCATTCTGCCGCCGATGGCAGGGCTGGTGGGCGCGTGGTCAGCCCGAGTCGCGTCAAGAGCCCGACGGATCGCTGAAAGGGATCGATGTGGTGCCGATGGGGGATTGGGAAGAGTTTGGTACTATGACAGGGAAGAATGGCCTCTTGCTGTATTTGGGCGGTTTGCTGTGGTGGGGAGAGGCTGTCTGCGTGGCGGGCGAAGAGTCTGAAGTACTACGAGGTGAATGGGAAGCTGCAGTGAGGGAGGTGGCGAGTGTGCTGGCGGTTACGGTGAAGGCCGTAAAGATGAATAGGTGCGCACTTCTTCCACTGGTGACGTGTGATTGATGGAGGTCGTGTAGCAGCGATATGCCTCATGTGCAAGGCACAGAGCAGGTCGCGCGTCCAAAGCGCAAGAGAGCGGGGTCGGCGGGGGAGGCGGACAAGGAGAATGCTGACAGTGCAAGGTATGTGCACAACTTAGGGGGTAGATCAAATACTGATCGCGAATGTATTAGGCAATTGCGAAAGCGCACAAAGGTCGTGTCTTGATCTAGCGTCGGGGCCTATGTTTCATTCAACTGAGACTGTAGTATGTTAGCATGTTGTTAAACGGACTCAAATAATTTTGTGGACGAACGGAAGGACTTTGAGAGAACTTTGAGATGTCGTTTACTGAGATGTTGACAGATTTGATGGTGCGGGAAGGAAGTACCGTATAAAATGGCAATTAGGGTATGCTGAGTAGGAGTATACGTTGAAGTGGGCAATATAGAAGGGTCCGGAGAGAGATGGGGAATAAATAAATAAATTAAAGGAGGAGGGTGGAGGGAAATGCTGAAAGGTGCCGCTGGGCCGAGATGCACCTCGGGAACAACCGAGAACCAACATTGATGCTGCTGATGCGGTCAATGATATCCGTCCCATTTCGGATCGAGGCTTTTTATTGAGCATTTTATTACATTCAAGGGGTAATTTGCGTAAATAACGCAATACTAGGGTGGGGAAACCCTCGGCAAAGCCCGAAAATAAGGGATTTTGGCCCCGCTACCCAAAAGGGGTCTGATGGGGGTACAATGCAATGTGGGTACATATTGACAAGGTTACAAGGGTGTACCCATATTGCAATGTTCCTCCTTGTAAGGGTAAGGTACATTGTATTAGTGGTACAGTTACACCTCGCTGGAGTCTTCGAGTGTCGACTGGTTCTCCGTGTGGCGCGACAAGCCGGAGGAGTGGAAGACTCTGCAGGAGTTGCTCGTCCCGTCGAAACTCGCGAACTATTCTCAAGCGGGGGTCGGCAAGATGTTGCGTGCCATTCAAGAGCCGCTGGTGAGTTTCCACCGTTCAGCTATTCTTTCAGTTTTTAATTTCTTTCTAGAGAGAGCACCGGGCGATCTTGGGGGTTGCGCAAAAAGGCCTCGAGCCGCCCCCGATGGCCCTCGCCATCAGCGTTCACCTCCAGAAGGCTATCCAGACGTACGACCCGGACGAACACCTGCCCGACGTTCAGGCCCTCCGCTATCGCAAGACTGAGCTCAAGCAAAAGAAGGTGCGTCCCGCCAATATGGCCTCTTGGTCGCACCCCCGCTGAACGTTTATTCAGCTATACCTGCCCCCGGTCCCGTCCAAGACCATGGAAGCTTTTCCCATACCGCCGCCGCCGACGACTCAGTTCTTCGTCGACCGAAAGACCAAAGCCGCCCAGGTGAGTTCTTGTTAACATTTTTCTCTCCCGGGCCACGCTGACTAGACGCTCTTTTAGTCTGCGTCTTCATCTGGCAAAGTTAGCGGCAAGGCCGCGACGGCCCCCAGCGACTCTGGAAAACTCAGCGGCAAAGCCGCCACCGCGGCCGCTGAGTCGGGAAAAGTCAGCGGAAAGGCCTCCGCTAAGGTCAGTGACCATCGCCGCCGACTCTTCCTTTCTGATTCTTTCTTATAGGGAGAGGAGACGCCCCGCCCCAAGAAGCTCCCGGATTTCAAAAAGACGGTAAGCCTCTCTTTTTCCAAGTTTATTCTTCCGGCTGATCGATCTTACTCAGACCACCGCCTCCACCACCGACAAGCCAAAGCCCGAGCGGGTCAAGGTAGTCACCAAGACCATCAAGGTCCCCGCCGATACCCCAGCCGCCAGCGGCAGCGGCACCAAGCGCAAGGCCTCGGGCGGCGCCGAGTCGTCTCCCTCCAAGAAGGTGAAGGAGGATAAAGCGGCCAAGAGCAAAGCGGCCAAGGCCCCGTCTCGTAGTCAGGTAGTTGTGGCCCGCTGCTGTCCCCAATGTAAGGCCGACATAGAATTAACAATAAACTTCTCGTAGTCCGTCATCAGTGTCCAAAGCTCCGGCGACGAGCGCGTTCCCGTCCCCGACTTCGAAATTCGTGAGTCGAAGCCGCCTCCCGCTTTAGAAATTCTGATGCTGAAATCTTTCTTAGTGATAGAGACCAAACCGCCCGCCGCTCGAAAGAAGAAGACCAAACCGCCCGCCGCTCGAAAGAAGAAGACCAAGCCCGCCACCGTCGACACGGTGCCTTCCCTCAAAGGGTTGGGCACCCGCGCTGCTCAAATCGCTGCCTTGGAGGGCGTTGGTATCAAGCCAGCCAAGCCGGTGAGTCGTTATCAGCGGGGGGATTCATCCACTAACATTTTCGCTCCAGCTCCCCGAGCAGCCCATCAGGTCAATGGAGCCGACCAAGAAGAAGAACAAGCCCCGCCCCGAGGGCGAGTTCAAGGTGCCGAACAAGGATGTCGTGAACAAGCTGTTCACCAACTATCCTCAAGCCGCCCGCCGCCAGGACCTCCCGTACGACGCCGAGAGGGAGCAGTTCGCTTTGGCCGCCCCAAGCCTCATCGGCAACCTCGAGCTGAACGTCGCCAATGTAAGGCGGTTTCTTTCTCTTCTTCTTATCTTTCTCAACTTTTTCTATCTAGAACGGCCCCCGCTGCTTGAGGTGTATTGCCTGTGGTAGCAAGTGCGAGTCTACCGGCGTCCCTGGCGAGTGCACGGCCTGCGCCAGCCGCAAGTCCACCAAGGACTGCACTTTCCTCCTCGACGGCGAAAAGCTCAGCTCCATGGGCTCCGGGCTGAAGCAGTGGGCCTCGATGACCCGGCCCGGTAAGTCAACCGCTACTTTCCTTTTCAGGCCCGCTGACCATTTCAACAGAGTGGTTCGACCTGAACGCCGATGTCAACGCCGCCGCCGCCACCTGCTTCGCTATCCAAGGAGCCTTCGAAAAGGCACGCTGGAATTTGAACCAAAAATCCTTCAAGATGCTTCACTCGGTCTTGGTCACCCGCCGGGAGATCCAGCGGGAGGATTTCATCAAACGCTTCGCCGGCGAGACCCCCGAGGAGCAGGAGCAGAATATGGACCAGGTCTTGCGCATCGCCATGACCCAGGGGCTGACCGCCGCCTCGACGATCACGTCGAACCGCTGCTGGCAATACTACCCTTCTGAGGTCATCGACGAAGTCCCCATCCCCGGCTTCACGGACGCCTACGCCTTCTACGAAGCCAAGGACCGCCAGGACCAGAACGTCCCGCTCGCCTTCTACCTCATCCCGGCCGAGCCTGAGCTCTCGATGCCGACACAGTGGGTCGAAGTGCAGGTGAGTTTTCTTCCTCTACCTTATTTTCTTTCTGGGCCGCTGACCCTCCTTATTCCCTAGCCGGAGGACTGCGTGGACCTCTTCCACGACTTGAAGGGAGAGGACGCCGCTGAAGAAATCCCCGACGGCTCGAAGGTCCGTCAACGCCTTTTCACAGACGGCAAAGGCCCGGTCAATCTCGACCCGAACGACGAGGACGGCAACACCTTGCCTTACAGCTGGGAGCACAAGAGCGTCCCCGGCTTCTTCAAGATGTTGTACCGCAAGGGCACGTTCTTCGAGATCCCCGACCCGCCGCCACCAGAGCCGAAGCGCAAAGGCAAGTCCAGCGGGAAGGTGAAATCATCTTCCGTGGTTCACGACGACGCCGACGAGTTCAAGCCCGACCCCACTTCCCAAGAGGAAGACATGGGCGAGGCCCCGGACGACCGTACGTCCAAAATTTTATTTCTTCTTTCTGCATTCATTGCTAAAGTCAATCTTCCCCGCTAGCCATGGACATCTCCCGCCCGCCGACTCCTGAAAAGCGCCCGAAGGGCAAACAGCGGGCAGTCGATCCGCCCATCCCTTCGTCTAGCGACGAAGAGGAAGGAGAGTCCGGCGAGGTGGGTGCACCCGCTTTCGACGACTTCTTAGCTGAGTCGTTTGCACAGGACGAGTCCAGCGGCGAGGAGTCCAGCGAGGCCGAGGTACGCGGCAGCGTCCAGGGTGAAGCCGACGAGGGAGACGACAGCGATCTCGAGGAAGTCCAAATCCCCGGGACTGCCGATTTCGCAGCCAGCGGCGAGGAGGACCTTGGGCCAGAAGACGATGCAGTGGGCGAGGAAGATGTGGATGTCCATCTTCCCGATCATCCTGCTCCTTCGGGCGACGACGCGGTCGAGAGCTGAGCGGGTAAGCACACTCCCCCTTTCTTGAGTCTTTATCTTCCCGCTGACCATCTTACAGCCTTTCCTCGTGGGTGGGCGGGCGGCAAGTAAGCAATTCGCCCGACCTCCCGCTGTCTTCGACTTCTTGCTGACTTCTTTCTAGAAATTTTTCTGTATTCATAATCGCGGGGGCCGAGCGGCCCCCAATATCATCAAAAGCTACGGGTACGGGTCCCATAATCCCGCTAGATGCGAACTTGTCATGGCCTGGTGGAATTCCACCCGCCATGACCCCCAATAAAAATCAAATGCCCCATAGTAGTAGTAGAGCATCGTGTACCGGCCAAAGAGCCGATGAAACTAAAACTAAAAGCTTTTACGATGCTCTCTTTTCATGTGTGATCCAACTTCTAAGTTCTGTCTGAGTTCCAAAGTCAGAGTCCCCGGCTAGAGCCTCTATGTGATTTGTAAGAGTCTGAAGCGAGAGAATCTGGCTAAGTGCTGCGCCCGTCGGCCGAGTACGTCTTAAAGAGCGAGCTGGACATTGAACTTCTGAGTTTTTTCAACATGCCGAGCGGCAACGGTGCTTATCACCGGGGTCATCAGATGGCGGGGATTGCCCGCGGCATCTCATCCAGCTGACAGCGGCTGTCCTCGGGCTCCACCGGGTGGCTCGTTCCTTATTTCTCCCGCTGGCCTCGTAAGAGTGATAACGTAGAGTAGGACTGGCCCGGCGGCCCGAGCTGCCCGCTACCGTACTTGTAGTCGATAGGGGTAGATGGCCAATCAAATCATCTCTTTCCTTCATTATCATGCCCCAGCCCGTAGGTGAAGTCTTAATCGACTACCATTTCTTCCCGGTGGTCAGTCAAGACTTTGTGCGCAAGATCTATACTGTGGTAGGCTGTCCTCAACACATTTCTGCGTCAAGTCCAACCAGCCGCTAGCCAAATCTCGTCTGCACGCCTTGTAGTGACGCCGGCGAAGACTGTGAATTTCTTCACTGGGGCTCAAAGTGCACTCGGTGCAGGGAGGCGAAGGTCCCCAAATGCTTGTTCGCCGGGGTGGATTGGTTCAAGTATACCTATCCGTCTTCAACCTTTCCGACACTTTTCATCTATCGCAGCGGTAAGTCCTGCCGCTCTTCGAATTCTCATCTTTCTTATTCCATTCAGGCGGCACTTTGTACGACCTTGCATTCCTCGAACTCTGGTACCACTTGCGCCTCGGCGGCTTAAGCCCCGATATGTTTATAGGCTCGGTGGACGGTGAGCCCGCTGACTTCTTGCGTCGGCGGGAGGAATTTGCTGGTGACCTTCGTGACTGGGACATTGCTCACGACCTAAACCACGCCGCTCACTCCAGCCGGCGGCTGTATTTCTACAACATCCTATCTCGAGTTTTACGCGAGTGGCGTACCCAGGATCGCTCGATCCATGCCCAGTGCGACGTCGACGCAGCTATCCTGCTCCATGATATCAGGCGACGGGACTCTAATGTTCCGACCGTCGTGCCCTTGGCCCAAGGCACGCGCCGCCAGACCTTCGAGCGGTAACCCAGGCTAGTAGCTTTTCCCCGTTAGGGTCAAATAAATCTCTTTGCCCGGTCGCAAGCCGTTATCGTGATGTCTGATTCCTTCTGAGCTTTTGGTCCGGCAGCCGGTGGTACTCACCCGTCGGCTATAGGTTCTACTTATAGCGGCCGGTGCCCAGTGAGTCCTTCGAGCGATGCCCGCCTTTTCTTTGGCAGCGACTTTTTACTCAGAACGCTTTAGGAGCTTCACCGGTCCCTCAGAGTACCAGCTCGTACTTCAAGCTCAGTTTGTGGGTCTTTCGTTCTTTCTCAGCGTTCACCCGCTGACGGGTGCCTCTTTTTAGCCGGAGTACGAATGCCAGTGCTGCCTCAAGAACTATCGCCATTGCATCTGGATTCAGTGGGGTGAAGCCTGCCTCAGCTGCATGTTCATAGGCCGCGCCGCCTTGTGCTGCTACACTAAGAAGTCCGTCTGGCAGGCCGAGAACAGCCGTCGTCGCGACACTCTCCTAGCCTCTCGGCCAGGTAAGTCTGCTTTCTATCTTTATACCGCTCAGCGGGGGTCTTAGTGAATTCTAGCTCCCTCCGCCGGACGGATCGCTCAGTTTGACTGGTACGCCCGGGCTGCCGGTGCCCGGCTCGACGAGAAGAGATACATTGACGTGCGTACTTGCACCATCCTCGCCGCCAGGTCCATGCTCGGCACCCTTGGGTTTGGCCAGCTACGCTTCTTGTACGGACTGTGGTTTGACGCGAAGGGGGCGGGCGTACGAAAGGAAATTGTAGATCTCCTCCGGGATAGGTTAGACGCTGTAGCCCTCCAGTCCGGCGCAAGGCTCCCGCCCGTCATGTTCATCGGGCCGTAAGCGTAGTAGGAAATATATTCCCACTGTCAAACGAACTTGCATCTTTAAAACTCTGTTTCAAGCTGCCCGATTAGGAAGGCTTCTTAGAAACCAAAGCTTCCTCGTGTTTTTGCCCAGCGGGAGCTCAGCACCTCGTTGGATATTCCACATGTATTGCGGATCTTCCGGGAGCATCGGGTGCAATGAGTCCCGCTGTCGATCTCTCTGTTTTTGGGTCTCCCGCCAGGTCTCAGAGAGATATTTAAGCTGGCGGGAAGGTCCCATTTGCTTCAGTCGTCTACTCATGTCTTTGCTGGAACATCCACTCTTCCCGAATGACCCCGTCGGCCCGCTCAGGGAGTACTATGTACGTTCCTGAACATTTTGCCTCGGGTAATTCCTCATCATTCGGCAGCCTGGCCGGGTATGCTCTGCGTGCCTCAACGCCCGTTCTCATTGCGAGTTTACTGAGTGGGGAGCGCCGTGCACCCGCTGTTACTTGCTGAAGCACAACTGCTCGTACACCCAGACCGCTGAGCTGGCCGATGAAATTGCTGCCCGCCGGCACCGTTTCAAAGAGGGTCCCGATCGTAAGTGACGACTTCTTTCTCATCTGTTGCGCCACAACTGATTCCCCGCTCGCTTCTAGCGGCTACGAAGGAACAGCTAGCTGCTTGGGACGTCCTTCATGAGGGGACCCTGGCGCAGTTCCCATTCTGGCAACAATACCATTCTGTAATCGTCGGGCGGAACGTCGCAGAGGCAGCCCAACGGCTGTCTTTTTACTTCGAGGCCCGCTTGGTTTTCCATCTTCTTCAGGAGGCCAAAACGGCTAATCTCCCGGCTGCGTATGTTGCTGTTATCCGCGAGCGGTTAGACGTTCTCGCCAATAATCTTTTCCTGGATCTTCCGGCTAGGATGCGGGCAGTGTAGATACAGGCACATGTACTTTCGGATAGTTCGTTCCGATAACACACGCTCCCGCCCCATGTGAGGCCTTGGAAACATTTATTTCTTGGTAAAGATGTGCCCGCTGCCCTCAAATGACGTGCTAGGTGACCCACCTCTCCCCCTTTCAGAAATCTCAACTGTCCCCAGTTGATCGATCAGAGGAAATTCAGGTTCCCCGGCAGCAAATTTTCGTGCCACGGAACGATCGGGTGCGTTTGAAATAATTTTCTGCGCCACCGGCGGGTGCATCTACCATAAATGGTAATCCAAGTTCGGCCGTTGACCAGATTTCGTCCAAATTATCATTACGGCGTTAATTACGGCCGCTCGAGTATAAGAAGCAGCGGGCGGACGGGTATACCCCCAGCCTCGTCTACTGTCTTTACTCTGCTTCCTCCAAAATGTCTCAAAACGATTACAACACCGTCAAAGCCGATTTCCTCAAGGCTATGGACGTTGCCGCCAACCTCGTCAAGTATTCGCCGCCCGAGTCTCGTAAAAACCAGCTCAAGGACGTCGCCGAGATTCTCGTAAGAGCCGCCGGCTACATTGACCAGTCTCGTTTTGTTAACATTATTCTTTCGTAGGCGCGCCTTCCCCCGCTCATGCCTTTCATTTTGGAAGACAAGAGCGCGGTTCTTCGTGAGGCAATCTTCACCTCGCGTGAATATTACCACTCCTTGTACGACCCGGATGGTAAACGGGACGTGACCTTCCCCGCTGGGTACGATGCCCTGCGGCGGATCACCAAGGCCATTCACGAAGACCGTTCCAAGAAGGCGATCCCGCCCATCTCCACCGTTTCTTCTTCCAAGGGGACCCGGGTCGGTTTCACTGACTTTTATTGCCGTGCTCACCATTGACTCACAACCATCCCCCGCTAGAAGAGTACTCGCGGGCGGTCTCAGGGTGAACCCGAGTCTGAGGACGAGGACGAAGGCACCGTTCGCGCTCCATCGCCCGCTCTCACCACCCTCGGTGCTGACGAGGTTCGTTCTTTCGTTTAACAGCTGGCCTGTGTAGAGCTGACGATTGACACTTCTATCATCGCCGTTGGGTGTTTGTTTACCCAGATGCTCGTTGACGATGAGCATGTCCCCGCTCCCAAGGCTCCCCCTACCGGTTCCAAGGCTAAATCAGCCATGGCGGGCAAGAAGGGTGCGCGCGCTGTAAGTCGCACGTTATTTCTGCTTTAGCTTCTGTCATTCATTTCAATCTTTCAGCATAGCCCGGCCCCCGCTAAGAAGGGCAAAGGCAACAAGCGCGCTCGCATCGACAACGTCCCGTTCCACGAGGACTCCTTCCTCACCAACGGTGAGTTTCCCGTCCATTGTTAGTGGTTTCCCGCTGAATGTTATTACAGCAACGGCTGAGTTTTACGCTTCGGCACCCGCTTCAGGTGCTGTTGTCGACGAGGCCGCTAGCGTCGTTGAGATGGGCACCGAGTTCATGAGCAACCACCTTGCCTTGCGCAAGCGGATGTACTTCATCATGGTCGAGCTGGCGGTCATCCACGAGAACCTTCGTAGTTCTCTGGCCCGGCGCGAGCAGCTCCTCGACGAAGGAGAGAAGATCTCGGCTCGCCTTCGCGACTTCCCCGAGTCTTCCTCTGCCGGCGTCGATGCTCATGTTCCCTGACTCGTTCCTAAAGAGTTCCCCCAGCGGGTCCCCCTTTCTTCAGAATCCTCGGTACTGGCTCAATCGTTTCGGACACCTCACGGCTCATCCTTCTGCTGGCCGCCACACACTCCCCGGGTGCGCAACCTGTTCGCAGCGCACTGGCGGGAGATGCAGACAATACAATTACTCAAGGACTTCGAATCCCGTTTCAAAATGTAACGTAGATATCGTAGCAGTAATTCATTTCCGCGCAGCGGCTTTCGTGGCAGAACGAGTCTTCCGTTTGAAAGGCAGCGGCTCATCCGTGTCAGGTTCCTCTTCCTCTTCTTCTTCCTCGGGCAAGGCCTCCTGCAGAGCCGGCTCTTCGTCAGCCGTCCCGCTGGGGGTTAACCTCACATTCCCGAATTGGAAGTCATCTCCAGAATAACCGTCTTCCTCCTGGACCATCTTTTCTAGCGTCTCTGCCGAGAGGTCGATTAAGTCGTGAATGTCAGCGGGCAGCTTGATAGAGCGCCGCTGCTCGAAGGGGACCACTCTGAACTGAGCAATCTTCGATTGAAAGACAGAGCCGTCCATCTCCGCTACGATATAACTTCCACCTTTCGTACGCCGGATGATAATTACTGGTCCCAGGTATCTGGCGGCCATCTTCGTATTCAGCGATTTCTCAACGGTCGTATTCCTGATGAGCACCAAGTCTCCCGGCTCGAAATGGTAATCTTCGATAGTATGTTTATGCGCTATCTCGTACCGGCGCAGATTCGCTCGTTTCTCGTCGGTGACCCGTTCCCTCATCTGTTCGACGTGAGTGGCGTGCTTAGCCAGAGCCTGGGCTCGATAGCCGATTAATTCAGCGGTCGTTAGAGTCCTGCCGGGCAGATGCACTAGCCAAGTCGCTTCTTCTATATCCAGCGGGAGGATTGGATGTGCGCCCGTTACCATAAAGTAGGGTGAACAGCCCGTTCCTCGTCGAATAGTGACCCGGTCAGCCCACAACATCTGCGGGAAGAACCAGTACCACTTGCTGGGATTCCCGCCAGTGGCTTTCCATAAGGATTGCCTCATCGAGAAGTGCCCATTTTCGACTTTCCCGTTGGCTTGAGAATTATACGGCGAAACTCTAATATTTCTTATGCCGTATTTAGACTCGAGGTAGGCCACGGCCGCTAGGAAGGCCGGCGCATTATCTGTCACCAGTTCCTCCGGGCAACCCCACCTACAAATCACATCTTCAAGTAAGAACAAGGCCAGCGTTCTGGCATTCTCGTTCTTTATCGGCCGCGCTTCTATGTAGCTGCTGAGAGAGCAGCGGGCGTCGACAATTTTATTGAAGCCGTTGGAAGGAGTACCAACGACCATCACGTCGACGTGTACCACTTGGAAGAGCGAAGGGGTATGAGTGACAACGGGCGGGATCTTTAATAGAGTCCTTTGCCTCAATTGACACAATTCGCAAGTCTTAATGTACCAAGTGACATCCCGCTCCATCTCAGGCCACCAGAAGCGCATTTCTATCAAGGATTTGGTAGCAAAGACGCCGCGATGAGCTAGGCTATCATGAGCCGCCCGCATCATATACATTCGGTGTTCTTTGTCCACCACCAACTGATGTGCGCTCCCCGTTGTGGATTTATGATAGAGTTTTCCATCTGCATCCTCGAAGAAGCCGGTGGCGAATCGCAGGAAGGCTTTATACTCTTTGTCGTTCATGCCATCCGGGCGAGCCAGGGTGTTCCGCCGCCATTCCTTCATGAGGAGCAGCCGCTCGTCCGCTAGCTTCGCCGCTACCGATCGTTGGTCTTCAGAATACGGTTCCCGCTTCGTCGGGTCGTACTTCAATTCGAGGTCAGGGATCAGCGGCTCGCCTGCTGGCTTGTCGTCCCCCTTTGACTGAGAGAAGACCTCGAAAATGTATTCTTTACTAAGGCGGGTGTAAGCCCACGCCTGTTCAGCGTCGTTTTCGAAGTCAGAGGCTGACTGAGCCTCATCTCCCGCCAATTCAGCTACCATATATCCACCTCGGGTGTCAATATCGTGCTTGAAATCCTCGAAATTCTTGAGAGGCGGCCAAGCACTACTTTCAGGATGAAGACCCGGCGGCTCGTTATTATCGAACTCGTCTTCTGGGTGATCATACTCTGGATCCCCCGGCTGAATACGCCGGCGGGAGAGTCCATCTGGCCCGAAAGTCTTGCCCGGTACATGCTTCAGAGTGAAATGAAACATTAAGATCTCCTCGATCCAGCGGTTGATCGTAGCGTTGGGTCCCATTCCCGGGTGATCCAACATGCCTTTGAGGTACTGAGCGTCGGTCTCGACGACCAGCTTGCGGCAGCCCAACAGCCAGTATTGCATGTGGTCTAGCGCCCTCTTCAAGCCAAACAATTCCCGCTTGGGCTGAGAATACCTCGACTCCCGTTCATTCAAAGGTATGGAGCTGAAGCGGGCATAGTACCGCTTATTTAGGTCCAAAGGATCCCGCTGGTACACATGCACTCCAACTCCAAGGTACGACGTATCAACCGCCAGCACCACTTCGGTGTCCCATTCATATCTTATAGGTCTAAGCGCGGGACATTCTCGCAAAGCCTTCTTCAGAACTTTCATGCAGGCGTCTTGGGGCGGGCCCCACTCGAATATGACTTCTTTCCGGGTGAGCTTCTGAATTGGTTCAGCTTTGACCGTGTAGTCTTGGATGAACATCCTCATAACGCCCACAGTTCCCAGAAAGGCTTTCACATCGTGGAAATCCTTCAGCGGGCCCCAACGCTCAATGACGCCGATTCTATCTTCATCCGGGCGCATGCCCTCGTATGAGCAGACATGGCCGACCACCTTAAAGGTTCCCCGGCAAATCTGCAACTTCTTCCCGCTTACAGTCGCCCCAGAATAGGCTAGCCGGGTAAGTACCCGGTTGCAGTCTACCAAGTGTAACCACACAAAGACCCTTATCAGCGGGTTCTCAGGGATGGTCTCGTACGTCCCGTCAGGCTTTTCGTATCGAGTGAAGCCGCCGGCGACAGGCACGTCATCTATATACGGCCGGGTAACCGCAGGAATTTCGTCTCGCAGGATGTAGGTTACGTCTTCGTGGAAGATCGGCACAGAGTTGGTCCAACCCTGCGGCAATCTTACCAATCGAAGCGCCCCAAACGGAGTTTGGAAGGTCGTGTAATCTCGAGATTCCGGGTCAATCAGCCGGTGGTTGTACCCAGAATAAAGATCAAACGTGGACCCACAAGCCCTTCCTGCGAAATGTTCGGCTAGATCCGCGGCGCCGGGAGGCACCCCAGAGTGCGCAATGGTTACCGCGTTCAGCGGCTCCAACGAATGCACTAACCGAATTGACTTCTTATCACTCTTCAGAACTCCAAAGTACTTCGTGCGGTACGAGCCGTTGGATGGTTCGTAGATATTGGCGTCGATACTCGCCCTAAGCACCTTGCAGACTTCTTCCAGTTGTCCCGGCGGGATGGGAATATTTCTTTCCACCCAGACCTTATGGTCTGCTTTCACCGGGAACTTGACTGGCGGGAAGAAATCCGTCCTGAAAGTTCCTCGTTCACTGTCATCCCATGCTACTGTATTTTCGTGTATAGATAACATGTGATGAACCAGCTTCATCTCTTCATCATTCAGGAACCCATCATTATGCAGTTCGTCCACTACCGCTTTCCTTTCCGCTGTGTACCTCCCTACGGGAACGAACTCTGGCGGGTGAGGGTCTAGCGGGACGAGATTCTGCAGCGGATCCCCAATGATATTTCTTTCTATCCTGAACTCGGGAGGGAGCGGCTCGAGGACCGGCTTTACTTTCAGCGCTACCGGCTTATATTTCTTCGAGAACACCTCCTTCACCTCGACTTCAGGCGGGTGATCCTCGGGAACGATTTCCTCCATCAACACCACTTTCGTTTCGTTGTGTTCGAACCCGGGCACCACCCAGTCGGCGTAGTCACAGCACTGACAGCGCTCCCCCGCTGAATGCCGAGACCGCTCCTGTTTGAGCGACTCAACATCGGCACCGGCTGTCATGAACACAGCGGCTGGGTCCTTCAGTTTCTCTCTGACTTTATCCGTTATATTAGCTACGATGGCTACATAGGATTCGCCGACGTTCTTTCCTTCTGTCAGCTGCTCATTATATTCCTGAAATAGCTGAGCAGCGGGTTTGTCATCAACTTCTGGCATGGCAGCCGCTAGGTAGGCCATTTTCGTCTCGGCCATCGAAAACCCCTCTTCTCCAGATTTCATCAAAGCGCAAATTCTAGGAACATTATTCTCGTCCAGTTCTATCTGAACCGCTAACTCTCCTTGATGGTTAATCAACTCCTCGAATTCTGAAAATTTTGTTCCTCTTCGCCGCTCGTCTGCGCAGCCGGTGGCGCATCGTTTTGTACGCGCCGCACCTGCCGCCGCTGACCCCTGGGGAAGGTAGGGACGACCACCCGCTTCGAAGTGGAGGGGTCGGTCAGAGTCAGGAACTGGTTCCCGTCAGAAGTATTTTTGATACCGCTGGCGGTCAGAATTTCGAAGGGCCGCCCCAGCAGCACTTTGTATGCCGGGTTCCGTATAACATGCACTTGTAGGTACACAGTCATATCGCCGAACCTGAAGGGGACGTTCCTCGCTAACCCGACTGACTTTTCGGTTTGCCCGTTGGCGCTCATCATGTGGATACAGTTATCGGGGTCCCAGCTGACTCCCAGCTCGGTGGCTACCGACAGGGCCATGGACACGATCTGTGATCCACCATCCAGAATGCATTCGACTTCGGCGGCTCCATGAATGAGCGGGAAGACCACTCTCAGGGCCGCTGATTCCCCAGCAGAAGCTTCGGAGATCGCGACGAAGATTTCTCTCACCGGCTCACCATCGGCTACCGACTGCCAATATTGCACTGCCGGGTCGACAGTGATGAGAGCTCCCGCTGGCATGAGTCCATCGGCCACTGTCGAGACCTGAACTAACGCTTCGTAAGGGAGGTCCTCCAAGGCTACGCTGGAGGACTCGTCATCTTCGTCGGCTTCTTTCTCTGCGTGGCTAATCAATTGCTCGAGGGTGACTCGAACAGCGGGCGAGACTCTCTTCTTCGAGAGCAACGCCTTAGCCTGACGCAGCAACTTCGGGCTGAGAGCGAACAGCCTCCCCAGCGGGAGTGCTATTTCCAGGTTTCCAAAGATCTCCTTTATCAAGGATTCGACCTCCTCATCTTCCTGGTCCTCTACGGGCGCCTTCAACTCGTAGTTCTTTTCGTTGGCCGCTGGCGGCGCATTTCCCGCCGGCCGAACTCTAGGTTCGTTGGGCCTTTTGGCTGGCTTGACCGGGGGAACGTTCCTATACGGAAGTTCCGGCGGCTGAGTGCCATTTTGTTCTTCTGTCTCCTCCCGCTCCTTTTCCTTGGTCTCAACGATCGCCGGCTGTGCTTCGACAGCGGGCTTTCGTATCGTCCTCGGTTTATAGGGCAACTTCGGCATCACAACTTCCATTTTCTTTCCTGCGGGCGGGCGTGCTTGTCGGTTCTCCGGGGGCTTATCCGCAGTGGGTTTCCCCTTGGCCCCCTTCCTCGAACTCTCTAAAAATGCTCACCTTCGACGCTGTTCCCCGTTCGGGAAGGACCAGCCCCGTTGGAAGAGCGAGAGTTCGCTGAGACAGCCGCCAGCAGAATCGCAACAGCGTTGGCGTCGAATTGCGGCGGGGGAGATTGGCTTTGATGAGCCACAAGGGGTGGTTGAACACCCCCTGAACCATGCGACTGGAGTTGCGTCACTTGCCGCTGGAGGTTTACTTGCTCAGCTCGCAAGGAAACCAATTCTTCTTCTCTCGGGTCATAGTAGAATTCCTCGTTCTGGCTGAACGCGGCTTGCGCGGCTTCCAGCTCCTGCTCGTCCATGTCAAGAACGGAGAGCTGAGCGAAGACAGACTGGTAGTTTTGCGCAGCGGCCGTGGGTTGGGCGGCCGGGCGGTACTCCTCTACCTGCTGCTTCTTGGACTTGTGCCCGTCTTTCGGGATTGGTATCCCATCGGGGAAACAGTCTCTGAACCCTACGACCTTCATCTTTCCACTCCCTATGTGGGCTTGCCGAATGAGACACTTATCTCTAAAGTGCCCGAACTTGTCGCAATAAAGACACCCCTGATCCGCCAGGTTCCCTTTGAATTGCACGGTTGGCATTCGCGGGAAAGACTGGGAGTCAGCGGCGCCTGGGACTCTGCCCGGTAGGGACTTATAGAAGGACTCCAACTCGGCCATCCTCTTCTTGGTCGCGGCGTCGATCTCTTTTAATTGGGAGGTCTGGTTATCCAGCCGCTCCATCATAGTGACGACCGACACCTTAATCGTCTCAAGAAGGGACTTGTTAGGGTCCTCCTCTTCTTTCTTTACCGTCACGTTTGGGTGAGGTAGTATGGATCGCCCGCTCGACGCCTTTCCAGACCCGCTGGCGTTCTTGGACTTGCTCGAGTACCCCCGGTCAGAGGCGCCAAAGAACTCAGAGTTAGCGGTCGAGCGTTTTGCGATCCTTTTAGCTTCGGTCATGACCTCGGCCAGCGTCCATGTGCGGACCTCTGGCTCGTCAGCAGCATCCCCGGCAGCGGGAGGTTTCCGCTCGAGGTTCTCCAGAATCCGTTCCTTGAACTCAGGACTCAACTTGGAGAAGAACATCGGGAGAGCCTCCCGGTGCGAAATTAATTTCGAATCGAGAAGCTTGTTCGCCTCGACGTTCATGACGCGCATTAGGCGCATGAGTTCGTCTTCATCGTCCCGGTCGATCCCCTCTTCCGTGAACTTACGAAGCTGCCGGTGCAATTTCTGCACAGAGCCCTTCTTTTGGTCGACTACGGACGGGTAATTTTCCAGGATTTCTTTCTTAAAGTCGTCGAACTTCTTAGAATACGAGGCGAATTGCCGCCACTCCTCGGCGGTTGCCTGAGCAGTATAGCGGCAGACAAACTCGTTCTTCTTATCATCCGGCGTCTCATCTAATTCCATCATACGCTCCACATGGTCCAGGAAACGAACGAGTTCCTCCGGCTCTTCCTCTTTGAAGAGCGGGGCGTTCCTGTCCCATGGTTCCGGCGCGCGCTTCTTTCCTCGAACGACAGGGTTGTTGTTGCCGTCGTCAGCCATCGGATTGTTTGAAGGAGTTGGTGAAGTGTTGAGTAGTGGTGAAGAGACAGACGAAAGAGTCGTTGACGACTGGGTAGCTGCACCGTCGGGCGTAACAGGTCTTGTGCCGGGCGGTTGAGTTGAGGTTTGTTGTTCCAGCGGAGCAGAGGGGCTCAACGACTGGGTTTGGCGGGTACGATAAGCGTGAGCTTGGGTTCGTCCGCGCAGAGAATAGAGTTCCCGGGCAAGAGCAACAGGCGGGCGGGAAGGATCGTCAGTCTCGAGTTCGAGAGCAGCGGCAGCGGCACGTAGGCTAGTGTTGGTTGACCGAGGTTTTGGTGGTGGTGCTCTAGCGGATCGTCCTTCTGAAGCCACGTCTCTTCCGAAACTAAATGGCAAAATCTTCTATAGCGGGCCTGGAGCTATTGGCTCAACGGGCGGGTGTATATTCTATTCTCGAGTCAACCGGCGGATGGTTCGTGCTAGGTTATAGCAGCGTCCACAAGCGATTTCTTTCGACTTGACACAAATAATCTGTCACCCCTCGCGGTGGGCTCCAGATGAAACGGTGCGTGTAGGTGTAGGCGTGAAATATACCGAAATATAAAATCACAAAATCTAATCCAATACGACGTGTGTGTGTGTGTGTTCGGGGTGGCGGGAGCACGTATCGTCCCTCAGAATACTTGTGCAAGCTTCAATCAATCAAGGTCGCTACGTTTGAGCGGGACGAACTACTAGATTGTCTAGCGAGAACGTAGCGGGCAAAACGATTCGCAACGGGAGAAGCGAAGAGTCACTCTTTCTGAGACTTCGAAATGAGAAATTCTGAGTCTAGCGGGGAGGGTCTCCGTGCCAATAGAAAAGCGTCGCCCGGTAGTGGATCGTCAACCGGCAAGAAGCTTTCTGGATGACAACCGGCGGGCAGAAGGCGCGGCTCAGCGGGACGGGGTTCTTATACGACCGGCGCGGCTCTGGCGAGAAGCGGGGCTCTTATGTCGATGGCGCGGACACTAACAGTGACCCGGGCAGTTACACCACTACGCGGCGGCGAGCTCGAACGGGGGTCTTGGTTATACCGCGGAACGGCTGGCACACGGGGCGTCGACGGCGCGGAATCAAGCTCGAACGGGGGTCTTGGTTATACCGCGGAACAGCAAGAAACGGGGCTTCGTATTTCAGGAGGGCTCGGGCTCAAAGGCTGGCGGGGCTCTCAAAGTTCTGGCGGCTCGGTATGCCACAAGTCTTTCCGTATCACTCGAGTCTCTCTCAGATATCAAGTCTAGTCTCTTTCAAAGTTCAATTCAAATTCTAGAGTCCGCTACAAACTGCCCTTGTCTACGGGTAGGTAATTGACTGAGTAACAAAAAGTACACCGGGAGATTAAATACATGCAGCGGGAGCAGAAGCAACCAAATAAAATCATGATGAGAGAGTGTCCAAGTTTGATGCCGCGCCCGCTGGGAACCAATGGTATATTCAGGATTGCAAGTCGTGAGTGAAAGGACTGCCTCCCGGAGAAAGTCCATGCGGGCGGGTGGGTATTGCGCCTTATTGCAGTGCAATGGCGTGCTGGTTGCCATGTCCCCGGGAGGGGACACGAAATTCTTCCTTCATAATATGGTCTTGCCGCTGGTCGAGTTGAAGTCGAAAAGGCTTCCCGCTGAGTAGTTAGTCAACGGCTCGACAGCGGTCAAGTTCGTCTCGTCTTCTATCTTCAGAACAGTCTAAGTTCCAGGGAAAATAGGGAGAGCCGAGTCGCGTTAGCGGCTCGCCACTCGCCGTTCGAGTTGTCCGCAATCAGCGGGAAATGCCCCCGGCAACTCGCCATGTCCTTCTCATCATTCTGACAGAGCCGTTGGCTGGATAGCCGCTGGCTCCGCGGTGCTCCCGCTGGCAGTCGGTTAAGTCCCGGCTGTCCGTAATCAGCCGGCGTGCTCGGGTAGAGCCTGCCGGTGATCCTGTTCGTCGGTAGAGTGGTGGCCGTCCTGAGTTCGAAGTTGAACTCAGTATGGTCCCCCGCTAGATCTTCTTCATGTTGGTCGGCGGGTGAGCGCCTAACCTCAGGGAGGTTGGTAGTTCCTCTTAGTCGCCTTCAGCACCTTGAGATAGTAGTTTCCCACTAAGTCTCTTGGCCCGGCAGTTTAGAAATAGTCAGCGGCAGAGTCTCGCACCCATGTTTAGGGAAACGTCGCTAAGCCGCTGCTACCCGTTGGTGTCCCACCAGCTTGTCGGCTATCCACAGCAATAAGATACTGCCCGCGAGGACGGGCATATCTTCTAGTATCCTAGCCTCACTTCTCCCGCTGATAGGTCTCGAAAATCGATAAATTCCGGGCATTTCATGCCTAGCCGCTGAGCGGCCCTATCACCGGGATTGACGCGTCCACCGCCATCGTAGACGCCACGGAAAGAGAAAGCACAACGGAGGGGGTGCGCCAGCACGTTGAACGTTGTGAAATAGAGTAGATATGATACCGTATTTGTCCTTCGGTAGAATCAAATCCAATTTTCTGCTTCAAAAGTGTGAAGCCCTCGCGGTGGGCTCCATTGTGATGCGGGTCGCCTTGCATCCAGTTCGCATGGCTTCACGGTATTGAAGCAGGACCTCCGAAGCAGCCACTACGGCGCTAGACGGTGTCCGTAGAGGAAGAGCGGAGGAGGAGGAGGTCGTCGTGAGTCGTAAGGCCGTTGTAACCCATCGGTAAGGGATTGTATGACCCTCAGTCGGGCTCCTGTGACCTAGGAGGCACGGGGAACAGTTATACGCATGTTCAGGCTAGCAACGGGTCCTGGGTGGTTAGCCTTCGGCGGTAGCGCCGCCGCTCGTTGAGATCCCTCTTAACCGTAGGACATGGTGGTCAGAGTTAAGCAAGATAATATTATGTGGTCGTGGGCAGCCACGGTTCGGATCGTGATCTGTTTGCACTTGTTTGTTCCTCAGTACTTCTCCAAAACCGGTGGTTTCTTGATCGCTGGGTCCGTTGAGGTCCACATTCCCCCCGGCACGGTAATTTTGTAACTTAACTTCATAGTAAATAGGCTTGGCTGTCCCCTGTTCAAAGATGAAGAAAATTCATGAGTATCACATCGTTTTATCGGCGCCTTACGCAGTAGCCATCAACGGTATTTTTCTCACCCCATAGAGCCACGAAAAAGACCGGAAAAAGTCTCATAAAATCAGAACCTAATGTTAAGACCGTGAGGAATGGGCGTGCAAAATCTCAAGAGGTTCGGGTGAATATTCGTAAAGTTAAAGTAAGTTTAACATAGCATCTAAATCAGCGATCATTGATCGTTCGTTTTCAGCGTCTCGCAAGGGCAAGTTCAGAGTGATAATACAATACATTCGTTGAGTACAAGTAAGAAATACACTGTATTAAGTAGAGCTTGTATTTTCACGTGGGATTGCAGCAGCGCGCCTGGCAGATATGCGGGAGATTTGATAAAATCAGTGAAACAATGTATAACATGAAAGCCATACCTCGAATCGGCGTCAGTAATGGCTTTGATCATGTCAGCTTTCTTGGATATATTTTTGAGTAGTGTTTTCTGTAGGGTTTCGTCTTTCCACAAGCTTCTACGGACGTCGAGTTGTTCCCGAAGGCACGGTCCAGGCTTTTTCTTGGTGGATTTTACCGGTAGAGTCTGCAGTTGGGCGGAATCAGTGATAATGACGATGGATTTGAGTCGTAGAATCTCTGCAGCAGCCTCAGCTTGCTTCGCAGCCTCTCTTTCACGTGCTTCTTGCGCAACCCGAGTTTTGAACGCGAGTAAATCGTCACGAAACTTCTTCATTTTACGGCTGGCGTCTTCGATCCGTGCCAGGCGCCTGACATAAACCTCGTCCTCCTCCGTGAGCATCGCCTCCACAAATGCTGCAGTGTTGTTACGGATGTACGTGGCTTCGGCGCTGAAATGCTTGACTGTGCCGTTTTTGTCCGTCAGATAAACACCCAAGCCGCCAAGAATAGATTCGTTAGCGTCGTTTGTCGGAGGGATATGGATCAGGAGTTGCTCGGCTGGAGTGAGGGTGTCAATAGCTCCGCCAGGCTCGAAATCGCGGGAAAACCGTTTCCATGCCGGAACGATTGATTCTAGGAAGCCTATCAGCAGGTTTTCAACGACGGGAATGAGGTCGGGATGTTCGTCGAGCCAGAACCACACCGAGTCCATTGCGAATTGGTCGGAAAATGGTTCCCCATCGAGCGTCGCCTCGGAAGAGATGCTAAGAGGGCTCAGGAGCAAGTCTGTATCAGCGATGATTTTTTCGATGTGGGTGATAATCTGCTGATGGAGAGGACCGAGGTGAATTTGATTGACGCCAGGCTTGCTGACCATTTTGAAGTAAGCGTCAGGTACCGCGTTCTTGTAAGCCGTCATTACGACAATCTCGCACATGGTTGGGAGGTCCTTCAAGCCCTTGAGTGCATTTTCCTCCATATGATTGAGTCCAGGCGTCGTTTTGGTGTCGCGGATGAGGGTGAAGAAGTCAATGTAGGCCGAGTGATACTTCAGAAGCTCGGCGGCTCCAGCCAGATGAGAGTTGTAACGATTATTGGACGTGTCGGGGAATTTCGCAGATGAGACTTCGCCGTCGATATCGAATTTGACTTTAGAGAAATAGAACCGATGAAAATCTTGGTGTCCACGTTTCTCGTCTCGATGCCGAAAGAGATCGCCGCAGATGCTGACTAGCTTATGCCCGCCTCGTTGGCTAGCCTTCATGGCGCGCTCAACCGCTGCCGAATCTGCTTCCTCGCCGAGAGCTATAGTCGCCGCGTTGTCTTTGTTGGCTAGAAGAACGGGAGGAGTGCGACCAAGAGTGTCCCAGACAGCCTGCATCCCCGCAACACCATATTTCGTGCAATTGTGGTCCTTGTGTTTGCAGCATCCAGCAACAATGAAGCGGGAGAGAGTGAGCCGTCGTTCCTCGGGCAAGGCATCAATAGTGGTGGATCCTACGTGGCGAGCAAGAGACTGGAGGGCTTCTTCCCGAAGGCTTGCCGGAATGGCGCTGTGGTAATTTTGATATAAGTATCCGAAGTGTTAAGCGAAAAAAAATTAACGCACCTGCGATCAAGGCCTTCAGGATCCTCGCTGATCTCGCATACCACCTCCCACAACGCGTCTTCTGCCTCGGACTCCGACATACCGGCAAGCTTTGCTTTTCCGAAGTCCGTTTCCAACACCTCCATCTTGCGCTCTTTCGTTTTTTGCGCCACCAAGCGAACATCGGCTGCGTGGTCGGAGTTATAGGCAACTGCCTTGCGCCATAAATCATCGGCCTCGTAGGTAATTCCTGCCTGTAAATCGCGCTTTCCGAGCGGGCTGTTTCGGTAGATGTCGACAATGGAACTATTGACAATATCCCATCCATTGAATTGAGTTTGAGCGGTGTGATCAAGGGCGTGCTCAACCTCGACAAGGCGGGTTGCAGGAGCCTCGGCAGGTGAATCAGGGTCGGTTGAATAGGTGGGGGCGGTGATGGTGATGTGGCGGCCCTCGTATTTGATATTGCGACGACTTGTGCCATCGCTGCTGAGAGTGACCGCTAAAATTTGGTGAATGTTAGCGCAAATTCAATTAGAATGAGCCTTACCTTTGGCACGCGCGAGTTCATATCCTAATTGCAACTTGGCTTTGATTCCGGCCTCTGTTATTACCCGGCCTACGGTTCGACGACTGATGGAATGTTTAACTTTCACTCCAAAAACCCGCCCGATCCGTGTAATGAGTCCACCTATCTTAGCCTGGGCACAGCCTGCACGGTGACAATTCAGAGCAAGAGAGCGGTAGAGCGTCGAATAGAAGTGCCGATGTCGGGTGATGAATACAGATTTTCGCTTTCCAATAATTCGAGTCTCCTTCAACGCCTGTTTTGCCCGTTTTTCTCGCATCTGTGTATTTTTTAGTCTTTGCTGAATCTGTTGTCGTTCTTTCGTCTGCTCGGCGATTTTGCGATTGAGTTGTTGAACAGTGAACAGAAGGCTCTCGAGGCGAAGCGATTGGGAGGATGATAAGCGATTGGTCTTGTCAGCGCGAAGGATAGCCTGCAGTAATTCGTCCTTCAATTGATCCATTTTGGTAGTCATTCGGGTTTTGTCTCGTTTGAGTCGATTGATACGCTGCTTCTGTTCCGAAATTGTTATAGCCTGATCCGAGATAGTGTTCGTAGCAATGGCGAGGCTGTTCTGCGTGGTAGAAAGCTGCTGTGCCGTCGTAGATTGAAGCTGTTCGAGGTTACGGACATGAGTAGCGAGAGCGAGGTTTTCCGTCTGGAAAGAGATATTAGAGGCTTGCAGGGAGGCAATAGACTGTTCTTGATTGTGAATTCGAGTCTCTAGAGCAGATATCTGTGCCCGTGCGCGTGTCGCAGTCTTTGGATGTGATGCAGCAGGGCTCCGTAGAATATTCTCTTTTACAGCATTCTGTGACTGCCAGCGAGCCTCGTTTAGACGGGAGAGAACTGCCAGCTGTTTTTCCGACCGGCGCTTGCCCATCCAGAGTGATAGAAGGGGAATAGAGGTGTAGAACGCGTTAGTCGCGCCAGCAACGCGTCAAGAGTGGAAATGAAAGTGGTGTGACAGTCACCATGTCACGCGAAATGATCTGTTCACAAGACCGTGTAGTATCATGCCGGATAGCCGGCGATTTTCCTCGCTCTAGGATTCGCTATTTTCCGTGGACCAAAACAATGTATTTCCTCTGAGGAATTGACTAGAATCACTTGATTGAACGAGATATGCTGAATTCCGCCCAAAAAATACAGCTATTTCAACGAAAAATCTGAAATTGGCAAAATCCTCCGAACAATATCATGTGTGACCTAAAGTGAGCCTATTACATGCGAAACCCGAATATTTGGTGGTTAGAGGCAGTGGATCCTGCAAGGCGAAGAACGCCCGAAAACGGAAACCATGTGCCCAAAGGAAATAAACAAGGACAAACAGATCACTGATCAAACCGTGGCTGCCCACGACCATATTATGTAATAGTTGACAAGCGGAATGTAAGGTAGCAAGCGTGTAAGTAAGTAAATATAATATAGCCGTATCACAGCCTCTGTCAATGCATGCTCATTCGACGGAAAATAGGCGTTCTGCGGGAATCCTGCTTCGGTATCGAATGGGTCGACGGGTGCACGAAGGTGAAGGCAGCGCAAGCTCGCTGGAAGCTGGGCCAAAATGGGATCACCGGGAAGTATATTTCCTAGAGTAGCGGTCGAAAGCAGGTGACAAGAAGTGAGAGCAGATTGAGAGTTCGAGTCCCCCAGATGATATGACGGAAACACCGGGGCGACGCGGTCAGGAGGTACCTCTGCAGTATAGAGAACTTGGAGGTCGCGAAGCGAGGGCATTTTGGATACAAGGTGGGAGAGTGTGATGTACGGAGTTGGTTTATGCTCCGTAATCGCAAATGTACGGATGTGCGACCATTGGAGCGAGGGGAATGCCTGCGATATCAAGTCCCCAGAGATTCGCAGCTCGCTGAGGCGACTGCTCACGGCTCCGAGAAGGGAGTGAACGTTGTTGGCTTGTTTGATACGATCTACATCTTTCTGACCAGCAACAGCCTTGAATCCGCAAATTGAGATTACCAGAGTCTCCAGGCATGGAAAGGGAAGCGTGCAACTTGAAGAGGGAAACTCTCCGTCGAAACGTGCTTGAAAGATCTCAAGGCGCAATAAGGCAGGGGCAAACGAAAGCGCCTGCAGGAGACTCGAAGGGATAGAAGCTTTGAGACGGATCGTGGCTTTGACTAGCGACAGCATCGCTGGGAGCGAACGGATGGTTTCCAAGGATAACTCGAGTTTTCTCGAAGTCCGACCTGTACAATCCCTGAGATTGACGATTCTGTGAAGATAGCTCAGGTATTGCACAGATGTGGAGTAGTACACTTACTTGATGTAGGGCCATATTGATTCCGGCCAAACCCTCCCGCGCGAGGTCTCCCAATTATAAACCTCACGGAATATCCATAGTTTGAGCGCGTAAATGCCGGCAGGAGAGAGACACCGCGAACAGAAACTCTCCTTGGCATCTTTCATAGTCGAATCGGGCATATCCACCTTGGGGCCCACCGAATTTGCGATGTATGTCGACCAGCCAAGCATCGTACAGGAGCTGAAATATCAAGTCCAAAACGTCGGGCGGCAAGGTAGTGAGATTTGCAGCCTCCTCTTCTGTGGAGAGCAGCCCCACCAGCGTCGAGGCCATGCGGTTTGGGTTAAGTGGATCGCGATGTGACGGTCACTTAACATCATCTACACCACGAGTTTTGTTAGCCGTGAGATGTGAGCGGGAGGTAGAAGACTACGAGTTTCATTCAATGCTCGTCAATATAGCTATGCTTCGGTTTCAGAGGGAAAAAAGGGGAGAATCACACCTACCATCCGTAAATGATTAAAAAATGTGGTCAAACGAAGAAATGAGTTCCGTAACAAAAGTTACAAAACCATTTATCAGGGTTTTCTCCGAGTCAAGAAATACTGCGGGGTGCTTGTAATGAATCGTTGTACCAGAACGTCCAAGCCTGGGCCTGCGCAATGCGTCCCAATTCGTCTTCGTATCGAACTTCAAGTGAAAATGTACAATTTCAGAGCTCGATCCATCAGGTAACTGTTTGAATTCACCTTTCAATTAAGAAAACAGCAGCAAGGCACGTTAGAGCGGGGTTCCTATGTAATGTTTGCCAGCGACCGTTGAAACCTGAGCGACTGCATAAATATCCACGCGTCGAGGTGGTGGTTCGGGTTAGAGAGCAGCACCGGCTGCCCGGGCCGAGCGTATGCAAGAGGTTAGGGTTAGCCCACCTGGCTCCTCGTCATTAACAACGACAACGACCGCGAAGGCGAGCGATTGCACGCACCGTCAACACTACAGAAGCACTCTGCGGCCTCCAACACCGTCCCGGGTCTTGAAGTCTCATGATTTCACATCTCTTTTCGGGACAAAGATCTGAAGAAACAAAGGATTCCGATTCATGTGACATTCAGCTTGCATTCAGCGATACCTGGGCTAGAGCTCCTTGTCAAGACTGATAGGCCTCGAAGGCTATCTACTCCGACCCCATGTAACTCGAGTCCCCCAGATCACCGCTTTTCTGCGGTAGAGTTGCGTTCCTCAAGTTTCTGCTCAGAGGCTAATAATTAGGGTTTGTAGGTCAAGAAATCGCTTTTTTTTCTTGCATATTGTATACGTGCATTGTACGCGGCTTCAGCGATACGCGAATATCGTTGGACTCATTGACTCTATCTGAGAATGGTCAGTGTACCTTCATCCATCCCGAAGTAACCATTCTCGTTCTCACAAGCGTCTCGCGATTGTAGCCTGTCTATGCTACGAGTGCCCGCACCCGTATCCTTGATATCGCCGGTCCATCTGAGCCTGTATTTCCGGGATTGAGGGGTTGTTTCTGAGACCCCGACTTCTGGACGGGGTTGCTTCATCTCGATAGGGTCGGCGCGAGCACGAGGCATCGCTGGTGGGTTCTTACAACCTTTTCCCTCCGTCACGGTTCAAGCTTACACGCTTGTCAGCAGATTCATGCCGCGCATCTTCCTCCGATAATCGTCTCTCTTCGCGGTCTCCCTATATACCTCCCTTCCCATACTCGCTACTTCTCCCGTCGTCTGTATATCCCCCATTTTTCCCCTCTTCCGGCATCAATACGAGAGCTCGGGATCCTCGACCTCGACCTCATCCCATTGCCTCACCTTCACCTTCTCATTCATATAATTTCGTGTTACCCACTTATTTGCGTTACCCCTCTTTTCCTTCATATTTTCCTCCCTTGCTCGCCCCGCTTGAATTGTTCATGAATGACTTTGCTTACTATACTCACCTTCCCCTTCTTCGTCGATATCCTCTCTTCCCGAATGGTGTGTATAGCGACACTCGTGTCGATCCTCCGCTCGACCTCGCCACCGTCTACGTCGTCTTTCGTATTGACGTCATGCACAACGCGCGCTGACACCGACGCAGCCGCTACGCCTCTTCGCCGTCGCCGCAGCGGAGTTCCCTTGCGCGGAGAAGGACAAAGTCACGACGATATCATCCCTTGGCGGCACCTTTCACCCCCAAGGCATTCATGCATTCTCTAACATCGTTCCGATGCTCTTGAACTCCATGCCTGTCGTGTGCGCGACGCCCCTTCGGTCCACACCGCCGTATCGTCTGGACTTCCCCTCACCACCCAACGGTGCACCCGTGTCTTTGGAGGACATATCTTCCGCACCTGCATCCCATTTCCCTTCACCGCTCAACCGCGCCATCGGTATCCCGTCCGACGCCTTCAGCCTCGCCCCACCCAGGGTCTCCGACCCGCCTTGTGCTCGTCGTGGGTATTCTCGTTCTTTCGGGCACACGCACCAGCAGCATACCTCCCAGAGTATGAACTCCTTTCGTACAGTGCGGAAGGCTTGTCTGCCGATGATGGCGGTCTTGAGTGTCTGCCGATGATGGCGGTCTTGAGTTTTAGAGAGCGGCGCGTGGTAGTGGAGGGGGAGAATGCAGTGATTCGTCAAGAGGAGGTTGGGACCGCATGCGGGGATGTTTGGGGAAGGGAAAAGGATGGAGGAGAGTACGAGGCTGGAGGTGTGCATGAGGACGCGGGCGACGATGGGCGAAGGAAGGGTGTATGCTCGAGTGGGGGTGCTGCTCCAACGACGCAGAGTATGCGGTCCTCGAGCTTTGATCTGGTCTGTTGGGTTGGCGACGCAGATGTCAGGCAGCGGCGCGTGACGGGGCAAGAGCTGCCGGTTTTGGCGGTACGGAGGAAAGGGGGGGAGAGTTTGTGATGCAGTCGGCGAAGATATCGAGTACGTGGCGGCGGCGAAAGCCCCGCCCCACCCGTGCTCGTCCTGCACGTAGACCCTACCCTATCACTACTCCTTCGCTCCTCATTCGTCCCGTCACGGTGACGGGCCTATCGCTCTATCGCTTTACCTCGCTCTACGGGTCCAGATGGCTCAAAAACTCTATGCTACTACGTCAGGACTTTGTAGGCCCCTCCGTGACTCTCACTTCACCGAATCTGAGTGCTCGTAATTTTTCCAGTCTGAAGAGTACATATATATAATACATTATCGTACGGCTTTCTCCAAAAGCGAAATCTCTACTTACACAATTCGGACCTTTCAATCCCAAGTCGGCAGCATAAACACGTAGTGGTCAATAGAGTACCTATGTTACGAGTACTTATGTAATCGTTCCTTTAATCTCAGCTTCACGCTTTTCGTCCATTTGTCGCCATCTATCGGAGAAAGAAAACCACCTGGGTTAGGGTTAGAATCATTACAAAGTTTTGTATTGGATCTTAACTTTTTGAAGCGTTCTTAACAGTTTGTGACCGTGAGACTTTCTGCTTACCAAATGAAATTCCACACGCATGGGTTCGACTCCCGGAGCAGTCTTTCCTTTTTGCCTCACAGGCGGCCACAATTTGTTGGATGGTATTTTCTATTGTACTGTTCAATATGTACTTAGTTTCAGGATTCATGAAGATAAATGCGAGCAGCTAGGACTGTGAACTCTGTTCAAAGCTTTCACATTTGTTGGGCCGGTACGAAATGATCTTTGCCATTGGGCTTGGGCAAGCCTTATTTCAGTCAGCCAATCCATCGCCCGACAGATTTGTATTATATATAGTATAGGATAAATGGAGAGAGTTAAAGATAGCCTCTGAATTCAGTAAATAATGAACTCAAGATTGTTCCGGCCGGGACTTGTCACTTCATGCAAAACAATATTTCGGGGATCTCGGCGATGGATTTGAGATACAGTTCAGCAACACAACAAGCGGAATTGAAGTTCGAGGTGTTCGGTCACAATATCGCCGAGTGCGAGAAGTGTCTTCATGAAGACAAAGCAATATTTTGCAATTTTGAGCCGGAAGGGAGGTGGGCGCCACATCAGTTCGAGTGCCAGTGAGTAGATAAATTTTGTGAGAACTTGGTGAGAACTCAAACTATTCCTGGACCGAGTTAGAAGTTATTCTTAGTCGAGCTCTTCGTCATCGACGCTGAGGACAAGTTAAAAAAGTCGATGGGTTGATCCCATCTCTGATGAGATCTCGCGGTCATGCTTTTTGCGACGTTGCTTGTCCCCTTCGTCACTGCCCACGTCGTTCTCGACGTTTCTACAGCCTGGACTTGCTTATTCCCACTCCAGTTGAAATATTTGCCAAACTGTGCCCGACAACGCACTTTTTCTGGTTCTCTGGAGCTGATTTTAAGCGATTTCAAGTGG
The DNA here is from genome assembly GCA_037176885.1 of Favolaschia claudopus. Taxonomy (NCBI): domain Eukaryota; kingdom Fungi; phylum Basidiomycota; class Agaricomycetes; order Agaricales; family Mycenaceae; genus Favolaschia; species Favolaschia claudopus. The sequence continues at coordinate 203,955 of JAWWNJ010000104.1, forward strand.
ACGTTGATACAGCGGTAGCTAGCGTTGTACGTACGTCGTGGGGGTTAATGAGGGCTTGCTAGGAAGGCGTAGCGACCACTCCAGGAAGATGTTGAGAGTACTATCTTTCTTGAATGGTTTCCTTGCTGGGAAAACGCTCTCTCGGTATGCTCCGCACTTTCCCCTGATCTCTCCTTGGGTTGACTGTGCTATTGTCTTCTCTTCATCTTCAGTGATAGGAGCTCATCTTCCGCGACATGAATCACGCCCACTTTTCGAGCCTACGGTATCGCTTACGCAGCTTTTCTGAACGCGCGTCAACGTCCTTGGTTCACCTCTCTGAGTTTACATGGCAACATACCTATGTTTACCTGGCATTGTCTTATTCATTGATACTGGTATTCTTTTTTTTAACAGTACTGCCCGCCATCGCGTTGCCCATCGTTCCCTCCCTGGCCGCACAAGCTTGCAGACCCATCCGTACTTGCGCTCCAGCGTAGAACGGGATGCATCGTTTTCTTTCTTCCTCTCCGACCAGTATGCTTTCAAATTTATACGAGGGCGACGAAGATTTAAATACAGCGGTACACATCTTTACTTGTATCTTTGACCGACGCGTGCTGACATGCTCACCAGCTCTTTGTTCGAGTTTGATCCATTGCTTGAAATGGCGGTCAAGGAGACTCCGTGCGTGCAAGCGGACTGGGAGCTCAAGACGTGCGTGTTGGTAGATGCACAAAAGAAGGGGATGAATTGAGCATAAGTGTGAGCAGAAGATTACCATAATTATGTCGGCTCTCGTTTCATTTCCGCCTTTCTCTCACTCGTGCGCGTTATCGGCGTCGACACTCCTCTCCTTATTCAGTAAGCTCAACTCTCCTGCTCCTTTGCCGACTGAGGCCTCACCCCGCGATTTCGCTTAAGTGCGCCCCAGCCCTACGCCCCCGTACATTTGCAGCGGAGGCGCAGCTCGTGGATCCATCCGCTTTGAGTTTCGACCACGCGTTGAATCAATCAATTGATCAGACGCGGTGTGGTGCGGGAGGGTCGACCCTGGGGGAGACGAGGGTGTAGAGGAAGAGGTGTGAGGCGAGGAGTGTATGAAGATGTTTTCGTCTCTTGTCATCTCGTTCTTGGATTGGTGCTGATCTTACTGTGTTCATTTGCAGATTAGCGTTGGGACTCGCCGCGGTGGCCATATATTAGTACTGGGAGCAGCGTTGATTATACACGGAAAGATATGTACGTATCCTGCTCGCTTGTAGACAGTGTCTACATAGGCTACTTCGTTTCTTGCCAACAACAACAGATCAAGTCGCGAGTCGCGACTCACCTACGTAATTAAGTTTCCAAGCGCAAACCAGATAATTTGTGTTTGCTGAAAACAAACATAAGTACGAGTTTTGCCGCGCGCAGCGACGGCCCTCTACCCCCAAGTGAATTTTCAGACCTCCGGAAAGAGGTCAAACAAGAAAACTCCCACGCCGCTCCGTCCTTATTCTTTTACTTCAACCTACTTCAACGCAACTCAACGGCCCAGCGATCCCTCTTATTCTGCTCCTCATCCCCCGACTCACCCTGTTACCTGTCATGCTGAAGTCCTTGGAATTGGATCGCGCTTTGCTGGTCGGAAACGACGCCCAAATTCTCGACATCGAGGCTCAGATATCGGAACTTCAGGCGCAGATATCGGCGCTTGAAGCCGCAATCTCAACGCTACACGCAGAGAGGCATTCCGCCCAGCAGAATCTAGATTCATACAAATATCCAGTTTTGACTTTGCCCAACGAAATCATTGGGGAAATCTTCCTGGATTTCTTACCGCCTTATCCAGAGCCCCCGCCGCTTCTCGGGGAAGATTCTCCAACCATTCTAACCCATATCTGCCACCAATGGCGAGAGATAGCTCTCGCCACCCCTGCGCTGTGGAGGTCCATTGATCTGAGGGATGTGTCTGTGGAAGCGGCCACGTCGTTGGCGTGCTCATGGTTAGAAAGGTCTGGCTTTTTGCCGCTGTCCCTTCACGCGACCGACCGCCAGGATGTATTCTCCGTCTTCCCGGTCTTCATCCCTCATCGTGCTCGCTGGGAGCACCTAGACCTGAGATTCCGAGATCCACAGCACTTGCAAGTATTAGATGGACCATCCCCACTCCTCCAGACCCTGTGGGTACTCCTCCTCGATACAGGTCTCTCCAACCCCTTAATCCTCCGTGACTTCCCCCTTCTACACACTGTTGCTCTCGACGATTATGGGACACCCAGCCTGACTTTACCCTGGTCGCAATTAACCTGCCTCTCCCTGAGAAGTATATACCCCGAGGAGTGCATCTCCGTCCTCCGACAAACGCAGACCCTCGTCACCTGTAACCTCAAAATATGGTTTAAACCATTCTTTGCGGACCAACACGTCGACGTTGCATTGCTGCATTTGGAAAATTTGGTCTTGGAGCGTTGCAGCGATAAGTGTGCGGAGTTCGTTCCGCTACTCATCACCCCTTCTCTCCGTCGCCTCGAACTCTACGAAGGTTACCTTCACTGGCCTGATCAACTCGACCGTATTGCCGCACTGAAATCCTTCATATTGAAATCTAGATGTATGCTTAACGATTTGCGCATCACCAAAGCATCAGTTACCCAGGATGTGTATCGCACCGCGTTTCCTTCGATCCCGTCTATCCAAGTCTTTTAACTTAAATGGCACTATAAACACATTCACAGAGTATCTATGTACATTTTCAGAGAATCTGATGAAACTTAAAGTGCGGAAGCCTCTCGTTATCAAATTGAAGGCTGGTAGAATCAAAGGTATTCAGAATGAAACGAGTGCGCGGCAAAATGTGAATGAGGTATGCACTTCCAGTCATACACCAATCATTGAATCGGCATAAACAGCGGACGTTTAGGGCTGTAACATACTTATCAGTGCCCTTGACAACTGCCACGACGACCAACCTCTCACTTAGTCTCCGCTCTCGACCTTGGCACATCCTCTTCCCATTAACAGTGCCCTCAGGCTGTAGACTATCTGCCTTCCTGGCTCGTAGCCATGCTTGATTCCTTGGAAGCCGACCGCGCTTTCGTGGGGAAAGCAAACTCCGAAATCTTCGATCTTGAAGCCCAAATATCCGCCCTACGAATCACAATTTCCGAGCTCAACGCAGCGAAAGGACCTGCGGAGCAGCGTCTTGATGCGTACAAGTATCCTGTCATGACGCTACCCAACGAAATCATTGCGGAAATCTTCCTTCACTTCTTACCGCCATACCCCGACGCCCCGCCGCTTGTCGGGTTACATTCCCCGATCTCTCCCACCCATATTTGTCGCCAATGGCGCGAAATCGCTCTGACAAATCCCGCCTTATGGAGCGCGGTCGATTTGACTCGTCGTAAAGGCAGATTAAGCGTAAAAGGAGCGATCTGGTTCGCTGAAATGTGGTGGCAGAGATCCACTCCTTGTCCGCTTTCCATACACGCAATTGCAAGCGACTACTGTGACGGTTTCCTTATCTTCTCGACTGCCCTCCCCCATCGCGCGCGCTGGCAACACCTCGCATTGGATCTTGATCTCAGGGATGACGCAGACGTGCGGAATGCATTAGAAGGGCCCATGCCGCTACTCCGCACTTTAAAGATTCTCGTTCGCGCAGCTTCCTCCAGTCCCCTCACCCTGCAAAGCGAAGATGTCCCCCTGCTTCAATCGGCCACTTTGGATGATGCTGGCATCCGAAGCTTCATTCTGCCTTGGGCGCAATTAACGTCCCTCACGTTGACGCCTATACACTCAGGACGCTGCGTACCGATGTTACTGCAGGCTACGTACCTTGTGAGCCTCACAATGGATCTCATCTTCCCGTACCTAGACGGCGATGTCCCAGAAAACCCCTCTATCACGGAATTGACGTTACCGCGTCTCGAAAGTCTGGTTTTTCTTCCGACCAGCGACCCGGATACGAAGTTTCTTCTGCTTCTCGACACTCCCGCTCTCCGCTGCTTGACACTACCACAAAGCATGCTTGGGTGGCCAAGTTCCGAGTCCACCTACATCGGGACACTCAAAGCATTCATGTCAAAGTGCAGATCGCCGCTCGAAGAGCTGCGCATTTTCATGCCAACCATTCCCGAGCATGCCTACCGAGTTGCTTTCCCCTTGATCCCTTCAATCCTGTATTCTTGAAGAGATCGGGATTTGGGATTCTACGCCCGGCGATATTCATCGAGCCAATATCCAGGGCGACTCTCGTCTCAATTCTAGCCATACAATCTGAACGATGTAGTCAGGTCGTGTAGCAATTGAAAGACGTACTACAAAGGAACGAGTCAAGATGAAAGAACAAGCGTCCATGTGAGTCAAAAGCGAGTCCATGGAGACTGTGAATCTCCAAGTGAAGTAGGTATATGTGGTGATACTGAAGCGCAAATGATCCGTAATCCCACTCCCGAAAAAGCTTCCAAGCTCCATATCTACCATCTCCCTGATCTACTTGAGCGGGATGCCATTTGACTCCACAAAAGAGGAATATCAGCTCGAACTGGGGCCGGAGACCCGTCTCCGACCTTCCACCGCGACCACCGCCACTGGTACATAGTGGGTAGCCTTGGCAATCATCGGAAGAGCCCCCCGCGCGCGCCCGACCTCCAAACATCATCGGCCGCCCTGGAAGAGCAGTGAGATGACAGGGAGATAGAGAGTTAAGATACGGGTGAGCAAGGGCCGAGAGCACGCGCAGCACTGGTCGAAAGTAGCGTCCCGCATTCGCGCAGTAGTCAAAGATACTCGTATTGGCCACCCGCCCCACCACTGCAGCAACGCTAACGCCCGCAAGATGAAAGCGGACAGCGTCGGAGGAGACGGCAAGCCCGTACAATGGGGAAGATAAGGCCGTGCGCAGCGCTGAGGGAGGCCATTGCTTTGTAGATGCACGAATAGAGAGGAGACCGCCTGTCATTGCGATGGAATCCCTAGAATGACTTTTGAAGAACCCAGCGGTACGCTAAGATTATGCAGACATTGTCCGCCTTCCACCACCGAAGCGATATTCGGACGGGTCCAGGAGAACGACAAGCCAGCACGGCATGCTGAGCGAGGTTGTAGCCTTGCGGGTGCATGCATGGAAAGGTCGGAAGGCGCTCCTGCGTTCTCGGTGTTACCGCCAGTTCTCGAGCAGCGCAGCGGCACTGGTACAGAGACATTCGATCCGAAAGCTTTATCCCCAGTGGCCCGCCGACCGAGACGGTGAGGAGGAGAGATGTGACGGGAGACGGAGACGACATGGGGAGACGTCGCGTCGCCCGGCAATCCCTACATCGTCGTCGATCCAGGGGCAGACATTTTGCTGTAGGCGGCACCGACCAGAGCCCCACCTTGCCCTCGCGTCCGAGAGCGTGATCGCGAGACCCCTACGAACGTAGATATTCGTGATGAGCTCGAGCAGCGACTGGTATTTGCTGGGTCAGATATACGCGACATCGCTGGATACCGGAAGCCTGTAGATAACGAGCGTCAGCATGAAATGATAAAAAGCGAGGGAAAAGGGTGCAGGCTGCTTGGGGGAGAAGAGGGCAGTTTGTGTGATGAGACGCATCGCAGGCCCCGATGTTCCAGAAGCGAAAGACACTACGAGAAAGGAGGAGATACTCACCAAGTATTCGAAGCGCATGCACACACCCCCGCCTCTAGCCTCGTGGGCCGATAGATGCACACCACAGATCAGGAGCGTGGTAGCTGCGGAGACGAAGTCCCGCTAACCAGCTTGATTCTCTGCAGCCTGGTCTCGAGGCAGCTTGAGCAATGTCGAGCCGGTCCGAATTAGAAACGAGACAGATGAATAGCTGGAGAGGAACGCGGAGTTCGGTAGGGGACATTGCGATAAGATGGATGTAGGAGAGGCCGTCAGGACTCAGGAGGTGCGTGTCAAATGCCGCAACAAGTCGGAGCTCTAGCTCGACACGAGACGGGCAGGGGATGGGGGCGCCGACGATAGAGTCGGAGCGAGATCCATATACTTGAGAGCTAAACTTGAAGAATAAGGGTAAACGAGGCCGCTAGGGGAAATCCCCAGCGGCAATGCGAAATACGAGAGTGTCAATACGAAGGCGACGACTTCGTATCATGCGAGACGCAAGATCGTTTTGCGCGTACTGCGATTATCGTCGTCAATCTCGATTCCATGAAGAAAGCAGAGAGGAAAAACCCACCGATTTCGATTCCGAAGGATGGTGCATAGCAGCTTCATTGAGGGGAGGCGGCGGGCCGACAGTATCGACGATCTCCGGTATATATTTGCGCGCGTGCATGTGTATCCAGCTCGCGCGCCGCATCTGACCAGACGACAGCCAGAATCGACTGATCTAGTCCTCGCGGCACCGTCGAAACTGCGGCGGCGTGCGCCGTACGCCGTTAAATCATATCTTTCTGTTCGTCGGTTGTAAGACACTTGGGGGAGAAAGAATCAAATCTGTAAAGCAAATTCGTCAGCCAAAGGAATTCAGAGACTTGGGGTGTAGGGAACGAGGATCGGAAAGGGAAATACAGACGTCACGATAATATTGAAGGGAGAGGAGCGGAGAGGTTCGAGATAGAGTGCAAGATAAATATGGGACATGAAAGGGCTAGATAGTGCGGAAAGAAGAACGGGGGAAAAGACGTCTGGTCTTAATGAAACTGGGACGAAGATTCAGAGTGGGAAAATTGAATGCTTTCCGTGAAGGGCACGATGAACGAGGGACGCAGGGATATATACATTCAGGTAGAGTGGAAGGATCAAAGACCCACCTTTTACTCTGGAATGCGCTTGACATCAATCAAAAGATAATGCTCGATGTGCATGGCATGATGGTGCAAAGGCTGGGAGAAGAGTTAGCGCAAGGCGTCGCTAAAGAGACGGACGAAACGCACTGACATACATTACGGGGCTAAACTGGAAACCAACTCGACAACCCCGCCAGTTCCGAAGGCCTGTTGAAGTATACTTCGCCACTCCCTACTTGTGTTATCGGCCGCGTTGTGTATCCAGCTATAAGTGTAAGGCCTTGAAAACTGTTGACTGTAGATTTCCTTACAGAAGATGGCATCTGAAGTCTTTTACAAAAGAGCTGAGGATGGCCCCCAGTTTTTACGCTCGGTCAACGCCGTAGCCAAAGAGGGTAGGTAGTCGGGCAGACGATAGTCGTTCTGCCCTTAGTGTTGTGCTCGCTGTTCTCGACGACGTCGAGCATGATTGACGGAAAGAACAAGTGGTCGAATTAGGGTTAGGGTTGATCAACCTCACTGCCAACGCCGTCGCGCTGAGTAAACTTCACGATTATTGCCACAGTCAAGACTTCAGGCGCTTGCTTGACAACTCTTGTCGTCGTCGTAGTTCCATGCTCGACTTCTTAGCGGCGGATCGCGCTTTCTTAGCAGGATACGACGCGGAAATCCAAGCACTTGAGAGCCACTTGAGGCACAAGTAGCAGCTATAAAGAGCTCGATTCCCTTGCTACGTGCAGCTCGGAGAACCGCGCGGCAACGCCTACGCTCTTACCAGTACCCAGTTCTGACTCTGCCCAACGAAATGATCGCGGAGATCTTTCTTCGCTTCTTGCCACTTTACCCAGACGTGCAGCCACTTCTCGGCGATTTTTCACCCATGCGTCTCACGCATATTTGTCGCCAATGGCGTGACATTGCGTGCAGTACACCTCAACTCTGGACAGCCATCGATCTGGATCCTAGGAATGTCGACACTCTGCCCATTATTTTGGCTGTCTCGGTAACCCAGACTTTCGGATGTGACCGCTATCTTATCTGTGCTCGGACTGATCCGGCGGAGTTTCAATAAATGATAAGAGAAAGTTGGAGCGCGATCACATCCGAAAGTCTGGGGCATTTGGTATAGCAACACCCCCCATCCCGTCACAACCCATTTCCTCCCCGCACTTTCTTGCTTGCTCCCCGGGATACTACTTGTTCATGTACTTCATGGTCTTCCCAACTGCCCTACCCTTTTTCCTCTTTTCTTTTGGAGCTTTTGAGCCCGTTCTGGAGCGTTGAAAATGACAGCTGTTTTGGCTGTCCCACTGCCGATCTCGCCCAATTTGAGTCAAAATAAAAGTTGAAGAAAGCAACACACCATACCGAAGGTCGCCATTATTCATTTTTACAAAAATTGAGGCCTCTTGAGTGTGCTGGGGCAGCATGAACGGTCATTTTGAAGGAGCGTGACATTGAAAGTGTGACGGGATGGCGGGTGTTACGCTACCAAATGCCCCAGACGTTATAGCGTGATCGTTGTCTCATATTCTCTTATCATTTATTGAAACTCCGCCGGATCAATCCGAGTGAGATAAGATATGAATCCCGCCCTCAAGCAATTCACAGGTCACGCTATAACGTCTGGGTTACCGAGACAGTATTTTGGAGGGAACTCTCGCGTTGACTGGTCTGTGGGTGTCAAGGTCCGGACAGTGCCCGCTTTCCAATGTTCCATTAGTATGGGAGCCCAGCATGATCCGATGTCCGTCCTTACACCTCTCATTCCTCATCGCCACCGCTGGGAGCACCTCACTTTGTCGCTTGAGAGCACTCAGCCACTGAGCTCGATACAAGGCTCATTGTCATTGCTGAAGAGCTTCATTGTACACTTCGACTCCTCTATCTCTGACGATGAGATTGTCCACTTTCAGGACGTCCCTCTCTTGTCCACCGTCGCCCTTAACGACTGTAAAATCCCTCATATCAACCTTCCTTGGTCCCAATTGACGTCCCTAACTTTGAGTTGGATAAACCCCAAGCACTGCATGTCAATTTTGCAACAAGCAACACATCTGGAGCGATGCATACTTCGTCTCTGGGTCCAGGACGAACGCCAGACTGATTTCGCGGACCTCGTGCTCCCACGATTCAAAGCCTTGGAAGTCGAGGCAGACGACGGCGTGTAGATCAATCTGATCTAATGTCTCGTTGCTCCTGTGCTTCACTCCTTGCGCCTGCCAGAGCGCTTCCTGAATCCTTGGGTCGAATCCTATCAAGTCTCTCAAGTCATTCATTTCGAGGTCCGGATGTCGCCTCAACGAAGTCACCGAAGCATCTGTTTCTCAGAATGCATATCGCAATGCATTTCCTTCAAATTCCATCCCAGACGTCGATGTTGAAAAATACAGTGATTCCTATTCCGATTAGCCATCTACAGCTGTACGGTCCGCGCTCCTGGTACATAGACAATCTGAGCACAAATCACATCTTATTTTTTCTCATGATCACTGCTCGGCGTGACAATGTGACAACCTGTCTCGTCCCTTCGTCTCACTATCCAGAGCCAACAGAAAGCTCCAGAAATATTCAAAGCGCTGTTCCTAATATTTGGCCTGACACCTATGTAGTTCTCATAGGAATCTGAGCTCATTTGATTCTACGGCAGCCTGAGATTTATCAATTCTTTTGTAGAAGATCACCACCGATTCACCAGGGACATTTTGACGATTGGACGCACTTCAAGTTCCACCACATGCTCGATAATCTCCTTGTCCTCGCTGCTACTTAATTCTCTTTCTGGATGCCGACGGTTTCTTCATAGCTGAACCCGGTAGCTAATATCGCGGCAACAATCATATGGAAACTCGAGCAGGTGCTCCGGCGTAATACGATCACATAGGCCGGGTGGACCGGCGAGGTGTACACCCGAAATAATGCGCCAGAACGCGCCCTTGGCGCACGGGAGTGTGAGAGAAACAGACAAATACGCGCATCGGATTGGAGGAAGTAAAAGAGGGAATAAAAGCAAGAACGAAATCAACACGTGCGAGCACGCAAAATCGGTGAGCGCTTGGTGAGCCGCATATATTCACCTCGGTTGCGCACCGGTGGGACTTTCGCCGGATGATTGCTATGACTTTATTAGCATCAATGTCCCTGGCACCAGGGAGAAATATTCGACGACCCCCATGCCATCCTACTTACGCTCTGCTCAACAAGTCGCGACTCTGGCCGCCGCAACGCTGCGAAAAGTTTTCTACGCCGCAGAATCAGACCAAGACGAATTCAGCCCGGTTTCCTATACGATTTGTTCATTTTTGGACCGTATAATGCACGTCCCGCCCGCTCCGGATGATTCTCGTCACGAAAAGCTTGTTTGCGCTCTCGAAGAACATATGTACTTGTGGGGAGTATTGCCCGCCAGCAGCGGCGCTTTCATCTATCAAACATGCAAACATTCCGCCGCAATGGCTGAGGTATGTTTTTGTCACCCTCAGTAATCGACATTCGGACTAATAATACCTTCTTTAGTCGAGCTACCATCATCACGACTTTGATACCCAGTTGCAGATTGCGAAATTTACATGGTACGTCCATGCAGAAACGCTGACGATTTTTTTAAACTCGCCTATTCCGTTTCAGGTTCATGATCTACATTGACGATTTGGCGTCAAATATGCCCTCTGTTCTAGAGGACTTCCAAATGAAACTTCTGCGGCGAGAAACTCCAGATCATCCGGTCCTGCAGCACTTCGCCAGCCATCTCCTGGACATGTACAAATTCTGGGACAGTCTCGCGGCCAATGGCATCACTTCCGCTGCGCTCGAATTCATCACCGGATGCGCGCTCGAAATCCACACCGAAATCCGGAAAATAAAACTAGATTCTTCGTCTGCATCTTGGCCGTATTTCCTACGCGCGCAGACGGGTGTGGCGCCTGCGTATGCTTTCATGATCTTCCGCACGATATCTGGCAATATGTCTCAATACATGCAAGTCATCGCGGATGTCTGCCTCTTCATTGATCTCACCAATGATGTCCTATCGTGCGTACGCCTCTTCCTATTCGAGTTTTTGTCGAGCTGCTATCAGGATTACTTATTTTATCTATGCGTAGATTCTACAAGGAGGAGCTAGCGGGCGAAACGGCAAATTATTGCGAGCGAAGCGAGCAATCCTTCCCTAAAGCCCCTTGAAAGTGCACTAAACAAGTACAAATTGTTCGCGTATTGGACGGATATTCAGAATTTCTTAAGCATTTTCAAGCGCGCTCAAAACCCACTATTTCTGTGAGATTTTTGGTTGAGCTAGTGTTGAGCTATACATGCGTCTCATACTGTAATTCTAGCACCTAGGACTCGTTTTTGAATGAGTTTGGCGAAGTCACCAGTGGCACGGCGCTGCGTCACGTGCATGTTTCGGACATTCGGACTTCGGAGCGAGCACACTCGGCGCGGACGCGCGACATACGATTTTATTCACAATCGCGCTGGGGTCACCGGCAAAGCCCCGACATATGTTCTTGCAGAAGTCGCTGAGGAGGCTCTCGCAGCGCGCGATCGTGTGACGATGGCGCTGAGGGCGTGCGGATCGCAAGGGTTGGACGCGTGGACGACCTTCGTGCATGGATACTTGTGATTACCTTTTTTTTCATCTTCCCGCATGCGCATCCGACGTCTCACAAATTTCGCCAGGGCATTTCATCTCACTCAGGATCGATACAAATTGAAAGATTTATTATCCTGATTTTATCCTCCACCGTCGATGGAGGAGGCATACTGTAGTATTACGTTCAATTCGTAGGGTCACAGGTCACAGACCCGAAATCCTACGAAATTTTTCGTAAGTCACGGCGTCACAGAGGGGTTCTACGAAAGGTTCCCCCCTGTGACACGGGTTTTGGTGCGATTTTGGGCCCGAAAAGGGGGTAAAAAACGAATTTTTTTCGTAAGTCACAGTGTCCCAAGGCCCTCTTACGAAAGGGTAAATTCGTAAGGGGTGTCACACCCAAAATCGGCTTACGAATTGAACATAATACTACAGTATTATTATTACTTCTAGACTTATATACCCGCAACATAGAATATCGGAATTGGTACATACCGTTCAGAACTGAATCAGTGTCGTTGATATTGACCTGTTCGAGTGCACAAGAATGACCGGTCGATGCTTTCGGATTAGTAGGCGCCTGGTATGCCGCCTTGTCGTATGCAGAGAAGGATATCGATGAGTAGGACAACAAAACGACTGACAGAGCGTAGATGGATAGATTAAGCGACACCACAAAGCGAACAAAGAATCGTCGCACAGTCGGTTCCAGTATGGCGAAGTCTTGAGTCTTCTGTCAAGACACGGGAGAAGCTAGAGGAATATTTGTACGGCGATTTTCGATGGCATAGTGAGAATAGGAGTCAACTTGAGAAAATGAGCAGAACATACCTCGCATTAATCAGGTGAATAAAATCTATCAGTGAGCTATCACGGTACAAATGAGACGATTTGAAGCCAGTTGACGGTAACAGAAAGAAAGTTCGTCGCGCAAGTGTTGAGCGACCGTCAATCCGATAGACCAAGGGCGGTGGGTAGTTTTCTCATTCAATAATTAGAAGAGGTTAGACAGATAATGGTCCGATGAGCATATTCAGTGCAGTCAATAAGCAAAGATCTTGCGAAGAATCGGTGTAGAACCAGCTTGAGGTTCAAGTACTAGCTGCTTCAAATTCAATTCCTTTAAATTTGGCGCTCGATTGACCGCAAATTTGTCACAGTAATGAGCACAAATTGAGAAGGCGGTCGACAACATAGATCTTTCTTTCGGTCGCCAGGAAAACGAAGAGAAAGATGTGGTGGTTGGGGTCGAAGTGAGGTCGGGCCGGAACCAGACCCGACGATAGCCGGCGTGTTGGTCACGGTGTGACCTGTCAGCGCTCCCACCTCCAAGACAACGGCGAGCTCGAAAGCGCAGCAGAGGTGGTACTCTTTGGATTCATCTCAACATCGCCTATACTGTTGAACTGGCGCATTATCCGTGTTCTCTACGCGACTTGAGTCCGTCAAGAGTCCGTCAAAGTCTTCAAGAGCATCATGATGTTCTGGCTGAGGTGCCGGTTTGCAAGCCTTTTGGGCAACGATCTGGAGGCCTCACGGCGAGGAAGCGACACTTGGAATATATGGCTGGCGTCATTGCTAAGGAGCTAGCTGCGCTTCTTCAATTTTCAGGCACAGGCAAGCGATTTTTATGCGTCTTTGTTTTTTTGCATACTAATGATCATGGCGAACAGTGCTCAGTGTTGCTCTGCGGAAGTTTGGCGTGCTCTGCCTCTATTGGCAAGAGCAACTGTAGCAATTGGTGGCTCTACCGAGACCAATTTCGGTCACAATGAGGTGAGAGAATTTGTGAAGATTTTCGCTCTTCTCGCTGTACATATCAACGTCTTCCTTCGAGCTCTTTCTACGTCTCGCGCCGGATTCTGGGGTGCTTGAACGCCTTGAATCGTCGCCCATCTCTCGCTTTATCTTATAATCCTGCATCGACTTCACTTACAATTTCTCTGAATGATAATGTCGTTCTTGAAGACATCCTTCCTTTTTTCGTGCCATACACTCTCATCCTTACACATTCCACTTGATATTGACATCCCTTTTGTACAGCCCGAACAGCTGTATCTGAAACTGACGCGCACCGACAATTTGGCCGTCATCTTGATGCTTCACCGATAACGCTCTGCCCCAGGGCGATTTCAGTCTGCATGAGCATTAAAATCTTAGGGTTGGGAGCTTGCATCCTGTCAGTACTTTTCGCACCTCGATTCCCCCAGTCCACAAATAGACGGTTTGACTATATCCATCTCCAGGTCGGCCGGGTCTTGGTTTTCTACATCAGCGGGGCTTGTCTGCTTCTCTACTGCACACCGACACCAGCGGCCTTCGTCTGCTGCTCCACTCATAACCACCCGGCTTTCAGCACACGGCGGTACTGGCCACAAGCAAGGGCCCGGGATCGCACAGGCATTGCTCCTTCTCTCTCACAAATTCGTCCTTTGTTTGCCCTTCGCCTACCCGTGCCCCTTCTGTCTCACCGCCCTCGAGCTGCACCTCGCCCACGCTGGTGTCTTGACGCGTCGCTGTTCTCTGCGGTCTGACATAGACCCTGCGCCATCCACAACGCAGTTTTTAGGCACTACGCGGTAATCTCTGAAGGGAGAGTCTGCGAATTTTCCTGTGGCTCCACCCGGAGGATGGGGGCAGAATACCGCATGGTGAATCGGTTCTGGTCCGCGATACGTCTGTGTACGGGTTGCTGTAGTGGCGTACCTACCCCTTGGTAAGCATCCTTTGGCTTGTATCGTCTCTCTCTCGCTGGAGCGCTAGGGTTTGGGATATGCCTCCTCTATCCCACCGTTCCGCTCATTGCTTCTCTCTTCTTCTTTCTCAAGCGATCTGCTGACACACTTCCGGCAGGTCAAGCAGTCGTTCTCCGCACGACGTGTCTTTCCCCGCAGCTGTGGGCGCTGTCCGCTCTGGTGCGATCTCGTTTCGGCGCCTGGCGAATCGCGATTGCGCGGAGAAATTTTTCAAGTGTTCCCGTACTATACCAAGCCTCAGTCTCGTCTTCAAACCAACGCGGAGTTCTTCACCGGTCACGCGTACTCACTGGTGTCTCTGCGGGTCTGGCAATCTAGGAAGCTTGCTCACTCAGGCTGAGGCAATGTGGGAGAGGCGGGATGTGCACCATGCCGCGTTGGTTTGCCGGCGCATCTTCTCGTCGGCGTCTCTCGGGCGTCTCGGTCTGCGGATGAAGGTCCTCGAGGCCCTCTACAACGCCGCTGCCACTCGAGATTCATTGATACTCTTGGGATGATAGGGGTGCCTAGGTACATCCGCACGACCCCCGTCTCTCTCGCCGCCGCACGTCGTCTTGTGTTTCCCGTGGTACGGACTTGTCGTTTCCTTCGACGCTGTCTGCTTTTGTCTTGCGGACGTCACCGCTACTTCAATGGTGGATGCCCGGCTTATATGGGCATCTTTGACCACGGCACGAATGCGGGAACTCGCATATGCACCGCTTTTGTTACTGTCATCCAGTGCTGCGCGCACCTTGCTCGGCCGTATCTCTCCGTCTGTCTCTCTATCATCTCACTGCTCTTCGAGGGCGGCTGATCATGTTTCGATGTCGGGCTGGAGTAGGTGGCTTTGCTCTCGATATCTGCGAAGGCTACTCTACTACCAGTCGCGGCTGTGGAAGGTGGTAGACGGGTCTGCTGCCCTGCGCGTTCCGGTTCGAGCTGGCATTGCTGTTGTGTGGGTCCAGTTGGTCCACCGCTGGTGATTCCTACAAATAGATCACTATTGAAGATACGGACGTTGAAAGCTCTCTCCGGAGTGGGATCTCGAATCGCTCGCACCTCCATATCACCCATATCCTATACTATGCCTCTCTGACTTCGCTTGGAGACTCTTCATGGACCTGCTTTGACACTTGCTCTTTCACTCAGACTGGTGTCTTCGTAGCACATCTTCCAATTCGAATCGTAATACGTCTCGAGGATTGCTACACAAACTGACTACACCCTTTCGTAACTGCATGGGCAGAATTGACTCTTAAGACTGCATGTCGCTCTGTATATTGGCTTGTTTGGAATCGATGAACATATCGCCGTCGCGTGGAATCCCAAATACGTGACCTCTTCGAGAGTACACGATTGAAGGGATCAAGAGGAAGGCGTCTCGGTAGGGCTGCTCCGGAATGGCCATATCTTCGAATCCATATATCAGAGTTCAGATTCTCGTGCGGTTGCGTGGTGGCATTAATATTCACACCGATGCTATAGTGCGAGAACATACAGGAGCGGGAAAAAAAAATCTATATACTTTGCCTGCTACTAGTATATAGTACATACACGTCCGGCTATAACCAGAAGCCACTGAATTTTATCGGCCCCAGGATCGTACTGGTCAAGTTCATGGATGGGTAGGAAGTTGATTAATCCAGTTAATCTGATCCCCAATCTCGTCGTAGACCTCGTTTGTGAGGTCGTCTTGAGTCACAGGAACGTTCGTGACAATAGAGTTCGGGAATTGGTTTGCACGACCAGTGCCGCCGAAGGCTACCTGTGTGACATGCATCAGATTCTTCAGTGATTCATGCGAGAAGGTGAGGACCTCTTCTATGAGCACGGGCAAAGAAAGTGTAACGGGGGCCGATGCACTGGAACCATCATTGTAGAGATTAATCCAAGCAGCCACCTGAGCCTTAATGTATCCAGGAACACTGGCCACCACGCTGTGGATCCAGTTGTCATACAGATTTCCGATATTGACCTGAGCAGCATTGCCGGGAGCCGTTCCGGATTGCTGTCGATTCAAAAGTCAGCTTAGGATGTCTTTGAGATGAGAATCCTTACCAGGTATGCCGTTTCCCATGTCACCCACTGATCCCGAACACAGTTGCTCATGTTCACAAAATATTCTCCGATCTCTGATCTGTTCAAATACGATGGGACCATGGCTGCGGACCGGATCCAAGAAACCTGCTTCGTTTGACAAAGGGTAGGCGGCATTTTATAGACGACTCCTTTTGCTGGATTCCCCGCCAGCTCCGCTTCTTTCGACTGCAGAGCGACACCCTTGGCTTTGTTGGCGTTCTACGGTATGGAAATAATGATCAGCTATCCATCATATAAGAAGCAACTCGCGTGTTCTAAAACGGGCATTGTTCGAAGCCACGGTCTCGGTGAATTTGCCTGGGGAAAGCACGTCTGGCCCAGTGCGTCGAATAACGATCTCCCACCAAACTCCGGAGGATTGTAAGGCGGTTTACGGTCTAGGTTATTCGTAACCCAAGTGCACCAAGGTCCACTGTATAAATCCGTTTGCTGCTTTAAGTAATCGACGAAATTGGCCACTACTCAAGGAGTCAGAAGATTAGATCTGATTCAGCAAGATACATACACATTGAGACCTCGTAGGGATGTTCCCTTCATTGAATCGTCAGATTATATGTATTGCAAGAAGGTTGACCATCACCTGGCATAAACGGTCCGGGTTCCGTCTCCTCCTGAACTCGCTGGGACACTCAACGTCTGTAATGGGACGCCATCACCAACCGCAGGATCTAAGGTTGTAGGAGAAGCTAGATCATAGTAGCCGGAGATGGTGGTCGACTGATGATTTGGAATCGCAATACTCTTCTTGCAGGTTTTCATGATCGAGTTTGCCTTCGCCAAAATATGGAACAGATCTGTGGAGAAGGTGCCACTGATAGTTCGCTTGAGAGAGGTGGCGTCGTCGTCGTCGTCCGAATCGTCTTCCGAATCAGAGTAAGGATCGCAATCCAGACTCGTAGGGGTACTACCAATCTGGTTGCCAACCTCGGGACACAAGAGGTTCCCGGGGAGGAAAGGCACACCCCGTTTGGATATCTGAGAGGACCCGATGATAAGTGTGGAATAATCAATCAAACTCTGATTCGTATTTTCGTAGACAGCATAAGCTGGGTCCGAAGAGAGATGAGATATCTTCGGCGGGGCTCCGGCAGTGAACTTGTCGCTGAAGAGATCGCTGCGCCGAGTGGAACTAGTTGCTTGCTGCCCAGCAGCGAAACATTTTCCATTCCCATCAAACCGATTCGAATAGAAACTTGTACTGATTTCGTTATCCCTCCAAAAGAGGACGGATCCAGTCAGACCTCAAGAACAAATTAGATCATTCGAACAAATATTCGGTCGCCTTCGTACCTGCATTGAGATTCACTCCAAAGTACTGTTTAAAATCGCTCAATGAGATCCGGGAGGCAACAAGATCTGAATGCTCACTGGGTTGATGCAGAAATTGGGAGCGACCTAGATTCGTTCGGATAAAAGTGGGCGTTGTGAAGAACAGATGGAAACGCACATCGATCGACACACTACCCGTGATTCCGACTCCGGCATAGATGTCGGCCTCCGCGAACACCTTATCGAGAAGTTGGAGCAATGATGACAGAAAAAAAACTTTTCACTCACTTGTGCGTCAAGCACGGCACCGCCAAGCACGCTAACACCCAATTGCAGGCTTGGGACCTACAAGTCACATCAATATTTGCACAAAAAATCAGTGACGCTGAACTTGCCAGATGTGCCTAATAAGACCGTCAATTCTCCTAGCAACATAACCGAAAGTTGAAAGACTTGCCTCAATATTTCCGCCAAGATTCACGTTTGCCGCCAAATCATAGTCTGTGCCGATGAATGGGTCTCCATTCGGATTAACCTGGCCCCCGTCTTGTTCCTCGTCGGCGTTATTATCTTGCTTCCCGAAAACGATGTTGATTGGCTGCCGATACGGCGTATGAGATCCTTCATGACATGAGAGAGTTAGACATACCGGGAATTCATACCCCACGCTCGTCGTAAAAGTGCCTCCCATGCTGAGTTCACCTAGAGAGACACACAATATTAAGATTTTCCGGCCCTTATGCAACGGTTGGGTGTTCGTACCCGTGAGTTCGGCATAAAGATGGAGGCTTGGTCCAATAGTCAAGAGACCTAAGTAATCATGTCAGGACACGGTAAAAGTGAGAATAAATAAACACTGTTACCCGGATAATAAAGCTGAAAGTGCTTTGTCAGTGAATGGATGTGACAACGAATATTATTGGCGCACCCCAGGGAATCCGAAAGATATGATTTCGGATCGGCCGGTGCCGAACTCCGCTTCGGCCAAACCCGTGATCGTAAATGTAGCTCGAGCACTTGCATCGGCCTTGAGATACACATAGCATTGTTGAATGGCGGGTGGAATGATTGTTGCCTGTCAAAATTTAGGCTCTTCAATCAGTTTGAGTTGAAAACAGGACACGATTCTCAGTTGCCTCTAGATAGTACCCAAATCGACTGTTCGCTTGTGCCCTCCCAGTGACCGAAATATCCAGGCTGCTGCTGAAGTTGGGGCAAGACTGCAGGGGAAAGAATGAGTGAAATAATGACAGAGATCTAGCGGACTTTGCATACCTCTTCCTGATGGAAAATAGTATACTGCGGCCAAAAAGTGGATTAGAAATCGCAGTTTGCGGAGGTGAGGATAGCACTGAACTGTTTCTGCCCAATGGAAATTTCTTGTCTTGCTACTCTTGCTCGTGATGGTATTCAGTTTTTGAAGCCAGCGGTCAAATGGCCCGAACCAGCGCCGCTCCAACTCTTCTGATTGGTGGAAGTTGCGTTTCTTGTTGGAGCGCTTCGTATTCACTGTGCCCGCGTCAGGAGGGCTATTGATCATTTCATCCCTGACCAAAGTTTAGAGTTATATAATCAGAAAGCCCAGAATGCCCACCAGTAGCCAGGAATATCTGTCTTTGAGGTTGTCAGAGTTGGGCAAATAGGAGAATAAAGTGATACATACTACATCCGCTCGCATGCTAAGGGCATACAGGGTATCAGATGAACTGGGCGAATAGAACAACAAAGGACCCACTAGATCGGACCATTCTCATCCGGAATTGCGGCGAAGTTGTAGTCGAAGTTGAGCGAGTACACGAGTTCATTGTCCGGAAGATTCCGGCGGATGTGTATTGGCAGAACAGACTGGTCTTCATGGGCAGCTAATGAGATGACGCGAGCGTATGGGCCCAGACCGCAGGCTTTCGGCATGCGAACAACTGTGTTCTCTGCTGTGCCCATGAATACATGTGCACAACCGGAATCTTCGCTGTCCATTGATTTTGAACAATGGATGAGGACCTTGGATCTATTAATTATGGGTCCGCATCAAGCATACTGAGATCAGACCTGCTGAGGCTGGTCACTCGATGGGTCGCATTCATGGATTACCCAGTCAGAAGCAAGGTCCAGTGAGCTGACGGAACCAACATGCGGCGAGGTCATAAACACTTCGCCGAACTTGAGCGCTGTGAGAACCCACATCCGAGAAGAGCAAGATCAACCTTACAGCGCTATCATTTTCCGTTCCGTCATCGGGCTCGCCACTTGATCCTGATCCCGTCTGACTTTCATCCGAGGTACCAATGTCCTGTGTATGTCATTGAGTACAAAACCGAACGAGACAAGCGAGCAACCTTGATACTCACATCATCAAAGTCGACAGTAAAGCTCGCGGGCGTGTTATCAGCAGCCGCTGGAAGAACATAATTTTCGGGGACAGGCAAAAATGTCTCGCCTTCGATTCGCATGAGAGTAGGTGATTTGGAAAAGACGGTATTGCTCACTATCTTGCGGGTTACAACAAAACAGGCGATGACCGCCTCCGACACAAGGTATCGCCGCGTCTCCCTGAATATCGCTCACTGTATTTACAGTCAGGTTTTGCACGCATACCGGTATATCAGAAAAAGGTACTCACAGATTGGAGCTTGGCCTACCGGACATACCGCGTTCAAACAGGTTGGAACATCACCGACCCATTTACACTGAATAGAGAAATTTAGCGGGATAGCAAAGAAATCTTTTCACAGACACTGACATTCATATAACGGGGGACAGCTGGAATATAAAGATCAGAGGCGGGGGTAGAGATGTGCTCGCAACAATTACTCACAGGGCGGACAGCAAACAGACCCCTGGCAAGTCCCCATCCTGATGAACGTCTCAAGTGTTTCCCCGGCCGCACATTCCTCGTTACATGCTAAAATACGTGAGCAAGATTCCGACACGCTGTAGGCGTGCTCACCTGTTGTTCGGCAACTCTGCAAAGGGTTCGACTCCCCAGTCGCGCAGCAAAATGCCTTAGTACCCTGAAGACACGGCGGTGTCCCGTCTGTCCCAACCGGATCCCTCGCCAGCGTAATCTCCCCTAAATTACAGGTTGGGTTGCAGGTTGTACTTCCACCTCCCCTCCACGCGCAATTCTGCGGCGGATCTCCCGAGGGGCAGCACAACTTCGCCGGCGAGTCGGCGGGACAGGGCTGCCCAAGAAGATTCGTGGTGAGAGTCGTCACTGCGGCGTACTTCACTGGAGTCGTCTCGCAGTCCTGGCCGCAGTTGGTTTTCATGCAGTTGCCGGCGTCCTGAACGCTAGATGCTGCATTGACGCCGATGGTGGGGTAGAGTGCTTGGAGCGCGGTGTATTGCCCGTCGTCTTGATCTACAGACCAGATCATCGTTCCTGGACCGCTTTTAGTACCATTCTGGATGAGAGAGAATGAGACCTACCACCGAGGCATCGCGAATTGGCATAATCCATTTTTATCTTGAATGTCTCGGCATCATCTTCGCAAAATAGTCAGTCTGGAAAAACGAGAAAACATGATCGGAGCATACCATAGCTAACCCACTGGTCCCCGTTCCAAGTCACGTATTTCACCCCGGCTTCCTCATCAAATGTTGCTTGCAAATTATTCTGATTGATGATGGTCTCAATCTCGGCGTACCTGCGAGGGTGTTAAAAGAGAAAATTCATCTCGATTTTATTCTGGACGCACGTTAGGGTTCCCGAATTAGCAGAGCAGGACCCCGGAGCGGCGCCTCCAATAAAAGGGCATCCTGGATACGCACAGCTGGAGCTAGCCAACTGGAAGGATCGCCCGTAGAAGCCGACTCCGAGGACGATCTGGCTGGGGTCGATGCCGACGTTGTTGAACAACGAGAGTGTCATATCGATCTCGGTCCTTTGAAGATTGAATTGGGTGAGGTTATAATGGTGCCAGGGGGAGCTCACAGATTTGTGTGCGCAAGGACAACAGCGCCTATGTACGGATCGGTGCCGTCCCACGTCTAAGGAACACAAGAACATCTCAAGGCTTTGCGCACAATGATGGATAAATAAGCAACTCACGCCGTGCAAATCGTACGTCATGACATTTACCCAGTCCGCGTGCTGCATGAGTCCGGGAAGATCGAAATGCTGGAGGTACCAAAACGACGACGGCGCTGTAAACGTTAGACCATAGCCATACGCCGCCAGAGCCCCTTTGAGTGCTGCCATGAACGTCACATAGTTGGCCTACGTTGTTCAATTAATCGGGTTGCTGGGGTTTTGCGGCGAGAAAAAGCTCACTTTGTCCGCAGGGTTGCCTCCACGGTCATACGCAGCGGGGTACTCCCAATCGATATCTACGTCTGTGTCAGTCTTGAGGTAAAGGTCAGAAGAGGGCGCGTACCGATCCCATCAAACCCGTAGGCCTGTAGAGTGCTCATCGCACTAACGATGAATATATCTGTATTGATTTCGCTGCCCACGATGTTGCTGAAGATATTCGATGTCGGCTGAAAGGGCACGGATGAAATTCAGAATGTGCAATGTCAGATGGATATTACCGGGTCGTTGAAGCTCCAACCACCGATGGAGAGGAAGACTTTGAGTGTTGGATTTCTTTTCTTCAGATTTGTCGTTCGGCTCCAGAGGTTCGCGTCGCCGGGGGTCATTTCAATGATTGTGAAAGAGTTTGAGATGAGTGCGAAGGCGAAATTGACTAGCAAGACATGGATCAGCATTCGGACGCCACGGAGAAGAGTACGTAGGATTACCATGTGTGAGCGTCTCCGCTGATATGGATTCTGGCGGATAGGAACAGTCCAGACGGCTCACAGCCCACCCCTATCATCTTGTGAGCGAGGTTTTACTAGGGATATCAGCTATACTGACCTCATAATATCCGATTCGCCGATGAAGGGCGGTCTGCTGCTCAGCATCGCAGCTTCGGGCTCCGGGCGGATTACAGTTGGATTGACAGCCGGTCGCACAGAACTCTGTGGATCAAAAAAGTGAGGATGACACGAGCGTCGAGGATTTGGTTTCTTTGTTCACCTTCGGTGGTCCCACAGAAACCGAACTGAAATCAAATTAGTCTAGTAAAAATTGACGGTATTTGATTACTTGCCTCCGAGCAGCAGACATTGAGGGGGCATGTTATCTGCGCATAATCAGTACATAGAACTCCCACAGTTCGAGCCTCACATTTTCTGCGGCAGCAAACGGTCCACACTCCGCCAAGGCACCGCAGTTAGAGGTACAATTACCGCCTGAAGTGACCGGATTGCAGAATGCTGGCCCGAAGCTGTAAAAAAAGTCATGAACAATAATTCGCAATATCGATAAATTTTGAACCGCGGACCCGCAAAATCCTGATTGCCCGTTGCAACATGCGCCGTTGCTGCATGGTATAGTAGGGGTGCAGGACCCGACAGGTAAATCGCTCGAATTTGACTGGGAAAACACGGTGGTGATCAGAGCTGTGAATGTATGAGCTCTATGAGGTACGCAAAAGCGCAATCAAAGCAACATACAGAGACCAAGCCCGAGAGAAATTAGGTGAGATAGCTGTCTCATTTTGAGCTACCCTTGTGGATGAAAGACAGTCAGTCGAATCATATTTATTGTCTTGCAGAAGACGGTTGAAACGCAAGCCGGCGCCAGTTTTCTGTTGGGAATACGTATGGGCGCGAGATCGACGCTGCGCGAATGAATGTGCATGGATCCGTGTAGGCCGGTGAGGTCAGCGAGGTAGGTAGGTAGAATGGGACGCGTAAGCTAGTAAGAGCCTGCGGAGGCCGCAAAAAATGCCGGGTATTGTCCCTGCGGAGCCCGCGAAAACGCCGAGTGTCGGAAGAAAGCGACTTGAGCACCGCTTTCAAGCGACTGTTTGCATCATTCGGCATGCGATGGCCGAGAAGGACCCCAGGTGCCCAGTTCTTTGAAATCACGATTAAGAGCACGGTTGTGGAATCAAGGATCGAAGACTGTACGACTTGGTTTTGTCGCTGGTTTTGTCTGAGGATCAACTATAAATTTTACACCGAATTCGCTCCAATTTCGGCGTACTAGATGTCAGCGAAAACACCTGAAGCCCAGCTTGAATGAAGTGAAGTCACGGTACATAAACACAGTTCAATTGCTACAAGGGAATGTATTATAGGATAGACGATACAGTAATGATATCTATGCGATCGTATGAGCATGAAAAATACTTACAGGCAGAAATGAATGTCAAATATAGGCAGAGAGTCTTTCGTTCGTACGTGGTTGCAAGAAATAACAAACGTTGAAGAAGCGACGAAGAAACGCGATGCAATAGAAGGATGAGGCAGAAAATGGATGATGGTTTTGCGATGCGATGATGGCGAACTTGACACTGGAAAGAAGGCTCAAAGCATTTGTACCGAAATCAGCTGCGCGGTACGATTCAGCAGCGAATGCTGGGGCATTGTATCACCGTATTCGGCGGCACAACGACAGCAAAGAGAGGGATGAGTTGAGCTGTGAGGCGGGGAGAGCGATGTTGGGGAGGGTCGAGAGTGTTGTCGAGGGTGGAGGTGGGATTGGACTCCGCGAAGGTGGTGAACGGATGGCGGTAGATTTGGGCAGCGAGGTAGCGAGTTTGATAGGTAGAGGATCAGAGTTGAAAGTTGAGCATGAGCGACAACAAATGTCGAGAGCGAAGCTGACGAGCGGGAAGGGTTCGTGGAAGGTGAAATAATGGGCGGTGAATTCGGCGGAGTTCTTCAAAGCAATTGTACGTGTAGTTGTCGAGTCGGGCGTAGATACTGGGGAGAATGTCGGGGAGGGGTGAAATCAACGAGACGGGATGATCTTGTCGCTGAGCCAGTCATTTTGAGAGGGATTAGCTTGAGGTGAGTCTATTGAGGAGCAAGGCGGACGCCGATCGAATCATGACTAACGAAAGCGGCGAAACAGGCGGAGGGCATTGAGATAATCACACTGACACGATGTCGAGGAAAGCGACGAACTACTCGTAATTGGGTCGGTTTTGTGCAGATACATCGGACACGGCGGTACACGCACCTTATTTCCCTCCCGAAGATCGATGCCACATAGTCTGTAAGTACTAGTAAGTAGTTGTGCGAGGGCGGTAGTCGTTGGGGTCGGCGTCATCCGACGATGTCGAAGTAGGCGATGCGGCGGCGATCAAGAGCGATCAAACAGCGGGGTGTGACTGTGATGAGTGACGACCAACTTCCCTTGCTGCCACTGACGACGCCAAGAACCAGCACAAAACATCCTTCCTTCCTTGCGCCCCATGGGCCGCCTAGTTCCAGCGCTCACAATGAACACCAACTTGAAGCTCACCATTCGCTACACCCGCATCCAACTCTCCAAACTCATCTAAGCTGCCGCCTCAAGTCCTTACTTACCTGCGGATGTGCCTGACGCCCAACCTTCAAATTCACGACTCACCACACATCGTTCTCCCGCTGTTCGTCTCCGTGAGTTGATCCTTTACAGGCTGCATGCGATTCTCACCCTGATTTCGAAGTCTTCGTACTCTGATCTCGGGTGTCCTCTCATTCTCGTCGACCGGTTTTCAGCCTTTTGCGTTATTTACTTCGCAAGCACGCTTACAAAGCTCGTGGCGAGAAGTGGATTCAGTCAGAAGTGTAAACGGCTCAAGGTTCGTCTTTCAGCCTATTCGTTTCCCTTTTACGAGAACTTTCATAGTGCGCTACGCTCGTTTCTTTCGTTTCTTTGTAATAGTATGTCCTTATTTCCTCTCTGGCAACAAGCCTTCCCGAACTCATCCGACCCTTGTCTGCCCCAGAGAAGGAACAAATCCGCTCACGATATCATCCGCATATTCGCAGTTGACAAGTGGCGCGAGTGACCGGAGAAGTAGTCGGGGGATGTTTTCGAGAAGGCAAGCGAGGGAGGCGGAGGGGCGTGAGTGTTAGCGCGGGGTTGGGGATGGGGATGAGCGGTGAGTTTCTTTTCATTCACTGCGTTCCCTAGAAATCTAGTCAGAGTCTCATTCTCCCGCACACCCCCAGCGCTAACCCTTCCCTCGCCCCGCAGACACATCAAAACCCACCACCACCTCTTTTACTTGCACATCCACCTCCTCATCAACGAAAAAGACATGGTGGCGCTTGGGATGCATGTCGATTGTGGGGTGGGGGTGTACGTCGAGGCTGAGCCAGAGGTTGTTGGTGACGGTGTTGGGGAGGGTTGGGGTGAGTGGATTTTCCCTTGGTCACCGTGTATGTTTTCGAAAATTCCTTTTCTTTCATTCACTGTTTTTTCTCCTCTTTCTTCCAATTGTCTGTTTGCGATCATACGAGGCGACGGCCTTGATTCGTTTTCTTCGGACTTTTCGGAACTTCTTTCTACCATCTACTTCAACCTCTTCGTTTTACCCCTCCCTCTCCCGCTGGAAGTACGCCAAACGCGTCGTGTCCAAATTTTCGTTTCTCGTCAAAGCGTCGCACAGCCACATCGGATCCCTGGTTTAGGTGGCCTTTGTGTGCACTTTGGGCTTGAGAGGTGGCGTTTGAGAGGTGCGGAGTGCGTGGAGGTGGCGTTTACGAGGTCTAGGATGTCGTTGAGGGTGCTCTGGGAGGAGGGCACCGTGTCAGTGCAGTGGCATTCATCTCGACCCTTGGCGATATAGCTTTTCGAAAGGACTTCCCTTCTGTCTTGCTCTTCCAATGCCACCCTCGTGTTGGCTGCTCTGCCTTGAGATTCTCGGTCTCTTTTCATTTGTCTTTGCCCTTTCGTCTTCCCTCATACTGACAACCCTCATCTGACCTTTTCAAAGAACCTCCGCTCGAGTTTACAACACCACCGTCATCCCGACCTGCGAACCGCACTGCGCACGCTCACCAAGCGCGGCTCGCGCCGGCCGTCCCGTTTGGGGTACATGGAATTCGGCGCGTTATGTACGTTCACAGTCACTCTTATGCTTGGTTTTACTGACTCACTTGCGTTCCCAATCAGACGGCTTCTGCGCATGTGGTTTCACCGTGTCGATCGGTATCGACGGGACGATGTATTAGAGTCGGACGGACGTTTTCACGGTGTCGCCTTTGCTTTCG
This sequence comes from Favolaschia claudopus, assembly GCA_037176885.1. Taxonomy (NCBI): domain Eukaryota; kingdom Fungi; phylum Basidiomycota; class Agaricomycetes; order Agaricales; family Mycenaceae; genus Favolaschia; species Favolaschia claudopus. The sequence goes on from JAWWNJ010000104.1 coordinate 230,427, forward strand.
CCGCTGCACACGTCGTCGTCGTCGTCACCCTCGTCTGCATTGGGGTCGATTCCGTTTTTAGTAGCTTGACTTGGAAGCATGGACTTAGGCTGACGATGCAGCAGAAGGAGCATCCATCGGTGGCGTGATCGACATTGGGGATTCAGCTGCGTTTGGATGGCGTCAATCCCGTTCATAATGAGACGATTTACACGCGTAGTGACTCTACTCTTTCATTAAAGCACAAACGCTGACGGGATCCCAGCATCTATACACTTCAATCCGTGGGCATCGCGGGCGGACGCCCCTCGTTGGCGCACTACTTCCTCGGCGTACAAGGCGGCAGCCTTTTCTATCTCGACCTGCGCCACTTGAGACTGTCGGCGCCGCTGAATCCCGTTCATCGGCGATCCGCTGCTCATACACATTTGCCAGCATCCTCCACCTCTTGACCCCAACCGTGCGCCTTCGAATCTTTTCCACCATCCACTCACTTTTTCCTTTTCCCCTTCAGGTCCTTGTTATGCTCTTGTCTCGCCATGTCTTCGTCGCGATTGACGGCCGATCACACTCACCATCCCCAGCATCTTCCCCACCCCCACCTTCGTTTGCGTCGGCGTGTACGCCGGTTGGATGCAAGGTGGTGGTAGAGATAGTAGCTTTGTTGGGTGTGCGCGGCGGCGGCAAATGGAGCTAGGTGATTGAAGTGCAGGTCGACGAAGGGTCTCGGGGGCAGATCCGCGGCAGGCGGGAGAGGCTCCGAGAGGGGGAGGGGACTTAGCGGCCAGGAGAATACTCTCACCTGTGTACGTAACACTGTCTTCATCGGCGGCGGCTCATCATCTCACATCCGGCATTAGCCACTCGTCGTCATCGTCTGCTCAGTGTCCTCCATCTGCAGCTCAACGCCTCGTATCCGCCCCTTAGCATCTTACCGACAAGCTCATTACATACATTGCCCAAGGACTGTCAATCACCGCTAATATGCGTTTGCTGACTGTCTTGCTCTACCAGAGTAGTACTACATGGGCGCCGATTAATCCTCTTGTAAATCCCACCCAATGTGTCGATTGCTTTCGGGGTCCACAGCCGGTGCCGCAACAGATGCACTGATGAGAACACTCGGTCAAGCTCCTGCATCGGCGGCATTTTGGGTCCGCTAGCGGGACACTCCCGCTGAAGATGCCATCAAACGCCGCGTTTTGCTCTCCCCTTGAAGCCATTCCGTCTGAACACAAGACCAAGGCGTACTGGGGGTTGAACACTTGGTCCAAGCTCACATAACATTCGCACGTCAGTTCTGTGTCTCATTATCTTGCCACTCCGCCCTCGTAAAGCATTCTTTTGGCTTCTAGTACTTACTTCTATTCGTGATCATACTTCGCAGCAACTCAACGAGCGCCCACTTGACGCTCGCAGCATCTTCATTCTAAGAAGCACGCGTAAGACATCACCAGGGCTATGTCTACCTTTCTCTACCCTTGTCTACCCCAGGTAAAATGCTCTTGGGCGCATCAGTATGCAATGTCCATCCTACTTCATCGGATCCTCATGGTGCCTGCTTCATCTGAATCATCATAAAACTTATCGGCCAAGCTCAACTCTTCCCTCACGTAGAATGCATCGTTGGTTCTCCGGTATTGCTCTGCTCCTGCTCCTTTACTCGCCGACCGTCTCCTCCACGGGCTTCCGCAAAGTCGCAGAGCACATCAACGCCGCTCACGAAAAGGCATTTCATGATGCACTTCTCCAGCAGCTCGCAAAGTCTCGTAGCAACGGCAGTGTAACGGACGCACTTAAATCGTCTCTTCTTTCCGAACCAGATCTAGTGCCCGCCGTTGCCACCAATCTGACGGGGTCGACTACCGATGAATTCACGAGTTCCTTCCAAATTTACAACAACAATAACCTGCCGACAAGCCCCGCACCAAGCATCCAATGCGCCGCAGCTCTTACCGCAACGGTGGTATGCAATTCTACGGTGTTACTGATGGGGTTTGTTCCTCGACCGCGCAATATTCAATTCGTGCTTACGGTAATCCCTAGCTCGTATCCAAATGCGCTGTTCAATGACTTGCCCACCATTTGCACGACTCGATGCGCGACTTCCCTGTCCACTTATCGTTCCGAGGTCGTCTCCGCCTGCCAAGGATTCCAGATATCTACGTCCAACAACATCTCATATGTGCCTACTCTTGCAGCGGACAGTATCACAGGTCCGTATACCGTCGAGTGTCTGCAGGATCCGACGTCGGGTCAATTTTGCGCGCCGTTGCTGGCTTCGCTCAACTCCTCCGCTGGCTTGCTGTCACTGCCCAACTCGCAGCTGTGCACGTATTGCCCGCTCAAAACTTTGAATGCAACATTGTCGACCCCGGGCGCCTATTCGTATCCGCTTGCGCAGCTTCTTTCCTCTGCTATCACTCGATGTGGCAGGTGTGTTGGCCGTGAATCCCGATCGAGTCTGGCTGAAATTCATATTTTTCCAGCCAGTTCGCTTCGTACAATGTAACACATCCTCCCAGCAATACCGGAGGCTCGATATCCTCGCCTCCCTTTGGTACCAACGCTACCACAAACCCCACCACCGCATGCGCCATCGTCGGGCACAACATCTCTGTAACCGCCGATACGACTTGCTCTTCCATCGCCACCGCGAACAGTATCACCATCTCCTCTGTCTTATCTACCAACCCCTTCCTTGTGGGCACTTCCGACTGCTCCGTGAAATCGGGCACGAAATTATGTCTGCTTCAGAAATGCACTTTGTACAAGGTGGCGGCGAACGATACTTGCGACAGTATAGCAGCGCAATCTGCCTCCCTTACGGGCACCAAAATCACAGCAACTCAGCTGCAGTCGTTCAACCCCAATCTCAGAACCTCGTGCCAGCTGCTATCGTCCAAGATTGGTACGAAGATCTGCTTGACGCCGAATGGCGGGTTTCCCAATGTACGTGTCTCCCGCTTTATCATTGATTTTAATCTGTTGAATTGCACTCGTAGGTCAGCGTTTCTACTGGGAACGATAATATCCCATCTGGCACACCGACAACATTCGCGGCTGTACCTACCCCCACTGTTGACGGGACGACCAGTAACTGCGGAAGATATTATCAAGTAAAGCAGGGCGATGTCTGCAACACCGTCGTCCTCGCGAACTCCATTTCCCTCGCTGACTTCTTGACATTGAATCCCGGTGCGCGCAATTCTCCTGCTGATATTATCCCTCAACATCATCTTACGATCCACTCAGAAATCGACGCAAACTGCACTAATTTATGGTTAAATTACTATTACTGCGTTGCCCCTTATCCCCCTCTTTCGTCGACTTCGGCTCCACCGGTCGTCACCGGCAACTATACGCGCGCTAGTATATTTACTTACTCTCTCCCGACTTCGTATACACCTTCCATGGTGACTCTTACATTCCCGACTCAGGGTGTTCCTGTTCCGGCGAATGTTGCTACAGGGACGAGGACTGTATGGTGCGGGTATTATTATACCGTCGCTGTGAGTGTCTGTCCGGTTCTTCTCTCTCATATTCTGATTTACATCCATCAGGCCGGTGATACCATGGCATCAATCGCTACAAAGTGGCACCTCAACTCCACAGCTCTCACCACCTGGAATCCCGAGCTCGCATCGTCGCCTCCCACTCCAGGGCAGGCCATCTGTGTCGTCTTCCCCACAGGAAACTACACCCTTCCCACCGCCTCCATCCCCTCGAACCTGGCTTCGAATGTCAACACAAGCACCTGTGCGCAATACTACACCATCGTTTCAGGCGACACCTGCACCTCCATCGAACAGACCTTCCTCATTTCAGACGCGGAATTCAAAGCATCAACCGCGGGATCAACGCGCAATGCACGAACATCGTTCTCGGGCTCGCGTACTGCGTCCTCTCCACCGCTCCACCTGATACTACTTCAACGCCCAGCGGGCCGCCGGGGAACGTCGCATCGGGGACTATCACGGAGGGATGCACGGGGTACTTTACCGTTGCTTCTGGAGACAGCTGCGCTACCATCGAGAGCAAGTATAACCTCACGCTCGCGCAGTTCATCACGATGAATCCGGAGATCAACTCGGGGTGCACGAATCTCGGGTTGGCGGAGGCGTACTGCGTCGCCTTGAGCAATAGCTCGTCCGGGACAGGCCCGCCGGGAAATGTTGCGCCCGGGAACGATCACAGCAGGGTGCACGGAGTATTACACCGTTGTCTCGGGGGACGGCTGCACGAGCATTGAATCCAAATTCAAACTCACGCTTGCGCAACTCATCGCGATGAACCCCGAGTTGAATAGCGGGTGCACAAACCTTGCACTGGGAGAGGCGTACTGCGTTGCATCGAGCAACAGCACTTCAAGCGGACCTCCGGAAAACCTCGCGGCAGGGTCTCTTGGTAATTGCACGTCGTACCATGCCGTCGCAAGTGGCGACACCTGTACCGCGATCGACGCGTCCGCGCATATCGCGCTCGCGGATTTCTTGAGGTGGAATCCGGAGGTAAACGCGGCATGCACGAATATTGAATTGGGCTCGGCGTATTGCGTGGGCGGTGGAGGTGCGGCGTGTGCGAAGGTGTATACGGTTGTGTCAGGCGACTCATGTGCGGGGATTGTGAAATCACAGGGGGTTGCGCAAGCGAGGTTGAATGCGCTGAATCCGCAGATCAATGCGGATTGTTCGAATTTGGGGGTTGGGGAGAATCTCTGTATTGGATGATCAGCTAATTCACTAAACGCTGGCATGTACTTTGCTTTCTAGATTCGGGTTTTTCATTCGAGCTAAATATATTCAGAAGCAGCACCGCCACGTTGATTGACAGGAAACTCAACGCCAGCGTCCAAAAAAGGAAGTTTCGCTCAGGTTTCCGGTGAAAAAGCACGAAATTTGCTGGAAAGGAGGAGATCATCGTTTCATATATTCTTTAGTACCCAGATTGAAATTTTAATGAAAATGATTTGAGGAACCCCACATAAATTCGAAAGATCATGTTGCTGGTAATTATAAGACGGCAGGAATTCAAGTATCATAGGGGTTTAAATGAAGGTACGTTTCTAGAGATTGTTCGGCAAAGGCTTTCTGTAAAAGTTGCTCGAAACGCGCTCACGCACAAAGATTGCATATCATACAAGGCATCAACACGAGCGCGGAGTTACTTCATACACTCAAGAGTTGGTGGAGATGTGAAAATAACGAAATTGGACGCCATTACAAAACCGATGGTAACGAGGACGATAGCTCATCATCGAGCCGACACGATGATGGAATTCATATTGGGAAACGTGTTCTGGTAGGTCTCCTCGGTAGACCTCGACTTATGTGACGGGTGGTTCGCCGAATCGCTGAGCAGGCATCCAGACTTTGCCACGAATGCTTTCAGCAAAGTTACGCAGTCGGAGTCAGAGGACCGAATGTCCTGACAAGTTGCTGATCTGCCACATCGACACAAAAAGAATTATAATCAATCTACTGTAGAGGCAAATGAACTCAGATTCCTATGAAAACCGGATAGGTGTCAGGCCAGATATCAGGAACAGCACTCTGAGTATTTCTAGAACTTTCTGTTGGCTCTGAAAAGTGAGACGAGGGGAAGGGAGTTGGGAAGGGACAAGACAGGGTTGTTGTCACATTGTCGCACCGAGTGATCATAACAGAAAATTTTGATTTGTGCTCAGATTTTCTACCATGAGCGCGGACCGTATAGCTGTAGACGGCTAATCGGAATAGGAATCGCTGTATTTCTCAACATTGACATCTGGGATGGAAGGAAAATGCATTGCGATATGCATTGTGAGAAACAGACGCTTCGGTGACTTGTAGCTTGTCGATATGACATCGGGACCTCGAAATGAATGACTCGAGAGACTTGATGGGATTCGACCCGAGGAAACTCTCTGGCAGGCGCAAATAGTGAAGCGCAGGAGCGACGAGACCCTGCATTAGATTGACGTGAACGCCCTCGTCTACCTCGACTTCCAAGGTTTCCAAACACGGGAGTACGAGGTCCACAACGAACTCATTCTCGGGTTCATCCTGCATCCAAAGAAGAAGAGTGCATCGCTCCAGACGTTGCTGTTTTACGCAAAATTGACATGCAGTGCTCGGGGTATATCCAACTCAAAGTTAGGGACGTCAATTGGGACCACGGAAGGCTGATATGAGGGATCTTGTAGTCGTCAAGGGTGACGGTGGACAAGAGAGGAAGGTACTGAAGGCTGACAACCTTATTGTCAGAGATGGAGGAGCCAAGGTGTACGGTGAGGCTCTTGAGCAATGGCAGTGAGCATTGGATCAAGCTCAGTGGCCGAGTGCTCTCAAGCGTCAAAGTGAGGTGTTCCCAGCGGTGGCGATGAGGGATGAGAAGTGCAAGGATGGACATTGGATCATGCTGGGATCCCATACGAATGGAAAGCGGGCAATGTCCGGACCTTGACACCCACAAAGCAGTCAACGCGAGAATTCCCTCCAAACTAGTGGGCAGATCGACATTCTTAGGATTCAGATCGATAGCTGTCCAAAGGTGAGGTGTATTGCACGCAATGTCACGCCATTGGCGACAAATATGCGTGAGACGCATGGGTGAAAGATCGCCGAGAAGTGGCTGCACGTCTGGGTAAAGTGGCAAGAAACGAAGAAAGATCTCCGCGATCATTTCGTTGGGCAGAGTCAGAACTGGGTACTTGTAAGAGCGTAGGCGCTGCCGCGCGGTTCTCCGAGCTGCACGTAGCGAGGAAATCGAGCTCTTTATGGATGCTACTTGTGCCTCAAGTGCTTGGATTTCCGCGTCGTATCCTGCTAAGAAAGCGCGATCCGCAGCTAAGAAGTCGAGCATGACGGTACGACGACGAAGAGATATTGTCGAGCGGGCGCGGAGGGGCTCACTCCAGCAATAGTCGTGCCAGTGAAGGATACCAGTGAAGGATACAGTGGATACTTGGCGTTCACAGTGGTATTGAAGAAAAAAAGAGATAACCCTAACCCTAGTTCGACCACTTGTTCCAAGCATCCACCATGCTCGACGTCGTCGGGAACAGCGAGCACAACACTAAGGATAGGACGACTATCGTCCGCCCTATTTTATATACCTTTTATGGCTACTGCATCAACCAAGCGCAAAAACTCGGTGTTCGCTAGGATATCTCGCAACACCAATAATACCTAGAAGAACAGAAACAGAGTTTCTGGGATCGCAGTCAATACTCCGGGCGCCATCCTCAGCTCTTGTAAACTTCACATCTTCAGATGTCATCTTGTTGTAAAGAAATCTGCGGTCAACAGTCTTCAAGGCGTCACGCTCACAGGTTGCCCCATACCAACGCGGCCGATTCAGCAAAAGCACAACAAGCAGGGAGCAGCGTTACTGCAGCGGAGCGTACCTCAATAGCCCTTCGGAACCGACACATTGGGAATGGATTTGCAGGTTGGCGCAATGATGTGTATGAGTGCGTTTCGTCTATCTTACTTCATTCCAAAGCCTTGCGCTGACTTTTCTCCCAGCCTTGGTACCATGCACATCGAGCGTTATCTCTTGCTCGATGTTGAGCGCTTTACAAAGTACAAGGTGGGTCTTCACTCCTTCCATTCGCCTGAATGTATATATATATTCTTGCGTCCCTCGTGCGTCGTGCCCTTCACGGAAAGCATACTGTTTTCCTACTCCGAATCTTTATCTCTGTCCCAGTTTCATTAAGACCAGACGTCTTCTCCCCTGTCCTTCTTTCTGCTCTATCTCGCCCTTTCATATCATATATTTACCTTGCACTCTATCTCGTAACCCCTCCGCTCCTCTCCCTTCAATATCATCGTGACGTCTGTATTTCCCTTTCCGATCCTCGTTCCCTACACCGCAAGTCTCCGAATTCCTTTGGCTGACGAATTTGCTTTATAGATTTGATTCTTTCTCCCCCGAATGTTTCACAATCGACAAATAGAAAGATATGATCTAACGGCGTACGGCGCACGCCGCCGCGCTTTCGACGGTGCCGCGAGGATTAGATCAGTCGATTCTGGCTGTCGTCTGGTCGGGTCGGATGCGGGACGCGAGCTTGATACGCATGGATGTGCGCGAATATATACCGGAGATCGTCGATACCCTCTCAGATCGCCGTACCCCCCAATGAAGCTGATGTGCGCCATCCTTCAAAATCGAATCGGTGGGTGCCTCCACGTTCTTTTTTCTTTGTGGAATTGGGATTGACGACAATACTTGCAGTACGCGCGACGCGATGCTGGGTCTCGCATGATACGACCTCATCGCCTTCGTATGGATGCTCTCGTATTTCGCATTGCGGCTGAGGATTTCCCCTACCATCCTTCCCACCTTCCTGCGACTTCATTCTTTAGCCCTCGAGTATACTAGTCTCGCTCCGACGCTATCGTCGGCGCTCCCATCCCCGTCCGTCTTGTGCCAAGCTAGAGATAGAGCTCCGACTTATCGGCATCCTACACCCATCCCCTGACGGACTCGCCAAAATCTCAAGGAAGGAAAGCACCACGTTCAGCCGCTTTACTCCCCTCGACATACTTCGTCCGTTCCGGGTCAAGCATGAGCTCTGACCCTATGGTGTCTTACATCCACACCATTGTAGTCCGCTTTCCTCTGCATCCATTCCGTCTCGTTTCGCCTGCTCGACGTTGCCAATGCCCCAAGATCAGGCTGCAGAGATGCAAGGACTTCGTCCCCGCAGCTACCGCGCCTCCGATCTGTGCTGCTCGGTTATCGTGGCCTACGAATCGGCTCGTGAAACACCGTATCATGCCAGGATTACCTTGGCTTGTATATGGTGACGGTGGTATTCTCGGCCCCTCTCGCTCAACAACCTCATCTATCGCAGGCACTTACTTGTATGGTGCTCTATGTCGGACGTGGCAAAGGTCTGCGTCTCGAGGGGGGCTGCCTCTGTGTGCGGTGTGCTCTTGACACGCGTATTTGTTGCATCGTCTTCGAAAGTCGCGGAGCTGGGCGGGTGGTGTGTCTGTACGAGGTTTGATGAGCTGACGGCCGTCGCGTGGCTGCGGAGGAAAATTGAACGCCTTCGGCGCTCCAATGCGCGCCTCAGGCGCAGACGTCAACCGCACGGATCGTAAAGAAGACGGGCCGGCGGCAGTACCATTAAAGAAGAAGCTGGCTTGGTCCATGACGAAGTCCACTCCGCCTCGACTGCGTGGACCCTTACTGAATGCCGGCCAATGTCTGCGTCCGATGACGACAAATCCAGCCGGCCGTGTATTCATCCTGGAGGCTTCGTGGGTGCTTTTGACGACTTCTTCGCACACATGGGGCATGCCCGCGTCGCCCACCGGTGACTCGTACTAGTGTATGAGCTTCCCGCGTATGCATACGCCCCGGCTTTCATCGGAATCTACGCAGAGGCGCAGCAAGCAGAATCCGAGTATCGGCATTCTGGACTTTATCGGCGGCGCTTTTCAGCGCACTGAAGTCACTCTACGGTTGTAGAGACATCTCATCTTCCTCAACGTCTGTGCTATCCCGTGTCCCGAAACGGGTGCGGGGATGACCGTAGCACGCTCCGCTCGCTCGTATTGCTCCGTACCTTGAAGCATCGTCTCGGTTCTCGCAGAGGTGACGATCAAGCGAGTTGTCGGATTATAGGCTCCGCTTCGAGAATTGGATGCACTGGAATTCGTCCCAGCGAACGGGGAGCTGCATCTCCCTCGGCGAGCGCCTCTGCATCGTACCTCGTTTTTAGGCGAGTATGCAGATACGACCATAAATCTTGCGCTCGCCTCTCATCCCCCTTATATATATATATATATGCGCGCGGACGGCTTTCATACCGTTTCCGATGGGAGTCCATGGAAGAGGTGGTTGCTAATCACGTTGACCTGCGCGCGCCATGAGTGCATAGACGGACCTCGCTATTGACAGTCGTGTCGGGGTGACATTCAGGCGGTCGGAAGATCTAAATCTTTTCTGTTTACCCATAACGATGCTTCTTGTTCGTACATGGGTGTCGTTGTTTACATGCTATTCGTACGAAAGTGGAAGATACTTGCTACTGAACTTCTACAAATATCATCGTAGAGTCTGATTATATGTATTAGTACGTAGTCGAAATCGTAGGGATTGTGGGGAATGCCTTGCGGTACGCGTCTGCGGCAGAAGATTTCCCGATAATTTTCAGCTCGTGAAGCTGACATCCAGACTTCGAAAGAGAAGACCTTAGGAATTCGACAGGGTTTTGATTTCTAGGGAGGAAACGTTCTGAAATCTGCAAGTGACGGAGTGCAGGGGTAACGAGCTGCTTGAAAAAATGTGCATCGGGGTCGCTCCTGGTGTGAAATGTCAAAGATTCGAGACGCGGTAACACAGTACCATGTGCATTATCGTTCCCAGGCTGTAGCACGTTTCCTCCCAAAAGACGGAGTGTGCAGTGCATAAGGTGCAGCGATTGTCGCAGAATTCGCATGCAGTCCCGAGAGTTGAGGTACAGGAGAGTTAGGGACGTCAATTGGGACCATGGAAGCGTAACGTGAAGGGAATCGAAATCGTTAAGCACGACGGCACGTAGGAGGGGGGAATGCTGCACAATGAAAGGCTGAGAACCGAGAACGGGGTTACGGATCGTGAGGTCGAGGCTTTTGAGCGCAGGGAGCGAGTCTAACACCTGGCTCACAGTTGTGCGGAGATTCAAGGTAAGATGCTCCCAACGATCGCGATGAGGAAGGTTGGTCATGAAGATGGGAAGCAAGGAATCATGCTCCTTCAAATAGACCGAAAGCGGGTGGTGGAGAGCTCGTTCGGCCCACAAACAAGCAATATGAATGGTTCTTTTTACCCCAGGCAGTGACTCGTCACGGGGAGTCATATCGATGACCCGCCACAGAGCAGGAATTGCCAGAGCAATATCCCGCCATCGACGGCAGACTTGTCCTAGACATGTTGGAGATTGTGCTCCACTCAGTGGCGGGGGTCCCCGATATGTTGCCAGAAACCAAAGGAAAATCTCGATGATAATTTCGTTGGGGAGTGTGAGGACTGGATACTTGTACGAGTATAGACGCTCCCGGGCAGGTATTTGAGCTGCGCGGAGGAGAGAAAGTGATCGTTCTAGGGCAGATATTTGCGCCTCGAGGTCGAGGATTCGAGCTTCGTTGTCTGCTAGAAAAGTGCGATCTACTTCCAAGAAATCGAGCATGGGTAGGACGAATGAAGAGTCGGTAGGAAGATCAGAAGCGGCTGGGTTAAATCTTGTCACGAAGCCTTGGAGGCACGAGGTCGCGGCGGGGTATGGTAGGCGTATGTAGGCCCAATGAAGGTAGAATTTAGAAAGTAAAGAACAAGAGTAAATGTCACTTGTGACCGTGACAAAAAATCTTTCAATTTCATGAAAATCATGTACAGTACAGGCCAAGTACAGGCTCGTTTCTACTAGTATCTTACGTGCAGGCTAACAAAGGCAGTACGTCGCATTGCCATGGATACAAAGTTGGGCTCAGCGCCGAGACGTCTACAGACGAATCACATTCCTTCGACGCCCATCGAAAGCTGAGCGCTGAAGATATACAGCCTGAGCAAGCGCAATACGAGAAGTACGCCACGGCCCAGCGCTGCTGTTCGGAGATTGAATGGTTGAGAGTTTTCTTTCCTCAAACTGTGCTGCCGCCGTAGCTGTAGAGGACAACAAAGAGCGAAGAATTTGCTAGAAAAGACGAAGCAGCGCACATCATCCAGAGAGCCCTGGATGAATGGCTCGGGGAATAATTATTCCGAGTCGTAGTCACTGTCTCTGTCAACCAAGATAGTGGCGATCGAGGGAAATGCATTGCGGTATGCACCCTCGGAAGAATATGATTCAGTGACTTGCAGCTCACGAAGGTGGCATGCAGACCGCGAGATGAAGGTTGTGAGCGACTCGATAGGGTCGCATGCGGATATCGCGAGGAAGCCCTCCGGTACTTCCAAGCGAAGAAGGGCAGGGGTGACGAGACATCGGAAGAAATCGACGTCGACACGACTGTCCGCTTTGAAGATCAAAGTCTCCAGACGTGGTAGCATAAGGTCCGCGAACTCGCCTTGGTCAGGATGCTCATATGAGACCCAAAGCTGAAGTGTGCAATGCACGAGAAGCGGGGTCTGGCGCAAAATCGACGCGCAGTGTGTAGAATATATGCACATCAGTGTGATGGAAGTCATTTGAGACCACGGAAGCGCGACGTGGGGAATCCCTAGATCGTCAAGCACAACTGTGGCCAAGAGAGGGAGATTCTGCAGGGGAACGACTGTATCGGACCGATACATAAAGCCTGAGATGAACCGTACGCTGAGGCTCCGCAGCAATGGTAATGGGCCTCGTATCATGCTCAGTCCCTTGGTGGTCCTGAGCTCCATTGTGACATGCTCCAAGCGACAGCGGTGAGGAACGACAGATGCAGCAAGAGAAGGCAGATCTTGACCATGGTCCGTGATATGGATGGAAAGCGGACAATTCCCGGATCTCTGCATCCACAAACCAGCTAATGAAGCCGCTACTTCCCAGTTGCGTCGGACTCCGGTCAGAGCAATGCCCCTCCAGAGTGCAGGGGTTGTGAGAGAGATATCGCGCCATCGGCGGCAGACTTGAGTCAAACAGGTCGGAGAAAGTCTCCCCACAAGTGGCGGAGGCTGCGGATATGGCGGCAGGAAACAGAGGAAGATTTCCCCAATCAGTTCGTTGGGAAGAGTCGACAGTGGATAGGTGTAGGAGTCGAGACGCTCCTGCGCAGTTCTCCGAGCTATGCGTAGCACGGCAAGCAACCGCTCGAGAGCAGATAGTTGCATCTCGAGTTCGGGGATCTGAACGTTAGTTTGGGCTAAGAAAGCGCGATCTGCTTCCAGAGAGTCGAGCATCGTTGGTGTTTCGATTTTCTCGTATGCAGAAGACGTTCTACGTCTTTTATCCTTGGGCAGAATGGCCAGAACAGAACACGTAGGCGTAGGGCGGTGGAGATAGTGAGGGATGAGGAGAAAGGGCATATGTCACATGTCACGGTGACGAAGCGGAATCGTCTCAAATGGCGGATTTTCACTGGCTGACTGATTAGAAGTGTATTCGAAGACGAGGGGAAGTGTGTAGTACAACAGAGAAGGGTAGAAGATGCACGGTTCTCTGGATGAGCAATGAACGAAGGTAACTTGGTAAGCGTGCGTGTCTCTTGGGTCCAGTGACTGTCCCGATCGCTCGTCCACATTGAATCCATGAGCCTCTCCCCCTCCTTGTGGCACCGCAGGCTCTAACCCCACGCACCGCCGTCCTCGAAGCACGACCTCCATCCCACATCTTCAATTGCCCCCCCACTGTCAATGTCATCGTAGCGTGAGGATGCGGTCTCAATAGGACCGAGATAGGCTAGATCTACCATTCCGCGAGTGATGGCGGAGCGAGACAGGCGGCAGCGATGCGGCAAGCCGTAGGACGCCATCAAGTGGGACCGCATTGGCGATCATATGGTGTAGAGACCGGCATCACGCGCCAGCGCTTCACGGAGCGTCGCGGTCGCGTGAATATCCGTAAATCCAAAACGGCGAGCGATAACGGGACGACGGCGCTGGCTGAGAACTCGGGGTCCGTGAAATTGCGGAGATCCGAGTCTGGAAAGGATATCGTGGGATGGATACTCTTTCCTTCGATTGTGGGCATCTGCTTCGACGGTGTACGAGCGTGAGTGGCTCTGAGCGGGGACGTCAGCTGAGGAGGGGCGACGCGGAGCAATAGTACGTACCCAGTCTCCGTCTAGTCACGCCAGCACGAAGAATCGCGTCATGCTCGCGCGGTGGTCGTGAGCATCGAGAGGGATCCGACACGATACCCATCTCCTTCCAGATCTGTGCTCACAGCGGACAGATCCTCCGATGCACAGACGGGGAATCGACTGGAGATCTGTGAGCCGAGGGCGTACGACAAAACCAGTCGTAGCCAGCGAAACGCAGGAGTGGTCCAAGAATATAGTGCGACATCCAGATGCGTCGAGTGCAGAAGCACAAGGGGTCGGCTTCGAGGACCTCGTTAGGGGCGAACAATGTGCGAGAAGTAAATTATTTCGAAACGACCGTCCGGAGGATGATCGAAGGCTCGGGGCATTTGCGCTGTCCGAGATGCAGTAGGTATCTCGCCTCCGTGCGAGCAAGAGCACAGACTGAGGTGCTCCCATGGGGCGGGTTTGAATGAGAGATTGCTGCGTGCAGTCGGGATGGGGTGCTACGATATCTTCGAGTTCATGACGACGCCGAAAACGAGACGGAGAGGACGCTGGGCGAGGGGTGCGAGGTGGAAGGTGCAGGCGAGATAGGGCAAGATGAGACGAGCCTGTGCCGACGAATCCCGGCCTGAGGCGAGTGTGATAACCAAGGGACCGCACACGCTATCAATTTCGACGCAGCCCTACGAAAATGACAGGAGTCGAGGCCGGGGAGCGAAATATTTTGATTCCGACTCGTGGGTCTCTGCATCGCCAAAAGTCATTTTGACGGACGGAAATTCGTCGCGGTACGCATCCGCAGCCTGAAGCGCGCAGCCTGAAGCGCGCAGCCTGATTTGGCCATGAATGAGGTCAACAACTCGACTCCAGTGGGATGCTTTGCGCCAAAACGCAGGCGCCGAAGAGCAGGAGTGACGAAACAGTTGAGGAAGGCTTGCTGCTTGGAGCTCAGATCCAGCTCCGTCAGATGTGAAAGCACGACGTCCCGCAAGTCCTCAGAATTAGGGGAATATTTCGGGACTACCAGCTTGCAATATACGAGATTGGGGGCCGCAGATAGCAATTCAATGCAGCCCATTTCCGCCACTCCGTTCATCGTAAGGGAGGTAATTTGTGCCCACATGATTCTGGGGTTTATTGTGTCAAGACCACATCCCCAGAGACAGACTGCGCGCAGGAGCGGTGCTTTGGTGATGCTAAAGACCTTATACCGGCAATCGTGGAATGCGAGACATAGCGAGCGGAGGAGAGGCAGGTCTTCTACCAGAGCTGATTGCCATCGCCATCGGAAGTAAAGAGTGAGGTGCTCCCAACGAGCGGCGTGCCGAGTGAATACACGCCGGAATTCTGGGGGCAAATGATCGCCGGCGATGCGGACAGAAAGAGGGTTGACTCCCGACCGCTCAAGCCATGAAGCGGCCACATGCATTTGTTCTTGATAAGAGACAGTTTCGCTGCTGATGATCTCTATTGCTCTCCAGAGCATTGGAGTGCTGAGCGCTACGTTGCACCACCAGCGACACACGAGCAGCAAACATGTCGGCGAGAGTATCCCAAGCAGCGGCGGAGGCTCGGGGTACGTTGGAACAAAAGAAAGGAAGATTTCTGAGAGGAGTTCGTTGGGCAATGTCAAAGCAGGACACCCGGCAAGCTGCTTCGTCACTGCAGCATTGGAGATTTGGGCAGGATCCATTCAAAAAGCGCAGGGAATGGGGGAAGGCCAATGCTAGGTGAAAGCCCAGAACTTGAAGATCGAAGACGCAACAGTTGCCCGGGATTCGAGAGACAGGCTGGGCGAGCGGTGGCAGCCGTTAGGCAGCCGAAAGCAAGGGAAGTGTGACAGCGTCACAGTGTGATCCTCCGGTTTCTGGCTACCCATGTCCTAAAACAGGGTCGGAACGCGCTGCTGGCAATGAAGGAATTTCTCTGTTCTTTTCAGAGGTTCTGGTATCCTGCGTGTGGAATTTTGAGGACAAAAAACGCGTCCCTGACGCCGGCATCGCGTCAGCAATTTTTCAAGCCGTAGGCCCGTACGATTCTGAAATTCATCTTGTGAATTCCTTCAGACCACATTCCGAGCACCCTCCGAATTTTCCGGTGCGCTCTTGATGATCTCTGCGATTTTCCACCTTTTCTTGCTGAACCAATCTTCATTGCGGCTTGACATTTTTAGCGGTACGGTCGCCTTCTAGTCGTTTTTGTTCAAGTAACTTTTCGAACAGGGTCTATTCTTCTGAATCGCCTTAGCGCCTACCATCGACTCCACTTTCCTCTGTAGCTCATCCCACACAATTGCATCCCAGGACAATGTGGTGCCAAAGCCAGGCTGAAGCAAAAGATTTCACAACGATAATTTAAAAAGAAATATTAAACTGTACAAGAATTCGTTCAATCATTCTTTCTGGCTCAGTATTTCCTCCGATCTGATGAATTTGACTCCTAAGCTTTCCATCTCCGCCCTTGCTTTGGCCCAGCCTTCTCCCGGATCCACTGCCTTCGTCCCATCCTCCACAACGTAAGTTTGGAATCCATTCTTCACCGCATGCCTCGCTGTAGCGCTGACGCAGAAGTCCATAGCCAAGCCCAGGACATACACCTTCCCCACTCCATTATCCTTGAGATACCCACGAAGCGCGCTCTCAGAAACGCAAGGATTCTCGAACGGATCTTTGAATGCCGAATACATCTCAACGCGTTTGTCCTGCCCCTTCTCAATGATCTTGTCCACTTTACTGATATCCAGCTCAGGCACCAATTCTGCTCCAGGTGTTCCTTGTACGCAATGGACGGGCCAAAGTCGCGTCTCGTACCGCTCCGACGGATTGTATGGATTGATCACTTCCGCGTACGACTCGAAAGGTTTGTTGTTCGGCGGGGGATGATTCGCTGCGAAGGATATATGATCTGCAGGGTGCCAGTCTTTCGTCGCGATTTTCAGGTCGATTTTGGGGCATGCTAAGAGTCTGTTGACAACAGGGATGATATCGCGCCCACAAGAAACAGCAACACTGCCATCCTGGAAATCGAGAGGTCAAGTTACCTACACCCGAGCAGGCCTAACGGTACTGTACCGGCGGACAGAAGTCCTCTTGAAGGTCTACGATGATCAGCGCAGCCTTGGTGTGCATGGACGGAGGGAGAGGAGGGGGAGTAGAGCATGATCAGCTCTCGGTTTAAATGGTAAGCCGCCGTTGATTGCCGCCCTGATTTGGCTAGCGTTTATCAGCTTTTTCCGTCTCTCTTTCCCCACTTACTCCTGGATTGTAGCCCAATTGCCTCAAGTTCACTGGATCGAATTCGACGTCCAAACTGCAAGGGCTCCTGTTCAACTATACCTGGATAAGGGGGACCGCTGAAGCGAAGTGGGTTCAGGGTCGCCACTCTCATTAACCCATCTCGGAACCGAATTACTTACGACGCCAAGTGGGTCGTATCTTGAACTAGCTTGTATGCCTTGCTGCATGCTCGATTCAAGGACTAGAACTAAACTATCTGTGAACGCATCAAATCCCATCGCCTCTTTCAAGTTGTTCTCCCGAACAATTATTTTGCGACTTTCCGTTTGAAATCGTCATCGATCCGCTTCAAATTTCTTGTGTCGTTGAACTCGCCGCAAGACAAAAGATTTCTGGGAAATCATCTATCATTCATGATTCATGTTGATAGGGAATATTTCAAAACCTATCATTGACAGTTAGTAACGCGGTTGCTCGTGCTCTCCGACCTGTTGTGATTGAACCTTGGTCTAATGTTCCGGATCTTCGATGCCCTGATATTCTTCCGACTCACCCACGGCTCAACCCTAGAGTTTGAACCTAGTTCTCCTTCCACCCTTCCTCCGACACTTTCTACTACGGTGTTAACCCGGAAAGCCGGCTTTATTTAAATTAGTGTTTTCGGCAAGCAGAATCTGTACCAAAAATGGTGAGTGCACCACTACCGATCAGCAGTCCAATCGCTGATTGAACGTGCGTCCACCAGTACACCCTTGAGCTCGCACCCCACCATGTCCCGCAACATTGTTTGGCTCAAAATTATATTTTCCGAGTCGTGACACTGGCAGAACCGTACGCTCACCGTTTTCTTGAAATAGTCTCCGGCGCGAACATCGGATATGGTCTGATATCCCTTGCTAGGCGCCCTAATACATTCATTTTTGCTGGAACCCACGATCCTTTTACGGAGTCGCTGCTGCAGCTTTATCAAGGCATTGCGATGTCAAACTCGCCTCGGGCGACTAAGAAGATGAAAAGGTTGTCATCGTGGGGAGTTCGAAAAATTGCAGGTCGACTAGATGTTGCTATCGCGAATGCCGGTGAGTTCTCCTTCATAGATCCTCATCCTTACCTTCAAGCCTCCATATCAACACATTAATTCAATTATAGCCGCCATGATCGATTGCGGCGGGCATGTAGTCAATACCCTCCCTCTCCGTTTTCCGCGAGCACTGCGAAGTCAAGACCCTTGAGCCAGTCGTCCTCTTTCAAGCTGCGGACCAACTCCTCCTCGCCTCCCCACTGGTGCAGCACGCTCACCAACAGACTAGGTCGAATGTCAAACAAATGTCAAAAAAACAAAAGTTAAACTTTATCATGAGACCCCGGGCGGGACCTCCTTGCCTCATAAACTATTATCATTATCATTCTTCTACCGCGAGTCGGCTAAAAATGATTTTCGAGCGCCAGCCGGGCTTTGGGGGGACGTGAACACATACGGTTATATTACGCTGAAATTATAGATCGCAAACATGTTTGTGGTGTGTAGAGATTCGAAAGAAGCTGGTACTGTACCTATGAACCCTCTTCGGGGCACGGTCTCTCTGAATCTCTGACAAAAGAAATTATATTACTACTACTCAGATCGGTGGGTGAGTATCAACCAGGAGCGCCATTCCATATAGTCTCTCATAGCCAGACTTCAACACATTTGACCTCGTACCTCGGTCGTGTTGAAGTCTGTTTTTAAGTTCATAGGCGTGTCAACGGTAGAATCTTATTATATAATCTTTGTGGCTGTGCTTTTTACGGCAATTTAGTTCACTTTTCTTATAGCGCCTTCCCTCACGCACATATGGATCCAAATCTTAAGTATATAGCCTCTATAGGTACATATCTACCTGTCTGGAAAAAAAATTGATATCAAATGCATCTTCTGCGCCGACGCACTGACCTTTCGCTCCGCCTTGTGACACCTGTGACAGAATCATCACGCATTTTTCCAACCACTTCCTGCGGTGCCTTGTCGTGATTCCGGCAACTTAAGACCTCAGGGAGACTCGTATGAATCTATATAGGCGCCCTACTCCGAGTTCAAGCCTTAGATACCATGGCAATGGGTAGAAAATGTGATTCCATAATCCGAATTCTACTCCTTGCACGCGGTTGATCTTAAAAATGGACTACATTCCATACTACTATGCTCGTTCTTATTTACTATCGATTTCATACTTATTAGCGCGCAAGGCAAGGCCTTAAGCGCCAGGGACAACGGAGCATTCAACAGAGCCGTAATCAGATACGGTATGGCGTCTCCGAGTTTATTATAGAAAATTCAGGTGCTGTGAATCTCCCGCCCCAGTATGAACAATGTTATATTCCTCGCTTTGAAGCGAGTCGGCAGTAGGCCGGTAGGTAAATTATCATAGTCTGAGATACTCCCAATTTGTACCAAGCGACAGGGATGAAGTCGAACTGCATAGGTTACATGATGTTGGGAACTTCCTGATATCCAAAGATAGCTCGCTGGGAAGTGCCGAAGGGGAATAAACAATTAAAAAAAAAGCCCGCCCTGCTGTTGAGGCAATCTAATTTCGATGCGAGCGCTAGTGCTTCCCCTCATAAGAAAGGCGGGGATGCATTGCAGCATCAGTCCCAGAAAAAGAAAAGTACTGCACAAAGCTTTGAGCAACCCGATAGCGGCGGCAGTTACCTTCATGATGGAGGTGCACAGGTTTCTGGCATTGCCACAGAGACGCACTCACAAGCACGACAGTGGCACCAACAGCGCTCCATTTCCACCCTCACTATCATGTCCTCGTTCTTCGAGCAAGTTCAAGTTGTACTCGCTCAAGCCCCAGTCAACGATGTGATCTCCTGGCCTTCAGGCGTCTTGCTCCTGGCGAGCGTGCTCTACGCGGCACTCGGAAACAGTCCGGACCGTCTCTGGGAGATCGAGCCAGCGGCCGGAATATTTTTATTCGCTGGTCTCCCCTTAATCTCCATAACAGCCATGAATCGCGTCAATTGGGTGGCAAACGCGTGCCACTTTGTCTCTGGTATACGAACTGCGTTCGGGAAGTATAATTTTTGGATGAGGGCCGACGAAATTGGGCAGCCTACCCGCGATGAGGCGTTGTGGAAGGCTTCACGGCGCTTGAATTGCGTGTCGTGGGATGCCAGACCGGAAGTGCCCATGCACGCTGTCCGCTGGACAATCACGGCTGCAGGATTTGTTCGTCCCATTCCGCGGACCAATCCTCCAATCGCTATGCCGGTGCCTCAAGTTACACCCAAATTATCGCATCCAAGCGCTCGCGACTTTCTCCTCTTCGCCGCGACGGACTATCATGTCTTCCGTGAGACACTCGTACAGGTGTACTCAGGAGACATTCTCGTATTCTCCACCGAAGGAATGCCCGCCAGCGCTGTTGTTGATGTGGACAGCGAACAGGAAGCCATTCCTGTTGTGATAGCACAGATGGTACGCAGACCTAGGGCCCAATCACCGCATGGCCGAGGCACGGACCCAACCGAAGTTAACATGGAGAATATCGATTTCGACACCCCTGCGTGCGCTATCGACTTTCACTCGTATGCGAGCGAGGCCTCCAAAGTCCACGCATCCATCCGGGAGCTTGCGCACGCCTACTATGTGGTCACACAGTACATCAAAAGAACAGCTTTGGAGCGTCCCGGTTATGTGCCTGAAGAAATTGCACGCATTGAAGTCGGCCAGACGCTTTGGGTTGCCATTCTCGGAGGTGTGGTGTTTGACCACGGAAGGCTCACCATACAAAATCTCCCGGGAAGGAGAACACCATCTGTCCCATCTAGCGCATACCTCGAGCGTGTGGATGCTGTGCTCGAGGTCCTCCAGCCCTATGCAAACACACCAGCCTTCTTTGACCAAGTATTTAGCGACGGAATGAATACGCATGCTGCTTTACCTTTCCTCCTAGCCGGCATAATTGGCCAAGCGATCATCTGCTACTTCCTCTCCGTCGGGACCAGTGCTGGAGTATTTACTAGCGTACTCCTCGCGAACAGTTTGTTTTCCGGCAGGCTGAATGACTGGCACAGTCTATATTGGGGAAAGACTGGACAGACGCTCGAGCCGGGAATGAAAATGCGCGTTCCGGGGTCCAAGGATCTCATGTGCATCGCTACGTTCAATCGTACGTCGCCGAGACAAGGAGACTTGCGGCAGGGGCTTCTCCTCAATCTAGTCGGTTTGGTGTCAGCTATTTGTGGTGCTGTATTCCAGCAGGAGACACGCACGGCGTTGAACTTCGGGCCTCGGACGTCAACACGCCCATGGGTGGTTTACACATCGATCACCCTGTGCGCCGGAACATCCGCCCTAGTGGCGTTGGCGATAATAGTCCAGCAACTCAAGTCCAAAACGTGGTCAGATACCGACGAACTGCCAACGCGATGGGCGCTTTACAGCACGCTCCCAGCTTCTGTGGCTGTATCAGCGTTGGGTTTATATTTCCAGATGACGAACCAGGCACACCTTTGGCCAGTTCTGGACGCGATAGCGTGGATATCGGGAATACCCTTAGGAATGATTGAGAATGGAAGAATGATTCCGGGTGACGATAATATTTTACATTTGCTTTTGTTGAATAGGTGGATCATGGGCGCGGTCGCAAGTTCGATTGGTAGTACATTAGTATAGCCAGAGATGATCTCTTCAAGTGGACAGAGGATATAAAAATTGGTCTCCTGGCTGTGGTTGCTGCAAGCCCACGATATGAATGGTCTTGACGGATAGCCGAAAATTTCGGAGACAAGTTCGACCGATAGAGTCAGGATTGGGGGGTCACTCGATGGCTCCAGTTTAGTTTGAGTGAGTTCTGGGTTGGCTGGAGGCCGCCGTGGTAGTATCAGTGCGCTCAGTTCCGGAAATTCCGTGTCATTTTCCGCTGAGCACGGTGCGGTATTGAGTATAGTGGATACAGGCATAGCCAAGCAAGCGAGCTTTTGATAAGTTTTGAAAATGTGGACACACGCAAGTAGCGAGATGCGCAAGGCAAAATGGCAGTTTGATGGCCTCCGAGTCGAAAAAGCACCGGGTGACAGGAACAGTAACAGCGTGACAGAGTTTTCTGGCTTTCCACAACGTCGACGAGCGCCATGGACGTCGTGCTCTTTATTCTCCGCGCCTTTGTACTGTAACTGGATTATGCTCTATAATCTTTGCGCAAATCCATGCCGTCAAAACATGAAGTGAGTTCGCTCTCGGAATTTGCCTTATGACTGTACCTAACTATCAGACTATCGTAGGATTCGGCTTGCAAACGCAACCAGCGATTTGGAAGGATGAAGAAGTAACCCATATCGTATAATACGGTATATGATTAGCGTCTGCATTCAGGATAAACGCTCTGACCTTGCTTCTAGGTGCAGCTGGTAAGTCTGCCGTTTGCTCTTTGCAAGTGCTACTACTGATCACGGTGAAGAGCCTTGCTCTATGGACTTTTGACACGTTCTGCTTTTGACCTCGCCAAAGCAAACGACTGTCGCGATTGAACCTCAAAGTGTGGCTAGAATCAAGTGAGGATTTCCCGTGGAGATTTCGCTCTCCTTGCCTTACATCGATCGACAGTCATCCAAATCTGCTTCCCGCTCCCAATCCCGTTCTCAGCTTTGTCATTCCGGCCTTTCTTGGTGTCCCATCCCCCTTTCGTCAGACTTCAGCTCAATGCTGATTCGTTCTTTGTACAACTCATGCGGCCATTTCAAGCCTTCGGTGACATGTGGAAAGCTTTCGGTGATCGACGAAGATTCGAGTCTCAATGAGCGTAGAACTTGTCGGCGTTGGCGTCCCGCAGCCTGTGCTGCCCACGAGCAAGAAGATGGAAGCGGCTTTGTCGTTTCTCTCTCACGAGGTCATCGTTTCGCATACTCTTGCCCCTTCGTCCCCCAGTTCCGCTTTTGTCTTGAGCGTCTCATCCTCGCGCTGTGCTTCGCCCGCCCAAGCGTCTCTGCGGCTGGCTGCTGCAGCTCCGTGGTCCCACCTCACCTGTGCGCCGTGAATGCCTATACATCAGACCACGGTGCCTTGTGCATGCACGATGCCTTCAGGTATCGTCATGCCGTTTTCGAGGATTCGACACAGCGATCGTGTATTATCTCCTTGGGCTCGAGTTGCAATGGGAGATATTCGCTGAGATGCAGGGCGCGCCGCAATACGTTGGTGGCGCATTCACATATCTCCTCCCGCTTTCATGGTCTCCGATATCTGCGACATCTTTCACGTATCATGATCCCTCTTGCTTCCCGCTCCGCCTGCTCTCCGACATGTATGCCAACATTCCTTAATGCACAGGCTTCCGCGGTGCTTCACGTCTTGACTTGGTCTTGACGGGGAAACTACCCGTCCCGGCTCGAGGTTCACCGCGAAAACGTACCGAGACGGGGCGTACCTATCGACATCCGTATGGGTCTTGCGACCAGGGCTTGGCTTCCCGATGCGAGAGGGAGGCAGCGCGTGTGTCTGCATTGACGCCGACCCAGCGAAATGGGACGTAACTGACGGCCGAGGCGACGTATATCCATCGTATCGCTTGTTTTCACCATCTCGGTCAGCGGTGGCTGCTACGGATGCAGCTTTCGGATCCGGTCTTTCTGTATCAGTGCCGCAGCGCTGCTCGGGGTAGCACCGAAAAGACTGGACCATCATCGGAGAGGCAGGAGCGCCTTGCGACCTTTCCATCAGTACAACCTCACTCGGCGTGGCCTGCCGGCTTGTCGTTTCCATCGCATCTCCTACTCAGACATCTCCGAATATCGCTTCAGTGGTGGGCAGGCCGTCAACGTCTGCATATTGTTGCGTACCGCTGGGCCCTTCAAAGTCCTTTGAGTGATTCCCTCGGGACGGCAGAGGGGTCTTTCTACATCATATATGTGCATCTACTTGAAGCAAAGGCCTCCCTCGCCCCTGCTTACCGCCTTGTCTTTCCCGTTATCCGGTTTTATCGTTCCTGCGACGCTGGCCTCGCAGACGTCACTACTGCTGCAGTGATGGGTGGGCGGTCAATGTGGGCATCTTTGACGACGGCACAAATCCTCGCGTACGCGCCGTTTTTGCTGTTGTTTTCCAGTGCTGCGTGCACTCTCGGCCCTTGCTCACCCGTATCTCGTTGTCTATCTGTCTCTCATCTCACTGCTCTTTGGGGCGGCCGATGACATTAAGAGGTCGGGCGCGCGGGGGGGCTTCGCTCTCGACGATTACGAAGGCTACTGTACTACCAGTGGCGGCTGTGGAAGGTCGTAGACGGGCCTCCCGTCTTGCCCGTTCCTGTGCGAGCCAATGTTCCTCTTGCGCGGATCCAGCCGGTCCAGAGATTCATACAAACAGATCGCTATTGAAGATATGGACTTTGGAAGCTCTTTTAGGAGTGGGATAACGGGGTTACGAATCGTTTGCGCCTCCATATCACTCATATCCTATACCGTATACCACTTCGACTTCACTTCGACCGGTGTCCTCGTAGCACATCGATTCAGGTCGTACTCCGTATCGAGAATCGCTACACGACCTGACTACAGATTGTATGGCTAGAATTGAGGCGGGAGGTCGCCCTGAATATTCGCTTTTTTGTCATTGACAAATATATATCGCGCATGGAATCCCAATCTCTTCAAGAATAAATGATCAAAGGGATCAACGGGAAAGCATCCCGGTAGGCATGCTCGGGAATGGTTGGGCTGAGGATGCGTAGCTCCTCGAGCGTCGATCTGTACTTTGACATGAGTGCTTTGAGTGTCGTGATGCGGGCTGATTGAGGCGACCCAAGCATGCGTTCTGGTAGTGTCAAGCAGCGGAGAGCGGGAGTGTCGAGAAGGGCAAGGAAATCCATATCCGCATCGCTACTCTGATGGAAATCCAGTCTCTCGAGACGCGGTAGCGTTAACTCCGTGACTGAGAGGTTTTCTGGGACATCGTCGTCCAGATACGGGAAGATGAGGTCCAGGGATAGGTTCACGAGGCGCGTAGCCTGTAGCAACCCTGGCACGCAGCGTCCCGAATGTATAGCCGTCAATTTGAGGGACGTCAATTGCGCCCAAGGAAGAATGAAACTTCGAATGCCATGGTCATCCAAAGCGACCGAATGAAGGAGGGGAACGTCTTCGTTTCGCAGTGTGAGGGGTTCGTGAAAAGGTGGGAGGAGGGAGATTTTCAGAGTGCGGAGTAATGGCATGGGTTCGTCCAACGCATTCCGTAGCAGCTTGTCTGCAGCAGCATCATTTCTGAGATTTGCATTTAATTCGAGGTGCTCCCAGCGAGCACGATGGGGGAAGGCGGCCGCGAAGACAGGGAACCAGTGATTGATATTGTAGTCGTATGCGTGGATAGAAAGTGGATAAGGAGCGGATCTGTTCAAACGCATTTCAGCGAACCAGATCGCTCCTTCCATGCTGGGTCTTCCCCCAAAACAAGTCAGGTTGACCGCCCTCCATAAGGTGCGGGTCGCCAGAGCGATTTCGCGCCATTGACGACAAATATGGGTGAGATAGATCGGGGAATGTAACCCGACGAGCGGCGGAACGTCTGGGTATGGCGGTAAGGATTGGAGGAAGATTTCGGCGATGATTTCGTTAGGTAGGGTCAAGACTGGATACTTGAATGCTTTGAGACGCTGCTCCGCAGATCCCTTGGCTGCGTTGAGCTCGGAAATCGTGATTCGTAAGGCGGATATTTGGGCTTCAAGATCGAAAATCTGGGTGTCGACGTTCGCGACGAAAGCGCGGTCGGCTTTTAAGGAATCAAGCATAACTACGAGCAAGGAGGGGGGATAGTCTACAGTCTGAGAGAGCACTGTTGAAGGGAAGAGGATGTCACGGTGCCAGGGCCGAGAGCGGAGACTGAGTGGGCGTCGTGAAAGTTTCAAAAGGATAACACGTCGAAGGAAAGCGTGGGAGTTTGCTTGCTTCACCTTTGTCCAGGTCCCAGGACAAGTCCAGGACCATCTCAAGTGACTATAGTCTGAGGATTCACATAGGTACTCTATTAACCGCTACGTTTTTGTGCTGCCATCTTGAATTCAAAGAGTTAAGCTATGGAGATCACAGAGTCAACTTTTCGAGAAAGCAGTTGTCTACAAGATTCGGTGAAGTTAAAAGTCACAGAGGGCACACGAAGTCATGACAGAACAGCAAAGAGTTAGTATTCGAGGGTATAAACCACCTAGACGGGTAGAGCAATAGTCCCGTCGCCGTGATGCGACTAATCAGAAGATTAGGCATAGCAAAAGGGGGAGCGGA
Organism: Favolaschia claudopus; assembly: GCA_037176885.1. Lineage (NCBI taxonomy): Eukaryota > Fungi > Basidiomycota > Agaricomycetes > Agaricales > Mycenaceae > Favolaschia > Favolaschia claudopus. The sequence goes on from JAWWNJ010000104.1 coordinate 256,606, forward strand.
GGAGTATGAGTGATGGCGTAGCATCCACGGCGACGAGTATGAGTGGAGCGGAGCTTTCACCGCCGCCGCCACGTAGTCGTGATACATGTCTTCGCCCAGCACATCACAAACTCTGTCCCCCTTTCGTCCGTACCGCCAAAACCGGCGACTCTTGCCCCATCACCCGCCCGACATCCGCGTCGCCAGCCCAGCAGGCCAAATCGAAGCTGGAGAACCGCATACTATGCGTCGTCGGAGCAGCACCCCACTCTAGTCTCGAGCGTACACGTCCTCAGGCACACCTGCATCCTCACACTCTCATCAATTCTTCTCCCTTTCGCACACAACACCGTATGCGGCCTCGACCTCCTCTTGCTAAATCATGGCGTTCCTCCATCCGCTATCCCGCGCCGGTCTCGAGAAACTCAAGACTACCATCATCGGCGGACAAGCCTTCAGAATTGCAAGAAAGGAATCGTGCTCTGGGAGGCATGCTGCTGGGGCGGGTGCGACGCCTGTGCCCGAAAGAGCGGGAATGCCCACAACGAGCACAAAGCAGGTTGGGGAGACTGGATGGGGCGAGGCTGAAAACGACGTATGTGATACAGACGCATTGACTCGGCGAATGAAGTGAAAGGGATGTAGGTGCGGAAGATATGTCCTCCAAAGACACGGGTGCACCGTTGGGTGGTGAGGGACAGTCCAGACAATACAATACGATAGTGTTGACCGAAGAGGTGTCGCGTGCATGAAGCTGGACCGAGGCATTCGAGGGCGTCGGAACGACGGCGGAGTATGTATGAATGTCGTTGGTGTAAAAGCAGCCGTCACGGGTCAAAGGGATGAAGGCATCCGGCTGCGGCCTTCTCTGCGCCAAGGGAAATCCGCTGCGACGACGGCGAAGAGGAGTAGCAGTCGCATCGATGTCGGCGCTCGCTGTGCATGGTCATTGGTGTCAATGCAAAAGAAAGATGAGGCAGACGGTGGCGAGGCCGAGCAGAGGATCGACACGAGTGTCGCTATACAGGTAAAGTAAACACGTTATTCGAGTGAGAGAGGGGTAACGAGGAAGAAGGGGAAGGCGAGTATACAGTACACAAAGTAGTATATGAATCATTCATGTGAAGGAAGAGTGTAGTAAGGGATGGGATGTGAGCAGCAACAGGGAAAATATGAAGGAAAAGAGGGGGTAACGCAAACGGGTGGGCGGCACGAGATTGTAAAAATGAGAATGAGAGGGTGAGGGAAGGGGATGAGGCGGAAGTCCCCGTACTATCATATCGATGCCGGGAAGAACTTTGGGAGAAAGGGAGGACATATAGACGACGGGAGGAGGGTAGTGAGTATGTGAATGGAGGTATAGAGGGACCGCGAAGGGAGAGGATTATGGGATCGTAGGAAAAATCTTTTGGCCAGCGTGTAAGCTTGCATCATGGCAAAGGCAAGGCGTCGGAAGATCCCACCAGCGATGCGTCGCACTGTAACGCGCCGTAGGAAGAACTCGGGCTGACTGTATCGAGGTCAAGCAAAGCCGACCAAGATTCGGGGTCTCAAAACGACCTATCAATCCCGGAGATACCCCAGCGGTATCAAGGATATGGGGTGGGCCCTCGCAGCATAGACAGGCTACAATCGCATGACGTTTGTTAGGACGAGAATGGTTATGTTGAGATGGATGGAGGTACACTGACCATTCCCAGATGCAGTCAATGAGTCCAACGATATAAAACATCCTCAAGCCGCGTACAATGAAAAGCGATTCGTTCACCCACAAATAATGATTTAGAGCAGAGATTTGAGGAACGCAAGTCTACCGCAGAAAAGCGATGATCTTGGGGACTCGAGTTACGTTGGGTCGGAGTAAAAAGACATTCGGACGCGCACCTTGGACGTTAATCCACCGTTCCGTGAACGTCGCTCTCGTCGAGAAGTTTCAGCACAAGCGACAATTCCTTCGCTTCATGGACTTCAATTGAATCAATTCGCGGTATCGAAGAAGCCCAGGATCAACGTGCTCAGGGCCAGCTTTCTCCTGGTATCACTAGTCTCTGGCGAAGAGCTCTGACCCATGCATTTCTGAATGTCACCAATGACCATGGATTTTTTGTTTCTTCAGGTCTTTGTCCCGAAAAGAGATGAGAAATCATGAGTATTTGACGGAGTCTGAGGTCGCGAGGTCTTCTTGCATGTTTCAGACTGTGTGTGTAGTCGCTCGCCTTCGCGGTCGTTGTCGTTGTTGGTGAGGAGGAGTGGAGGTGGGCTAACCCTAACCTTTTGCATCAACTACACTCGGGCCGGCGGGCCGGTGACAGCTCTTGAACCCGAACCACCTTGACGCGGGGATTATTTATGCAGTCGCTCACGGTCGCTAGCAAACGTCGTATAGGGACCCCGCTCTAGCATGATTCAAGTCTTGCTCTATCGCTGGTCACCCTCTCACCGAAACGTTCGAAGTTCGGCCTAGGATCGAGCTCTGAAATTTCACATCTTCAAGAATCGATTGTGCTTCAAGTTGTCCCGCTAGACCCCGCATACATACTCATGATTTTGAGCAAAATCTTGGGTGTTGTTACAATCAGACCCACAGTCGTTAAGCACTCGGTTTAATGTTTGTTTTTGCTGCGGAACTCATTTCTTCGTTTGACCACAGTTTCGAGTATTTCGCGGATGATAGGTGTGATTTGCAGGCTCTCGTTTTTTCCCCGTTTCAGACTGAGTTACTTATAGCTATATCAAGTGTTTACATAAATAAATTCGTAGCCTTGTATAAGTTGTAAGTCACCTCCTACTCAGATCTCACGGCAACGGCTAACAAAACGCGTTGTTTGCAGATTACTGTACAGAGTGACTGTCACATCGCGGCCCACTTGACCAAAACCGCATGGCCCCGACGCAACTGGGGCTTCTCTCCACAGCAGAGGCCGCTGCACATCTTACTACCTTGCCACCCGACATTCTGGACCTAATATTCCAGCTCCTGTACGATGCTTGGCTGGTCGACTTACATCGCAAATTCGGTGGACACTCAGGTAGTCACGTCCGATTCAACTACGAAAGATGCCAAGGAGAGTTTCTGTTCGCGGTGTCTCTCTCCTGCCGGCATTTACGCGCTCAAACTATGCGATGGATATTTCGTGAGGTTTATAACTGGGAGACCTCGCGCGGGAGGGTTTGGCCGCAATCAATATGGCCATACATCAAGTAAGTGTACTACTCCACATCTGCCAGTGTACAACACCTCAGCTATCTTCACAGAATCGTTCATCTCAGGGATCGTACCGCACGGACTTCGAGACCACTCGAGCTATCCGTGGAAACCATCCGTTCGCTCCCAGTGATGTTGTCCCTGGTCAAAGCCACGATCCGTCTCGAAGCTTCTATTCCTTCGGGTCTCCTGCAAGCGCTTTCGCTTGCCCCTGCCTTATTGCGTCTTGAGATCTTTCAAGCACGCTTCGACGGAGAGTTTCCCTCTTGCACGCTTCCCTTTCCATGTCTGGAAACTCTGCTAATCTCAATTTGCGGATTCGCGGCTGTCGCTGGTCAGAACCACGTAGATCGCATTAAACAAGCCAACAACGTTCACTCTCTTCTCGGAGCCGTAAGCAGTCGCCTCAGCGAGCTGCGAATCTCCGGGGACTTGATATCGCAGGCATTCCCCTCGCTCCAATGGTCGCACATCCGTACGTTTGCGATTACGGAGCATAAGCCAACTCCGTACATCACTCTCTCCCACCTTATATCCAAAATGCCTTCGCTTCGCGACCTCCAAGTTCTCTATACTGCAGAGGTACCTCCTGACCGCGTCGCCCCGGTGTTTCCGTCGTTTCATTTGGGGGACTCGGACTCTCAATCTGCTTTAACATCTTGTCACCTGCTTTCGACCGCTACTCTGGGAAATATACTTCCTGGTGATCCCGTTTTGACCCAGCTTCCAGCTAGCTTGCGCTGCCTTCACCTTCGTGCACCCGTCGACCCATTCGATACCAAAGCAGGATTCCCACAGCACGCCTATTTTCCGTTGAACGAGCATGCATTGACAGAGGCGCTTCATCAGCTTCGATACCTTCCTGACCTCGTCGACTTTTCTATAGACCTCGATTTCTTTGTTACTGCTCCGCTGATTCAGCAGATTGCCTCAGCGCTGCCGCAACTAGAGGTCCTCGAGTTCAGCCTTCCTCGATTCTTATCTGTCCGTTCCCCTCGTCGGTTCCAAGAAAAAGACCGTGATGTGAGTCTAGTTCTCTCCTTTCTTTGCCCTTTTGTGACGTTCTCCTTCTGCAATGTGCAGCCCGCTATCCTCACCGCCTTAAACCTGTTCCCGCGCCTGCGCCATTTGCGCATCACCGTGAACTTCCCAAGAACGATTTCGGATCTCCATCATTCGCGGGAGGTCACTGCTCGATGGTTACTTGCGGGGGTTCCTACACTTGAAAGAGTGTCATTTGCCTCTCATGCAAATATGTACCTCGTCGGCTTCGAGACGCGGTCCTGGGATACGTGGGATCATAGTGTTTTTGATTTACACTGGGTGTCTCCGCCGCCCACGCCGCCGCCGAAAGTCGGTGGCGGTCACGCGACCTGGGAGATATGTCCGGATGGTACGCGTGTTCTGCGAGAGCCAAAGGTAAATAGGTAGCGCGCTGCACATTAAACATTTACGCTGAACATCACCGAGTTTGTATGTCTCGCAACATGTAGTGAATTTCCGATAAACGATAAGCTATCATACGTCCGTGTTTAGTTTTTGAAGTACGCCGACAGATTTTCCGAGGTCAGTGCTCACAAGGAGCCGAGGATGTAGGTAAAACCGCTTTCCAATCGAGCTAAATATATTTAGAAGCAGCACCGCCACGTTGATTGACAGGATACTCAACGCCAGCGTCCGAAAAAGGAAGTTTTGCTCAGGTTTCCGATGGAGAAGCACGAAATTCGCCGGAGAGGAGGATATTATTGCATAATATATCTTGCAACATCTGAAAAAATATTTTGATGAGTATGATTCCGGGAAGCCTGCTTAAATTCGAAGGATGATATGGAGTCATTCCTAACACGGCGCGAAAAGGCGTGGTGTCAGTGTTTAGCTAAACGAGGTTGGATAGTGCAACTCGGATTCAGCTTGACTAGAGCAATCTATCTTTGGCTGTCACAGGATAAATACAGCCTGACTAAAGACGATCATGAGCCCAAATTCAAGTGTGTGATCTAAATTAATTGTATAGCGTACCCACCTACAAGTATCTCAATCCCAAAAAATGTTGGCATAGGCTTGCGACTTTGGGGTAGTTTGCATGCAGTCAGATGTACTAATACGCCCACGAGCGCGGAATGACTTCATAGATGCAAGAGTCGGTGGAGGGTGTAAAAATAATAAAAATTAGACGCGATTACAAAATAACTCATCATCGAGCCGACACGATAATAGAATGAATATCGGGAAACGCGTCCCGGTAGGTCCCTTCGGTAGACCTCGAATTGGTGACACGTAGCTCACTGAGCATGCATCGAGACTTCGCCAGGAATGCTTTCAGCAGAGTTACGCAGTCAGAGTCGGAGGACCGAAGAAATCCTTCAGGTATTTCCAAGCGCAGAAGAGCCGAGGTGATGAGGCATTGGAAGAAGGGAACATCGACCAAGCCAAACTCTGCCTTGAAAACCAAGGTTTCCAGATGCAACAACGAAATATCTGTATAAGGGTCCTGGGCAGCCTCCTCCGTATTCCATGGTGCAATCAACCGAAGGGTACAGTTGACAAGGTTGGGTGTTTCCTGCAAGATTGAGATGCAGTCCCCGACGAGACATTGCAATTGAAGAGACGTCAATTGCGACCAGGGAAGCTCGACATTGCGGCCCTCCCCGTCGCTGAGAACGACGCTGCGCAAAAGGGGTGCATCGTGGACAACCAGGGGGCCATACAAGACATCCTCTTCTATGTCCACGGTCATATCCAGGGTACGAAGAAGCGGCATCGTCAGCCCTGCTATTTCAAGGAGATGATCGGACTCGCTAATCCCCATCGTGAGGTGCTCCCAGCGATGGCAATGGCGGCAAACATCCTGAAAAAAGTCGAACGCATTGTAAACATGCATGTCGGAGGCATGTATGGAGAGGGGGAGACAGCCAGATCTGTCCAGCCATAATCGAGCTAATGCAGGGCCCCCTTCGTGTGACGGCAATAGGTGGAAAGGGAATCCGATCTGCATGGCCCGCCATAGAGCAGGTGTGGTGATGGCGACGCTGTACCATTCACGACAGACGAGCATGAGACATGTGGGTGAATATTTGCCTATGAACGGCGGAGAGTCCGGATATGGGGGAAGGAAATGGAGGAAAATTTCGGAGAGGATTTCCAGCGGTAGGGTCAAGATTGGGGGATGAGTGGAAGGCTCCAATGTAGTCCAAATAGATTCCAGGGTTGAGATTTCCAGAGGTTTTGCTATCCGGAGCGCCTCAAGTTCCGGGATGAGTTCGGTGGCGTTGTCCGTTAAACTCAGTGGGATATTTGCTACTTCAGTTGAGGCCGGCATAATCAGCGAGGCCAAAGTTCAGGGAGCGGGTTAGACGACCGCACACAGCAGTGATATGTATGGCTGAGTGAGAAACAAGTATGGTGGCAATTTGGAACAAAGTTTGGAATCCTTTGGATTCTCGATGACAAGCACTGTCACGGTCATTGTCACACTGTGTCACAATGTGACTTTAGTCTTCAGACTTCCATCCACCTCGTCTATGCCAACGCTGGCGCTGTTCAAGGCAGCAAGTTGAAGGCAACAATAATCGACTCGAACAGCTTTATCTATGATGCCCTTACCCACCGCTTGAGGCCACAGCAGTTCAATTTCAAAAGCAATTGGCGTGTTTTCGGAGTCGAGTCTACTTATGCGAAGGCAGCGAAGTACGAACAGTTGTGGCCAGCCCCAGCGATTGCGTGCCCTCCAAGAGTCAGCTGGAACTCTCTAAAACCATTTTACATTTTCTCTCGATCCCCGAGCTGTACATCGAATGCTTGAAAGATCTTGCACCAGTACAGCACAACGCTTCGGCTTGACAATCACACACGCCAAAAAGCGGTCGCCTGTCGAAACTTTGCGAAGTGCATGAACTGAAAACCGATGAATTAATTGCATCATGTGAGCGTCTTTGTCGCGATCGGTGCGTCAGATTGCATCTTTTCATCCCTCTTCCTCCAGCTAACCCGCGCTTGCACAGCCATTCGTGACTACATAGGTTGCAAGATACATATTAGTTTGACCCTACTCGCCAGTGGCAGCCGCATTGTCGATAACTCAAGGACAATCAAGACTCGGTCTATTCTTGAGTCTTCCCAAGTCTATTCTTGAGTCTTCCCAAGTCTGCGTCGACCTCCTCTGTTACAACGCCGTGAGTTTCACAAATTCAAGTTGCTGAACAAATCAGGTGAGCTCGTCATCTCAGTTCTTTCTTCGTCTTTCGACAAGGACGATTCACTCGTGGGCTTCGTAAATTCGCTATCCTACTTTTCTCATGCGTGTCCAGAACGAATACTGACACGCTACTTTCCATAGTTTCATATCGACGTCCCGTCACCATACAGCTCTTCGGCGATGACATCACGCGACCGGGGTCGTTGTGGGTACGCTTGGGAATGGGCGGATGCCTGGGCGCGTGAGGGCGGAGGAGGAAACGGAGAAACAGCCGTCGCGATCGCAAGCCCCACCCTCGCACCCTACGGTGCAGCTCAATCACGCAATTTACGTTCTCGGCTAGTCCCCGCACTTGTGCGCCCGATGGCGAATACGTCGAGCATGTCGAGGTCGGCGATATGACTCATGAGCGGGAGATGGATCCACCGGCACGTTCTTACAGCTCACCACAACGAAAGACGTCGAGAGGAGAGTTCATGCGACAGCGCCATGCATCCGCTCGACGCTCCCATCCACTCCATACGCTTGCGACGACATGAAGCTTGCAAGCACGAATGAATGCACAGTCCAGCCGTTGCGATGTACGCACCCTTCGACACACCCCGTTCTAGCGGCACAGCAGGTCTTTGGCCTTGGGTACATCGAAACGTGGCGAGACGTCGGGTCGCGCTATTGGGTCAGTCCTCACGGTCAGCTTTTTCTCTCGTCTTCAGTCATTTTCACTGTTCTGATACCTGAATGCTTACAGGCACTGGGATACATTGAATGCCGTCGTCCATCGTCCAGCGCCGATTCGTCACGAGGAGAGCTTGACTACATCGAACTCTCAGACATGTATCCGTGAGGAGGGATGGCGTGGAGAACCTGGGTCGGGAATTCGTTCTTTCAGGCGGACACCGTCTATCTTGGCAGCCATGAAGTGAGTCGAGCGCGCCAACCGCTCGCTCCATATTTACCTTCGTTCTGGTTCCCCCGCACGACGACCAGTCAACACCATCGCGCCACACCTCTTATCTGCACATAGCCGAGAGTTCTTGGTCGCCGACACTCCATTTCAAGTTAGGTGTTACCCCAAGCGAGCCGTAGGGTCGCCGCTACGGTCAGCTTTGTCTCTTCATCTACTCTTCACGGCGCTGATATGAGAATTATAGATTTCTATCTTCAATGCGAGAAGTCCTGCAGGTCTCACCCTGCCCCGCGTCTCTAGCTTCCGCACCCGAAAACGGTTTTCGTGTTTTCTTCCGCCGCCCGTCTGGCCTGCATCCGCCGCCGCCGCCGACGTCACGGTATCTCCCCAAGCTCGCCTTAGCACATACACCCCTCTCTGTGGCGTCAGCTTCACCCACCGTCACCTCACATCTGCGGGGGCGGGCTACCGTGGTCCCTGTTCATGCACCTCAGGAGATAAAGAAGCTTACGCCGCGTCCGTTCGATGAACGACTCTTCCCTTCAATCTTTCCGTCGTATCACAGCGGCTCGGAACAAGCTCACAGGCGGACGCGTATGTCCCATTCATCAGCGATGGGCCAGAACGGAGGCAATCGTAAGACGGGTACGACGGGGTTTCTAGCACGCAGCTGTACCTCAACGGAGCTGTGATGCGGATTGGGGAAGCTCAGAACGATTCCTCGTCATGCCGGGCCAGGAAGACAGCAACATCCCATGCAGCTTTTACGAACCTAGTCTAGCTGGCCTTTGGCTTTGCGCTATCCAAGACTCTTTGCGCTATTGGCGCGGTTCTCTACCCTCAGCCCTTCTGACTGGCTTCCGTTTGAAGAGCGAGGCTGGTGGCGTAGTTCTGGCATTTCGGTGTTGTAGGATGTCGTCCTGAGTGAAAATTCGCCTGGCAGCGGTCGCGTCTGCCTGGGCATGTGAGCGTGGTGCTGCGCTTTCATCCACGACATTGACGAGGAGACGCTTTCTTGGGGATTGCACTACGGTCTCCCGTCCGGGAAAAATGGGGCGCGCGCTCGCCACGCACGCTTTCGACTTGATAGGGTTTCGATGAGACCAATGAACCCTCCTCCTTTTGTCATCTTGCTTCTCAATGATTCGGCCCTCGTGCACTCCCGCCTTCCAAGAACGCGCGCGCGTATGTATGACCTGGATTTTGACGGGGTCAGCTCGGGCATGCTTTTCTTTCGCGTATCATTCGGCGTTCTCGTATGGCGATGCGAGCTCGGGCTCGTCGTCTGCTGCTGCCATTAGTGGTCCCACACCCATCAATCCAGCTAAATGAAATGAATTGGCTCCCTGCGTGCGGTCTGAGAGGACGTTGTTGCGGCATCGATCGCGTGATGGACATCGCCCTACGCCCTCTTTTCACTCGGAATCTGTTCCGAGCGTGAAGCGTCCCGCAGGCCGCTATACCATCGCCATAGGTCTCATCGGCGCGAGTTTCGAAAGCTGCTTCTGTTGAGAGCTTTGAAACGCGCTTGAACCGCTGCTCCGTGTCAGCACTCGCAGCAGGTATTGAAACAACTTCTCATGCGGGGTCGCCATGGGAGGTGGACACCTATGACTAGGACACGTCCGCTGACCTCAGAAGACGCCGTCTCCTGCTGGAGTGCTCTATCAAAACCTATCTGCCTATGTACATATCGTGTAATATTTTTCTTCGCTTGCTATGTTGTAGTATGTACAGGTCGCGTTTGTTATGACGAGTATATACGTTAACTTTCAGCGCTCAGTGGCAGGGAATCAAATAGTGAGTCGGTATTGCAAGCCTGGCCCAACTTCCTACTTCCTTCATTCATCCGCTATAGCGAGACTAAGCGAGTCAACCGCTTTATCATCTCCGTCTGGTGCAGGCAGTCCGCAAACAATATTCGGTATGGATGGAAAGGCTTTGCGGTAAGACTCAAGCGGAGTCGATGTGGACATGATGGACAGACTGTCGAGTTTGCATTCAGACTTGGAGATGAAAGCCTGCAATATATTGATGGGGTCGTCATCTTCAAGGAATCGTTCTCGAAGTCGAAGACTTCGAAGAGCCGGGGCAATGAGAGTGTTGAGAAATTCCGGACACGATTCACGTGAATCGAGATCGCAGGTTTGCAAGCACAACAATCGGATCTCTGGAATGTGGACACCGTCACCAGTTCCATCAATGTCAAGCGACAAGTACACCAGATTTGGCGTTTGCGGCAGAATGGGCCCCAGCTCATCCATATATGCACTTTCCAGTGAAAGGGAAGTCAGTTGCGCCCATGGAAGAGCAACATTGCCTATAGCGAATAGGCTAAGATGGACTGTTCGCAACAGCGGCATATCCCCGCACACAATAGGATCCATAGTGTCATCAGCGTGCAGGTAGAGTTGTCGGAGCAGCGGCATCGCGTTCGACAACATCTGTGAATCGACGTCTTGAAGCATCAGAACAACATGCTCCCAGCGCGCTGTTTCAGGAATGAGGGATGGTAGAGCTGGTGAAGTGCCCAGATAGTTGTTGACATGAACGGAAAGAGGCAAAGACTTCGACCTTCTCATCCACGTTTCGGCTATATCTCCTTGGACTTCCCGTGACTGGAGCTGTTCGTCGATGACGATCGTCCGCCATAGCTGCGGGGTGGCAAGCGCGATTTCTCGCCACTTTCGACAAATGTGAGTCAATATAGTGGGGGAGGAGGATCCAGCGAGCGGCGGTGGATGGGGGTACGGGGGGATGAACCGAAGGAAGATCTCGGATATGATTTCGTTGGGCAGGGTCAAGACTGGATACCTGTACGCGTCGAGTCGGCTCTGCACAGGGTCTTTTTCTGTTTGCAAAGCAGAGAGAGCTTGTTGGAGTTTCAGAATTTCAGTTTCCAGAACCAGGATGCGACGCCGGTCAGCTTCGAGGGAAGCGAGCATTATATTGGGAGATTCTGAGTTAAAATCTTAAGAACTCAGTAGGTAGCTGTATAGTAGACTGCTCGCAAGTGCAACGCACATTAATTACCTCGTCTTTTTAGCTCGCCAGAAGGGAGATCTCGGTAGTTTCAGGTGAATCTTCAGAAATTGGACCCTCAGGACTCTTGAAAATTTGCTGACGCGACCATTCGTCAAATAACGTGTTTAATACTGTGAAGACCCGAACCTAGGGAGTCAAAAACCTGTATAGTCGGAGATCCAGGTCTATTTGATGCCTCCTCCGCGTTTTGGCGAGTTATGAGATTGGGTTGCTGGGCGAGAGGAAATTGCGAAGTCACGTTGTGACATTGTCACGGCCTCCGACCTCTCGAGGCCAACTTGAGTTGTGGCTCCTCAGCTTCATAGTTTGCAGCGGGAACCATAACCACGCTCATTGAATACTCCTGGGCCTGCCAGTGGGTCAGATTCTTGCCTTTTTGTTGGGTAATCCTGCCGCGGTCACTTGAGCACTTTCGAAGGCGGAGGCAGTCCGGAGGGAATTTCAAGGTTTGCCAGTTCGTCAATACGTTGTCATCCAGCTCAAGCTCAATAGGATCTACGCGTAGACTGAACAGTTCTCGAGAAGTTGACTACGGTGCGCTATAAATCCAATGCCTTATAACGTTTGTTGCTGACTGCTTCGCGGTAGATGGCTTCACGGCAAAGGGAGATCGACCGAGTCCTCCTCGCAGAGAAAAAGGCCGAAATCCGCAATATAGAGGAGCAGATTCGTCCCCTCCTGCGGTCGCTTTCTGAATTACAAAAAGCCAAAGACAACATACAGAAACGACTCGACGCCTACAAGTACCCCGTGCTAACCCTACCTGCCGACATCGTCTGCGAGATCTTTCTCCGGACTCTTCCCCCCTACCCCAAGCCGCCACCTCTCGTCGGTTTAGGTTCGCCTACTTCCTTGGCGCAGATCAGTCGCACATGGCGAGAAATCGCTCTTGCCTATCCTACTCTCTGGAGAGCCGTCAATGTGGAGGTTCACTCCGAACGTGAAAGATATCGATCTGAAGGGCAAGCTAATTTAGAGGCTTTGTGGTTGGAGAGATCCGCGAGTTGCCCTCTTTCTGTGTACACTGGGTTTTACACCGAGTATCTTGTGCCATCCCCAGTACTTCATCACCGGGAGCGTTGGGATGACCTAGCAGTAATCATCAAAGGACCCCGTTCAGATCTATTCGGAGAGCCCCTACCTCTTCTCAGTAATCTGTTTATACACCTCTTTCTGCCTGGGCGACCTTCCTACCCAACCATTCCCATGCCACCTATGCCCTTGTTGCACACGGCTACCCTCCAGAGCGTCGCGTGCCGAAATATCGCCCTGCCATGGGCCCAGTTGACCTCTCTCACGTTACTCGGAAAGTATCCAGATTTCCTCTCGATCTTGCCGCAAACGTCACACTTGGTATTTCTCGAGCTTCATCTCGGGACATTCAACACTATTATCGGTACGGTTCCTGAGATACCGCTGCTGCATCTAGAAACTTTGGTGATATGCAAGGGCGAGTTTTACCCAGAGATGCTATGCAGTCTGCGGGTTCCATCTCTCCACACCCTTCACATCGGCGAAGAATTTCTTGGGAAGCGACAAAAATCTATCGAGACACTCCAACGGTTCATATCTCACTCTGACTGCCAGCTACAAGACCTGTATATATGGTCTTCCGGTGCATCGGACGATCATATACAATCTTACAGCGATGCGTTTCCTTCGATATCCAAAATTGTCATTGACACAAAGTAGAAGTTATTAGTTCTCCCCTTCTCGTCTTGGGCCGCCAGCGATACTCTACATGTGTCTCCGAAATGATCATAGGACCCACTATTCAATTCACTCATTGATCTACCTGTTGCAAGACAAACTGCGATATAAATGTGCCCTCCCTACAAAGCGAGCGTAAACGTCCAATACAATCGTTATATAGACATGATTAAGAGCAGACTCGTCTAACGGATCAGGACTTTCGACCAAAGTAATGAGTACAGAGTAAAAAGTTCCGAGCGGAGACGGCACGACTATGGGACGCCGTCCGGCGAATACCTGAAAACCTTCAACAACAGAATCGTCATGGTCGCGTTGCATGCGTACTACCACGAGTATCGCCAAGTCATGAGGCGAAGCCGCAGTAGAAGGCGGTCGGCCCTCCGCCTAGACGTACACCGGCGAGATGTGAATTGCGTAAGCTAGCGATGCGTGAGCACTGAGCACTGAGCCGGCGCTGCGTCTTCGAGGTAGGATTCGAGTCTTCAAGACCGCAACCGATCGTAGCGCAGCAGCCGGCGAACAGTAGGGAGAATCCAGTGTCGCCACGATTCGCCCACTCGTCTGGATTTGTTAACGCTGAGAGCGGGAAGGGAGGCTCAAGCGCTCATGAACCACGAGCCGCGAGGAGTCAAGAGATAGTCGTACCGCTCACCCAGCGCTCTCCGTACCCCGACGACAGATTTACTATTCTGGGGATATATACACGCTGCTGGACGGCGACGTAGCGTGCTAATCGCGTAGACACTCGGAAGCAGCCACAGGGAAAGGGTTGCCGCGCAGCACGAGCAAGGGTCTCAGCGCCGCTCATACCGTCTACAGCGGCGCCTATATTCCACTCCGGTCGACACTCGAGGCTAGGACAAAGACTATACGGTATTGCAGGGGAAGCAACGGTTGGATGCGAGAAACGCCTCGAGGGAACGGAGCGGTCTCATCGACATCCGAGGCGTTCTCCGCCTCAATCGGACATTGCGAGCGGCTGAGCAGTGTCGACACGCTGGCGCATCACTATCGGTGGATAGACATGACGAAAGGGCTTGAAAGAAAGCAGCGCTGGGTATACGCCGGATACATGGTATCAGATGTCTTCGCGATCTTCGCGACGAATTCTCGCATCCTGCAAGATGGCTTGAGGAGTGTCCGACGTGCAAGGCAGCGGGGGGCGTCACCACTGCTGAAGATGGGCAGGGCATCGCGCGGCGGCTGAAGGCGGGGGTGCATGCGTACAACCACCGCATTGGTCGTGGTAGGACACGTAGGTTGGCGACGGAGAGAATGTCTGTATGGCGAGGGAAGTCGGAAGGCTAATAGGCCAGCGTGTTTCGGCCAGATCAGGAACAGCAGGGAATCGCTCAACAGACGATGAATCGGGGGAGGTAATGTGCTGACCAGACTCTTCGAGACGACCGGTACGGGTGGTATCGCGGGGTCGGGGTGGTACTCCTTCAGTACGAAGACGCGCATGAGCTTCAAGTACTGAGCACCTGTGTCCCGGTTAGGTGGATGAAAATACCCAGAAGGCGGCACTTACAGTGCTCGAAAGAATCAGCTAGGTCATGGTCGAGTCAGAGAGCTGCAGGAGAAGGGCGTATACGCTCGATCGAACGTTGCGGAGCCGAGAGATGAGATTGAAGCGTGAAGATGCCAGCCATATAACACAAGACGGAATTTATTTGCGGTACGCTCTCGGGAGGCGATCCACCGGTATTGATGACGGTATTAGCGGCCCTAATGGTAGTTTCAATGTCGACCACTACTTGAGCAACGTGTGGATTTCGCTCGGGAAGCAGCACTGGCAGCGACATTTTCAAAGAGCAGTGACCCCGCATGCAGCTCAACGGATTACATCTTCGAAGGTGTGTTTAGCCTTTGTAATAGGTATCCTGATACGCGGCATAACCTACTCACAAAGAGCTCTGCCGCAACGATGGCGTCCAATGCATGCAGCTCCAATGTCCCTTGAGCATGCGCATTCAGTCCAAGCATCCTTAAGCTCGTCGTTGTGATTCCTTGCAGGATCGGATGTGAATGTGGCGACGGTGGGAGATTCGGAGTACGCAGGCATGCCACAAAGGGCCGAACGCAATGAAGGGGACGTGTAGAAGATCTTCAAAGCAAGCTCGGCACTCTCCCAAAACGGATTTCGAAATTCGACTGAAAATCACCCATGTTAGATGATATTCAAAACAGATCAACGTGGCCGACCCGTAGTAGAAGGTATTTATGCTCATTCCTAGCCGCCAGTCATTCCATCTAGTACGATTGAAAATTTCTTCGCATCTGTGATATCTCTCGACATGAAACCATGCGTCTAACAATCGAGCAAGAACATACCGTTTCCAATTCTTGAGATGTGCGTTAAGGTAGAGTAGTATAGGCTGAGTTATAATCTGGGTTTGCCGGTAGTACAACGCCATTACTTGCTAAGAAATTCAGTCTGAAGTACATTTGGGGCCTTGCGTGGAATTTTCATTTGAGCCAAGAGGGATCAAGGGGGAAATAATGATTGAATTAAGCCAAGCCACCTTAGGCGCCAGTATGCAGCCATCCTCGTCGTTGGAGTCATCGCGTCGCGTTGGATGTCCTGCAGATGGCAACAAAAGGCAACAGAGTCACGCAGTGTCACAGCGTGGGGAATTTCCAGTGATTACGAATCCTGACTTTAGGAAGGAATTCGTTTCTTTTGTCGTCCATACCACCACTTATTTTCTTGTCAATCAGTAGATCTTCTCCTTATATGGTTATTCATCAGTAGATCTTCTCCTTATATGGTGCGATGTGACCATGTGTGATTTGCGTGACGTGTTAACTCTATTTGAGGCAAATTGCTTCGCCTTGTATGGTAAACTATGTTGTATCGATTTACCTTTTTGGTATATTGATTTACCTTTTTGGAACAATGTGTGTCATACTTCCTGCATAAGCACTATTGAACGACTTTGACATCGATACCTTTAGACCCGCCTTATAAAGAACTTCGCTCACCCTTAGTTTACCCGTCAATCCACTCACGAACACAATGTTTTCATTGTTGATCTGTTCAATCTTGTACTTGTGGGAGAAAACACGACAACTATTAGAATCAGTCCTATTGATCTGGCCGAATTGCCGAGTCGTTGCCGTGTATAAACACGCTTTGTCGTTGATTAACCATCTTTTATCTGTCACGATGGAAGGACTGCCGTAGGCCAAAATAAATCCAGTGCCGAGGAGCTAGGGCAAGCGGAGCGCGCCTTAGCTCCGGCAATTCAGCAAAATAACACCGCCCCGGCGGGTTAGGAGGTTAGGGTGAAAGACAGAGTCCTCCGCGCGAACGTGGCTTTAGAGTGCCGACCTGAGCGGACCCGGTTCGGGGGACCCCCCGAGCGCAGCGAGGGAGGGGAGGGGACGGGAATGGTCGGTCCCCTTCGCGCAAACCAAGAGAGAAGGTGTGCCGCAGTTCCCGAATGCCCCTGAACCGTCAGTCCAATTATCATCGGAATACTCGTCAGTGGGTTTTCAAATGAGCCCTACTATTGCATGTACTCGTACTATATTTACATTTCGGTCGTCTGTTTTTTCAAGGACGCTATAGGAACTTTCGTTTCAACTCGGCTTATTGCATACAACGTCGTATCGCCTTCCCCCGTACGCGAACCCGACTTCCGCCAATGAATTTGCCTGCTCCCACTCCAATCCCAGTAGAAGCGCTGCATGGTTGTGGTAAACTTGCCTATCCATTGGAACTCATCGGTGATTTCGGCATCTATATATTCGGTATATTCGGAACATCGGGTTATAAACTTCAGTGGCCTTGCTCCCCGTGCCGATCACTTTCGTCTCACTCTCATTATCTGCTGCAACGCCAACACGAATCGCCAATTTTTGGGCATTTTCTTACATGATGTCTATTGGGTGCTGTCCAGATAGCAAGTGAAAAATTTTGTTCGTAAAATTGCTGAGGTTTCTCTGTTTTCGTTTTCCATGCCTGTTGCTCGATACCCTTTCTTTACATCCCCCTAGAAATTGCTATTTCTTGGTTATGCGTCGCCCGTTTTGCTCGATCGCAAACGTGTCACTGAACTGTCCCTTCACTATCAATTCCATGGCTTCCTCGTCGAATATTCCCCCGCATTGAACTCTCTCCAGTCTCGATAGCTGCCTTCCCTCTTGCACAAACATCTTCAATGCCTCCACCGCCCCCGGCCCGCAGTACCCAATATTCAGCGTTCGCACCTGCTGCATGGCTCGCAGAGCGGATGTGGTGCTTTCCACTACGTCTGTTCTCTGTAACAGTGTTATTTCTTCACACGTCTCAAATGCACCCGGATTGGCGTCCACTGCGTCCAGCAATTTACCGCTGCCCATTGCTGCTATGTCCAGTGTGATTAGGTTTGGAGCTTCGAGGTTGCCCATGAAGCTGATACCTGTATCCTCCGTAAAGTGGATCATCAGCTTCCTCAAAGTCAACAACTTGACTCGTCGATGGTTGTCGGACTCCGCGAGCGCCAGCTGTATCATGGTGAGCGACGTGAGACGCGCGCATTCTTCTAGGACAGTGGCCAGCCTGGCCCAACCTCCATGTCGATGTGTCGTTTGGTCCAGGTGGAGCTCGGTGATTTTTTGGTGCAACGCTTGTGCGTTCTGGAGGGGATGCATACGCTCTATGCGGAGACGAGAAATGTCGTGGATGTTGGCAAAGGTGAGAGATTGCCCACGCGTATCGCACAGGGTGGCACTGAGCGTTATGGAATGCAGGGTTGGCCAGTCGTATGAGACCATCCATTTTATTATTTGACGCGTTTCCGACTCTCTGCCACCCTGAATTACCAGCTCTTCTACCCTGTCTGATGCCGGAGCCAACGCATCCGCCAGCATTTGTTCCATTTCATCTGGCGTTCTGCTTTTCACGATTACATGGCTGCCCCTCCAGTTAGCCTTTTCTGTGTGGCGTATATCGAGCGTAATCGATAGCTTGCTGAGTTTTGCGTTCTTGACGCATAGTCTCAGTAGCTTGACGCTGCTGTACGTGCGAATGGTCATGGTCGTCCATAGCGATGGAAAGTTCGTAGCGATGGTCCCCCAGTCTCGACAGACCAGGCTCATCTGAAGGCGTTGGTCGACCAGATCCAGCCAGGAACTATGCGTTTGGATAGCGTCCAGCATTATTTCTTCGATTATCTCGGGAGGGAATTGGCTCATATTTCCGTGGTGGATGTGGTTTGTGTTAATCCGATCGATAATGTTTCTATCACTTTTCGTGAGTGTTTCCAAATACCCTTTGTTTATTTCTTATCGTTTCCGATATCTAGCTACCCTTCATACATCAAAGCGTACTCATACTACGACCGACGCCGTTGGCTCCATTCCGAATTTGCGCCAGAAATCTGCGTGTGTGAAGTGCGCGATCGCAATTCGCTGACCTGAACTGAACGCCTCGACCTCGTGCGGCAAAATTCTCCCCCTCAGCATGATTATAGTGCCTCTCGTGTACTTCATTCGCAAATTCAGACAGGGAATCCACAGCGCTCCTCCAGTAAAAGGTCCGACTACGACGAGGACAGCCCATCCACATTTGGGGTCCGACTTGTCCACGTGGAGAGGCGTGCGTCGATTGTACATGAGCTCTCGACCTTCCATTAGCAACGGGTCTTTGTATGCCAGCGAGTCGTAGAAGGGGTACGCCTTACTCGCTGCAGCATGCAGTTGTTGCAATTGCGCGTAATGTCCAGGGTCGGCGGCTTCGATTAAACAGTTGACGCGATGGGAGACTAGGTGCAGTTGTCTGATTAGTTCGATGCTCGCACAGAATCCAGCACCCGTCTTCAACATGTCGCGCGATGGCGTCGGTTTTTGGTGCTGGTAGTTGTGAGTCACTTTCTTCGAGCTTCTGCGTTAAAGGCGCTCACCGAATGCCCTATAGCATGCCACGCTCTGACTAGTTTGAACAGTCCGGCAATCTGTCCAGCGCGCTGTATGTAGGACTTTTTTTGGTTGCGAGTTTTACCGTCGGCTCCTGCTTTCAGTGGCAACTTTCCTTTGAAGCCTACGTCGACAAAAGCTTTGAGCTCCTCTTCCAGAATCGTCTGTTAATATGCTCAGTCATACAGGACTCGGAGCGATCGTTGGACGCGTTACCGTCGACACCCCTTTCATCGCGTCTGGCAAGTGAAATATCAGAGGAATGCCGTCTTCGCTCAGTGCCAATCTAGGTGTTGTATCCATCCACTCGATGACCGGTTCTTCAAGTTCCTCAGGTTCTTGCGCGACACCACGAAGTGCTGTTTCGAATCGGAAATGGTGGAACGTGACTGTCCTGGTTTAGTTTCTCGTCGTACAGCATGTATAATACTCACCTGAGTTTTCTTTGCTCTCAGACACCATTCTTTTGATCTCCCTACCGAACCCTTTCTCCAGGTTGTGCAATCGTGCGTTTTCTATCGCGTCGCACCCCTAGCTGTAGTTATTTGCCTTTCGACCTTGCTGTAGCCAGGGATTGTGATTGCAAATCAACAACATACAGCCAGGCCCTGGCTAGGGCTATTTAAGTGAAAATAAATGAAGCCAACACCGGGAATTGAACTCAAAAAGGCTTGCATGATGGCATTTGTGCAAAGCATAAACACACATCTAACCATTATACTAAAGAGTAGTTGAAAACAAGTCAATTGATAGCAGGTAGGTAGTGAAGGAAGCAAGCAATTAACAAGGTAATGCACCCCCATAGGGCCCGTCTCAGGGCCAGGTTAGGGTTAGAGAGGTTAGGGGTTTGCGTTAGGGTTAGGGTTAGGTCAGGTTAGGGTTCCCAGGGACGTTTATTGCCTCGTTGGTTAAGGTTAGGTAATTGCCTATTTAGGGTTGGTTAGCTGGTTAGGGTGGTTTAGGGTTCAGGTTAGGTTGGTTAGGGTTAGAAGTTGCAGCAGTATGTTGAATAAACCCTACTATATAATATCTGAAGAGATAGGGCAGCTTGTCTGCCCTAGATCAGTCCCAGTTAGGGTAAGCAAGGCTTAGCCTAACTGGGAGCAAAAATTACTTTGCAACTGCTGTTTAGTATAATGGTATCAATGTCTGCATTATAGCTCTTGATTTACCTGAGGTCTAGGGTTCAATTCTGCCAGGCAGTAGTTCTATTTTTCTGAATTTCTTGGCTGGGACTAGTTTGCATATAATACTGGTTGCAGCCAGGCCCTGGCTGTATGTTGTTGATTTGCAATCGCAATTGCTGGCTACAGCTAGGTAAAAATCGCAATATCTTACAGCTATGGCTCCACGTCGTTGTCTTTTGTTGCTGACACGGCCGTGTTGCGCGTCTTCGTTGACCTATCATCCCCGCCATCTGAAGAAGCCCTTGGTCTTTTTGTTGTCGCAGGCATTTGGGGTGCGGCGCCTTCTCTTCATTTGTCGTTTCGTTATTTACCGGCCAACAGATGTAGCGGAACAAACGGATCGGTGTGACCAGATCTCAGATCCGTCGTATCGCCGTCGTTTGATCGCAGTTGCTTGGCGAATCCTCGTGTATTTATACAGCTCCCTTCGCTCTTTATCAATTTACCTTCTTCGGCGACACGGTCTCCCGTCCCTCGTGCTGATGAAGGTCCCTTCCGGCTACTAGGTGTTACACTGAACGTCGATTGGTTTGGGGTTGAATACAATGGCTACGTGCTTACACTGGGGTTATTGTCCCTTCTTCCCTTCCAACTTTTGCTGCGAATTGTGGAGCTTCGCATACGTGCCTTCCGACTATTAGGTGTTACACTCAACGTCGGTCGGTCTGGGACTGAATGCAAGGGCTACGTGCTTACACTGGGGACCTTGCCTCTTCAACGCCTTCTTCTTTGGATTCCTTGGTCTTAAGTTCATTCTTTTTTTAAGTGAGCTTCTTTTTCTATGACCGAACTTAACTTAATTTTTCGTATGCTAACGTAAGTCATATTTCAGGTTCTCTTTAAAAAGGATTTCTATCTCCGACATCTCTATTTCCTCCTTTCTCTTGACGCTTTTCACCCCAGGTCGGTTTGTCCAGTTCACCTCTCCTGCAGTCGCTGACCTCTCGTGCAGCCCGCTGCTTTCCTGTTGTTCTACTCTAGTCCTCTGGAGGACGAACCCCAAGTCGGTTTGCCCCGTTCGTTTCTCATGCAGTCGCTGACCTCTCGTGCAGACCGCTGCTGTCCTGTTATTCGACTCTCTGGTCCTTCGAATGTCGTCCTCCGAGTCTTCGCTCGATGTAAGTGGTCCCTTGTTACTCGTGTGTGTTGTTCTGGTGCCTAACTATTTTCAGATGACTTCAGATTACTTTCACCTTCGTTTTTCCGAAATGGGTCGACCTCTCTCACTTCGCGTCTCTCACCTCTATGGACATCATCAACGTCGCCTCTTTCCCTCGCCCATCCGTCACCGATATTCACAAATTCATGCGAGCTGCTCCTCTTCTTGAACGACTCAAGGTGCATTACATCGACGCCGACATGATGAACAGGGACGATTTCCGCGTACCGCCGATGGTCACGATGGATAACTTGCGCCATATCGATTTCGCTATGAGGTGGCCTCGGTTCGGTGCCTTCCTCCATTCCATCGAGGCCCCCGCTCTTCGCTCGCTTGTTCTCAAGCTCGATGACGAAGAAGAAATCCTCCCCTTCCTCCAAGCTTGCGGTGATAAGCTCAAACTTGTCCAGTTCCTCACACTCGATTGTCATTTGCCGAGGTTCGCCTTGCTCGAACAAATCCTCGCGTTCTTCCCCAGCGTCGTGGAGCTCGACGGACGTCGCTGCCATTTATTCACCATGGCCTTTCATGCTCTTACTTTTCGCTTGCGCAAATCGTGCCCTACTCTACGCCGGGTCGTGTTCGGCGATCTGTCCTTCGTCGTCGCGGCTGATATCTTGCTAGCTGGTTGTTTGCATGTAGACACCATTCTTCAAGGAGTCTGGGTATCCACAGATACTTATATGGCCCCGTCTTACATGGACTATTATATGAAGGAAGATGTAGTAATTTGTGTTCCAGGTGCCTATCCGCACGTTCACTGTTGATATACTTTATTTATTTTCTTTTCCCTGTCGTAGTTTTCAAATATTGCCGTAGTCGTCGTCCTTCCCTTACCATTATCAGATGTGACTTGAATCTATATGTATCTGATCTATCCACCAGTAACTCACTGCCCTCTGATTGCTCGTGTCGTGTTGGTGAATCTCCGATCTGTCCTCCTTTCGGCTACCCGATCGGCGAAGACCTTTTTAGTTTCCTTGCGTTCGGAAACCGATGTAAAACTTCCTCTTCACCCCCCGTCTTTACTTCCGTCCTGCTCAACGATATGTCTGCCAACCCGAACAATGTGTGAGTGTCCTTTTCGAATTGCAAATCTCGGTACTTTGTTGTTGATTGCCTCGTAGGGAAGAGGCTCCCCTCTACAATGCCGATACAGAAGTAGCGAGGCGTAACGATCTCAATCTGGAAGACCGCTATATGGAAGCAATGGAGCGGTATGTTACCGTTCACTTTCACTCTATTGCTTTTGCAACTCATTGTTTTGTCTCATGGGTGAAGGCGGTTTCAATCGGTCCTTTTGAATGCTACTCCAATTATCATCAACACCGCTCTTCAGTTTGCCTTGCAAGATATCGATGCGTTGACGAGCCGAGCGTTGGTACCGACTCGCGTTTTGCCCAGCCGTGCCAGTTTAGGTAAATGCTGTTGCTGCGAATCTTGAACTTCGAGTCGATTCCGAGACTGATATGAATGTGCAGTTCAAAAGGGCCCTTTTCCGTCTCGAGTCTTGTCCATTCTATTCCAACATGTCTCGGACCATGTCAATCCGTGCAGTTCTTCCTTTCGAATGCTGCGTCTCACGCTCAGCTTGGTGTGTTTCTACTGGCATACTGTAGTCGTGCAGACTCCACTCCTGTGGTCTACTCTTGTCATCTCCCCCTCTTCGAATTCGACATCCATTCGTGCTTTCCTTGATACTTCCTTTCCTCGAACTTTTCGTGTCCTTCTCACCGACGAAGCCGCGATACTCTTTTCGACTTGGTACCATTCCATGCCTGGTCTTTTACGTCTGGCCCTCCAAGATTGTCCACGCTGGTCGTTGTTCGAAGTTGCCGTCTCAGATCCAGTAACACTTCGAGCGGTATTGGACATTGTGGCACAGTACGGCCCGATGCCCGTGCTCGCAGAATTGAAGATTCATTGGTCTCCTTCGACGCCAACGCAGCTAACAGCGTCTGTGCCAGAAGCTATCCCATCCTCCGCACTCGCTGCCCTCCATCTTCACCGTGTGCGAGTCCTGGAAATACTGGCTCTCCCTTTCCCCGCTCTCCAAACTCTGACTTTGGCCGATCTACCGTCAGATGGATTTCCTACCGGAGCTCTCCTTTACCAATTCCTATCGTCTTGTCCTTTGCTTTGGGACGTCGCCCTCGTCCGAGTCGGAATTGACGATCGCGGCTCCCTTCCACTTCATACCTCCCCATTGCACTTGTGGAAGATCCGTCGCCTACGTCTAGATTTTGAAGGCGAATATTCCCTTGTCGCGACCCTGGCATTCCTGGCTTGGCTCGGCCGCCTCATGTTGCCCGCCTTGTCTGACCTTAGCTTGTCTTTCGCGACGGAGGACGACCTCGTCAGGTACACTACAGCGGCGCTTAGGTTTCCAGCGTCTTCGTGGCGATAAGCGGGACGTTCGTGTCACCCAACCTGATACGTTCCTTCTTCGACTTGTTGCTGTCCGTTACACGGCTCGATTTAGTCGAGTGTCCTGGCCGAGCAGTTTTGATGGAGCTAGGTGGTCGCCGTCAGTGGGGTTTGTCGTCTGACTCCATGGCTTGCCTCCCTCGCCTGACGCATATCGTGGTGTGTCCTGCCTACTTGGACGAGTTGTATGAAGGCGTGCTCGCACGCTCCAGTCGTCGCGCTATAATTACATGCCTGGAGCTCGTTGACACAGATCCAAATGCTCCCCGATGTTATGTTCCACTTACATCTATGGGCCGTCTTCAAGATCTGCGGGCCATTGTGCCCTCCGTTCGCTGGTCCACCAGGTTCTCTCCGTATTTAGTGATGTAGTTCAATCAACCAAATGTTCTGTAGCAATTAAATCGTATTTTTCGACACCAGTGCCTATCATACATTGATCAGAGTCCACCCTTTGCGATCTTGGAGTACCATCGCGCGCTATACACATTCCGTACAGACTGTTTTAATAGTAGTTGAGCGTTTAGTTTCTACGGAGACGTCGGAGATTGAGGTTCCACCTCGGGCGCACGGCGCATGAGCACTTCGTCGAACCACCACATGTTGTTAACCTCTTTCTTGGTCTGTGCCTGCATGGTTGTCAGCTGCGTCGCAAAACCTCGCACTAGCACTCACTCTTCGTTTGTCAAAAATGGGGACCGAGGCGGCAAATACGCGATTGTAGGTCCCTTCAATCATACACTCTGTTCCTCCTAACGACCAAATGACTGAAGTTTCCCCATCGAATACAGGTGCACGAACACCAGGTGCGTTAAACCCAGGAAATGGTATGAAAAGCGAAGACGAGTCGTGCAGAGATCGAATGGTGGCGGGACACAGTGGATCGGTTCCACATAGATGAGGGTTGTGATCCACGAAGTCCGATAGTCTATCGCGCATCTCAAAACCGCGCGCACTGTATTTGTCGATACAGTCCCCGATTCTACGACGTTGTGTCTCCGAGACCACCACACTGGTATTGGTCGTGGCCAGTCTTGCGAGAGTCAACTCTGGGTAAGCACAGAATACACCGTAGCCCGAGATGTAGTTCATAACTAGTGTCGTGTGGAAATGGAAGATAGCTGTAATTGGATTGTCGCCGGGAACGATTATGAGGTTTATGACTTTTGAGCCTTTCCGAAGCCAGTGGACGCGCGAAATCCCATCCATGCCGCGATATTTTTCTGTTTCAGAAGTCTCTTTGTATGCTGAGAAACCGAAGTCTTCCGTTACCAATCTAAACATTTTCTTTTCGAACGGTGGACAGCTGTAGATGTCGAGGTCATTGGGTTCGAAAGTGGCCCCTGTGAGAACAGGAATGGCGGTCGACCCCGAGATGATCGCTGGGTATCTGCGCATTTCCCTCAACGTCGCCTCGGGCTCCAGTCCGGCCTCCTTCAGCTGTTCGTGCACTCTCGCTTCCACGATTTCGGGTGTCAATTCCACTGTTCAATATTCAATTCTACTTATGTTCAACGCTGATCAATATACACATTGCTTACCATAGTCTTCAAACAAGGGAGTGCCTTCGGTATAAGCAGGAGAATAGAGGAACATCGGTTCTCCGTCGTCTGTGACCATTGAGTGGTTGTTGTTGACACAAGTCAATTGGACCTAACCCTATGTTCAACCATGAGACTCATTATCTAATCTAATCGCGAGTTCCTTCCATGGATCTTAGAGATCTGTGCCACCGGTGCCATTGCCGCGTGCCGAAAGGTGTCGAGTTTTCCGCATGACCACTTTTCCGGACTGTAGATCCCGAACCCGAAGGCATCGTTATGATTTGATCTCGGTGATCATGCGGAGTATGATGCGGAGTAACCGCAGTGCAACCGCCGTTGGTTATGCGGAACATTTCTGCTCAATAACTTACTGTTGTTGTTTTTTTTCTTCTTTGCACTCATCGCCTTCGTGAGGGTCGTAACAGCTGTGAACCTACTGGATCGCTAAAACTTGATTCACAACTTTTTGGGGCTGGAACCGAATTTGATGCCGTGCCTCCATCTTTGATGCTCCTGCCCCCTCATGTGGTCCGTGGAAGACAAGAAGCACTTGGCACTTGGGTACTTTTCCGGTCGGCAAGTCCGAAACGTACTTTCGTCATCGAAATCTTAAAACTTTCTTCTTGTACATAATCGTTGTGATTAGTTGAACCATATTGGGGAATTCCGCTATTTTCATGTTTTGAAGGAGTATTTCCTTTGTTTCTACCGGTCTCAACCTCTACTAGTGTCTCAGACGGGTACTCGGTTACTATTGTTACCGTTCCGGCCCACCCGTTCCGTCCAATTTGCAATGGACCTTTCCCAAATTAGCCGCTTTCCCTGCACATGGTCTGAAGCATCGATTGTTATCAGAGAGATTTGCGGTCTACAATTGCGTTCCGACGCGTCTCTATTCCCTTACATGTGGGAATATTACAATGCCTGTGTATTGCTTGCACCTCTGTTGTTTCCCATCTCAATAAGATGCTAGTTTACCCTCTACTATTACCACTGGCGATGTCCTGGTGCAAAATCCTAGAGATACCTTCGCGACAGTTATATATTGCGACTTCTGATGGATGGTTCCGTATGTTCCGCAGCTGGCTAAGACACGTTTTTGGCATCCATCTTCTTTTGGAGCTTTTCCGATTCAATTGAATATGCGATGACCCTTCCCACTGACCACGCGCCCCGTCGGTGAACAGATTGCCCCATAGCACAATACTCCCCATTTGAGTTATCGAGCTGTCCGATAGTTTTATTTCTTTGTACAGAATTCAAATTTGCTATTTTGCTACTGCGACATATCTAACTTGCATATACTACATCCAATACCCCGTGAAAACGCCTCCAACGTACCATGGGCAAATGGTCCAGCTCCACGGAAGAAAGTCGCCATTCGCGTCCGCAACTATACACACCGCCTGCCCGCCAAAAGAATTATATGTGTACCAGTATCGAGGCAGATGTCGGCGAAGAAATCTAGCTTTGGCTTCCACGGCTTCAAGGACGGGGTAGTATAGTTCCAGTGCCGCCTCTGCGTCTGCGGCAGCGTCTGCAGACTAATGTATCAGTTGGTATAAGCGCGTTAGGTTAATTAATCTTACAATGTACCACTTCCAAATATTGAGAGTCCCCCGGTGCAGGAATACCGAGACGCCAGTCGTATGTGCGCCGCATATTTTTGGGGAGAACCAAAGAAAAGACGTGTTCGACGCAGCTCTGGAGAGAAACGTTGTTGGCTACTCGGGCAAACCTCTCAGGGTAGGCGATGCGAATCATGAACCCGACATCGCAGAGACCTCGGGTCACGATATTGAAGTCGCGATGCAAGAAAGCCCCGTCGTTCTGCATGCCGACTCCGACCTTCAAAATCCCACTGGACTCAAGGATCCACTGCAGCACGATGGGTAGAACTGTAAAAGTATTAATCTAATATACATCACCCAAATGAACGCGCCTCTTACCTGGGATAGCACTCATGTCAATGACAACAAGTTTCAGTGGCGTGGCGATCTGAATAGTACAAATGTGGCGGGTTTGGCCGGGCTCCAGCTGAGCCTTGAATTCGATGTCCAGGCCGACCACCATCCCAGGTTCAACGTGCTGCAGAAGATCGTCGGCATCTTGCGCAGTTCGCGCAACCACAGGCAATCGGTTTAAACGGTAAGGAAAATACTACCCAGCCCATGTCAATGAAGTGGCTCGATAATCAGTCAATCGCGTCGATCTTACCGGTCCGTAAAAAACAGGCGGGAGGTCGAGCGGGAAAACCACAGGCGGCTCGTCGTTCCAGTCGAACTTAACTTGATTCAATGGTATACACCTAGCCAATATTTGAGTAACGCACTGGGGGCAATGCTTGCGCGGTGGATTGCATGTTGTACTTTAGGCGGACGACTTGGGAGGAGAGAATGGCAGCAAACGAAGCGTTGTGAAGTGAAAAAACTGCGAAGACTTTAAATGACCTTTGGTTGCCGCGGGCTTGAGCTAGCCGTGGCGATTATAGAGAATATCTATTGCATATGTTAGTTTAAACCTTATTCTGCATTCCCTTCTTTTGATAACGAGAACTTTTCTTTAAATGGGTGCTTCTTTCCACTTTTCGATCTAGGGCAACAGAATAATCTTCCTTTCATACCTCTCTTGATTTGGTTACCGCCGTCGACCGCTATCCACGTCCCCGCATCTCATAACTCTCTTGGACCCATGGAGAGACCTGATATTGTGTCGAAACAGACAGCTGCGGTACGTTTGCCTCACCTTTATATTTTCTGGCGCGCTGCTGATATGCTGGTGCCTTTTGTCAGCAAAAGAAACCTGGGGCGCGTTTCCTCGTGGATGGCAACGGAACTGTATTTCCTGTCGAGTTGCTTACGGACGTCGTGCTGCTCGCTTGTGGTTTAGACTCGAATCCCAGTCATTCTTTCGACAGGCGGCGCAACAAATTCCTACGAATATGCAAAACGTGGTATCAGATGCTCGAAAACGATTTTCGATTTTGGGCTACTCTTCTTGTCGATCGCCACACCACGGAGCACGAAATGAAGCTGGCTGTTCGTCGTGCCCGGGACAATCTGTTAAGCTTGATCGTCGACATGAATGGACGCCCATCGCCGTATG
Organism: Favolaschia claudopus; assembly: GCA_037176885.1. Classification (NCBI taxonomy): domain Eukaryota; kingdom Fungi; phylum Basidiomycota; class Agaricomycetes; order Agaricales; family Mycenaceae; genus Favolaschia; species Favolaschia claudopus. Next base: position 284,973 of record JAWWNJ010000104.1, read on the forward strand.
TCTCTTTCCGCCAGACCTTCCCTAGCATCGTCCGTCCCTGCCTCGACTTCTATTCCAACCACTTCGGTTCCATCACCCTTCTTGGTCATGGTCCTATGAATTTCACCCTGGTGATGGACTGGATGATGAAATGCGAGACGCGTACCGTGACTCGCGTCCGCTTTAACGTCTCCTCCAATCTGCGCGGAGAACATATCACTTTCCTCGACGAACTTCTCCCGAACTCCTCTCTCAAAACCTATGTGACCGAAAATTCCCTTATCGTGCCTCCGGACTATCAGTTGCGGAGCCTCTCTCACTTGATGTTCGGGCCACTCGTTGGCCCCAGGTCCATGCGCTGGGCCACATTGTTCACTATTCTCAACCTTTGCGCGAACCTCACTCACCTCGTCCTCCACGAAATCATCCTGTCCGACGACGTCGAGAACATCTCCGTCTTCAGCCGCGTGTGCCAATTGCCCCTCCTTACCCACATGCGTGTGGACGGCTTCGAGCCCACCCAAAACGTAACGGAAATGTACGCGTTGGCGTGCACTCGTACCCCCAACCTTCGCGTCCTACGAGTAAGCGGCGGTGAAAAACACCTCGACTTTGTGGGGTGCGGCTTACCAGAGACCCACAACCCGACCCTGCGCGACGTCGCCGTTCTATCCATTGGCGGAGAGCTGAAGAGCTCACTCGTGTTGCTCGAGATGCTTCGCACGTTCCCGGAATTGCGCATCCTCGATATCCGCGACGCTGAAGGCTTCAGTTTCGAGACTCTGATCGAGATGAGGTCTCTCGTGCAAGGAGAGTTGTGCCCGAAGTTGACGGAAGTCCACGTTCCGGTCTGCTTTACTAAAGGCGATCTCGTACAGTTCGTCGGAGCACGTCCAGAGGGTTTTTTTGCCCGCGAATGCACCGTGACCTGCCATTGGGGTTTGGAGGACGGGGTTTCTTCCGCCTTGGAGACTTACGCGCTGGAGATGGGTTCGATGGTGAAGAAACGGTATGTATATCGCCCAGAACTGGAGTTGGACATGGAATTGTGGTAAAGCAAGTAAGACACGATAGGTCGCTCCCTCTTTGTGTACGTAAATGATTGAATGGTCACGTTATTTTTCACCGTTCCCATTGTCCTCTTCATTTCTCTGTTTCTTGGTCTTCCAACGCGAGCTCTCGCAACTGTCTTCTCGCTCTGACTACTTCTTTGTCTTCCGCCTCATGCCACAACTTCCGCTTGAGCACAACGGGTGCGGGTGTCGGAATAACGACTTTGGCGCGAGACCTCTCGGCGGCCTACAATCGCCATAACTTCGTCAGAAACTCCGACTCGGACTGTACAAAATCGCTGACCTTGGAGAAGCTTGCGTCTATGAGATTGAGAGCACTCAGCTGGAATGTCGTCTTCACCTTACCGTGCTTGTTCGCCAACGCTATCAGGGATCCTTGAACTTCTACTATGTCTCCAGGTCGAAACGAGCCGGGAAAAGCTTCGTATATCACGATCTCCTCGTTGCTGCATTTCGCTTTCGCGTCAGATATGCCCTATCGACACAGGGAAATACTCACGACCCGTCGTTGTTGGCCTCCTTGATCGTTTTCAGATATGACACCTTGTTCTCGGGCGTGTGGACCAATCCGCACTTGCGAAACTTGGCCAATTGTCCAAGAGGGTCGACTCCAGCTTCGAAAGGGACTTCCTCGTCCCCCGCTGCTGAGATGCGCGAAAGGAACAGGCAAGAACAGCTAAGACGACTTTCGCCCTTTCGCTCCCCATAATTCAAAGGAAGCATTCGATTCTCGCCGAAAAACCGAGCAAAGGCACCATGCAAGACGCTGATGTTGCGCACGGCGCCTTCAAACCTTTCGGAATTAAGCCCAACGACTTCGATGCGCTGACAGAGGTTGGCAGCTTTTCCTGCGTCGCATCTGGATAGCGGGTAAGTGCGATGCAGTATGTTACACGCCGGCGACTGACTTTGTTAGGTTTCCGGGGGTCAATTCCACTTTGGCTAGGATACCATGCAAGCGTACGGTCAACTCGTTCTCCACAATTCCGTCGGAATTCATGATGCCGAGGCGCCATATCTTACGGGACTGGTCCCCAGTTTCTTGTACTATGATATTGTCGATCTGAGTAACACAGACGCCGACGTGAACACGAAGATGAAGAACTTTGCGAAGGTAGGTGGTCCCAGATCTCACCATTAACTCGTCTAAGTACTGCGTAGTGACCGGACTTTTATGCCCCACTTCTACCGAAGTTGGCGGCCTCTCTGAAATAACTTGCTCGAGCGCGGCTCCTACCACCTTGTATGGGTTTGAGAGACTTGAGCGGTGTTAAGTCTTACCAGCTGCCAAGCTATCGAAGTGGTAGTCGAAGTTCATGCTAAGCGTTGTGTCCCAGACTACAGAGGTGAACGAGTGGAGAGTACGGGGAGAGTCGGACTTGAGTGCGTCCGTCGAGTCGAGACAAGACTTGTAAGTGTTGTTTTTAACGCTTTGGGGTCTGAATTAATTATTTCCCGTGCATAGCGATAACAGACAATATACTGTCCAAATTCTCATTTATTTAGATACCTCCACAGGTTTGGTCATTTCTAAGCGAATATAACTTGGACGATCTCGGTTCGTGCAGCGCCTTCTTTTGTGTTAAGTAACTTGATTGACGAGATGGCGATTGCATCGGGTGCAATAGTTGTTGTACACTTCTTTCGCTTTACCAAATGGGTCAGCGCAACGGCACGTTTACGGTCTCCAATCGCGGCGACGCATGGCCCACTTTTGCCCACATGGGGAAATTTGCAGGCATAAAACACTTTGGAGGCTACCCGTACTTCTGCGGCTTTCTCTCTGTTTCATTTTTGTCTCCATTCTCGTCGCTGAATGCCCAGAGGGCCGCCGAGGTGCGTTGCCCGACCTTTATCCGTCCGCTTTACCCCTCCTTATTTCCGTTCATCCGTTTAGCGAGAATATACGACGGTGTGTATTCCCTGCTCAAATCGTCCTCGTATTCACTCCGACCTTCAGGTTGACATCCCAGTTCATTGACGATTCTGCCCTTGCGTCCGACGCCGATTCCTCGAGGTACATCTCCGTCTCCTGCATACTCTTTTCCGAACTCATGGGCTCTTTCAGCGAACCGTACCTCAGCGAACACGAGTCCGATATTTTGTTCATTGACGATTCTTCTGAGCCCGCCATCTACTCAGACCACGCTTCTAACTTGTGAGCCTCTGTGTGCCATTGTATTTTCTTTTCCTTTCTTCTTATTTTCGATGCAGAGACCGCGTGGATATGGACGACGAAAGTGATCTGTATGTCGATATTGGTTTCGAATAGTTCATCACCGACTGGTCACAGCTCCGTTCTGTCGCAAGACGAAGACACAGGTACCCACCGAAAGCAAGACACCGACAGCGAGGTGGTGCTCGTTTCTACCCCGTCCAAATCGAGTGGCAAGAGACGCTCGCTGGCCAGGTTCGCTTCTCCTGCTCCCTTACTTTGCTGGTTGATTAACCTACCTTGTGCAGACGTCACAATCAGGACCTCCGCTCCACGACAGACGACGAGTAAGTGTGCTCGTGCCTTCTTCTGGATATGAAGCTCATTCTTTATAGGGACGCTGCTATTAAGCCGGGGGACAGGTACTCTTCACTTGAAGTCTGCTTTTTCACACTCTAATCGTTCTAAGCATGTTCAGTCGCAAGAACGGTATAAAAGCTAGGTAACCTGCTTTTGTATGGCTGTTCGACCATTCTATAACATCAACACCTGTAGCGCCCTTCCTCCCGGCATGTCAACTCGGTGGGTGCTCAACCAGTCGCTGTAAACCTTCGGTTTAACGTTTCTCGTCCTTTTTTTTCTGTTTTTTGTCTGGTTATAGCCGTTCGACTCGGGCCTCTAGTGTCACTTTCTCGGACGGTTCCCTGATTGGGAGTCCGGCGAAGTTCGTACCACAGAAAAGTCCCACTCCCCCTGCTCCGTAAGCTATACCCTCTGTTTTGCATCTTTGTCTCATCGCTTTCAAGGTCGACGCCATCCGACTGGTCAAAAACGCCTCCCCCTCAGTCTGTTACGTCTTTTGAAGACCGGAGCGACGCGCCGCTTACGCAGTAAGATGCTGTCGGCGCCCTTCCGAACTCTCTTTGACCAAGCTTTGACAGAGTAAGCCCACCACAGGCAAGCCAAATACCGGGCACTGCTGGTCCGACACCTGATCCTTCGATTGTGCCTACGAGTGATCGGTGAGCATTGTTATGTTCGGTCTTACTATTTTTTGACAACATGTCTAGGGAATCTGCCTTTGAAAAGAGAATGGAAGATCGAATGGAGGGGTCTGGTTGTCTTTTTCTACTGACCTATCGAACGTTGACATCGTCGTATAGTATGATGCAGAGATTCATGGAGAAACATATGAATTTGTTGGCCACGTCTGTGTTGGGTGAAGTACGGCCGATCGTGCAACAACAAGTCGAGGAGGCTCGACTCGAAGCTCAGACGGCAAGTTTCTCTTTGTATTGTCTGGTATCGTCCAATACATAAACTCACACTAATGTAGGTGCTTGGCAGCGTGCAACAACAGGTAGAGGAGGCACGGCGTGAGGAGGCCCGACGGCAGCAACAGTTAGAGGATATTTGGCGTGAGGGGGCGCGACGCGAGGAGGCTCGGCGCGTGGCCGCACAGTCCGTACGTCTCGCCTTTTTTTTGCTCCTCGTGTATGCCTCCTAACTTCCCCACCGACACAACAAACAAGCATGTTGGTAGACTCCCCCGTCAATCGCCACAGCACAGGCTCGAACCACCCAGTTGTTCCTCAAGGTTCGCAGATCGTCGACCCCCCTTCCACTCCGCGATCCCATAGCTTCGGGGGACCGATGACTCCACAAACTCCCAACAACTCGAACGGAGGTCGCACCTTTCTAAGGCCCGTAGCTCCACCTTTGCGTAGCCCCTTCATTCCGTCCGGTACACCCGCGGTTGAGTGAGTACAGTGGTCGTCGTGTATACCGAATGCTCATAACCTTTCACACCAGTAACTCAGTTGTTCAGTGGGGGAAACAAGCTGAACGCACCGCTGCAGAAGAGGACGGGAAGTAAGAACCTGACCCTATATATAATCACTTCTTAATGCGTTACAGGGCTTCCTTCCACAAAATGTTCGCGAACAAGCGCAAGAAGACAGACACCACGAATGTCGACAAGTAAGTTATAGTATTTCGATGCATGTATAGTTGTATTCAATGCAGTAGCGTGGCCGATCCTCAAGATGGTCGTTCTCCTGGACCTGGACCAACAACGCCCAAAAAACCTCGCGTTTTGGATGACCTGCTCACCTTCCGCCCTAATTAGTGTGTGCTCCCGCCTCTTCCTCTTTGTCTGACTGAAGCCTTGTAGCACTCCGCCGGTCGTGTGCGGGGTGACGTTCGACGCCTTGCAGGACGACGTGATCAAGCACATCTATACCCACTTGCCGAACCTACTGTACGTGTCTACGTTGTTCTAAGTCTCCACTTATTGACCAGTCAGCACCTAGGGCTAATAAGCTTGTCTTACCATCCTACGAAAGAAACCCTCACGAGGGTACCGAAGGCACCATTGGAGGCCATCTCTCTTTTTCTGTCTGGGAGGACGGTTTGGAAGAGTTCTCGTCCGCGTACGTTTCGTTAATCCCGCTGTTTTTTCTTCACGCCCATACCCTCCACTGCGTAGGTCTATTTACAACGCGATGACTTTTGAGGAGACGGCGGGTTATTTCGTGAACCCAATCAGAATCTCCCCCGCCAAAGTCAGACGCAAGCAGACTTCGGCTGGGTCGCCCGGTACCTACCGTCTCTACGTGGACAACCATACCGCTGTATGCGTGTCACCGGGTATGTGCATGGAAAGTTATATCGTCGACGCAGTGCAATCCAATGGTAACCCACCGCGCTTGCGTAAATACGTGTCCCTCTTGTTGCATAACCAAGACTGGGAGCGCTGGGAGTCTTTCGCGTGCACTGCCTACGACGTCGATACCCTCTACGCCCAAATCACAGCCAAGGCTCTCAATATGTCGACTCGTATCGGCCAGGCTGATCCCGCGAAGCAAGGTGCGTGTACCTTCCTGTTACGATAGTCCTACGCTTATACCAGCCCATACCCAGCTTCCGCCGCCACTCGCCTGGGGAACAAACCTATCTTCAGCTATATCAAGTCACCCGTCAAGGCCGACCCCACCAAGAAACCGGAGCAATATTCGGCCTCGCAGCACTCCACCTCATACTCCTTGGCTCACGACGACATCAGTAAGAGGATCGTCTTCAATTGCGTGTCGTCTCTGACACTCGTACTCAGTTCCCGTCTATGATGCGAGAAATAGGGAATTTGATTTCAATGCGGAACTGCCTCACCTGGCGACAGCCTTGCCGCGTTGGACAGGTGGGGAGGTTCCTATCGGTTCATTTATTGTGGTGGGATATACCATGTCGTCGTACATGGGAAAAGCGCAAGGCCAGCCCGACAAGGTTCTTCATATCGGTAACAACATCCTTTGGGTTATTATTTGCGGCACCCCTTTCCGAAACGGAGACTAGTTCACGCAAAGTCGGTTGTGTAGAAAACATATCGATACAAGTAAACGGTAAAAAAAAAAATCGTGTCCGTATATCGTACAACTTATTTATATAAAATCGTGGTTATCCATGACCGCCAATCCGAAGGGTTTCCAGAATCCAATCCAGCTTTTCGTGTACTTCTTGTTGTTGGACCTCCAGATCTCGTAGCACGTTCTGCATTCTAGTATCGACTTTATCCGACTGTGTTTCTGTTAAAAGCTCCAGTCCCTCTCGAATGCATTGGATAACCTCCGATGATCTCCACACACAGCAATCTTCTTTCCGCGAGCCTGTATTACGAGCTAATTCCAGTAATGTGTACAATAACACGCCGAACGAGAAACACTGACTGTCGGATGTGCCCGATCTACGCGACTCCTGTCGCTTGCTTGTGGATTGCGACTCTGAAGGAATGTGACCGAGGGAAGACCGCGAGAATTGTCTCCTTACGTGCAGGCAAGCTCCGCCTCAGCCGCTTGTTGGCTGACTTCTGAAAGGAGCGACATCTCGCAGGCTGCTGGTGTTGTAAACTTCCAGAAAGGCTTCCATGGTTGGGTAAAATTCTCGTCTTGTCGCGGAGAAGAGAAACTTCGTCTTGCGGTCGCACGAAGTCTTGCCTTCTCGACAAGGTCCACACGTTAACTGCCCCTCCTCAATCGTGCACCTCTTGCCCGACCGACTAGCGTGACAGTTGTCGCACTCCTGCGTTGCACTGATTACCGTTGGTCCCGTTCACTAGTCTAGCTAAATACGCACCTCTGTGTGGGTCTGATTCCATTCACTGACTTCATAGCTGCCAACCCATTGTCCGTCTTCGCGTCTGGTCCGCGTCGTCAAGTAGGCAATGCGGCGCCAGAATGCAACAGTTTTCTGCTCCCTATTACTGTTCGACGACAACGAGTCTGTGGTCCGAGAGTCAAGCAAAGCTTGAATATTCATGGATATTGCGAACGAATGTGTTAGGAGACCTGCACATAGCTGAATACGGGTCCGAGGCCGCCGCCGCAAAGTGATCGGCAATCAATATATCATAAAATCAAATCAACAAAAGCTGTGCCAATTTTCTTCGTCTAACTCGACTTTCCCGAAACCATCTACCACAAGCTATGCCTAATATTCGTACGTTCAAACAGTGCCATTTTTCACGCAGACGGGTCTGAGCTTCGAATTCAGTCAATCTCCCTATTTATTGCAAACTTGACATGGATGTGATGCTCGTCCTCGCACTGGCGTCCGCATGGACGTATGTTGCATATAGCATCTATACCCTATCACCCCAAGAGGGGGCCTTTCGCGGCTATACCATATTCCAGATCTGGCTGTACCCAGTTATTCTACACCGAGCTTGTCGCTCGTCTTATGAAACCTGTACCGACTTTTCTTTGGATCCCCTCTACCATACACTGAGACTCTCGACTTTCGACTCCGGGTCAGTCGTGTCCGAAATTGTTGCAACACACGACGACTTGCCTTTCCCTCCCTTACTCAGAGGGGGTGGACCACGACGTTGTGGTAAATTTGATTCAAATGAAATCACACCTTACCTTGTGGACCGCATCAAACTATCTACATACGAAGGAGGTACATTCAGCTTCGAAGTTCAAGTCCCCGTCGCCAAGACGGAAGAGGTACTTGGAAAACATCCAAAATTCGTTGCTGCTACATTGCCATTCTCGAAGGTATCTTCTAAATTGACTCGCCAGGAAGGTCTCGGGGTAGCAAAGCTGCATAATATTCCTGTGCGCCAGTCTTCGTCCGCCGCAGCTTTGAGATTGGCGTTAGAACAGCACAATTGCGAATGCGTGGATGTTATCACCATCTTGCGATTCCATGAAAAAACCTCCTCCTCTCAAGGAGAACCCAAAAAACTTGCCCCTGCCAACCCGGAAACGAAGTCCAAAATTGCCACCAATGCTCCGCCGATGGAACTTTGGTCCAAGGCCTTGCGCAGCCGTGTGTCCGAAGACAATCGGAAAATCGCCAACAGGTTCCGCTTCCAACGCAAGGCAGCTACCAACACGTTGGAGAATAGCGCTTTTCCTCCGGAGCCCCTCGACCTCAAGGATGTGCATCACATCTTAACTAACAGTGCAACAGCATTCGATCGTGTTAAAGTTGAGGAGAGTGGATGCGCTGTGTGCGGGTGTCTAACTTTGATGACCGACCTCACCCCAATCAACGAGTTCAAGGGTAGCCTCGACATACTTTGTGTTGAGGGACTAATGAGACGCGAACGATTCTCTTCAGAGGATCCTATAGTGGAAGGTACCGGACCTGTTCTAGCAGAAGGGTGCGACCACATTTGTGTAAAGTGCGAAAGACACTTGCTTGTAAACAAAATGCCAGTGAACGCGTTGGCAAATCACCATTGGATCGGAAGCGTGCCAACAGCTCTACAGGATCTCACGTACGGCGAGAAAATGCTGGTTGCTCGGGTGCGCCACAATCGATGTATTGTTCGAGTCAATTCAGGCAGACACAGGATGAATGCGAATGCAATTATGTTCCAATCCCCAATAGTCAAGGTATATCATCGACTACCGCCCTCTCGAGAAGAGATTAGTGAAGTATTGGCTTTTGTTTTCATGGGGCCTTCCGCGCCTACTCAGGAAGACTTCGATCGTTGTCCGATGCTCGTACGACGCAATAAGGTTGCTGAGGCCTTGGAATGGCTCAAGTTGAATCATTGCGATTATGAAAACCTTGAGATTTCCGTCGACAACTTGAACAGCTATGGTTTGAGAGACGTACCCGTAGTCGTTGATTATCGAAAGACGGAGGCTGACCCAAATGACTCGCAACCAGCTGAAGCTCGACCGGTCAATGACACGCAGGAAGAATACGGAAGCGAGAACGGACCGTGCTCGTTCACTGTTCATGGTTTGACGGGTCCAGAGTACAGTAAGGCGAGTACAACGACTCTCATAGCGCGAGCTTTGGATCACCTAGCTAAAAAAGGTAAAATGTTGGGTATCGGAAGGACAAAAGAACCTGAGTCTTTCTTCCACAATGAAAAGGCATATCCAGGCATGTTTCCTTGGTTATTTCCCTATGGCAGCGGAGGTATTGGACACCCTAACCATTTCAATGTAATCTCAGATTTAGACAGAAAACGAGGTCTCTTGTTGTACCACGATAAACGATTCCAGTTGGATGATTACTTCCCCATGATCGCGTTTAATCACGAACAGTTGAAAGGGTCGTCGATCGGGAGCAAGTTGTTCGTCCAACGATCTAAGTTTAACGACCTCGCTAGAAGGATAGCTAACATTGACGTCGATGTCGCCGGCAACATAGCAGACAGAATGGCGGCGGGTGAAATTGTCAAGCCTGTTTCAGTGCCAGAGAAGGAGTGTTTTGCTCTCCTCAACGACATCGATACCGTGTCCGCACATGTTCCTGGGTCAACGACGGGAAAAAAGCACATGCGCAATGAAATCTGGTCAATGACCGCATTTATAGGCGCACCTAATTGGTTCGTCACCATGGCGTGGGATGACGGTCAACACCCGCTGGCTATGTACTTCGCACAGCAAGACACTGTTTATGAAGCCAAAGTCAAGCACTATAAGTTAAGAGAAAAGTTGATGAAAAACAATCCAACCGCTGCTGCGCGATTCTTCCATTTTATGGTACAGACCTTCATTGAATGTGTCTTGGGATGGGAATCGACCCATCCCGGTGCGTTCGGTCACGTTAAAGCTTTCTACGGTACTGTAGAACAGCAAGGCAGATTAACCTTGCACTTGCACCAGCTGATATGGATAATAAACGCACTTTCGCCGCAGGAAATCCGCCAAAGACTGTCTGAAGACTCTGAGTTCACGCGTAGACTCGTGGCATACCTAGAATCCTGTCATCAAGGTGAATTTATGACGGGGACCAAAGCAGACGTGAGTGCGATGGTCGCTAACTGTGAGGGTCAAGAAGGTTATTTGAAACCCATGTTGACTTATCCGTCTGCTCCGCCGCCCATTTGCCCCAACGCCCCATGCGCTGAGCCCTGCGAAACCTGTAGTGATCTTGACAATTGGTGGAAAGAGTATGCCTGCGAGGTTGACGACATTTTAGTGAGGTCCAATGCTCACGATTGCAGACCTTCGGTACTCGACATTGACGAAGCAGAGGCTAAGAAAAACTGGAGGGCGCCCAAACAGAAGAAACGGTCTAAACCAGGTATCTTCGAGAAGAGAGGGTGTTTAACGAAAGATGGTGTCTGCAAAGCCCGCTTTCCCCGAGATGTTTTCAACGAATCACTGGTAGAAGCGGATGGCCACATCAATCTCAAACACAAGGAAGCCGCTCTGAATACTATCTCACCTATTGTTTCATACTATTCACGGTGCAACACAGACTGTACCAGCCTGTTGTCCGGCACTTCCGTGAAAGCGGTAATATCTTATGTGTCGGACTATGTCTCAAAAATGGGATTGAAGACATACCAAATTTTCGCCTCAGTGCACGACGTTTTCAACAAGCACCTGGAAGATCTTGAAGGCGGTGAAATCGGCGAAGACATGCCTCGTAATCTGATGCGACAAATGGTCAATTCAATCTCGACAAAGATGGAAATAGGAAGTCCAATGGCCTGCCTTTACTTGCTCAAAAACCCAGACCACTATAAGAGTCACACTTTTGTCAATTTTTCATGGCGAACGTACGTCTCCTTCGTCAAAAGAGAGTGGGCGGAGATTGAAAACGCCGAGAACGAAACCCCTCTGGCAGACGAACCGGGAGATAATGTGTTGGTAGACGCTACAGGATCCGGTAAAATCGTGGCTACGTCCATAGTCGACGATTATGCTAAGAGACCTCTTTTCTATGAAAATATGACACTGTATGAATGGATTCAGTGCCACACTAAACGAAAAATGACGAAGAAAGAAAAAACAGACTTCGACGAAGCGAAAGAGGCTGATCCATTCGAGTCCGACACAGAAGACGAAACATATAGCCTGTTCGACGACGATGTCACTTTAACGAGTTCTGACTCCGGCGAATATGAATGGCAGTCTGACGACGACGACGACCATATAATAAAAGCGAACGAGAGCAGAACCAAAGCCAAATGCACCTTTCGCACATTTCTTCCAACGCATAGTCAATACGATTCGCACGTCGTAACATGCGATTACAGGAGAATCGATTTCTGTGTGCCAAACTTCATGAACGGAGCGGTTCCCCGCGCTGACAGAGGTGATCGTGAGTACTATTGCATGGTAATGTTGACTATCTTCAAACCTTGGCGATCGGCCACTGACCTCAAACCGCTGGATTGGACCTGGGACCAGACATTTCTAGCGCACCAGTTCAACGACCGACAGACAGAGATCATAGGTTATTTCAATATTCGGTACGAGTGTAACGACGCCCGTGATGACCATTACCTGTTGATGAAGCAAAGAATAGCAGAATTGAAGCGAGAGGGTCGAGCTTTTATTCCATCTTCGTCGAAAGGTAAAAAAGACGATTTCGTAGATGACCCCATGGACGTCGACTATGATTTCGACGACGACGGCGAGGACGCCATGTTGACAGCAAAACGAAGCCAAAAAATCATCCAGCAGGTGGACGAGATGCAGGGGGTCCTGCGACGATCTAAATGGCTAAACAAGAATGTTGAGGGCGTCATGGACATCGATATAGACCCGTTGACGCCCGCATTTCAGTCCCGACTGTCTTGGGCCTCAGCCGTAAAAGATACACGAAGTACATTCACTCACAATAAATTGGCCAACATGCCGTCCAATCCGCCTTCCGGACAACCTTTTAAGGATCCGCCGAACGACGTGGCATTGCTCGATAAATCCTTCTTTATGGGAAACCCTAACATATCAGCCGAAGAGAGTCGAGACATTATAGCCGATGTATGTGCCAAATTTACCCTTAACACCGAGCAGGAACGCGCTTTCAAAATAGTTGCAGAGCATGCGTCGTCTTCGTGCGCCCAGAATCCTCTCAGAATGTATTTGGGGGGGATGGGAGGCACGGGTAAATCCCAAGTTATCGACGCAATAATCGCCTTTTTTGAAGCGAGGAAAGAATCGTACAGATTCATGGTTTTGGGTCCAACAGGATCCACGGCAGCGCTGGTAAACGGTTCGACCTATCATTCTGTATTCAAAGTCCCGAGAGACAAAAAAAGCAAAAACAAAGATGACATAAATGGCATACGGAACGAAGCATCTGCAATGGCTGCGGTCAACGAGAGGATCCAGGGCGTCGAGTACATCTTCATCGACGAGGTGTCTATGATGTCTTGTAACGATCTCCATATACTGGCTAGTCAAGCCAGCAAAGCCAAGAACCAGGAGGTCGAATTTGGGGGTCTGAATGTGCTGTTAGCTGGTGACTTCGCGCAATTGCCTCCCGTAACTGGACCCCCACTATTCAAAGGGGACGTTAACCTGAAGCTGCGTATCGATACTGAAAAAGATCAGCACGCCGTGTTGGGACGCATACTCTGGCATACCTTCACCAAAGTCGTTATCCTTCGACAAAATATGCGTCAGCAGAAACAAAGCCCAGAGGACGCCAAACTACGCACTGCGTTAGAAAACATGAGATACGCCGCATGTACACCAGACGATGTGGCCTTCTTACGGACCAGAGTTGCAAGTGACCGCGAGGGGTACCCCAAACTGGACAGTCTGAAGTACCGCAACGTGTCTGTCATAACAGCCTTGAACGTGCACAAAGACGCGATCAATAGTTTAGGCGGAGCCCGTTTTGCAGATGACTCAGGACAACTAATCCATAGCTTCTACTCCATCGATCGACTGAGCAGCTCCCCGGCGAGCAAAATTAAATGGAAGTGTGAGGAGGCCAAATTCCGTCGGATATCGCCTGATCTGCAAGATCAGCTCTGGAATGCTCTCCCATCTACCATAGCAGAGCAAGTAGCGGGATGCCTCCAAATATGTGTAGGAATGCCGGTGATGTTGAAGGCGAACGAAGCAACTGAGTTGTGTATGACGAAAGGTCAAGAAGGTTTTGTGCGCGGTTGGACGGAGGGTGTAGGCCCAAGCCACCAAAGAGTGCTGGAAACTCTTTTCGTTGAGTTAAAGCTGAAAGACGGGCGTTCGGTGCAAATCCCAGGTTTACCCAGGAACGTGGTACCGATTTCGAGGTGCTCGACGCACGTGACCGCTCTGCTTCGAAACGATACTTTGCTTTCACTTGCACGAGAACAGTGTTTAGTTTTACCAAACTTCGCCATGACAGACTACGGGGCACAGGGAAAATCGAGGCGCTACAACGTGGTTCATCTGAATCACGGAAAGAATTTTTCCAGCTACTATGTTTCTCTGTCTAGAGGTAACGAGGCAGAAAACACCGTTATCATGCAAGGCTTCGACGCTCGAAAAATCACCTGTGGAATCAGCGGTTGGTTACGCCAAGAATTCAGGGAATTGGAAATCCTGGATGAAATCACGCTCCTCCAAAGCCAAAGAAAATTGCCACCCGAAATTGAAGGTGGGTTCCGAAACCATCTTATCCGCTCATATCTTGAATGGAATCGTGAGCGAGTGGAGCCTAGCCATCTTCACCCAGCTATCAAAGCTACAGAATCGGACAAGCGGATTCCCGACAAGATCGAATATTCCCAGTGGAAGGCAGACGATGCGAAACCCGGTTCCAAGAAGCGTAAAGTCGAGATCGGAGACATACCGCTGCCCAATAAAAAACCCAAATACCTTCCGGGAAAAGGCTCCACTTCGCAAGCAGTGAGTTCCATGAAATCTAACACGTGGAAATTAACAGCCACCACCTCGAACAACGCTGCGAGTAACTTTTTTGGCCAAGGAACTTCAAACAACCAATATAAAAATCACACGACGCAACCCACTGCTCTGCCTGATACAATAGCACATTCAGTCAACCCGATCAACTGGGCTCCAACGACTCAACTGAACAACTCAGTTCAACCCCAGGCTGTACCAACGAACCACTTCATATCCGGTAACGCGAACAAGCCACAATCTCTACCTGACTCGATCATGAACGACCCTATCCATCTAGTACCAGTGCTCCCCAGTTCTTCCGGCAAGGCGCAACCAGTACCTGACTTGGCCGCGCTACGACCCCCCTATTCAGGTCCGAACGGCCTTCTATGGGACCGGATAAATTGGAGCTGCGGGTATGATGCTATGTTAACGCCCTTAACTCGACTATGGGAACAAGACAAAGCGAAATGGACGCCTATTTTCCTGGCGTGGAACAGAATCCTAGCTATTTGGATTACAAACCTAGCCAACACCGGAAGGTACGAGTTCGCCCGCGACAGCTTGCGTTATGCTTTATACAACATAGATAGGACAAAATTCCCGTTCGGCCCTACCCTTTTGAAAATTGACAATCTTTTCGAGGCAACCACGAGTGACAAAGCGTACGGGACTGCAACGATCTACTGCGAAACATGTGGGTTTGCACTTGATGGTCATATTGTCGAAACCAACGGGAAGCGAGCGAGCCAAACCTAAAATCTATCTTTAGGCAACTATGACGCAAGTGGATTTCAGGCTCCCCAACTCTGAATCCAACTGCGTCATCGCTAGCGGTGACATGTCACGTCACGTCACGCGCCAAGCTTTTCCTCAGCTGTTGTTGTTAACTAACACGACGCTGAGGTGAGGCTTCTATTATTCTGTACCCAGGAATACATTACTTACAGTATTCCCTAGCTAATCGTGTATTCTGTCTAGGTGCATAATAGAGCTGTTGTTGTTAACTAACACGACGCTGAGCTAATCGTGTATTCTGTCTAGGACGGACATCCGGTTTTGAGAGGTTACGGGCCCTCGTAGGACGCCAGTTTCACTGCGCAACGCTAGCCGGACGCTACACAGCTCAACAGCAAAACCAACTAGCCGCAGGAGTCTGCAAACACTCGCAACTCCAGGCCACGTCATCCGCCAGACATGGCGACTACATCTGAACCCACCACTCCGGTGCTGGTCGGGGCAGAAAACTATCCAATCTGGAAGATTCGAATGGAGGGAGAGTTTGCCCGAGAGAAGGTTGGCCTCATCATCTCTGGGGAGGACACCGCGGCGACTCAGGCGGCCGCAGAAACTGCAGCCGCATCTGCCAGCACTGTCTCTGCCATCTATGGTGTCGTAACCACTTCCACTAGCGCTATCCGCGACTCTTTCCGCGTACGCGATGCCCGAGCTCGTGGTATCATCCACAAGTTCATCTCCAACCCCATTCTCATATCCGTCGCTCATCTCTCTGGCGCAAAGGAAACATGGGATGCCATTGTCAAGGAGTACGAGAAGGTCAACGTTGGTGCCACCGCATTCTTCACCCTGGTCCAAATGCTAGAGGCCAAGTGGGACCCTTCCACCAAGCTCGACGACCACCTCACCAAACTTCGATCGGGCAGCCTGACGCTGACAAGTATGTCCCGGCCGGTCGACGATGAGTTCATGGCATGGATCCTGCTCAAATCACTGCCGGACACAACTGGGTGGAGACTGTTCGTCTCCCAGACTGTCAACAGTGTTCCCCAGGGCGGCAAGCTCAAGTTCTCCGAAGCTGAGCAGCGCATCAGAGCCGAGTTGGGAAACCCCATCATCACTGGCCCACAGGAGTCCGCGCTCGCAGCTGTAGTGCCGTCTTCGTCAACAAACTACAAAGGGAAGAAAACCGGTGGCCCCACAAAGAAGTGCCAAGTCCACGGCCTTTGCTATCATGACACCAAGGACTGCCGCGACCTCAAGAAGAAGGCGGAGGAGGATGGGGCGAAGGCGCTAAATGCAGGGGGCGATGAGAGCGGACATTATGTTACTGCATTCGGAAACTCTGTATCGAAGGACCTTGCAAAACGCATTGGAGCTTATGCTGCGAGTGAAACGACACCTGCCCTCGTCTACACAACAGTCCTTGACACCGGCGCGTCAACACACATGGTACCGGTCCTGGAGTGGTTCATAGCTAAGACCTTTCAGCAGCTTGACCCCCCAAGAAAAGTACGCTTTGGGGATGAGTCGTTCGCTGACGCCACTGGGATTGGGGAAATTCAGCTCCTCAGCACTGTCAAAGGCAAACAGACACTCCTCACACTCTCGAACGTCCTATACCTCCCCTCATTCCAGATCTCCCTCATTTCCGTACAGAAGCTAGCCCAACAGGGTAACCTGACTTCAATCTTTGGGAGGACAGGTGGTCACGTTCTCGACCGCAATGGCGATGTTGTTCTGGAGGTCAACCATGACCAAGGGCTATACCATTTGACTGCAGAGCCGGTGGTCCAGGAGGAATGTGCGCTTGCCGCCGTCGACATTAACGTCCTCCACCGCCGCATGGCACATGTGGGAATGGACAGCCTTGAGCGTATGGTCAGGAAGGGACACCTGAAGGGTGTGGAGCGCACCACCGGTACCCCTAAATTCTGCCACGCCTGCGCTCAGGGAAAGATGCGCAAGCAGCCGTTCCCAACTGAGGGACGTCAGCGGGCAACACGCCCACTACAAATTATACATAGTGACGTCGGCGGACCGGTCAGCCCACAGTCTCGAGACGGGTATCGTTACTGGATTACCTTCTTCGACGATCACAGTGGCTTTGATTGGGTACTCTACCTCAAGAAGAAGAGCGACGTGCATGCTGCCTTCAAACAATGGAAGGCGGACGTGCAAGCCTTCTTTGAGGAAGAGATTGAGGAGATCATATTCTCCGAAAACTTCATTGACTTCTGGCGCACCGACAACGGGGGGGGAGTTCACCTCTAACGAACTGGAGGCAGAATTGAAAGCCAGCGGAATCATCCATCACACAACTGCCGCAGACACGCCCGAGCAGAATGGCGTAGCTGAACGAGCAAATCAGACGCTCGTTTCCACCGCCCTCACCATGCTCATCGATTCAGGCCTTCCGCAAAACTTCTGGAAGGAAGCCATGAGCTGTGCCTCCTACGTTCTTGGACGCCGACCATACTCCTCCAACAACGGTGTACCACCATACGAGACCCTGTTCAAGCGAAAGGTTGACCCGATTCAGTTCCGACCGTTCGGCTGCACGGGATATGCTTTGATACCAAAGGACAAGCGCGTCGGGAAGTTCTCCAACCGCGGCCGCCAGTGCATCATGCTTGGCTATGGTAATGGTGATGTGGGGGATGGGAAGAAGGCGTATCGCCTCTTGGATGTAAAGACCAAGGCCATCTTCCACAGCCGACATGTCCGCTTCGATGAGACAGGGGAAACAGACACCTCTGTCCTTCAGGACCCTGCACCCCAAACTCAGTGGGAGTTCTTGTTCCGTCCTGAACAAGAGAGGGAGCCCTCAGACAGTGGGAGCGTGATTGACGATGTCGAGCCAGTGGGAGCACCAGGGACTTTTTCCATTCGGCAAGGGGGGGAGACAGACACAGAGACTATCAGCACAATAAAACGCGAAACACCCTCTCGCATTCCTGTCCCAGTAAACCCTACTTCCATCTCTGAGCACATTGCCCGCAGGAAAAATCCCATTGCGTCACCACGTCCACTACCCACCGTCGTCGCACCACCAGTACCGGCCCCAGCTCTGCCAAAGCCTGACGAGCCCATGCTCCGACGAGGAGAACGTGCCAGAAAACCAGCAGATCGAAACCGAAACCTTCTACAGAAGTCAGATGGCCCTCAGCAGCTCCGGAAACCCGAACCGCTGCCTCAGCCGGCCGAGCCAGAATCCCCTCCCCTCCAAGTTGCCGACCTTCCACAAATCATTGAGGAAGAACCTGAAGTCGAGCTCATTGACATTGACGATGCCTTCTTCGCTGGCGTAGCCAATAGCGGCCCAAGCGAAATTCCCACACCCGCTACACTCACTGAGGCATTCAGCGGACCAGACGCTGATAAGTGGAGGGCGGCACTTGCGGAGGAGATGGGAAACTTGGCTGAGAACGATGTCTATGAGATCGTCCCCACACCCGCTGGAGTCAAACCAATCAGCACCAAACCAGTCATGCGCATAAAGCTGGACAGCAAGGGGAACATTGAACGATACAAGCTCCGTATCGTCGCCCGGGATTTTGGACAGCAGGGTGGAAACCTCAAGGAGACCTTTGCCCCCGTTGCGAACCTTGAGTCCATCCGCATCATCTGCTTGCTGGCTGCCAAGTACGACCTGGAGCTGGACCAGATGGACGTATCCACCGCATACCTCAACGGTGTCCTCGAGGACGCCATCTACGTCTCACCGCCGGAAGGAGTGGATATTCCAGAGGGGTTCTGTTGGCGACTCAAACGTTCCCTCTATGGTCTGAAAGACGCCGGTCGCGTGTGGAATGTCACTCTCGACGCAAAACTGCTGGATCTTGGTGCATACCGGCTGGACGCGGAGACATGCCTGTACGTCTTCAAGGGAAAGAAAGGGGAAATATGTTACCTGGTGGTCTACGTTGACGACCTACTGCTTGCAGCCTCATCCCGTCCATACATGGACGAGATAAAAGCTCTCCTCGCATCCACATTCAAGATGCGGGACCTTGGAGCTGCTTCGTTCATCCTCGGGATCGAGATCAAACGGGACCGACAGCGACACACTATCTCTCTTTCCCAAACGAAGTACATTGACGCTGTCCTTAAGTGTTGCGGTATGGCAGACTGTAACCCGTCAAAGACTCCAATGGCTATGACCCCTCGCCTCACTGCCGAAGACCCCGTCGACAACACCACACTACTCCAACAGACCATAAACGGAGAGACAGTGTCATACGCTACTGTGGTTGGCTCAATTCAGTATGCTGTCCAGGGGACGCGACCTGACTTGGCATACCTTGTTGGCGTGCTTGGACGGTACAGTGCAAACCCCAAAGCATGCCACTGGGAAGCTGCAAAGCGCGGCCTGCGCTACATGAAGTATACTCGTGACCTTGAGCTGTGCTTCGACGGCTCGGACATTGCTGGGGATCTTGACTTCCACGGGTTCTCTGACGCCGACTGGTCTGGTGACAACGAGACTTCTCGATCCACCTCCGGATACGCATTCATATCTGGTCGAGGAGCATTGGGCTGGTCCAGCAAACGGCAAGGCATGGTTGCCCTCTCCTCAACTGAGTCAGAATACATTGGACTGTCAAACGCCGGGCAGCACCTAGCCTGGTTACGTACCTTCTTTGCAGAAGTCGGCCACGAGCAGCGCGGACCCACAGAACTCTTCTGTGATAATCAAGCAGCTATCATCCTCTGTCGGGACCCACAATTCCGAGCACGCACCAAACACATACAGCGCAAATACCACTTCATTCGCGACGACATTGTGGCAAAAGGCGAGGCCGTCATTCGCTACGTGTCTACCCACGACATGGTGGCCGACATCCTTACTAAGCCCCTTTCCCGGGAAAAGCATTGGAAGTTTGCAAGAGCCTTGGGATTACGGTTTACCTCGAGTGGGAGTGTCGAAACCAACGGGAAGCGAGCGAGCCAAACCTAAAATCTATCTTTAGGCAACTATGACGCAAGTGGATTTCAGGCTCCCCAACTCTGAATCCAACTGCGTCATCGCTAGCGGTGACATGTCACGTCACGTCACGCGCCAAGCTTTTCCTCAGCTGTTGTTGTTAACTAACACGACGCTGAGGTGAGGCTTCTATTATTCTGTACCCAGGAATACATTACTTACAGTATTCCCTAGCTAATCGTGTATTCTGTCTAGGTGCATAATAGAGCTGTTGTTGTTAACTAACACGACGCTGAGCTAATCGTGTATTCTGTCTAGGACGGACATCCGGTTTTGAGACATATTGACACTTTCCATGCGTACATATCTACGTATTCCAACCTCAGTTTGGATCGCACCCATCCACAGGGGTATACGCTAAGCGACTGGTTTAACTTCCATCTCGACAGGCGCGTTCAGACATGCCCTCAATGCCGATTATATCAAGTTACGTCCAAGATGCGGCGTCTGACGAATGTATCCGCTATCCCGTCCCTTTTGTTGGTTTGGATTGTAAATCCCTCCATCACGATAGATCCCACTCTGACCTTCACTGTGACTGACACTGGGACAACGAAGACTCTACACATCTCAGGCGTTATATATCATTCGGCAACAGAAAAACACTTCCGAGTCACCTGCATGGTAGTAGACCGAAACGGCGACGCGTGGTATCACGACAGTATGCCCAGGAAACGGGAGTGTATTCCCCTGGGCAAATTTGCAACATTCCAGATGAACGATTTGCATAGATTACCAGGAACCGATTACCGTCTATCTACAGTACTGTACGCAGAATAAATTATAAATATTCAAAATCATCGGATCATTAGGTCAAAATCATCGGATCATTAGGAAAAACCCGGATTCGTACTGCCATGCGCAGCACTGGCCCTCAACACCAGGTCTAACTTGAAGTTGCCAAATACCAATTCGACTCTCAAAAACTCTACAAAACGCGCCGCTAGCGCGACAGGGACTCTATACCTCCGAAAAGGGTGTTCTAACACCACGACGTACGACTTTTCTCGACGATAAACGCGCTTTTGACGACAAGGTCGCGTCAGTGACGAAATTTCTCAAGATTCACCTCAAACTATCGAGATCCTTGTAGAAGCGATCTACAAAAGCCTAAATCTGATGTGGGCAGCATTCTTAGACACTCTTTGCAAGTATCTACTGATTTTTTTTCACTTCAACCCAGCCTAATTCTCTCATTATGCTCGCTTCCCTTGAAGCTGACCGGTGTCGCATTTTGAATCTGGAAAGCCAGATTCTGGAGCTCCAGCAAGCTATTTCAACATTGGAAACTGAAAAGGATGTCGTTCAGAGCCGACTCGACGGATACAAGTACCCAGTCTTGACCTTGCCCAACGAAATCATATCCGAAATCTTCCTTTGGTTCATCCCCTCATACCCCAGTCCACCGCCGCTCGCTGGCTCCACCTCCCCCACTTCACTGACTCACGTCTGCCGAAGGTGGCGAGAAATCGCAATTGCAATCCCGCAGCTATGGCGGGCAGTGGAGTTCACCGACATCATCCCCCTCAAACAGCAAGAGCATTTAGGCGCCTTATGGATAGACAGGTCTAAACTTTTCCCCGTTTCCGTGCGTCTCTGCACCTCTATTGGCTCGCTACCTGCTTTGTCGGCCCTCGTTCCTTACATGCCACGTTGCGAGCACCTCACCTTATCTTTCGACACACTCCGTCCGAGCATGGAATATAGCTCAATGCCGTTGCTTCGGGACCTGAGCGTGGACGTAAAACGTACTTGCTCTCTATCCGCGCGCCTTGTATTCCAAGATACACCCAAGCTGCGCAGGGTCGTGCTTGGGTCGTTTGTCATTGGCCGCATTGACTTGCCTTGGGCTCAATTGACCTCGCTATCCCTCAACCAGGCATTCGTCAGCGAAAGCGAGATCATTTTACGACAAACGCCACGTCTTGTCTATTTGGCTGTCGACTTTATCATGATATCCAGTGATTCTGATTCAGTATATCCGGATATCCTGTTACTAGATTTGCAGACTTGCCTCCTGCATTCAGAATTGGGCGTCCCGTATCCTGAATTCTTTTGCAGTCTCGTCGCTCCTTCTCTCCGACGCCTCGAGCTTTCGGGAGGGTTCGTTGAGGAGGACGATTGCATTGACTCACTGAAGTCGTTTATCTCAAAATCAGGCTGTGAAATCAGCCACTTGCTCATCGCAGGCCAATATGATGTTGGAGAGGCTTATCTTCAAGCCTTTCCGTCAATTCCAGTCTTTTGCGAAGGGTGATTCGAATAGCGCATGTGTCTTGTACAATCTATGAAATTGATATTCAGAGTACTTTCAATGATCAATGTGACTAGATGCGAGACCGTTGAAGGTCTAACACGATGGATTGATTGTCGGGTTCCTGCCTAATAGGTACTGGTAAGTTGTAACTGTCCCTTCCCTACCCGACGAATACATAAAGGCCAGATTATCGAATATATATCTGATAGGCTTGGGGCAACAGCACGGGTGGATGAGGAAAGAGGTATCGATACAAACTCGTGAACCGTGTCTAAGTATTCAAGTCACACGAGATAGCAGCAAGGAAAGATTTGCCCGACACAGAGGATGTGCATGTAAAGAACGCTGCCATGGACGAGGTAAACTCCGTAGTATCCGCGACTTGAAGCGTAAGTGTGAGTGTATGTGTGTATCGTGGACGTCAAAGGCGCGGGGACAGGCTCCTGAGACAGCAGGGCGCGAGCACTCCTAGCTCCATACATCCGCGATGGTAAGTGGAAAGGTGGGAACAACGGCGGTTCCATGGTAAGCGCCTGGAGCCAAAGAACGACGCACGGTCAGTTGCACTGTACAGCGCAGTCCACATGGAAAGAATATATGCAGGACTCAGGTACGACGAGATTCGCGTAGACTCGTCAGTCCAGGGATGGGGGATTAAGGCGTATGGGGCGAGGTCCGGTTCCGCGTAGAGCCTGACCACTCAAGCTCTAGATGACTTGGCAAGAGCGTCGGGGGACCTGAAGATATGGGCGGCGAGACATGGATGGGAACGTTATTCTTGACTCCTTGCATGTGGCGTTGTACTCCAGTTGTACTCCCGAACCAGACGGGCGAAGGAGAACCCTGGACAACCCTCCACTGGTCGACGTGCAGCTCAAACTCGATGCTCCGAAAACCCGGGTAGGAGTAGGAGGCGCTGGATTGGAACGCCATTGTCGACCTGTGATACAGTGTAAATGCAGCACAGATTGCCGCACAACAAGGCAAGACTGTCACGAGAAATAACGGGCCACGCTCTTTCGACCGGGTTGGTATGACGGCTCTCAATGAGCGACATGATTCACGGATTGCCTTCCAAAGACACTAAGGCGCGAGCATCACGCAGCGCGTAATGCAGAATCCTGTTCCACGTGGAAGGACAGCAGGATGAGGCCCTGCCAGGCTGCCACGGGTGTAATTTGCGCTACGCCTCCGGAAGGTCATCTAGTCGGGATCGATAACGGTCTGCATGCTGCTGAAACCTTCCGCAGCACTCAATCTTGACGTTCGCGCAGAATGGGGGAACGAACGCAGACAGAAACCAAGAAGTCGCCCTTGTTAGCCTCAGCAGTCCCACAGCCGCGGCGCATTGGTGGCATGGCGGCGGCGTTGAGTAGCTTAGAGGACGTGCACCGGGAACACCTTCAAAATCGGTTGAGTAGTCGTATCCTGATACGACGCAAAACAAATTACAATCGGAGCATCCTTAAGCATCGACACGATTGCTTGAGCTACCGGCCGTGACGGTTGTGATGCTGAGAGAAGTGGAGCGCGCAGACATGCTTCTAAGATTCAATTCTGGGGACACGAGATGCAACGGCAGATATTCCAAAGTTTGGAGCAAGTATCATATGGAGCCGACGACAAGCTTTCACGACCTGAGAGGTGTGCGGTACGCGGTGGTAAGACCGCATAGATGACATATAGCCTAGAGCGTTTTCAAAGGACCACCTTTGGCCTAGAAACTGTGACCGCATGTCAGATGATAGTGCGCTAGACGGACCGACATAGCTACCCCATTCTCCAAGCCACGGTTCGTTCTTGACTAGCTAAGTATCTCACAATTCAATACGGCTCTCTTCGTGTCTGTGGTCCTCAGTATAAGACTATGTGCGTTAACGACAATCAAAACAGAAACATACGATTTCCACGCCGATCCTTGCAACTTGCATTCAAGTTGAAGCATAGCACGACAGCATCGACATTCGCGCTTTCCGGGATTACGCCGCAGTTGGCGTGGCTTGTTGGAAAGCTCAGCCGTCGGACCCCAGTAGACTCTTCACCTCGCGGAGACATTTGTCGCCTTTCATTTAGTCTCTCCAAGACAGACGCTATATCGATTTGCTCGTACCTCACAAGATATAGTCTGTTACTAACCGCGCCTTGATAACCGGCGTCTCGATCTATCACTGATTGATGGCGATGCTCAACCAAACAACGCGCTCATTTCCTCCAAATTGACGCGACTTGGAGGCATAAGCTTTATAAAAAAGCGGTGGCGAGACTGGTTTGCGACATTGAGACAATCTTTGCACGATTTTCAAGTTGTTCGTGCTCAAATCTTTCCACACCGGACATCCGCCTAAATACGGTAATTACTCGCTTTTCAGCTCGAATCCGACGACTGTGGGGGGAATTTGTTGGTTGAGGGTTGAAAGATACTAGTCTCAGTCATCCAGTCTACTCGCTGGGGTCATGTCGCGTGCGGAAACATCGAAGTCGCGTCAAGGCTCGGTTGCCATTATGTCCCAAAATGGATGCTTATATAATAACGCAGGACGCCGCTTACAGGGCGTGGTAACTATCAGACTACCTTTCATTGGGATTTTGATACATCTGAGAGACATATGGGCGGGAAATAAAGAGCGAGTAAGCCCGGCTAGCTCGAAAATTCGCGTTTGATCGTCCTTGGCATCCTTGTCGTTGTCGGGATGGGAGAGGAAGAGAAGAAAGTGAGTTGATTCGTGACAGTGTCACAGCGTGACTCTAATCCTTGATTCCAACCTCCACCTAAACTGGTATTACTATTAGGATATACAGTACAGGCTGCCGTTCTTTTATACAGGTATTAACTCTTAAGACCATCGGGTACGTCTCTTTCTCTATGTAAATTGCGCCCTTGATGATGTAGTCGCGTCAGCAGTTTATCAAGTCGCACTGTCGCAATTTTTCACCTTCAAATATTCAAACCAAAGGAGGAGCAGCTTGGTCACTGAACAAAGGGTTGAATCGCTCTCAAAGGCCTCAACATACTCTAGAACTTCGTTCCCGAACTTTCCAACCCATGCTCCGCTCCCTTGAATCCGACCGGTCTCGCATTTCGCACCTCGAAACCCAGATCCTGGACCTTCAACGCGCCATTTCAGCTTTGGAGACTGAAAGGGATGTTACGCAAGCCCGACTCGACGCGTACAAGTATCCTGTTTTGACTCTACCCACCGAGATCGTATCCGAAATATTCATCCATGTGCTGCCGCCGTATCCCGATTGCCCTCCGCTCATGGGACTGCATTCCCCCAATACCCTGGCACGCATCTGCAGCAAGTGGCGTGGTATAGCGTTATCCACGCCTCGGCTGTGGCGCGCTATCCAGCTTCAATACAAAAATCACGCCATCCCGCTCTTTCCTCAGGTGCAGATGTTTGAGGTCTGGACCACGAGAGCCGCATCTTGTCCGCTTTCCATCTACATTGACGGCGCCTACCCCGAATTCTCATCGAAAGCGGTCAAAGCGGTCCTCGCGCATGGCGCTCGTATTGAGTACCTCAAACTCCATGTCACGCTATCCACCACTTTCACCGCCGCGCTCGAGGAATCCACTCCGCTCCTGCGCGGGCTGGAGTTGAACTTCCTTACGAATATTACAGCGCTGAAACTGGACGATGCGCCCCGGTTGAGGACAGTGGTGATTGATGGTCATATCGCTTTTCAAGGGAGCTTGCCTTGGGACAAGTTGACCTCATTGACTCTGACCCATGTGCATACCATCAATTGTTATCCCATTCTGCGACAAACGAAAAATCTCGTTCATTGCGAACTGCGATACCCCAGTTATCTGGACACTATGACCGATCCTCCAGAGCAAGACGTCGTTCTGCCGTCCCTGGAGTCGTTATCGCTCATTGGAGCTGGAAAGGCGAAAAACCTTCTAGCTGCCCTCGTTCTCCCTGCCCTTCGTGAATTGGCTGTCACGGAGGACTTGATGGGAAACCAGCCGCTGCAGGTGCTGCATTCGTTGATTTCAAGATCCCGATGTCAGCTCCAGGAAGTACGCATCGTCTACGCATTTCGAAGGAAAATCTCCAAACCGAAATACCGTAACGAGTTTCCGTCCCTTTGTTTCACGTTTGAGGACGCTTATCCGGACGCCCACTCGTATTCTGAAGACGAGGACTCTGGGAGCGAGCGAAACGAGTTTGATTTGTAAAATATAAATACTACAGAACGCCTAAAACCCCTTCGTACACAATTCTTGCTACCCCAATATACAGTTTCTCAAATAGGAGTACTAAAGAGTAAAGACGCGGACATGTGATTGTGATTCCCCTTGTCCTCTACCTTCATCTTCTCCTCAACCTCGTATCACTCACGCTCCCACCGAAAACTAGCGCTCAAACAGGTACAGTGTATTGACATTGCTTCAATTCGGTCTTGTGAATGTCCTTTGTTAGCCCCTAAACGATTTAGTCACATTCGCTGTCACCTACGACCCACCTCGACCATCAAATGGAGGCCGACCGCGCCCTTCTGGCACAGAACGAAGCTCAGATTCGTGTTATCCAGTCGTTGCCCCCCGACCTCCAATGTTCTCAATCCCTATCCGAATTGCATGAAGCAAAAGCGGTCATCCAAAATCGGCTCGACGCATTCATCACCAGGAGCTGGCAGGCTTTTATAAAAAACACGGCCATTAGACGAACGACTTCTTTTAAAAAATAACGGCAGTTTAGAGGCGAGGTTTTTAAAAACACTAGAGGACCCTTGAACCCATCAATAAGGGCTTCGACGTCGTGAAATCAAGTGTGATCGCTGTGTGGACAGCGATCAAAGTGTGCTGATCGTCGTGGACGACGAGGACGTATTTGTTGCAGCTTGACTCACCGCCATCATTGTTGCCGTCTGTTTGAAACTCAAGATACTTCCAAATCAGGCAACTCATCGTTTCTGCTCGCGACAAAAAACTGTTGCATTTTGAGCGCCTACACAACATGCATGAAGAGGAGGAGTCACTATACACTCCAAGCAAACATTTGAGTAACTTTCCAGCAGAACATACAAGAAGATAGAGCGGCATTTGATATGCGAATATATTGATAATTGTCATAGAAATACTTACTTCGCGATTCGCGAGTACTTATGTAGATTCACTGACAAGACCCCAATGGTAGGGCACCTCGGGACGGCAGCATCTCACAGAGGTACATGCGTGTCAGCGGAAGCAGCGGAGGTGGATGCCGCTTGCGCGGGTCAATCAGTTTGCGCAGCGAAACAGAGCGGATATTAGCCTGGGGAGGCGGCGCAGGGAGACGATGTCGCAGATACGTCATGAGAGAGTGGTGGAGGAACGTTGATGATGCGGAAGCGTGTGGTGGGGGTCACGTCGATGGTGATGGCGACTAGGTGCCGGCACATCGACGAGAAACAGCTCCAGTCCAGAGAAGCAGCTGAACGACGCAAGCAGGAGAGTGCGCGAGGAGGACTTGTAAGGTACAGCACAGTTGTGGCATGTTAGCTACATACACTTGCAAGGCACAGATGGTACCGGTCTCGATGGCGGTAGTTTTGAGGAAAAGGGCAGCGCTGGTGAAGAAGCGGGTCAAGTCGGTGTTAATTATTTGGAGTCGAGGTAATAGAAATCGCAATGCTAGCCCAAGGGTTTCGATCTAGCCCAAGGCTTTCGATCCGGCCTTCACACAAACATTAGGCAGGTAAGAACGGGATGTTCAGCATACGAAACCTTGACACACCTTTGATGAGCTGAACGAGACCGGACGGCTTCGGTAGCGCGAGTCAGAGCTTATCTGTGCAGCAGTCCTCGATTCCTTAGCGTTCCGAAGTTCGTAGATGTTTGGATCTATCAGTAGCACAGACAAGCTATTACAAAAAGAAGAGATATCCAGCCGCCGGTCTTGCTAAATGGGACAGGAGCCCCGAGTCAAGAGATAGAATAATCCAAATTATAAGTTTGAGGCCAGTATGGGAAGGAGATGGTCGCTGAATGAAGCGACAGTGGTGAATGTTGTGGGGTGAAGCAAGAGAGTCACGCTCGTGACAGTGTGACTTTCGCCATCATAACTGGTCGAAACATCGAACATCGGGATTTCTCAACCTGTACTTGAGCCCTGAGCAAGTTCTAACTCACTGAATATAATACTAATAGTACTAGCATTTGTTTTGCAGCTCTAAATATAAGAATTCGAATTTTTATTGAGACGATTTTTTCATGAACAACCCATGGTTCAGATTCAAAGGTGATGTTTGCTATACATATATAGTACCCACAGCTCGCTGTGTTTTAGCACTTCGAAGTAAACTGAATGCCCTATCAAGAGTTCAGGCCTCAACTGAAACCTACAGATACTGAGCAGGTTGGTGTGACAGGGGAAATTCCGACCTCATATCTTGCTCCAATGTTCACTTTTTGAGCTGATAACGTGAGATGTATATCGGAGGCAATATATAGTTAGTATGCCACAGTTTCAGGATGATAACACACGTTTGAAAAAAATTCAATTTTCCCAGTATTTGGCGATTTCCGGGACCAGGTGGGGGCCCGAGTAGTCAATTGAACAAGTAACCTCGAGCTCAAGCAAGTCTGAATTGAAATGAATCGATTGAACTGGGGTTTATTCTCTTTCCGAACGAAAATGCGTGAAAGGGATCGAAAATGAGCATCGGCGCACTGAGGTTTTGTGTGGAAACCCAGTAAGTAAGGGATTCAACCAAAATTACAATGTCATTTCAGCTCACACATTTATTCCCTGGACTCACCTGCGCCAAATGTTGTCCGCATCAATCTCCCGTGCATCTCACGAATTTAGGGAGATTTATTGGTCTCATTGCGATCCTCAAATTCACTGAACATTGATGTTTCGACCAGTTAGTGATCAATTTGGCTGGGGTTCGAATTCGGTCAAGTATAAAATATTTACCTGTGGATGGATCGTCTTACTATCCAGATATGAAGTGCTCACTTACCCAATCCTTCCAACTACATTGAGATTACAGTGTTCAAGGGAAGGTGCACTCTTGAAATTCAATGTTTTCTGAACATCGGGTTTCCTCGGGACGAGCTCCGTCACCGGTCCGAGCTCCCGAAGTGTTTCGACCAATTAGCGACAGGATTTGAATCGTGAATATAGTGTCGACTTCTGGATGAAATCGTTCGATTTCTAGATATGTTGAGTATATCCTTGATCTTAAGACGAGGACAATGAAGATCAGCGAGTTAGATAAAAGCTAGGTGTACTTATCCTTGAAAGTCGTTGTGACATTGGATGAATGTTGACTGCTCGGAAAGAGATTTCAAACCCGGACAAAGGCTGGCGAATTCGTTGGCAGATATACCTGGCAGTAGAGAATGTGAAGCTGCCTCTAACACACGGAGAAACAATATCCTCAGCGAGGGAAACAAAGTCTCTCTCGAAGTGGTTTAGGGGATCAATGAAAACAGCCGAATTCGAATCTGCAGCGCTTGAGAGCATATCAGACAGTTACAGATCGCATTTGAGAAGTAGTCATGTCAGTGTCCGCCATTCCAGACCCTCAGGTTTGCCAGAACCGCCAGGAAAACGAGCGAACCAGCAGGGAACAAACAAGAGCGAAAATTTGATTGCATCAATATAGTTATCACAGCATCAATCAGTCCCATCAACCTAACCCGCCCACCAATTCCGCGCCCAAATCCTGCCACTTTGCTCATTCATCCCTCACCATGGAGCCTGTATAACGCAACAGGAACGTGTCTACAGTAATCTATAGATCCAACAATACCAATGAGCCAGTTAGCCCGTGTTCTATGGTGAGGGAATGGCCGCGCCCGATCCCCACTTTTGGCGGGGCGCGTGCGGGGCGGGCACAGCGGCGGACAACACAGCCACGCGCTCGTTTGGCGCCCCGACGGACGCGCCAACGACGCCGCCGCTTGAAACCTGCCGCATTAGGTAGTAGGTAAGTCTCCTCTAGTCTTTTTAAAAAGCCTGCCTCTAAATTACCGCTATTTTTTTAAAAGAAGTCGTACGTCTAATGTCCGGGTTTTTTTATATAAAAGTGCCGTCTACGGCTGCATTCATATACCCCGTCCTCACTCTACCGAATGAAATTGTCTCAGAAATCTTCATTCAATTCCTCCCCGCATACCCCAAACCCCCGCCACTCGTCGGCACATCCTCTCCGACATTGCTCACACACATCTGCCAAAAATGGCGAGCAATAGCCCTTGCCACTCCGAAGCTTTGGCGTGTAATCGATATGTGCGTGCGTGCCTACACGCGCAACCCTAAAGGGCGGAACGAGATTGGCGCTTTGTGGGCAGCGCGTTCCAAGTCTTGCCCGATCTCCGTTCACTATACCAACGACGTACCTCGCTCCGAATTGTTAACCGTCATCCGCCACCGACCACGCTGGGAACATCTCGCTGTATGTCTCGCAGACGGACCTACAGACATACTCGATGGCCCAATGCCTCTCCTCCGTTCCCTGAAGCTCCAGCTCAGCCAGGCTTGCGCTCCATGGCCGACATTCACATTCGAAAATGCCCCGCTGCTTCAGAAAGCAATTCTGGCGTATCATGCAGCGCGGAGCGTTGAATTGCCATGGACCCAATTGACTTCGCTCACGTTGTGGTCTGCCTCGATGACGGACGTTCTCAAAATCCTACCGCAAACGCCACAGTTGGTCTATCTCGACTTTAGACTCTGGGTAACGAAATACGAGAGCACCGACTCGACCCTTCCAGACATCCCATTGTTATTCTTGGAAACGTTGGTCATGACTCCGGCTGGTTGCTTGTGGTCGGGAATGCTGCACATGTTTGTGGTTCCCTCCCTCCTTCGGCTGGATATTCTAGAACGCTTTCTCGAGCCTGATGAGCCTATCGAGTCGCTCAAATCCTTTATGGCGAAGTCCGGCTGCAAACTCGAAGACCTGTTCATCACGTTTGGACGTATTTCCGAGAAGTCGTATCGCGACGCCTTTCCGTGGATACCCAAAATCGAAATCACCGGCGAAAGGATCATTCAACGAGTGAATTAAATATCGACCCCTTTATTCCGGGCGCTTCGAACAGCACACTGGAAGAAGGGAACTTGGGGACATTTGAATTTCGGTGGCAGAAAATTGCCAGAGGCAAAAATATATATTTGAGTGTTCAGCTTGTCCCGCAGAGCATCTGCATCTATGTAAGTACTAGCTAACGAAATCATCATAAAGCAGCATAGAGCTGCCTTCAAATCAAGCATACAATAAATATGCATCAGCATTGAAAGAGCCTAGACCATTCACATATTATTATAAAGCTGCTATTATCTATGTAACAACACGCAGCGACTACATCGAAGTCGTCAGCGTATTCTCGAAGTCGAGAGCCGCGACACTCACCATGCCCCCCAGCACATCCGCTCCTTCTTCGTCTCATAGCCCATGTAGGCTCCTACTGTCATTACCGCGGTGTTGGCGAGCGAGCCGTCAGCTCTGATTCGAGAGCACACGCGAAATGACCGCCACACCCGGCAAATCCGCCCTCAATCGCGCACAGACCGCCTCGAGCCGCAATCCATAGCACAGCGCCACCCGCTGGAGTCCGCTAAACAGCCTTAGCCATCGGACGAGCTTCGCGGGGTTTCTTCGAGAGACAGCGCCGGCGGAGCGGTAGAAGGTGAGGTGCAGGTCGGAGACGTGGGGGAGCGCGGATTCGACATGCGGAATTTCGTCGCCGTCGTCCCAAGGCGTCCACCCGCGAATGGTCAATGTAAGAGTGGTGAGAAGGGGCCGCTCGGAAAGGCCGGCGAGGTAGTTTGTGCTTGGTTTCGAGGATGGGAGTTCGAGGGTTACGGAGGTGAGGTGCGGTAGGGACGAATGGGAGGAGAGTATCCATCGAACGAGTCGAGGGCTGCCTATCAGCTGCTCTGTTTGCAGAAGCATGTCGGCTGAGAGCGGTGCAGGGACCTCCTCCTCTCCGCCTCCCTCCGTCTGCATGTTTATGGCGCTCAAAGACTTGTGTCGCAAAAGAAACGAGCGCAGCGCAGGCTCGGATGTGACGCATAGCGTTACTTCGAGCCCGACCAGATGAGGAAGCGTCAACGTGGTCAGGACTGCGCTCACTTCTGCTGATGAGAGACGTATATTGGGTGTGAGGCGCAAATGAGTGATGGTCGGGGCCCCGAGAACTAAGAGGCTGCCAAGCGGGGAAGGAAGGTCGAGGAGGCGGATGGAAACTCGACGACCAAGGTGTTCCGGGCGAAAGTCGACGGCTGCAAAGAACCGTTCCCTGCTGATAATCGGGTTTGATTTACGCTGAGTCAAGACGCCTCGAAAGTGTGAGAGAAGAGTTGGCGCAGTAGGGCGTATGATGTAGGCACCGAGCGGAGAGACGACGAGAATGGGGCGCGACGCACGCGAAGATATGAGGTCGTATATGTGGTCTTCATAGCTATAGGGCGCGATACTGGGTATATAATCCCAAGGAAGCTCGAGTTCAATGAATTGAATCGATTTTATCCGTGAGCAGAAATCGACAAGATACTGGAAATAGCGATTTATATACCGGGTCGGCGGGAGCCTCAGGCTGATAGATTCAAGCCCGGTAGCAAAATTAGTCACGCGCAGCGCACGGAATGCGGACATGGATAATTGCGGTAGAGATTTTGCTTCTACGTCTGCTTCCGTGATCCCATGTCGGCCCAAACAAGACAGCACAGCGAGAGCATGGATGTGTTTCGAAACAGTCGCAAGAGAAAGTAGTTCTGAGTCGTCCAAGTGTCGGAGAATCTCCAGGATCAACTCGTCAGCAAGGGAGGACATGAGCGTTAGAGGAAAGAATAACCGAACCCTAACCCGAATGAGGATTGAAGCACTCGGCTTTCTTGCCGCCAACTTCAACGAGTCGAATAAGAGCGTCAAAAAATTCAAGAATTGAACCGCGACACCGACCATAGATATAAGCCTGAAAGTATTGAATTTTTCTCGAGAGATATGATCGATTTTCTCCTTGCATAAAGGCGTAGTCGTGTAAAGAGCGGTCACTGAAGATGCGCACTGAGGAGCCAGGTGAAATCATCAAACAGAGGAGGCTAGAATGAATATCCCAACGAAGACGCTTAAAGTCTTGAGAGGAACATATAATTCAAGGACCAATCAGGAACCCCTTCAGCCAAACTTGAATTAAGGCTTGCAGAATATTTGGTCAAGAAGATTCTAAGAAGCTACGACTGTGGTGCCAATCTGTGGCATTTTCGATAAATCTTGAATTTCCCGCTGAGCAACCGGTACAAAGAGGCTCGAAGCAGGCGGTGCGGAGAATCATTCGCCACCGGACGTTGCAGGGGATCTGCGAACTCGAAAGCGAGAGGGGGGGATGGTAAGCTACTCTGCAAACTCTTCGCTTCAGAAGGTCGGCTTAGCCGGTTAGTATACCAAGTAGTTGATTATGAGCATAGCTTTTGGATTTTAGATGTCGAGGCCGAAGTGACGACTGGGAATCCAGCCCAATCGAAGCGTTCCCCGGGCCCACCACTCGTTCCCTGGCTGAACTAATTGCCAGTGGGTCTGTGAACCAGTTCGATAGCAGTATCGTCGGGATATTTGACCGAGATTCTCATTGGAGTCTTGCAAAAGAAGGCAAAAATGAAGGGCTGAATCGGAGAAGGGTACCGTACTTCAAATTTGAAGTTGATTGAAGATTCTTGCTTCAGTCGAGACATCATCCGGGCCGCCGTAGAAGCTCGAAGTTCGAGTATGCACCAATGCTTTTAGATAGTATTGTTACTTATATTCACCGCCATCGACGACGGCGCTGGAGAGGAACTGTAGAAACGAAGCGAAGATGAGGAAGTCAAGTCGCAAGCCAGGGTTAGGGTTTGAGTCTTTGTCTTTGCTTCCACCTTCACCGTGGCATAGCAACCATATTCTGCACGAATATACCGCCAATATAAGGCCCTCGAGCCTCTACGCATATCAGCCAAACCCTCTTGGGCAGATGCTCGATTTTCTGCAAACAAATCGCGTTTTTGTAGCCGAAAACGAAGCTCAAATCTTGGAACTTGAGGCGCAAATTACTGCCCTTCAGCGGTCGATTGTTCAACTTCGAGGCGCTCAGAGAGCCGCGAAGCAACGTCTTAGCTCCTACAAGTACCCAGTTCTGACCCTGCCCAACGAGATCCTCGGGGAAATCTTCATTCATTTTCTGCCGCCATACCCAGACCCGCCGCCACTTGTAGGCAATCTTTCGCCCATCTGTCTCGATCTTCTGTACGGACCTCGACTTGCCGAGCGTCTGGGTGGAGACCGTGACGAATCAGATCCGCGCGCAGCTGGAGGAGCACGAAGCCATTGCGCGGCTCGAGCTCATGAACGACGGGCTCGATCCGGAGGGCGACGAGGTCCCTGAATGTCGTGTCATCCTCAGCGTGTGTTGACAATTTTCTGCGAACGAAATGAAGCTGACTGACTCGCGCAGATCGACGTGCAAATCGCCAACCACCACCTCCTGGACCACATCGAGTGGGGCCTGCTCTCGCCCTTGACGCCGGAGGATTTCGCCAAGACGCTCTGCTGCGACCTCGGCCTGGCAGGCGAGGCGGTGCCAGTCATCGCACACGCGGTGCACGAGGAGCTTATGAAGCACAAGAAGGACGCGGTGGAGTGGGGGATCGTCGACGGCGGGGGGATGCGGGATAAGACGGGTCTTGGGCTCGCGTCGGTTGCGCGGGGGAGGGGGCCGAAGCCGCTGGAGAGCGTGTGGCGGGATTAGCAGGAGGCGGATGAGTTTAGGACGAGGTTTGAGGTGTTGACGGCTGAGGAGGTCGAGAGAAGGGAGATTGAGAGAGAGAGAGCAAGTCGGTATGTGGTTTCTCTTTCTCTTTTTCTGGTATTGAAATTCCTCGTAGACGGTTGAGACGAGAGACATCGAAATTCCAAAGCGCCAGGCGGCGGCGGTATTAGCAGTTTCTTTTTGTGATACATACATACATAAATGTGTGCAAAAAATGTAGAAAAGTAAATGACTTGTATTTTTAGAGACTCGCAGTCGGAGCACCGCCCAATTCCTAATTGGGATCAGACGTTGCTCCTCCGCTTCTCCCCACCGTCTTCATCGTCTTTGCCGTCGCCGCGGACAGCGCTCTCACCAGACACCACCAGCAAACCAATAAAGCAGCTGTAAGCCAAATATGACGGACAGAATAAAGGAGGTGCGCGGTTATGCGGTTATGAGATGGCCTACTCGAATAGCTGATTCGGTCTCTCAGGCTATCTCGTCCCTTCCTTTATTTCTCGGTACTTCAACTCTGCGACGAAATACTCTCACTCTCGATGGCCTTGGATCTCGTCGATAACTCTACTAATTGACCCCCAACCTTGACTTCTATCGACGACGACGACTTTGAATTCTGTGATATGATATGACATGACATGACATGACACCACACTCGCCACCACCCACAGCGCCTCGTCCAACTCCGCTCCGAAGTCGACGCAGCGACTCTCCGCGCCGAAACCGCCTTCTAGTAACCGTCACCGGAACTATCGCTCGTTTGCGCAAACACCTAGAACCAGGTCTGACAATATCTTTTTGCTCAAGCCACTACTTATACTAACGATACTCATAACCCAGTGGGCGACTCAGTGGTACGGGTATCTCTGGATCAATAACACTCGTACTCAGATTCAAAACTAACAATTACAGGCGGGGCAACAGTCTTGTACAACAGACACGAACGTCGTCAGATGTGTCGTCGATCACACTACAGGACTGTCAGAGCCAATTCACAGGTCCGAGAAAGGTACGCACCGGCTCTAACGAGGTCCTCGCTGCGAACGGAGATCGTGGTCTTGGTGGCCCTGCCATAGGGGTCCCTCGTGTTGATCTCGACCTGGTATTCAGTGAAATACTAGCAAATTAATCAGCGATCGAGTAATGCAGAGTTGGCAGTTCATGCAATACCGTCTTGCGAGCTCCGGGGCCGTAGGTGTATGAGTTCGCCGTCCTAACGAACTGTCCAGGGATCCAGCGGTCGTCGTAGTAGACTTCCACATATTGCAGGGGCTGTCGCAAAACGTTCAAGCTCTGAGATGAGGGACTCCTGAGCGGGAAACATCATACAGTGAAGGCCATTGTGATTGAGGATGAGGTAGTTGGGTTGTGGTGCGAGCAAGGGGTGTATTGCGCCGGGTTGCGATGCAGTTGGTGAGTTTGACCGGTCCGCTTTTATATCTTTCAGGTGTTTACAAGCAGTAAACAAACTAGTCTCCCGATAGAGGCGGATGACGAGTTCAAAGACGATTCTTGCCGGCGGCCAGTTATGTGGCCATTCACATCGCAAGAGTCAGAACCAATACTGACTTGTCCTGGGAAATGACGAACGAATCTGGGTCTCAATTGAACAGCTTTTCTGATAAACGGTGCGCCTTCTGCATCCCACGTTTCTCCGTGTAATCACAATCTGAATCAGCGGTCGCCCCTCGTCTTCATCAAAAACCTCTTCATCACTCAGAAAAACGGGGCTTTTCAGAAAGCAGCCAGGGTCGAAGTGATGACAGCTGAATCGAGTCGACCGCCCTGTGAGTATTCTACTCGTTTCTCTGCTCAGCTCATTCTGAAGTGCCTTATGCGCCACACAGTAGGCGCCCACAATGCGAAACAACGACAAACAGTGGTGTCGGCAGCCCTTATGGCAGTCACGAACGCTGCGCGCATGGCCAAAGTGGGCGGTGCGCTTCTGACTGGAACTCTCGTCGATTCTAGTAGCCCAGCTACACGATGGCCGACTTCTCCATCCAGGACTACTGACGCCGGTTACCGTCCTGTCCTAATTCAACTAGTCCAGCTCTTGTACTTGCAATCGCGATCAGCACGAGGCCCGCAAATGCTTCTCAAAGGACTTCGTAGGGATACACTGTTCTTCCTCCCGTGAACAAGAGATGCAGTACGACATTATCATTTTCGCAATCGTGGTTCGCCCCGGATCACGATCTGCTAACGGACTCGGACTAGGTTCTCTCAATAGATCTAGATCTTAATTCGATTATAGAAAATGACTGGGTTCGGCTATGGGAATTCTCTGCCTTTGCTCGAAATAATGCAATCGGCGGTGTAATGGGACAATTATGTTCTGATTAAACACGCGGCGTACCATGGCCCACGCCTTTTTTCAACTGTTTTCGCGCGCGCCGCCTCGCTTCCTTGTCGCTCCCCAGTGATCCGTGCCCAAAGTCTGACCTGGTTCTACCTTTATTTACGCTTCCCATCCGGATCGGCAACCCTTTTCAAGAACTTTCTTCAAGTTTCTTCGCCCAATACTGATTTGATCCATTGAATTCCATCCAAATCCAGTTCATGAGTTGCCGGGCAGGACCTAAGTATGGAGCCTCGGCTATTTTCTACCAGATCAAATCTGCGTAACATCATCCAACGTTGCCTTTGTATCAACAGTACAATAGAGTACAATAGCTGAGGACTCTTTCGCCGGTGGCGAAGCGTGCCATTTTTCTGTTGTGTGACCGTCACGCGTGACATGTACAACGCCCACATAAAGGCCCACCACCCTCTGTTCTCCGTGATCTCGAATTCCCCGAGTTCTGTCTGTCTCTCTCTCGATCGTTCCATTCCCCTCGCCCCTACACAGACCATACTATATGCATTCCCAGCACGCCACGGTTGATTTCTCCCTCATACCCGACAATTGGGCCCAACTCAGCATTGAACAAGCGAAGGGAGTATGGGATCTGTGTGTTCCGTTCCTCCGTCAGCATGGTATCATTCTGTTTGGCTACCCTGGCTATCGAAGTGCACCACTACCTCCGCGCTCCAATCCCCGGGACGCCTTTCACCCCAGCAATTACGAAGACTTCGTCAACCGGCTTCCTTCCCCAATGTACCCCCGAGTGACTATATATACTCCATATGTGAGTTATCTTCGCCAATCCATTTATTTTATACAGAAAAGCTTATACGTCGATTCAGTCCGCAATCACCTACGCTGGCATCGATGCGCAGGGAAGAAATATTTTCATCAAAGTGGTTCCACAATCCTCGAACGAGTGGCGAATTATACAGTATCTCTCGAAAATCAAGTGATGCGATCTATTTTATGCAATTCTCCGACTGAACACACGTCGCAGGCATGCCTGGAATCATACCATCCCGCTTCTGTCATTACTCCGAGCGGGCAAATGGGTCTTCATTATCCAGCCGCTCTGGGATTTTGGTTGGGACCTTCCACCGTGCGATACTGCCGGTGCGCGCCTACGTATGGCTAAGCAGCTCATTGAGGTAAACGGGTTTTCATATTCTTTGCCACACTCACACACCGGCTCACTACCACTGACAGGGATTATGCTTCATGCACATGTGTGGGGTTGCTCATAATGTAAGTGTTATTTGTGCTGGAACACTGGCACTTGCACTTAAAATAACAATGAAGGATATCCACGACCGAAATATCTTGATCAATCACGACAATTCCCGCCCTCTGTCGCTCGTTGGGTTCCGTGACTCCTTTAAGTGTCAACTCGCGTTTATCGATTTTGAATTCTCTTTTCGTTTCCCCAAGGGTAGCCGGAATTCAGTGGCTCCCGCTCAATGCATGACTCCTCCAAACTTTTGCCCGCCCGAGCGCGTGCTCCATGTCCCGACTGACATGTTCGCTGGGGACGTCTATTCACTTGGGCGAGTCCTTCAAGAAGAACTGCAATTTTCTCACGTGGGTATGCTCTTGCGTGCACGGCAGGACCGAAACTCACTATCTCGTAGAGTTATCTGTCCGCAGGCAACGAGTGCCCACCCCCGAACATGGAGGTTACTGCCCCAGCCTATATTGCTCTACTTGGCCGCATGACAGCGGCGGATCCACGCGATCGGCCCACTGCCCTGGAAGCATTGCAGATACTGAATTCCTGCGAAGTACGAAATGTGTAGATCGAGCATTGCCGATAATTCACGTTAGGTTTCTCGTTCCATCTAGTCTGAATGTACAATTATCTCGGGTCTACTTTTCTTTCTGCATTATGTGACTAGTGCAGAAATTTTGATGATAACGCACATTGGATTTGAGTGGTCTGACGAGCTTCAATATGGGGGTCCGCAGCTAATACCCCACAACCAAGCCACACGGGACCGTTTATCCGAAGAGTAGACAACTGAGTGACTGACTTCGATGGTTATTGAACAGAGACTGCAGCCTAGACACGAGGGAACACATCGGTGCAGGGAAACCAGGCAATTGAAATCTCCGTCATGACGCATGACGCAGCGTGTTTAATCAGAACATAATTGTCCCATTACACCGCCGATTGCATTATTTCGAGCAAAGGCAGAGAATTCCCATAGCCGAACCCAGTCATTTTCTATAATCGAATTAAGATCTAGATCTATTGAGAGAACCTAGTCCGAGTCCGTTAGCAGATCGTGATCCGGGGCGAACCACGATTGCGAAAATGATAATGTCGTACTGCATCTCTTGTTCACGGGAGGAAGAACAGTGTATCCCTACGAAGTCCTTTGAGAAGCATTTGCGGGCCTCGTGCTGATCGCGATTGCAAGTACAAGAGCTGGACTAGTTGAATTAGGACAGGACGGTAACCGGCGTCAGTAGTCCTGGATGGAGAAGTCGGCCATCGTGTAGCTGGGCTACTAGAATCGACGAGAGTTCCAGTCAGAAGCGCACCGCCCACTTTGGCCATGCGCGCAGCGTTCGTGACTGCCATAAGGGCTGCCGACACCACTGTTTGTCGTTGTTTCGCATTGTGGGCGCCTACTGTGTGGCGCATAAGGCACTTCAGAATGAGCTGAGCAGAGAAACGAGTAGAATACTCACAGGGCGGTCGACTCGATTCAGCTGTCATCACTTCGACCCTGGCTGCTTTCTGAAAAGCCCCGTTTTTCTGAGTGATGAAGAGGTTTTTGATGAAGACGAGGGGCGACCGCTGATTCAGATTGTGATTACACGGAGAAACGTGGGATGCAGAAGGCGCACCGTTTATCAGAAAAGCTGTTCAATTGAGACCCAGATTCGTTCGTCATTTCCCAGGACAAGTCAGTATTGGTTCTGACTCTTGCGATGTGAATGGCCACATAACTGGCCGCCGGCAAGAATCGTCTTTGAACTCGTCATCCGCCTCTATCGGGAGACTAGTTTGTTTACTGCTTGTAAACACCTGAAAGATATAAAAGCGGACCGGTCAAACTCACCAACTGCATCGCAACCCGGCGCAATACACCCCTTGCTCGCACCACAACCCAACTACCTCATCCTCAATCACAATGGCCTTCACTGTATGATGTTTCCCGCTCAGGAGTCCCTCATCTCAGAGCTTGAACGTTTTGCGACAGCCCCTGCAATATGTGGAAGTCTACTACGACGACCGCTGGATCCCTGGACAGTTCGTTAGGACGGCGAACTCATACACCTACGGCCCCGGAGCTCGCAAGACGGTATTGCATGAACTGCCAACTCTGCATTACTCGATCGCTGATTAATTTGCTAGTATTTCACTGAATACCAGGTCGAGATCAACACGAGGGACCCCTATGGCAGGGCCACCAAGACCACGATCTCCGTTCGCAGCGAGGACCTCGTTAGAGCCGGTGCGTACCTTTCTCGGACCTGTGAATTGGCTCTGACAGTCCTGTAGTGTGATCGACGACACATCTGACGACGTTCGTGTCTGTTGTACAAGACTGTTGCCCCGCCTGTAATTGTTAGTTTTGAATCTGAGTACGAGTGTTATTGATCCAGAGATACCCGTACCACTGAGTCGCCCACTGGGTTATGAGTATCGTTAGTATAAGTAGTGGCTTGAGCAAAAAGATATTGTCAGACCTGGTTCTAGGTGTTTGCGCAAACGAGCGATAGTTCCGGTGACGGTTACTAGAAAATGGTGGCCACCCTGTTTCTTCAGAGGAGACGACGTGCACACGCAGCATGAGGCATCAAAGAGCAAGCGAGCTCGAATGTATCCGAGTTGCCTACAAAGCCGCCATAAGTAGTGCAGACCACAGCAGTGCGCCAAATCGGAATCGAAAAGTCAGAAGACTGAACTACTAGTACGAGCCGGTACGTATACGTAGGTGGGCCAACAGCTGCCAAGTCGCGTCTCACCCTCAGGTTAGCAATGCGCATATTTCTCTCCGGTCTTGGGACCAAGTGAGTAAGCCTGGGCCATTAGTATTCTTTGAAATTCAGATGGAATCTCAGCCTCGACTCGGGTCGACATCCTGAGTCTTATCCCATGTGCTTGCAAGTATGCTGACGGATTCCAAATTTTAGTAGGATTGGTTTAGCGCGGGCCAATTCAAAGCGAGAAAAGAGCAAAATTTCGCGGAATATGGTGGTGGTGAGAGAACAACCAGGATTCGATGTATGCCGTAACAGCACTTTATGCTCGGGACACCGGGCACCCGGGCCGCATGAGCGGTTGAGGTTACTAGGGTTTCAAGTTGGCGGCAAACTGACGCTCTTCCTCTGCTTCCACCAAGCTTCCACCCCAAAACGTTTGGAGGCATACGTTTTCCCCGTCGCCGACAACTATAACAAATCCCTTCTCCCGCTCTGACCCACCATCGGCGGCCGACTCTTGATGTCAAGATGTCAATGCTAGCACTCGACCGCGCTCTTTTGGTCGAAAAAGACACACAGATTCTCGAGCTCAAGGACAAGATATCTGCTATCCAGCGGTCAATCTCTGAGTTACGCGCAACAAAGCGCTCCATTCAACAGCGTATTAGCTCATACAAGTATCCCGTTCTCACTTTGCCAACCGAAATCATCACGCACATTTTTCTTCACTGCATACCACTATACCCCGAGCCTCCGCCTCTCGTCGGTCTGCGTTCTCCCACCACTCTGACGAATATTTGCCGCAAATGGCGACAGATTGCTCTCGCGACACCGCGGCTATGGAGGGCGCTCAAGTTAACCCCGTCCTACATGCTACCTCCCGAAGAAATAGTCGCCTCCATCGTAGCGTTATGGACGGAAAGATCAGCTTGCACCCCGCTCTCCATCTTCACGAATCACTCACCCCAAGTCATGCCCCATCTCCTCCCGCATCGCTCTCGCTGGGAATACTTAAATCTCGACTTCGACAGCGGCTCGCAAATAAAAACTCTGCACATCGACGGCCCCATGCCCCTCCTCCGCAGCCTCACTCTCGCCGTTTGGGATGCCGTCGACACTCCCCTTCCTTTGCTCGAGGTACCTCTCCTACGCACCGTGGTCATCGACGACCACGGCCCGCCGAGTCTCGTCCTGCCTTGGTCGCAATTGACCTCGTTGACATTGAGGAGGACACACCCAGACGCCTGCCTCTCCATCCTACGCGCGGCCTCACAGCTCGTGGAATGTCGGCTCCGCCTGTGGTCTCAGCACACCCCCCTCGGCGGCGGGGTCGTCGTCCTCCCGCGTCTCGAATCACTGGTCTTCGAGCGAAAGGGTGAAATCTGTCGAGATTTTTTCCAAAGTCTCGTCACACCTGCGC
This sequence comes from Favolaschia claudopus, assembly GCA_037176885.1. NCBI lineage: Eukaryota > Fungi > Basidiomycota > Agaricomycetes > Agaricales > Mycenaceae > Favolaschia > Favolaschia claudopus. Next base: position 327,709 of record JAWWNJ010000104.1, read on the forward strand.
TGCTGCGCTTGGAAATCCCGGAAGCCTTCCTTCGGCCACACTCCGTGGAGACGCTGAAAGCGTTCATATCCAAGTCGGGGTGTACGCTACAGAGTTTGCAGATCACTGAGCTGGCATCATTGCTCAGTTATTGTTCGTACACAGTGGCGTTTTCCTCGATTCCACAGGTTTCTTTCCTGTAGAATTCGGAAGCTCCTGTGGCGGGCACGGAGGACAGTCTCTCAAGTAGCATGCACGGCTGTACTGCCCGCCATTTCGACACCATCGCTGATGTGCACAAAACGTCTATTTCTTATGACTCTACGACAGCGCATTCGTACCGGAGCAGCATCTGCACGCACGCAAGCCAAATCGACGCCGAAAAGATATCTGCCGGTCGTCAAGATTTATCGATCGAATTCCCCTTCGGTTCCTATATATACCCGAGCTCTGATTCGGTGAGTTTCCAGGCGCTAATACTTCATGTGTTTTCTTTCCCTTCGTATCCTGCACGAACCCTTCATTCTCTTCACCTCTTCGCTAAATCTCGGATATCGATTTCTAAGCTTACCACACTCACAGACTGTCCCGCATCTTCTGGAGGAGTCGCGACTAACTCGACCAAGAGCAACTTCTCCGCGCCCCACCCATCCACCGTCGTACATCCTGGAGGACCCCTGCCCCCGCCGATATCATCTCCCGCCTCGACATTACCCTAGTTGTTGCAGCCCGACCCGCACATCGCCCTCGAGCGGCGTCGCGGGAATCACTGCATCTTCGTTCTACGGGTTGCGCACCGTGACAGCGCGCGGACGGTGCACACCTCGACGGGGGGCGAGTCTATAGTACTAATGCGTACATCCGCATCTGGCAATCCGGAGTGTCGGCGGCGGGGGTGGAGTGAGCCTCATATCAGCAAGACTCCCGAGACTCGAGCTCCGTGGTGGTCGAGTCGAGGGCGGGATGAAGGCTAGCATTTACGCGGTGCGGCGGACGTCTTGCGGTCAGTGTCTTCGTCTCGGACGTCGACATTTAGCTTTGGTACTGCGGTGCCTCCGCCGCTCGGCTCGTATTGGCGTATACCCGGAGTGCCGGTTGCATGTACGCTGTGGCTTCCGCCGAGGCGCACATCTAACGGCCAGGCGGAGCGGGCAGCAGCCGTGAGCCATCGAGTCCATTGGGCGATGGATCCGAGTCTGTGACGACTGCCAGCTTCATCTCCTCCAGCTTGGGATAGTTCCGCAGGAGCCAGCTGCAGATAAAGAGTCTCCGCAACTCCACTCAGGCGGGTAAAGACTGGGGATCTCCGCGTTACGCACACGCGCAGGATACTGGTGGAGAGGCGCGCGGAGTCTGAGCGTCGCGTAAATCGCGTTGTCGAAAGTACGGACTATCCGTCGTCCCTGAGGGCGAAACGCCGGGAAGATAAAACAGCTTGGAGCCTCGATAGACACATTGACGCTGGGACGGGTGCGCTACCATCAACCAATACCCCACCACCTCAGGAAGTTGACGCTCATCTTTCTTGAGTTCGTAGCCCATTCTAAACCCGCATGTCCTTGCGATTACCATACGCGATGGTCCTCTCAGACTACGAATTCGTGCATTCGAATGCTCTTGTTCTTTCAATGTGTTTTCGATGTGTTTTACGTGACATGAGGAGGGATAGGCAGAATATTCAAAGGAGGTGTACTTGTGTAGATATCGATTGGCTTTGTGCCGTTGCGGGCTATGTAACTACAATACTGGGGATGGAAGGAAATGCACTGTGATACGCGTTCTCAGTAAGACATGATACCTGGGTAATTTCCAGCTTCCGGAGCTGGCATCCAGATTTGGAAATATAGGCCATGAGCGAACCGAGAGGGTCTTCTTTCCCAAGGAAGCCCTCTGGAAGCTGCAAACGGTGGAGTGCAGGGGTAAAGAGACGCCTGAATAGAGATATGTCGGCGTAGCTGCTGATGTGGAAACATAAAGATTCCAAACGCAACAGCACAATGTCCACGTTGTCAGCAGGATCGTTTTGTGGTTCGTGCGGTATCGAGAGACGAAGATAGGAGAAGTGTACCAGACGCTGTGTTTGTCGTAGAATACTGATGCAGGAATCTGGGGAGAGGTGCGCGAGACTGAGCGAGGTCAGCTGGGACCAAGGGAGCGCAACGTGGGGACGTGTCCGTAGCTCTGACCGACCTCTGCAAAAAGTGTGCACTGAGCTGACGCATCCCAAACCGAGGTGAACACTAGCGCGGCCCAGCAGGTGCAGAACATCGAGTTCTATGGAAGGGATGTTGGCGATTCCGGTGTATGTCCCGCGAGACGGAGGCCAGGAAGAGCGGGAGTCACAAATGCGGGAGAGACTGGCGCTATCGCATAGCAGATCTCGAATCGCGTGTGCCGTGAAAGACCACGTCGGATGGGTGGTTCGGGATAGTTGCATGCAGTAACTTGGGCTTCAATCTCGACGGCGACGACGCGAATGCTATTCCTCGCCATTGACGGCTCACGAGCATCAGAGGTTGGTGAAAGCAATCCGAAACATAACGTGGATTCGGGGTAGAGAGAGAGATAAAACGAACGAAGACTATAGACGGAATTTGGGCGGGCACTGTCACGACAGGACAAGCGTCGACGCTTCAGTCGGGCTTCCTACGTGTGTCTGTTCCCTGAGCACATGGTCGTCGAATCTGGATACATAGGCGCTGTCGCAGCATCATAAGAATAGAAGTTTTCTGCATGTCGACTGTGCGTCTTCTAACGCAGCGCATGAATGATTTGAGAGGCGTCAACATGAATGGGTCTTGAAACGGTCCCCCGTAACCTCCACAGAAGTTTCAGGAGCTCTACTCGCAGAAAGTAATCGTCGGGATTGAGCGAAACGCCATTCGGTACAAGATTTGCTGGATTAATGATGCCAGCGCAGTAACTCGCAGACTCTGTAGCGTACACCCCGACTTGGATATATACGCTTTCAGCGTCTCCACGTCGTGAGGCCGAAGAAAGGCTTCCGGGAGTTCCAAGCGCCGCAGTGCAGGCGTGACGAGACTTTCGAAAAACTCTCGACAGACTTCGCTATCTCGCTCGAACACGAGCGACTCGAGACGCGGGAGGACGACGGCCCCGCCGCCGAGGGGGGTGCGCTGAGACCATAAATGGAGCCTACATTCCAGGAGCTGCGATGCCTCGCGTAAAATTGAGAGGCAGGCGCCTGGGTGCGTCCTCCTCAATGTCAACGAGGTCAATTGCGACCAAGGGAGGACGAGACTCGGTGAGCCCTGGTCGTTGATGACGACGGTGCGCAGAAGCGGTACCTCGAGCAAGGGAAGGGGAGTGCCGACGGCATCCCAGACGGTGAGAGTGAGGCTGCGAAGGAGGGGCATGGGGCGGTCGATGTCCAGAGTTTGAATGTACGAGCCGCTTCCAAAGTTGAGATTCAAGTGCTCCCAGCGAGCGCGATGAGGAATGAGAGATGTGAATATGGAGATCGGGTCAAATTGTCGACGACATTCCATACGGATGGAAAGCGGGGAATGACCAGATCTAGCTGACCACTTTGCAATCAGAGAGAGGGTTTCCCCCAAGTTAGAAAGTCGGTGGACGCTTGGATGCAACTCGATAGCCCTCCAAAGCGAAGGCATTTTACACGCGACGTCACGCCATCGGCGACATACATGTGTGAGACAGATGGGCGAGAGATTGCCTACAAGTGGGGGCGGGTCTGGGTACGGCGGCAGAAAATGCATGAAGATTTCCCCAAGGATCTCGTTCGGCAGGGTTAGAACTGGGTACTTGTAAGAGCTGAGACGCTGCTTAGCGGCTCTCTGAGCGTCTCGTAGTAGATCAATCCATCGCTGGCGCGCAGTAATTTGTGCTTCGAGGTCGAGAATTTGAGCTTCGTTTTCGGCTACAAAAGCGCGATCTGCTTCCAGAAGATCGAGCATCGATGCCTAAGAGTGTTTGGCTGGTACACGTAGAGACTCGAAAGTTTTATTTGGCGGTATATTCGTGCAGAACACACTTGCGACGTGAAGGTGGAAGAGCAAGTGAGGAAAACTCGAAAGCTGTCAAACCCTAACCCTAACTGAATGCGGCTTCTCATCATCATCTTCAAGCTTGCTTCGTTTCCACAGTTCCTCCACAGTACCGTCGACGATAACGGTGACTATAACTATCTACTCGGATCTGAGCCCCTGCGGCCGGTGTCTCGCCCGAAGGAAGAATATTCGATGCAACCTTGAGGGTGCAAGATAAGATTTCAGCAAGAATTTGAGTGACTCTGAGTCAAGACTCAGAATTCCAAGGGAGGAGGAGGAGGAGGAGCATGTATTAACCGTGTTGCTGTTCAACTGGTCTACCATCACAATTAGCTCAATCAGGGTAGGAGTGCCATGGTGGGGATCGCTTCGGTTGGCCTGAATGCGTTACCTGCTATGACACTGTACGTGCGTATATTCCGTCTATCTTAGAATCGTTTTCGAAACCTATGCTGACGCTTCCCTTGCGCTTCCCAGAGCCTTTTCGGTCATCGGTCAACGTGTTTCCTGATTTTTACGCTTGAATTTGGCTTGTATGAAACCGAAACTCGATTCGAGATAGTCTGAATCATGCTTGAAAGCTATAGGTGTTTACACCGATCGAGGTGGGTCTTTGTTCGTTAGTTCTTTTTGCTTCCAACATTCTTGCTCTCATTTTCGCTATCTCGACGTGATTCATCTCCGTACTGGCCTTCGTCTTCCCCACATACCTCAGCCTGTCGCTCTTGTCGTGCTTGTTTATTACCGGATCTCACTCTCGCGGGCGATGGTCCTCGCATACCTACGCGATAGTCGTACCTTGTTTCCATTCTTGCCTACCGCTTTCATCTCCTTTTTTTGTCTCCAGCGTCTCGTGCTTTCTATCTAGTTCTCTGACATGTCCAATATAGGGGAGCAGCATCCTTGTCAAGACGGCGACGATGCGATATCCAGACTCAAGCCGCACCTGCAGAATTTGCTGCACATCGTTCCCCAAGGCACGCAAGCAAGCTGAATCGGATGCATGCCATGAAATCCCGAGTTTCCCGCTCTCGTCCAATTCCGACGCATACTGAGCGAATGGGGTTTGGTGAGTTTTCCGGGTCTGGTTCCCATACACCTGCGAGCGCCGAGCTTTTCTTTTCGCTTGCACACGAAAACTTGATTCATTGATCCATCCTCATTCTATTCTTTCTCCTCAGCGCCATACTTCGATCTTGAAGCTGATCATGCTTGCAGGTCGGGCGGCCTGTCCTCGGGATCCTCCGACATGCATTCCCCATACGCACTCTCGGACACTTGAGCAGGCCACCATCGCCTCGGATTGACATTGCATCCACCTCAACCCTCAACCTTTTGGTGTCTACCTCCTTCCAACCTTACACGCCGACATTCCCCATGTCGCAAGACCCGAATCTCTACGCCTGAGTTTCCCGGGACTTCCCCTTTGTAATACCCTGGACGACCCCGTACTGTGTCGGTGCCCACGGCGGCGTGCCTTACGCCGTCATCGTCTGCATGAGGTCCGAGTTCTGACGGCTGACGGCCTGTCGACTCGAGGCTCCTGGATCAAGGTCCTCGGAAGGCTATCTTAAAGCTATCAGAGGCGCGTCAGGATCCCTCTACCCGCGCGGTGGGATTTGGACTCAGGGGACTCATTGGATGAGCGTCCATCTCAAATGTCCTATTCGCCACGCGTTCGAGCGGCCCCGCTGGCTGTCTGCCTACTCGATCAGCGGGTATGGTGTATCATTGGATTGGGATTGGAACTGTCGCGACGGATCGCTTCGGTGCAGGCTGGATACGCGGGTTGTGGCGAGCATCGTAATTGCTTCCTTCTCTCCCGCCTGTAGATCGCAGACGGCCCGAGCGGATGCCGAGCATTGGGTACGGAGGCGGCGCTTCGAGAGTGTTGGAGCCATTCGACCTGTGGTCAACTTGCAGAGGACAAATACGGCTTTAAAGCGTGCGGCTGCTTGTGACGTACCTTCGTCTCGCCTCGGTAGCTGCCTCGTCTACCACCACCGCTATCGCCGCGACATCCATAATGCACACCGTCTTGTCGTCGATGCACACCTCATTCATCAAGACAGGACAAAACAGGTGTTGTCTGATATCACGACCTCTACAACGTCGACTACCGGCACCTTCACCGATCCCCGGCTGATCACTATCTTCAGTCCCATCACGACGACGTCGGACAGAGTCCGCATCCCCCGGTTCCTCATTTCGACGCCTACGACCGCTTCCACAGGCGGGGAAGCTGTCATGTTCTCCGCACGCTACCCATGCCAGTGGATAGCTATCGTCAGTATACGGTGTCTGCTATTCATGCGCCGGAGTAGTCTGTGTTTGTAACCGAGGAGAGGCGGGTTCAGGGATAACAGGCTGCCCGCAGCGTGTTGGCGGCGCTCAGGCGGTCAGAGGGATGTGGTTCGTCGCCACGCGAAGCGCGAAAGATGTGATTTTTTACGTCCACGACGATACAGGTACCCTATTCGCCAGCGTATACGTCGAATACCTAGAAAGTAGTAGACACGAGTGTAATTATCTCCCACTTTGTCATTTGTGAAGACCTCGTTTTTCATCATGGTCACACTGTGACATCCCTCGTTGCTCCCTGCCTTGACCTGCTGGAATTGACTTGAGCTTGGACGCGCACGCGATCACTCTCCGGTCTCTACTTTGTTGCCGTCCAGAACTACTTCCCCCAATGCTCGATTTCTTGCAAGCAGATCGCGCTTTATTAGCAGACACCGACGCTCAAATCTTGGACCTTGAGACGCAGATAGCTGCTCTTGAGCATTCGGCTTCTTTGCTTCGTGCAGCTCGGCAGTCGGCGCAGGAGCGTCTTGACTCGTATAAATATCCAGTCTTGACCCTGCCCAACGAGATCATTGCGGAGATCTTCCTTCTTTTCCTGCCCGCGTATCCGAGGGCCCCACCACTTGTAGGGACACTATCTCCCACATGCTTGACGCAAGTGTGCAGCAAGTGGCGCGAAATTGCACATACGACTCCTGCGCTTTGGAGGGCAATGGATATGACTCGGCCCTTTGAAGACCCCAGTGTAGAAGAAGCCGTGTCTTTGTGTTTACTATGGACAGAAAGATCTGGTGCTTGCCCCCTGTCCCTTCGTTTGTCGGATAGTCTGGAGCCGTTGTCCACATACACAGATGTTATATCTCGTTGTGCTCGCTGCGAGCACCTTGCCTTGGAGCTTGATACCACCCAGGATCTGGACATGATTCAAGACTCATTTCCCTCGCTGAGAGACCTTGCCATACATTTCGTCCCTAGCATTTCCGAAACTCGAGCCATCATTCTGCAAAACCTTCCGCTTTTGCGCACCGTCGTTCTCGACGACTGGCAGGATCTCCACGCTGTGCTTCCATGGTCGCAGCTCACATCCCTCACGTTATGGTACCTGCGTTCCGAGAACTGTGTGCCGATCTTGAAACAAGCATCAAATCTGGTGCATTGTAGACTTCGGTTTGGAGATCCCAGTATGATCCCACAGGATTTCAAGCTCGAGCTACTGTGTCTCGAGACTCTGATCTTCGAGCCGTTGAGTCACGCGGACCAGAGATTTTTATGCTGTCTCATCGCACCTCGCCTCCTCCGCCTGCAGCTTCCGGAACACTTCCTCCTGTTGGGAAACTCCGAATCATTGGTCATCGAGCCGCTCGTATCCTTCGTCACCAAGTCTGGGTGCCAGCTACACGAGCTGAATATCACCGATGCATGTGTTCCTGACTCCGAAAATGTCTATCGCGAGGTGTTCCCTCTTATCCCTGCCATCTTGGTTGCCAACTAATGCCCCGACTGCCGTCCTTTTGTGTCCTGTGATTCTGCATAGTGCCTACCTTCTGAGGAGGGGGGCTGGCATGTACGGAGTCTTTTACTTGTTGTATGTAGACGCGGTCATTAATCAAGCTCTTCCGCAAAAAAACATAGACCATGGATAAAATGCATCCTGTACAATACTCTCGCGCCTATAGCCTTGAATATAATCGAGCCCGTTCGGAAAGCACCGAAATTTATGAAAAACACGCCCAAGTGTCACGTGTGACATTGCCTCTTCACCACTTCCACGAGCCTGAGGCTTGAAGTTCCACCGTGCTGGCAAGCCTCAATCTTTCTCGACCATAACCCCCCACGCCCAACATCAGGGCAGATTACGCCTCTCCAAGTCCTAGCACTGGGAATGCTGGATTCTTTGGCGGTGGATCGCGCGTTTTTAGCAGAAAACGACGCTCAAATCCTCGACCTCGAGGTGCAGATAGCCGCTCTTGAGCAGTCAATCTCTTCGCTTCGTGCGGTTCGACAGCCTGTGCAGGAGCGTCTCGACTCCTACAAGTATCCAGTTTTGACTCTCCCCAATGAAATCATCACGGAAATTTTCGTGCATTTCCTGCCGACATATCCACAACCTCCGCCTCTTGTGGGGACGCTTTCCCCGACATGTTTGACGCAGATCTGTTCCACATGGCGAGCAATTGCTCTCGCGACTCCTCCCCTGTGGAGGGCAATAGATCTGACTGATCAATCCGACGAGGAGCCTGGTATGGAAGCAACGCTCGCTCTGGCTCGTTTGTGGTCAGCAAGATCTGGCTCCTACCCCCTCTCTATTGATCTAGCGGATGACTACGAGCTGCATTATATCTTGCCAATTGTGCTTCCACACCGTGACCGCTTGGAGCACCTCACATTCAATCTTGACCGCACCGAGCTATTGAGCATAATACAAGGATCATTTCCGTTGCTCAGGAACCTCAGCATACGGTTCTCGTGCAACGTTTCCGGCGCGACCGTCACCCTCCAAAATCTCCCGCTCTTACGCACGGCCGTCCTCGATGATTGGCTAGACCCTCACGCTACGCTGCCGTGGTCACAATTAACTTCCCTCACGTTGAGGTGTCTAACCACCAGGCATTGTCGGGAAATTTTGCGACAAGCATCGCACCTGATACGGTGCAACCTTTATTTTGCGGGCGACATGATACCCAACGAGCAGAATCAGGACCAGGACCTGCACATCGAGCTATTGCGTCTTGAGACTTTGACCTTCGAACCGCGAAGTCGCTGCGACGGGGATTTTTTTCGTTGCCTCGTCACTCCTGCACTTCTCTCACTGCAGCTGTCAGAGCCCTCCCTCGGGTTGGCTAGTGAGTCAGACTCATTTGTCGTTGACTCGCTCGCATCCTTTATTTCAAAGTCTGGCTGCCAGCTTCGAGAGCTGAAAGTCACAAATACACATGTTAACGAAAATGTCTATCGCGAGGCATTTCCTTCGATCCCAATTATCTCGGTCGATGAAGAACGATCCTGACCTGCTGGAGTACTTGAATCCTCTTTCGCAGGCGGTCGCCAGGCAAGCTGTAGTCGTATATCAGAGGAAATTTGTTCAATCGTGTCGCTGCGACTTCATGCCGGCGACTTACTTCGTTCAGCAGTGCTAGCATACAAACTCGTCGTAATTCTAGCCCACAGTCATTTAGCTGGAACACAATCCAAATTCTATGAGTACTTGTGAGTTACTGCCAGTGAGTCATTTGCCGCAGCCGGTGTGGTGTGATCACAGTGATGTGACATCCTCGACCAGGGTCCTCCACTTTACCGAGCGTTCTTGGACTTGCCGACCACCCACTTGACGCAAGCTACATATACTCCCTTCCTTTCCTGTCAAAACATCGCAAACTATGCTCGATTTTCTCGAGGTGGATCGTGCTTTCTTAGCGGAGAACGAAGCTCAAATCCTCGACCTTGAAACACAAATAGCTGGCCTTGAGCACACGATTTCTGTGCTCCGCGCAGCCCGGCAGCCCGTACAGGATCGTGTGGACTCCTACAAGTACCCGGTGTTGACTCTACCGAACGAAATTGTCGCGGAGATATTCATTCGTTTCCTGCCGACATATCCCAGCCCTCACCCGCTTACGGGGACACACTCTCCTACGTGTTTGACACACGTCTGCCGCCAGTGGCGCGAAATCGCACATACCACTCCTGCGCTTTGGCGGGTCATCGATCTGACTCGACCCACTGAGCAGTATAGTGCGGAGAAAATCGCCGCTTTGGTCAATCTCTGGTCGGGGAGATCTGGCTGTTGCCCTATGGCCGTTCATCTTACGGACGGTAATGAGCCTCGGTCCGTCTTCCCAGCTGTAATTCATCATCGTGCTCGCTGGGAGCACCTCACATTGGATCTTAATACCACCGAGTATCTAGACGCAATGCAAGGCTCCTTTCCGTCGCTCAAGACCCTCACTGTGCATTTTAGCTCCCTTGTGCGGGATGCTCCAGTCGTTTCATTTCAGGATCTCCCTCTTCTGCACACTGCCCTCCTCAACGACCTTCATATGGTTCACATTATACTCCCGTGGTCGCAGCTCACTTCGCTCGTTCTAATGTGCATCAATTCCGAGCATTGCATGTCGGTCTTGCAGCAGACATCACAGCTGGTTCGCTGCGAACTTCATCTGTGGCGGCCGCAGAAGGATCTTACGGAGGGCAGCGTTCACCTATTGCACCTAGAAACTCTGGCCTTCCAAATGGACACTTTCATTGACGTCAAATTTTTTCGATCCTTCGTTACCCCTGCTCTCCTCTATCTCAGACTTCCAGAAGCATTACTTGGGTCACTCGAGCCCCAACCTGATCCCGTCGAGTCACTCACATCCTTCATACTCCAGTCCGGATGCCAGCTTCGAAAGCTGAAAATTGCGGAGGCTTCTGTTTCCGAGGATGCATATCGCGATGCTTTTCCATCAATCGCTGATATTTCTACAGGGAAGTACAATGATTACGAGTGGGAGTAGACACTAAAGTGTATGAGCAGAATTACAATACCTACTTGGCTTGAGCTGGGAACACGTCATTATTGACTCAGTTATTATAGAGCGTCACAGGCAAGTTGACGGCAAACAAGTCCCGGATCCGTCATCGGCGAACGCATCCTTCCCGCCTTGGTCCTCCCTCTGACCATATTACAGTAGTATTTCGCTGCTGGCCCCGCATCTCCAAGAACATAACCCTGTTCTTCACCACTGCCTCCATAATCGGATCCTGGGCGGCCGCGTTTCTAGAAACGCGAACCGCGACGGCGCGAAGGCGCTTGCCCGAGACGCGGCGAAGGGAGTACAAGCCAGCTTGGCAATCGGTGATTGTCTTGCGAGGCGAAGAATGGGTGAGTTCTTCGGTCCCAAGGACATTCTCCCCGCAGCCTAAGGTGGTTCTTGTGCAGATAGCAATCGGGGGAATATGAGGCAAAGCCGTCATAGAGACACAGAAGGTCGGGGAAGCTGTTCTTAACGCGCGGCTGGCCGCCTGCGCTGGCTGTGTAGGTCATCATGCTAGACGCTGAAGTCCTAGCGGGCATCGATGACGTTGTCCGTCCCACTCGATGGAAACACTCTGCGTACGGCTCATTCCGCCCTGTACGAAGCATATGTAGGCTCAGTCTCCGGAGCGCGGCAGCGCTCGAGGAAAGGTGGTACATCTCCGAATGGGGTCCGGGAAGATTATGTGCGCTTCCGAGACACGACGGGGAAACGCGCGTTCGTGAGCGTACGGGAATGTCGAAGACGCGATATACTCGGTCATCTGCCCACTTCCCGATTTGCCAGCAATCCCACTCGCTGCACTGAGCGGTCGTCGTCGCGGTAGCGTACAAGGAATGACTTGACGCGTTTTGCTGGCAAGAGAACATCCTTTTCCGCCTCCATCTACGCTCGACGAACTGTGACTGTCACCTCCACACCACTCGGATGAATGTGAGCCGTCCGGTCGTGACTGGAGTCTTGTCGTCGAGAGTCGCGGGCGCATCTAGACCAGGAGAAGGCAGCGGTCGACTATTCCCTGTCCCGTCGAGCTTCTCTCCCCCCCGATGACTCCCTGTTTGCGCAGCAGCGCCCTGCTTTCGCCTCCTTCGCCTCCGCCCTCGTATGCAGCCATCTGCAACTCTCAAACTCCAGACTCCACCAACTCCCACCGGAAAGGACGACGAAGACGTTCTCGTAGGCTTCGAGTGAATCCGAGCCTCGTCTTCCTCCTCCATCCCCTCCTCCCTCGACCGCACACGGAGAAACGAGACGATCATTCTTTCGGAATGTCAAGGGATGAGGGACGCCGAGATAGGTACGAGGCGTCTCCCGATCTAGTGGGACGGCTCGGTGCAGCCATGATTTCCCTTTCACCAAATGGCCGAGCTGGGCTTGCTAAGGAACCCCATCCGAGAGTACGCACGTAGGCCAACTGGTACTCGATGCTTCCCTGAGTGCCATCGAATCATGAGACAGGGAGACAGAGTTGTGCGGGACTGCGGACGTACGCGTTGTTTGTGAGATATGAGGGGCACAAGGACGGTGTCATTACCTCGTATCTCGACAGCGTGTCACTAGCATTCGACGGACGACACAGGCCGAGGAGGTCCCCTTCGAGGACATAGAGGCTCAGCTGTGAAACGAGTCAGTTCTGATCTGTTCAGACGAGGAGAAAGTGAAAAAGAACGGATCCTGAGCAAACGAAGAATGAGGAGGAATGCGGGAGGCGTAGAGGTATAAAGACGTCGTAATGTAGGGGAAGGAATAGTGAATTGAATAACAAGATACTGTGTGGAAGTAGCGATGCGACCATCGAGTATCATATATAGGTAATGTAAGGAAGAACGAAGATAAAGACCAAGGTGCAGAAAACATACCTTGGGCCGTGAATGAACCTTCAGCACGAGTAGGGCCCGCAGTGCGTAGTGTGAGGACCGAGAGAATGGTGGCCAGGACATAGGCGATCGGGATCTTTCGCGCTGGACACATGCCTTTCGCTGTTCTGGATCATGACGCCTTTCGTGGCGGGGAAGAGTCCAAGAGGGAGGCGGGGGAGATCACTTACGAGAATTATTGTCAGAACAACTCCGTTATTGGATTGAAGCACACAGTAAGCGAAGTGAAAGTAGAACGTACTCACCATGAAACGAATACCTCGCGAGGCAAAACTTCTGAGCTTCCTTGTCTGCTATGGACACACGAAGCCTCCCAGTCGTCCAGCCATCGTAATCTTCACGTTTCGCTGTCGGGCTAGCGCGAACACCGAAAAAGAAGACGGAAAAGCATCCCGTTTGCTGGCCTAAATGTGGGTGGAATGCGAAGTGCTTAGTGTGGTTTATAGCCAAAGACGCCGGAGTTTCATTCGATCGATTCTTGGCAACTAAACCGCACAAATTGGGCCCGGGAATCCCAGAATTTGTAGCGAATCGCCTGAGCAGAGACTCGGACTCGGAGTGAGCGACGTTGACGGTGGCGACCGTGTCCTTCGAAATTTCTTGACTAATTCTTGCCAAAACTGAAAGACTGTGTGCACTTTCAGCGTCGTTTCGATGGGTTTTCAGGTCTATTGGTTGCCCCGGCCGCCAATGCAAGAGCATCATCGGCGACGGTCCCCATGACTCGGACGCAAAATGGTGGTCTTCCGGGTTCCCACACACTAGTCACATCGCGATCTGATGTGACAGGCGTGACAATTCCGAACCTGAACCATACGAGTAACGATTCCCTTCCACTCCTTGTTCAAGCTCAATCCATGCTCTTTACTCAAGACATTGTCATCATCCTTTTGCCTCGCCCCTAGAGATACTTATCTCTTCGTGCTGGGCTGAAATCTCTCAGGGTTCAGGATACAGCGAGTAAGTACTAAGTAACTGCTGCCAGTGCGCGACATTTCCCTCGTAAGTACTGACATGCCGAGATTGGAGGAATTTTAGGTCCTAAGCGCATGGTCTTTTCTTAACCCAATTATACGGATTAACACCTCTTCCTTAAACTCGTCTCTCCCAATCTACCAAATGTCCACCTCTTTTTACAAGCCTCCTTCAGATGACTCGAACCGCTGCCTTTGACCAAATGTTACTTCCGACTCAGAATAAGGGATCCGCGATCCCGTCATCAAGATTCTTAGCGCCGGAGCACTCACAAGGATTGAATGCAGCAAACGAATGTATCGGCTCCGTTACTGTGGCAGGTCCATCATCCTCTTTTCTCTGGTCGAGAACACTCAATTCTGGCGTTCTCCAGAGGTGGATATGCGCTACATGAACACAATTGCAAATTTCTTCCCCCAAACGCGACCCGCATGCCTCGACTGGTAGTTTATTTGCGGAAACAATATTCCCTGATCTGTGCTCCCAAACACACTACCGCTCCCAGCAGCTCGTTTCGTTTCCCTCGTTTCAGACCTTGGTGAATGTTGTTTTCATCTGGTCTATAGCTGAACTCTGGTTGATTAGCATTTTCGATTTGTCGTTCAACCACGCTTTCGGAAGTGGACCCGCATAACGAGATTTCTTGTCTAAATTCTATGCGATGATTGCAGGGATCGGAAAAAAAGTCTAGATCTGGATGAGGTACGGGTGTTATCGCTGACTGGAATCGGGATTAAATTAGGTTCCAAACCGTACTACTCTCACGAGAACTTGATGTAGGCGGTTCATACGCGGCTAATGGCGCTTGGAAGGGTATAAAGGTCGTGTCTTGTGCACTTCAAGTCTCAAGCAAGCCATGTCCAGCAAACTCGTCTATCTCAGTGAGCACTGTATTTAGATGCCATAATGTGCTCGTATGAACTGACCTTTAATAGTCTCGGGCGCGAATCGCGGAATTGGTTACGGACTAGTCTCGATCCTTGCCGCGCGCCCCAACACAATCGTGTTCGCGGGAGCGCGGGATCCCGATACTCAATCACTATCAGAGCTCAAGGCCAAGCACTCGAACGTCTACCCAGTCAAACTCACTTCTGGCGACCAAGCCGACAACCAAGCCGCTGTCGCGCGTATTCAAGAAATAACAGGTCAACTTGATGTTGTTATTGCCAACGCAGGTGTGTTGTTTATGCCTCCCTTTCGTTGATAACGTCGCTGATATGGTCCAGGTATTGCTAACTATAACGGCCCCGTCGTGGGCACCCCCGCCGAGAAATTCCGCGAGCATTTCGACGTCAATACCCTCGGCCCCGTCGTTCTCTTCCAAGCTGCACACAAACTTCTCCTCGCGTCACCCATCGGCGCGCCTATTTTTGCAGTCATTTCAAGTTTGATCGGTTCTATGGGGCGTTTCTTCTACATCGCCGCAACGCCGTACGGGATGTCCAAAGCCGCGGTTAACTTTCTGGTCAAGACCCTGGATGTGGAACATCCTACTCTCGTGACGATGGCGATCGAGCCTGGGTGGACCGCGACGGATATGGGGAATAGAGGTGCTTCGTTGAGTGGGCGCGACGAGGCGCCGGCGAAATTGGAAGATTCGTTGAAAGGAATACTGTCTCGGATTGATGGGGCGACGAAAGAGAAGAGCAGCGGCAAGTTTTGGAACTTCCGCGTTACGCAGAGCGATAATCCGTGGGATGTTGACACGGAAGAAATTCCTTGGTAAACCTACGTCTATCAATGAGCAGCCTTGCGGTATGCTGTTCAGAATTCACAATGCCTCACGTACTAATATTGTTTTTTGTCCGAAATGTTTTCTCGCTCATCACTATGAAAAGATTTTCTTTCACCGAGTCCTCCAAGTTCAGCAGCGCCTCCTTGAACTGACCCATCTTCGCTGCACTTCTATTCCCAACTGCGTTGCAGTCCATCCAGACCTGGTGATGAGCGTCGGATGTTCGACATTGAGTGTCTTAACGAGAAACCCCCAACACCAGTCATCGACGTTGCGGTCGAGGTACAATGGGCTTCTGGAGACTCCGAGCCGCGCTAGACTTCATTCGTAGAATTTCCACGTATCCCGGCGAACAGAGAAACAGCAGTATAATGCCCGCGAAACGTCAGGTGTGATTGGCGAAAAGGTGCAGCAAACAATCATTTCTTTGGGATGGGTCATAGATCCAGAAGTCAGAGAGACTATCAGCGACTGGCGATCTCAAGCTTTCATTGTCGAAGTTTCAATATTATCCGCACAGCAGGAGTCGGCCCAACATGGTGGGCGTCGGTGAGAGAGCGGCGAGTACGTATACGGCTTGTACTCAAGGCGGCACCTGCACACGCACACGTTGCCGCCATTGTGGACCCATATTTCCCACTGGCATTTCCTGATCATGACTTCCTTTTCGTCGACTCGGATACAGTATATTGAATCGGATTGGGAAGAATCTTGGAAGATGATTCTTGAAAGGTTCAGCTAGAAACCTTATCCCTCTGCCAGCAAATTCGCAAAGATTTCCTCACAACGCGAGCGCCCATGATATGAACGCAGATGCAAGAGGACTCGGACTGTACCATTGAATTCGGAGTTCGTGCAAAGTTCGTGGGTGGGGACAAGCCGAAACGCTTACTAAGCAACACGTGTAACAACCAAAACTTCTTTCTGACAAGTTGAACATCAAAGATCATTGCTCCCATCAGGGATTACGTCTTAGGCCCGATAAGGAGAATGTCCTCGACCGCTCTGCGCCTACCTCAGCTGAGGATGGGTTAACTCGACATCTCGGGCCTTCAATCAATGTCTGACGATGCCAGAAAACTCACATACTCTACTACCACAACCGTCTCGTCGTTCCCGAATTCCTGGAGTCAAAACCATGCTTTTTGGCTCTTTTTGGGCCATTACCAGTGGCGAAGAAAGATCTTCGACTCCTCTGTTTTGCCTTGGATTTCTGAATTCCAGGGAAATTGATTGCTCGCTCTGGGACTTGCTCTTCTCGTCTGTGCTTATGTTCGTCCTGAGTTCCCCGAATTTTGCCTTTTTTCTGCGCACCACATCCGAATTGGAATACCCGTTTGGCTTTTGTCCCTCGGACTCTCCGCTCTCTACACCCCGGATGTTACTGCGGGCGGTAAGCTCTGCGGCAAGTTCTGCATCTACACGCTTGCGTGCTGGAATTCTACTGGCAGTGGAAATGAAACGCCTCGATCGTCAGTGGAACCAAATATTTTGCTACCCCTTTTTCATTGCCCTGTTTTCACATCCACCTTCACGCTACCTTCGCCGGTCGAATTCGTCTTCTCAAACAACTCGCTCTGGCAGCACACAATCTTCTATCAATCTTGACCCTTTCATCTATCTCGGAGAAGATTTAAGCATGGGGATACGTTATGCTATACCCGACCACCTGCGACTGCGTTCCCCGATGCCTCAACTCGATATCGGAAATCTTGACCCCGGCGAGGACGTCATAGTGCAGAACGTCTTTGGAGCTGCTGATCCGGATGGATTTGTGCCTGAGGACCACCCACCTCAACAAGTACCATGGATGGCGAGCGCGACGCATCCGGTGCTTCTATTCAGCCTTCCCGCCAACGCGATTTCACAAGAAAGCATGAAGATGGAGTCTACAACTACTGCGGTATCTACGGCGCTCGTATCAGTGTCTTCTTCGCAAGCTTTGCCTTCCACGACGGCGTCCTCTTCCTCTGCAAGGGCGTCCTCTCCCTCTCTGACGGCATCGTCTTCCTTTGCAATATCGTCTTCTTCAATCGTCTCAGTGTCCACAACCTCTTCACAATTCGCTTCATCCGTGTCGGTGTCCGTGTCCTCGACCAGCGCCTCAACGTCCAGCGCGCCGACTCTTTCTTCCTCAACTGGACCCCCTCTGTCCTCTCCCTCTGCCGCTTCTTCGATCAGCGCCGAAATCTCAGACCATGGTGCCTTCTGGTCCGCAATGACTCTCGGCATCTTCATCGCCATCGGATGCGTCGCAGCCGTTGTCGCATGTCTCATCCGCTCATACACCCGCCGCCGCGCGGCCGCTGCCATCGACACCATGGCCTGGGACCCCGCCGTAGTCACTCGCTCCACCAAACACCCCACCATGCCGCCCAGCCTCTCGCTAATTGGAGATCGCGATGTCGGCGAGCCTAAACGCTCCCTTGGCTACCCCCGTACCCCACCGCCCTCCGACGGCCAGTTCCACACCCCCAATCCATACGTCGAAACTGCCTATTACTCCCCGCATCAAATACCCCGACTAAGCGATAGCGCGGCATACCCGCTGCCTCCGCTTCCATCACAGACGATTCCCGTGCCTCTGCTGCGCTCGAACGATGGGCCTTATCCGACTGCGCGCCCTCTTCCCGCCCACCTCGCTGATCGGGACCCGCACAGGATACACCAGCCCAACTCCCTTCCGCACCACGCAAACCCGCGCCTATGGCGCTCAGGGACAGGCAGCCGGAGTAGTGGGAGTGCTCGGTCGCACATCCCTAGCGCGAGGACGGGAACGCTGTGCATCGTTAATGGTTCGGCATCCCAGGCTTCTAGCAGCGCGAGTTCGGTGCATGGCCGGGAGGAGGAGGAGGAGGAGGAGGAGAGGGATGGTCAGACGCCTGGTGGAGAACGAGATGCGGGGACACTGAGAATAGGCGACTCGCAGAGGCGACCGCGGTTGATGTCACTGAATGGGAGCCGGGGGATGGACGTTCCATGGCGGAGAGAAAGCCTTGCGGTGCGCAGGGGAGGAGACCGGACGGCGGGGTGGGTGCGGTTGCCGGCTGAGGGCGAGATGACGCCTGTACATGGGGAGCGGCAGCTGGAAGGAGGAGGCGGGATGAACGAGGGTTGGACACAGACGCTGCGCGCCAGTGTGCTCAACACGATTTACGCTGTCACTGGGGTCGGTGGTTCTCCTGGCGGTCAGGCTGAGATGCGAGAAGCAAAAAGCGGCAACGATGGGTTCACGCGCGCGCCGAGTATGGGTCGTGCACGCGAGCGGCGGGAGGAGGGGTGGCGTCGATTTGCTCGGGAAGAGATGCAGATGGAGAGGGAGGTACATCGGCAGGGGAGCGTCACTTCCTCGCGTATGAGTGGGCATCAGGCGGATATGGAGCACCACTCTCATCTCGAGTCGCCTGTTGTCACGATGCAGCCTAGTGCGGCGGTCGCGGCGAGGACGGAACAACACCCCGCACAGTTATCGCGACCGAGGCCTGCTGCGCTTGTGTCGAGGGCTAGTAGTGTTTATTCGACGGCATCGGCGATGTCTAGTACTCGGACATGAAGATGTCGTCGTCCTGTGGAATTAGTTATATGATTTGTGGACCGGTTCTTAGAATTCTAATCTTCCTCTGCGTTCCATGTTTTGTGTGCTGCTCAAAGCTTGAAGGGTATCGAATATGCCTTGAGGTATGCTCCTGGCTTGCTCCAAGAATTTGACATTCACAAAAACAGTACTCGTCGTGTATATACATACATTTTCATTCAAATCGGGGTAACTCTTGCAAACCTCAATTCTCGCCTTTCTCTTCCTTTGGTACCGCAACGTCGATTCTCTGCTCCTCATCTTGGGATGGAGTTGACGATTCCTCGCTTTCCTCAGGCGGGCCGGTGTAGTGGAACCGACCACCTAGTATACAAGTCGGATCCGAGTCAGCCTCGAGACGAGAAAGTAGAAGAAGACGTACTGAGGAAATACCATACGGCGCTGAAAGCTGCGAATCCAACGAAAACGACGGATGCATAATCTATACTTCGCTTGGAAAAAACCACCGAACCACGCATCAATCGAAACCGTACTCATCGTTATTTTGGTTGTGGGGATCACAGCGGGCATTGAGAACAACACCATCTCAAACGTGACCCAGATAATCGCGATTGCGTTGAGCGGCGTCCCAGCCCGTCCGAGATAGAAAGGCGAACTAGCCATATCCTTTCGGCGGTTGGCCAAGAGCGAGATGGCGACGGGCATCGCATAGCTTGAGCCTAAGCACATCACGGCTACACCGACAAATGCATTGAACGCGGCGCTGGAGCCGAGGTAGATGAGCGCGAGGAGCACTTGGATGGTGGTTGAGAGGAGGATTGCATTCATCGGGACGCCGCCGCCAAGGGTTTGGTTGACTTTTGCGAAGGTTCTGTGGAAGGGAATTGCTTTGTCTCGGGCGAACGCCCAGGTGGCGCGGGCTGCGGCGCAGGAGATAGAGATGGCGCAGAACATCCCGATGCCGAAGACTTTGAGTTGATCTTAGTTCAGTGTGTTGGAGGGGAAAGGATAAGACTGACTGATGAACCACTGGAAACATATCTTTGTGAAAAATATGCCACGAAAACTTTGGCGAGAAAGCGTACCAAGCCAAAACCGCCTCCTTTCGAACCCATGATAAGCTCGAACATAACGCCGAGAGGTTGCCCGCTGGCGACTGGCGTCGATACGGTCAAATTACTATTTAATCGATTTTTTTAAAACTGCTCTTACCGCTCAACAAAGTCGCAATATCGGGAAGAGTGAACATAAGTGGGACGAGGAAGAAAATCCCAGTTATGAAACCGATGGGAATTGACCACACTATAGCCCGTGGAAGTTCGTACCTCGGATTGTGTACCTCCTCAGCCATGCTTGCAACTGCAAAAATTAGGATACCATTCAAATTTTATACCGATTATGATTCACTCATCCCGATAGCTGAGTAAGTATAAGCTGCCGAAAGTCAGTAACGATAAAGTAAAGCTGACGGTGCCGCTGACCAGGCTAGCAAAGGTTGTGTGATGAGCCGGGGAAAATGTAATTAGCAGACGCCAGCGTACAGGCAATAAGCCAATGAAAAATGCCCATCCCGGAGTCCAGCCTGACGGAGTGGGATCGAAATGGCCGAGCGCAAAAGCTGCATGGCGTCGGCCAGTTGCTGCCTTGACAGAAACGCAAACGAGGATGACTGTCAAGGCAGAGGCTTAGTCGTAGAATGAGAATACCGGTGTGTAACTCACCAATGACCCCCAGAAGTGTCCAATACGCCGAGATAAGCTATTGCGTGTTAGGCCGATGAATTCTCATGAAAATACGGCGAGGCTCACATCGAGCGTGGGGAGAATTCTGTTTGCGAAGACGCAAAATATCACTGTTATACCTGTGACGGCGACAAATATCAAGTCTAGAGAGGGTCAGTTGTAAACAATATAAAATGAACCGACTGTATTACGACCTACATGTATGCCAAGGTTGAACGTTCCAGCCCGGGAGATAGATTCCTACGCCTGCGACGACCAATTGAGCAGTGCCCTGCATTTGATACCGTCACTCATAATGTTTTCGTTGACGCAAAGGATGACGCTCACGAAGGTCACAGAAAGGGAGATGGTCCATACCCCGACCATCGTAAGCCATCCATTGATCCATGAAAACAATAGTCGGTTCCGAGGCGAAGCAAGTTTGAAGCACCAGTAATATGCGCCCGCACTAGTCGGATATTTCGCGCATATCTCGCCGAGGGAACAGGCCAGGGGAAACGTTAGGAGCGATACGGCCACCCATCTATCGGACATCGAGCTAGAAATTTTCGACAGAGTAGAATATTTACCCCCAGATAATGGTCACCGGGCCACCAGCGACAAGAGACGTAGCTATCGGGGCGGCAAGACCATAGGCTAATAAGTTGATTATCAGAAGTGGAGAATAGATGAATGAATTGAAGAAACCCACGAACGGCCATGATCGCTTTTGTGGCAAACGCGTGAGTATCAGCAATTGTGAGTAGCCAGTCCTACCAAGCGTCACTAGCAAACGCGACCTATGAGAACAAGAAAGCATGCGAGCTGAAGCAACATACTGAACAACATGTGGTACAATCCCCGGGACTATATTCTGCGATTAGCGACTGATGTTGCTGAAGAGAACGGCTGCTTCGGTCTGGCAGTACCCGTGTCATCTCCTGCTTGTAGCCCATTTTTTCTAGATCAGCCGTTGCATAGTTATCTTGGAGAGCAGCCTTGTCTCCTCCAATCGCAAGATTCGAGTCGTCGTGCATTATGAGACGGATGGGGTGTGGTATGTGGTAGCTGACAGTGAAAGCGGCCAGGAAGTTCCTGTCAGGAAGGTCTAACCCATCTTGCCATGGGAAAGGACTTTTGTATCCGATAAGGAACGGCCTCACGTTATGAATGGCAGACCGTGGATGTTTAGAAGTACCGAGATAGCTTATATTAGTAGAAAATTTCACAATAGACTCGCGAATGGAGCGGAAAGTCGCGGATATTGGGTCAACTTGGAGAAGAGCATGTGTGATGGTGGCCCGGGCGCCCATTTTTATATGGTCAATAAAACTTTCGACTGTATCAATGACGAAGAAAATACGAGAAGAGGAAGCCCTAACTGTGCTTGAGCAGATATCAAACTGCAAGGTTTCTGAGCAGTCTGCGAGAACAGTTTGCTGGTGAACTTGAGTCCGACGTCTCCGTTTCGCTTGGGGTGTGATTGGGCGAAATATGTGTCGAGCAATCCTTCGACTCGGACAAATTTGATGCAAGAACTCAAAGCAAGTCGTGGGGAAATTAGAGAGTGAAGTTGGAGAAGTCGTTTAGCTGGACCGGCAATCACCGCCGGCAACTTAGTTGAAATTCAGAGATAGTGACTCACTTTCTTTCTCCAGCAATGGCCACCAAAAATGCTCTGATCGTCGTAGACCTTCAAGAAGACTTCTGTCCCCCAGTAGAGTGTCATTAATTCTATGTTGAAGCTGACAATGACCTGGCAGTCAGAACGGCAGCCTTGCTGTTTCTGGTGGGCGCGATATCATCCCCGTTGTCAATAGACTCCTAGCCTCTTCCGACATCCACCTAAAAGTCGCGACGAAAGACTGGCACCCTGTAGATCATATATCTTTCGCAGCGAATCATCCCCCGCCCAACAACAAACCTTTCGAGTCGTACGCAGAAGTAATCAATCCCTACAATCCGTCGGAGCGCTACGAGACGCGGCTTTGGCCGGTCCATTGTGTACAGGGAACCCCAGGAGCCGGTTTGGTTCCTGAAATGGATGTCAGGAAAGTGGACAAGATCATCGAGAAGGGGCAAGACAAACGCGTTGAGATGTACTCCGCATTCAAGGACCCATTCGAGAATCCCTGCGTTTCTGAGAGCGCGCTTCGGGGGTATCTCAAGGATAACGGGGTCAGAAAGGTCTACGTCGTGGGCTTGGCCATGGACTACTGTGTTTGCGCAACGGCGAGACATGCAGTCAAAGAGGGATTCGAGACTTACCTTGTGGAGGATGCGACCAAGGCAGTGGATCCAGGAGAAGGATGGGACAAGGCAAGGGCGGAGATGGACAGCTTAGGAGTCAAATTCATTAGCTCGGGGGAGATTTTAGACGTGGAACAATGAGGGCGGACGAGGATGTATTAACCGTATGCCACCATAGGGTCCCAATCATGATTCATGAGGAGCGGGGAAAGCTTGTGTATCCATATAACTTATTCAATACTTATCACTTGTTTCATTCTTGTACTGCGCGTTCGCATAGGTGCTGAGGATTCAGAGGAGGTAGGTGGACCATGCTTCACTCCACGAGCTGTAGAACTTGTGTAGAACAATTGAAAATCTTGGTCGGCGGAGGAAACGTTAACAGGGTTAGGGTTACTATCCTAACCCGTGATGTGTCCTCGAAATTGATGAAGGCCCATATTGTTCCAAATTCCTCGTATTTTTCTTTCGGCATTGAAGCGTATATATAGCTACATGTAGTAAACATCCCTGAATATTTTGAGGATTTATGAGTTGGCGCGGCTGGGAGGATGAACCTTCCGAGGTGGGGACACGAAGTGAACTCGATTTTGGCAGGCGTTTGGCAGGGTCACAAAATGTCACAAAAACATCCTTTTCATTTGTCTAGTCCGCTACATGCAAGGTATGGCTCTCAGAATCAATATATTGGCTCAAAATGTAGAAAGAATTGTCGTTGATTTTTTCTGAGCACCAGAGAGCGAAAACGGGGTGAGGATCAGAAAAGAGTTCACTTCACGGGTCAAGGACACATCACGGTGATCGCCGGTCTCGGTCGCCGCGCATTTTCTTGCGCTTCAAGTCGACCACCATGTCGCAACCGTCACAGTCGATAAAGAAAGGCATTTTGCATGTTTCCGACTCGAAGGAGTGTTATCTGACTGTTACCTAAGACCTGGCCTACGATCCTGACCAAGATCCTGAAGAAATACGCGAAATTCGCCGTGCTTATTACGAACTGCACAAGATCTTAGGTGGCTGACACCTCCATCCTACAAAGTCGCACCAGCCTAACTTTAACGACAGCCGATTCGGGTCAGCGCGAGGAACTCGAGGCTCACTTGCAGTGTGCCGATCAAATTTTCGACAAAGGTATGCAATCAATCATGACCTACCGAGCACGGATGGCTGACTGCATTCAGTAAAACGTACACAAGAAGCTCTTCTAGACTCTTCGTTTTTTTCGAAAACCGTGGACCTGGAAACGCGCCGAGCTCGCGATCTCAAATTTGGCACCGGTATTTTCGATGTCAATGATTTTGTCCTAAGATTGGTTGCCTTCATGGGAGGATATAAACCGCCTGAAGATGTCTCCTCTGACGACTCCGATATTGAAGAATCCGATCTGCCGCTCGATTGGGGAAAAATTGGTCATCGCGTATTGGCAAAAAGTAGACGTGTTCCAGCGGCAGCATTCATGTGAGTTCGCCTTCTCGCGTCTCTGGCTCTTCGTCGCATATCAGATAGGTTGGGCCCGATCTCTATCGAGCAGAAACAACGGGCACCGAACAAACGCCGCGCACGGCTGGAGAAGGATCCCAACGACGAAAGGCGGCCTCAAGAAATCAGGGAGGTCGACATTGCGCGAGCGGAAAACGAGACAACCAACAATGTTCAAGCGGTCAGTCATGGTTTTCCTATCCCTCGACCCTGTTGCCTCAAATTCTGAGTTAGATGTTGATGAAACTGGATGAGGTCGAGAGGATCAACATGTTTCGTCTTGTCATCAATCCTGAAAGTTTCGCTCAATCCGTGGAAAACATATTTTACCTTTCTTTCCTCATCCGCGAAGCAAAAGTGGCCTTGGAAGTCGAAGACTCGGGGGAGCCTGTCGTCTGTGAGTGTATTCATACTACTACAAACAATTCCGGTTGAATCCGGTTTAGTTGCAACGGAACCACCCTCCGACGACGAGCGCGAAAAGGGAGTAAGAAGCAGGCAGCTAATTTTTGATTTTGACATGGCGACATGGAAGGTTCGCACCTCTTCTTTCTTCACGGTTGTGACGTCGTTGACATCTTACCTCTTTCTCAGCGCGCCATTGAGGTCTTCAAAATTGAACAGTCCTTCATACCGACCCGTCCTGCTGCAAGGACACGACTGGGAAGTCGGTGGTATGGGTGAATCGTCTGATATGGCGCAGAGTATTTTCTAGATCTTGTATAATGCACTGACACTGAACGCCCAAGTAACTAATGTAATAACGAAGTATACGTATAATAAAACATGCATATCTTGGTGTTCGAAATTTGACTAATGGATACAATCAATGATCACGGTCGGTAAAACGGATTCTCTTTTGCGCGCAAGAACTCGAATCTTACAAAGTATTATAGGTACTCTCAGATCACCCCACAACGTGCACGTGGACCAGTGGTGTTGAACACTATCAGAGACTGGACTTGTGAATTTACTCGGTAGCTGCTGCGTACAACGCCCTAGAATTCAGATTCACTCGAAGTGTCGTTTTTTTTCTTTTTTTTTCGGGCTGGGCGAGTCTCGTTTCATTCATTACATTGACAATCCTGCCATCGACTACACATTTAGATTCATCTTCAGGAAAGCCACAATGGCCTCGTGAGGGACGCCGTGTCTCATGGCCGTTTTATCGTCCCAAGAAGAATGAAGGCCAATTAGCGTCCCGTCTGCCGCCAAAATCAAAGGTGCACCGGAGTGACCCCAGTAAGTCCATGCATCATGTTTGAGCGTCCCTATTTCAGAGTTGTTGTGTGGGTCCGCACCAGGAATCATCCCGCGGAACATTCCTTCTGATATTTCCAAGAACGGATAGTTTGTACGCCGCGCAGATGTCGATTCGAGATCGTCTTGGCCCGGCTGACCAATACATACAATCGGTGCTCGCAAAACTGGTGTGCGGGTAGAGGGACGGAGAAATGGGAAACGGAGCCCAGTTTCAGCAGATTCGACAGCAATGATTTTGAGAAGCGCTAAATCGCGAATGGCATCCCACACCCTACATTCAATGCGCACAGCCAACCCTGTGTAGAATAGAAGCCACCGTGTAGGTGACGCAAGATATTCTTCCTCTGTTTCGCCGATACAGTGAGCGCAGGTGAGCACCCAGCCGGCTGCATCAATACACACAGCGGAGCCCGCCTCGTGCTGAGCAAAAATCAGACTGGCTTCAAGGGCATTCCGCATCTCGGGGCTGGTGTTAGGTAGGCTTGAAACGCGATCGGCGGCCTGTGCTTTCAGTCTTCTCTGCTTTTTGCGTAGAAGAGCTAGATCTGGAGCTTCGAGGCCAGGAAGCTGAGCTCCAGGTTTAACGACCTGCAGAACGGTCGTTGCAGGTTGGGCAACTGCGAGCACTGTGGGTCCGTTCAAGGGTACGGGCGTTGTTGAGTCATTGGACGAGGGTGTTGACGTTTCCCCAGCATTGACCTCGAGTTTCCCAGCAGACCGCAGACGACGAGTGCTTTGCGGCATTCCGACCTAAGTATTGTGGGGCAGGACGAGACTTTCGCAAGATTTTGAAGAACAGCATGTCACTGAGTCACATATGTATGTGACTAAAATCTTGACAGGGCGGAGCCGACGGATGGTGTGGGCTTGGCGGCGCTTGCTGTTTCCCATCGTTTTCCATTGCGTGGTCGAGCACTGGTCGAGCCTGCGGAGGTTTCAAGCAAAGGTGACCACATCCAACTGTGATTTTTCTTATAGAATTCTCAGGCTGTGACTACTTCAAGTTACTCACTTCTCGCCTCAAACAACGCGGTGACCTCTGGGCGGTCCGAGTCTTTTAACTTGATTTTGTATACAAAAGCCTGAGAGAGGTCGGCGCCGTTGCCTTGCGTCGGTTCTCACCTCGAAAATGCCAAAGACCGCCGCTCTCAGTCCAATCATTCAAACTCCCCACATCGCAAAGCGTAAGAAACCACCGGCCTGCGATTCGTGCAAGGCACGGCGCGTGCTATGCCATCCCACAACAGACGGGACTCCGTGTCCTCGCTGTTTTGAGAAGGGGACAAAGTAATAAATATTGAGTTGCACATGGATATTTTCTGAGCTAACACAATCTTCAGATGCACGACAACACCCGTTGTACGGGGTCGCCCTCCGAAGAAGGACTCGGGATCGCCTGGCACAACAACATCACCTTGGCCACATGAAAACTCGCCATCTGCTCCGCCCTCCCCCAAAGACACGGAGATGTCCGTCTTTTCCTCCTCGCGATTCGTCGAACTTTCTCCCGAATTGGTTCGCCACTTGTTTGATTGTAAATGAATATATACACGTTTCTGCTTCGAACCAACGCACTTTTGGTTTAGGTTTCACGCACTTGCCTCAATACAATCATCCTATGTATCGTCGGCAAATTGTCCGCAACGCTCTGACTTCCATATCATGGCAAATACACCTTCTCCCGCCTCACTTGAAGGTCTTAGCCTACTGCGCGGTGTAAGCTCTTTCAGTTGCTTCTCTAACTGCCATCTAACTTGTCTCATCTAGCGCCCTTTCCGCCTCCATATCCTTCGATTCTGCGGTCATCGGCCCCGGACCCAGACCAGAGTCTCTCGCCGACCGTTCTGTATTCAAACACGGCGCAGATCTGCGCGACTACGGTGTACGGCGGACGCCCGTGTATCAGGCTTTATGTGCCGAGGCGCTTCGTCTCGCATGTGAGGTAAACATCATTCTCGAGCCCTCGGAAGATAACGCGGCCTCGTGCTTTATGCTTCAATTTCTGTTCATAGGTCAGCAAACTGAACTTGTTCTGGATGTGTACTCATTGTTGCATATACAGAACCAGAAAAATCTCGGCCATGGGCATCTGGGTATCTATCCCACCTCCGCATACTTTGCGACGACGCTTGGGCGGAGGAGAATATGAATGCTCAGTCTGCGACGGTTTGGACGGGATATCTAGTGTGTTCATGAATCTTCTTAGAATCCTCCGTAGCTTATTGGTTTCTACAGCTCATGGAAGTTTTAGAGACAACTCTCAACCGACAACCCATATTGATGTGCGCGCGAAGTTGATTCTTCAATTTTCTTCCCAACTTGATATCTAGATCATCTCACGATCAACTCTTGATCATGGGCCCCGAGCCTCTATCTCTGCAAAACCTCTTCGCTTCCATTCAGAGCGTGGTGCAAAAGAGAAAGGAGCAGCCGCTCATTCCGTTCACCGTTCTTCGACCTTGTGAGCTCCACTACAAACTCAAGCTCATCTATCTGATATGTTGTTCACAGACTTCTACCATGTTACCCGCCTCGCTCGAGAACTCTACGAGAAAATCACCGGAAGTGCGATTCAACACTCATCTTCAGTGCTCAATGACCCATTTCCTTTGCAGACTACGCCCGCCGTCATCCGCTAGACGAAAGTTGCATCATGGATTTTATCTCTGCGCTCAACCACCTCAACGCAATATGTTCCCTCGTATTCAACAACGACGACGAAACGTATCCCAGCGACGCCCTTGTTTGCCCACCACCCAATCCGCCGATACAACTCTCCGCCGGTGATTCAAGCCTCAACCTTCGCTCCTGCGCATACATCATGACTCTGAGCCGCACGACCCTCGTCCTGGCGCTCCATCGTGAGCTCGTCCGGCGCGCCGCACTGCCCTCCTCTTCCCCTTCCATTCCTTCCTCTTATGCGACATCTCCCGCGCGAGTAGTTCAGGCGCAGGCGCAAGCGGACCAATGGGCCGCCGAGCGCATCGCGCTGCTTGCGCGGCAGGTACACACAATGGCGGATCTCGCTGTGATTGAGGTTGCGAGTGCGCTCCGCACGATGCCTTCTTTGCCACATATGGCGCATTCTAATCGCGGTGTCGTCGTTGAGTGGGCTGAATATTGTATTTCGGAGGCGGAGGCAAATGGGAGTGTGTCGCCGGAACGCTCTGCGACGATGCAAACGTCAGTGCATATCGTTCTTCTTCCTTTTTCCTTTCTTTCTGACACAAAGCCTCAAAAATTCGGTGACAGATTATCCGAAGCGCTCAAATTAATCGGATACTCGTGGCCACTCAAATCCGGGCTCGTTGAACGATTAGACGGATGTCTCCGGAAACAGCGCCTTCAAGAACATCCGTCCAACTCGATCCCCGTACAAAGTCTTGTAGAAGAGTCGATGTTTTTGGATATGTTTCCGGTGCCGCTGGACGGTGACTGGACATCGGTGTTTACGGTGCCGCCGGATTTGGGGAAGGATTTTTTGTTTGTTGGGAATGGAACGTATTTGTGATATTGCTGCTCATACGTACTGTAGGTGAGTCGATTCGTTGTGCATTTTATAGGTTGATTTCATATGTTACAACATGCAGATATGGAATAAAGATGCGCGCCAAACTAGTCTCATTCGATTATAACTGCAGTCGGACAGCAAACCAACAATTCTTTGATCGTTACTTCGCCCGCCCCAATCACAGAAAGACGGCGCACCGACGGTGCGACCCATTTACAAAACCTTCTCCTTTCCTGTCTCTTCATTGACGACTCGGTGAAACTACCGGGCGCCGCAGAGCTGAACGAAAATCGAACATCGAGGTGTTCGACTTGTTCGGGCAGCGCCGCGAGCCCAACGCGGTCAAAAATGTCGTCAAACGCTGTATCGATGGACAATCGACGGAGGTTCGGCGCGAGGGAGAACGCGTCGAGTGACTCCAACAGATCGTCGAGCACCCCGCCCATGGGCAGACGCATACCGTCGTTGACAATTTGGATGGTGATGGACCGGCATGCATCGTTTGATGGTCGTCTTTGGAAAAATACTTTTGTTGAGGGGTAGAAGTGCCTGCGGAGTCGCGTCATGAGTGACTTCCGAGGTACGAGTATGGGAGGAGAGGAGCGCAGGCGGCGAATGAAATCATCGCAATAGGCGGAGGAAGGGATGTAGACGTCGCGCGACGAGATGCAGTCGAATATGTCGGCCCATGATGAGTTGACGAGCGGGAAGGATCGCATGATTGCGATTCGCTCTTTCGAGGAGAGAGGCATGTGCCAGGCGGTGAAGACGATTTGCATCTGAAGTTCGAGAGGGACGATGGGGGCCATAATAGTCGGAACCGTGTCGATGAGCTTGCAAAGTCTTCACGGTACTACTCATTGCCTTATAACCAGCGCGAGACTCCGATTCGACCGTCGTCGCATTTTTGTCATCTTAGGAGCTAGGAGGAAGTAAGACATACCAAGACAGCGATTTGGTCGGTAAAGCGGGGCCTGCAGGCCTGAGTACTGAGTCATGGAAAGTTCAGGAACGGCGAAAATTGGTTAGAAAGGAGGAGCCACGAGGGCAGTTCGATCCATTCCACGCGGGAGAATTATGTTGAGCGGAAATAATCAGGACTGACGAAGAAATGTCTCAAATGAAGCTCGGAAGCGAATGATCGTCGATCGGGATGCTAGAAGCAAATGCCAGAAGAAAGTTCGAAATTCTGTCAAAATAAAATCGTCAACGGTAGCGAACTTGGTGCCAAGGGGCGACCAAATCCGGGTTCGGAACCGGAGTAGAGGTGTAAAATCCGTCGTATGCTGTCTGAGCCCCAAACTGGATGCCTCTAGCACTGCGTTCCGGGGTCGCCTAAACAGAGTCAGCCGAGCTGATGACATGTCAGCGTGAGGTGAGCGTACGTCACTACACAGCCTCCGTCTAGCCGCCTACGCGCAGGATATTTTTAGCTGGAAACATGTCTGTGTGAGACGTCTAAACGGACATGGGTTTAGCTCAGAGCAGCTCGGTAGAGGTATGTGTAGGTGATCTCAGCATGACTCTGCACATCTAAACTTACCTTCATCCCTCACAAGAGCTGTTCATCCGTGTCAATTCTGATGATTGCAAGATATTTATGTTATGCTCAAATCGTGGTATCGGGTGAATGGCCAACCATAAAAAGTTTTCGGAACTCCGTCTAAGAGGCATAGGATAGGTAAACAAAGTCAGTGTAGCTCTATCTAAGCCAGTACGCTGACCCGCGCAGACCCACAATCGGCTAAACCGAGATCAACTGAGCTAGACTGAGCTGCACAGCGTCGGTCTAGTTGGGTAAACACAGATCTCCGTTGAGCTCAGTGTAGGTCCCCTAACCTCACCCTCAGTTTAGGAAGGGTCGGAACGCAGTGTCTCTCTCACTAGTAAAAACAACAAACGAGAGTAATCCAGTATCTTCTGAATAAACATAAGTCCATAAATATACTCCGAAAGTTCTTGGACCCAACGAAACGAATGTTCAGCCTTCAAACCCATCAGATATACCAAACTTGGTTGGCATCAGCATTTTCTGGCTCTGCGCAATCAACCATCGAAATCGGCGTCCCCGGAGCGGAGATGCCGCTGGTTAGTAGATCGAGACATTTCCCCTTCCCGTTCCACTCAATCTGAGCGCCTCCAAGGTGAGGAGTTGAAAAAATTTGATTCGCGTTGCCTTGCGCACACGTCCAGATCTATTTTGTGCGACGCTTCGATCAAGGACGAGGATGAACAGAAGCTGTTAGACGATCGTACCTGCAACTTAACGCCGTTCTCGGTCGACCCGTTCGGCACATCGAGACATTTGTTGTTGAATATCTTAATTGGACCAGACAAGGGAGGAGCGGGGATGGTCCAGGTAATGTTGCCGTTGGGAAAGGTCGTGTGGAAGTCGGAATTGACGCAGCCTACAAGGGCGACTTCGGCGCCGTCGGTGTCAGAGGCGGCGGCGATGCAGGATGGGCTATCGTCGATTGTTCTGACTGCATTTACTGTGTTACGATGATTCTCGGGAAATTTGGTGAAGACTTGCCAGTGTTCCCGAAAATCTGGCCAACTCTACGGATAGAGTATTGTCAGTAACCTGTGGAATCCCTCAGTTGAA
The DNA here is from genome assembly GCA_037176885.1 of Favolaschia claudopus. Taxonomy (NCBI): domain Eukaryota; kingdom Fungi; phylum Basidiomycota; class Agaricomycetes; order Agaricales; family Mycenaceae; genus Favolaschia; species Favolaschia claudopus. Next base: position 359,491 of record JAWWNJ010000104.1, read on the forward strand.
CAAGGAAAAAGGTCTCACATGACAGAGCCAGGGGTCGTTCCGGGACCCCAACGCTGGTTAGAATTGTTGTTGGGGTCGCAGGTCCAGGTCTGTTCAAGAGATGAGCCTCTTTCGAGAACTTGAAATCAACCCACCTGCAAAACGGTTCCAGCTGTGATCTTCCCGTCGGTAAGATCAATACATTGATTAGTCCCGCTCAATTGGAGAGCGGCGTTCGTCACGGAGATCCATTGCTGGTTCGTATTTCCTTCTGCACAAGTCCAAATCTAGAAACGGAAGAGTTTGGGTTGGTCTGACCGAGCCTGTAAAAACCATCGCACCTGCAGCTTGGTGCCATCGGCTTTTGCGCCGTCCTTCACGTCAATACACTGCGGTATATAATCATCCCAATGGAGTCACAGCACATGACAGGAAAAATAGCCGAACCTTGTCCCCAAAGACTTTGATTTGCTGAGGGCCTGCACTTTGTTTCGAGAAGAATGTCAAGTCCCAGTCCAGATTTGCAGGGGTTTCCTTGTCACAGTCGGTGATGATTAAAGGCGCTCCGTCTTTGTTCTCTGCTGCAGCGATGCAGCCACGAATGCCTGCATTTGCAACTAACAGGAAAATTTAACGATAAGTTGTATAAGAAAGAAATACAAACGTACATGCGGGATTGAAGCTCCGAATTTCTATCGCGGTAGCGAAGAGTAAAAGATACAGGAAGGCGAATAGCAGAGTGCACGAAGACGAGAACATGATACCGAGTTCAAGACTGAGTGATGAACGCAAAATTTCTTGTCGTTATATAGCTGAAGATCTTTTGAATGCGCGGGCATAGATGCCCTCCTTCTCCCATGGAACCAGCTATAACACCAGACACGACAGATAGACCCGAGTAATTTTGTCCGGCGTGGATAGTTGTACACGGTGAACACGGTCAAGGTACGGTTTCTGTGGGAAGCCTAGTACAGCGTCGGATACAGAGCCAGCAAGCAGCTGGTGGCAGCCAGGCCATGATGTGCACCGTCAGGCCAGGGAGTTGCACCAGGTTGGACCAGGTTGGACCAGCCTGTGTTGGACCGAAGTATGACCTCCAATCCAGGAAATTCATTACCGCAGAGGCAACCATTAGTCTCTTGCACATACTTTCATTCGATAACGCGTTATAGATCGGTTATAGAGTCAATCGCGGTTGACTGTCGTTGACAACGTTGTGAGCCAATTGTGAGCATCAAGTTGTGAGTTAGTGTCAAAGGCAAACAACCGCTTTTGGCCACTTTCATCCTCCTCCCACCACATAACCCGCCTGTTTTAGCTCTTCTACGACCTCGAGCGCGTTCGAGGCTCATAACTCTCCACACCCCATTGGCGCGTTAACGCCGTCGAGTTTTGGTCGAAAAGTGCGGGCCTGTGACTGACCGTACCACTTCTACAAGTTCCACCACTTTGTTCGCACAATCCGGCCCTCAAAAGTCCTCAGATAATGTCGGGAACAACATTCATCGAGTCTAGTTCTCTTGTGCTTCTGCGGTATGCTCTACCGTGTTCGAATCTCGGCTTCCTGAACTGAATGGTGCAGCGCAGCTCTTTTTGTTTCTTGTCGCAAATACCTCTTGCATAGTCTGTATTCCGACCTTCAAGATCTATCAGAAACTTCGAATGCGTCGGATAGCACCCCTATGCGTGACCCATTACCTTCGCCTATCACCCAGACTGAAAGGGAAAAACCCAATCGAAGGGCCGAATCGCTGTATTCTAGACTATCCAGCGCCATATTCGCCGCATGCTTCTCGGAGAGCTGCTTGTTGTTCATTCTCCTCATGTTGCAGGGGTTAAATATCTTGGGTCCTAGGTCTGTTTTGCATTTTATTGCGGCACACGACTATTGACTGTTTTTTTCAGCACGCGTCTCTTCAACTGGCGGCTGTCTATGTTTCTTCTGCTGACTTGCATCTTGGTGCTCGTACCACTAGTCACCAGCATTCTCCTCACCGTAGGTCCTGAACTAGGTCTGCCTTTTATTTTCTCCCATCTTTCGCCCACTCAGCGTTGCAAGGCCCTCGTACACGGTCCATCTACCCGCGAATAATCTTCAGCACCATCTGCGTCGCCGTCTACCTCTTCTGCATCTCCCTCGTTCCCCTCCCCGACACCCTCTCTACCATCGACCGCATGACAGCTACCTTCTCCCGCCTCATCGTCCTTGGTACCATCATCCTCGGGCTCCTAGCAGGATTTGGCGCCGCCAGCAGCGCGTGGACGTTCGTTCTGTCGCGGAAAATAATGTACTCTCTTCTCTTTTCGTTCATGCATAATCTGATGGTGAATGACAGAACGACACCTTCAGACCAAGATGTCGTCAGCGCGGAGTACTCCTTGTCCAATATTAGGGACGACCTTGAGAGGCGAAGGTCGGAAGCGTCGAAAAGGGCTGCAGCTCAGGTATGTGTTTGTCGTTTCTCGTCTCGAGCTGGATGAGGACCCTGCTAGCAATCAGACGGAACATGGCTCTCCCGTATGATGCCCAGCTTCCGCGGTGACGAGTGTACATCGTTATCTCTTCTTTCTATAAACGCTGACCCTCCGCACAGACATACAAGAAGTCAAAGGCCTCGAGGCACTGGAATACCAAATGTCTCGCAACGTAGACGATCTCCGCCAGCGCCGCGCCGCCGCCAAATTCTCCCGCACCTTCCAGGGCAGAGTCGTCAATGTCGGGGGCCGCCTCTTCGCCTTGTACTGCATCTTTCGGTATCTCACCGTACGTTGTCTTCGTCTTCTGATCTCGTTCCCCGGCGACTGACTGCGCCTCATGTACAGTGCCACGTCAACATCTTTATCCCGTTTTCCCTCATCTCGCCGTCCACGACAACACCATCGGCCCCCAAACACAGGCAGCTACCGCGACATCGTCACCGAGTCCCTCGTCCACCTCCTCGCCAACGTACACCCTTCCATCCAGCCCGACGACGTCGCCCGCGCGACCCGCCATGTCAGTCTCGTCTTGGTGGGGGTTATCATTTTGAGTAGTATAAGGCTTGTCTTGCGTGGGGTTACGAGGGTGAGCATGGATAGACTCTCGTCTCATCTCTCCTTCCTCCCGCTGACGCGCCGCACCTAGGCCTTACGCGTAACGAGCAGAAACCTTGGCGCATCGCTGATGCTGCTCCTCCTCGCTCAGCTCATGGTGCGTTTCATCTATCTCTTCCCCCGATCGATAGCTCACCCTCTCGCACACGGCTAGACAATCTACCTCCTCTCGACCCTCGTCCAGCTTCGCTCCTCTTTCCCCCCTCCTTCGCCTTCATCGGAATCGCAAGCAGGGGGAGGAGATACAGACACCGACATCGACAATCTCTTCAGCACCATCCCCGACTTTCAAGCGTTCAACTCCCTCTTTGACTGGGCATTCGTCCTTGCTGCGACGGGGGGCGCTGGGTGTGCGGTGGGCAGTGAGTAAGGTGGATGGGGCAGGGAGGGATTGAGTCCTATGTGAAAGAATGCAGGGCCAGGTTACAGTGAAGAAGGACAAGCAAACTAGCAATGAAGGTGAGGAAGCTGAGGTTTTGTTGCAATTACACCATTGTGTCCGGTCAAGACTTTGTTGCAGTCACTCAAGGATGCGGCGAGTCCGTTGGCACGACTTCTTTTCGAAGTCCTGGCTCCCCGACGCGTCCTGTCGCTGGTTTGTGGACAACCAACGACCCCCTTTGTATAGTCCAGACGCACAATAGACAAAGCATGAAGAAAAATCGAATTCTAAAAAACATTGACACTGTATACAACAACCTGATACATACAATGAATTCTTTCATTCTTCTGAGATCTTTTTGGGTAGGTAATCGTAAATCAATCCGACGACGGCGACCATAAGCAGGTAAGTAGGAGAGCGAAGCAGGAAGATACAGGCAAGGTCGAATTTACTTGAACTGAAAAGAGGACACAACGTCAGCGACGATCGCAGAGAAGAAGAAAGGCACTCACGTTCTTGCCATCGACCCACTTCTTCCCATCAACCTCCAGATCCCACGCCAACGCCGCCTCGAAGAACGCCTTCTCGTCGTCTTTCGACAGATCCAGCCTCGTGAACTTATAGCTCTCCCAATCGGGCGCTACGTTGACGACGGGCTCGGCTTCCTGCCCGCGCAGGATGAGGGCGCCGGAGATGACGGAGGCGTTGGGCGTGCCGAGAACGCCTACGGAGGCGAAGAGGTATTTGCGGGATGCCTCGAGACGGTTGAAGAAGCCGCCAATTTGGTTGTTGGACATGAAGGTCTGCGTGAGGTCTTCAGGGTACTTGAAGTCGACGCGCCAGGTGGAGAAGCCTTCTTTGTCGAAGCTGTCGAATCACCCGGTCAATAGGTCGAGATCAAGATGAGAAAGCAGACACACTTCTCGTAGAACCATTCGAGCGCGCCATCCTTCCCGCGGGTGTCCTTGTTGGAGTACGCGCGTTTCCAGTCTTCGAGGTTGAAGCTCGATTTGGGGAGGTCGTCGAGGGGGTTCTTGGCTTTGGGCTCCTCCGGGATACCGTTATCGTCACCATCGTCCTCATCCTCATCCTTCTTCTTGGGCTTCTCCTTCTTCTCCGCTTTGGGCGCTGCGGGTTTGGGCTCCTTCGGCTCCTTAGCCTCCTTCTTCGGGGGCTCGTACTGCGGCGCCTTGTCGAGGACGACGGTGTCGGGGTAGACGCCCGCGAGCTTGGGCTGGTGGGTGATGGTGTCGAGGTGGCGGAGGAGGGAGGGGAACTTGGCGCGGAGGGCGGGGTCGAGGGTGACGCGGCTGGCGCGCTGGAGAATGGAGGCGATGACGAGGTCGGCGAGGGTAATGCGCTCGCCGACGAAGAAGGTGCGCGTGGAGATGTGCTTCTCGAGGGTGGTGAGGGCACGGGTGTGGCGCTCGAGGAAGACGTTGTGTGCCTGTAAAACGATGAGTATTGGGCGGAAGATCTGGCAGTCGAAATCGGTCCTGCTGGGATCTGCTCTAGTCTGGAAAATGTTGTGGAGTTTGTGCAGATTTCTGTACTGAAGACAGATTGCAGCAGGACCGGATTCCGCTGCATTTAGTCAGCGACTGACGGGTTTGTTGTAGGCGCCAAGCTGGCCATTGATGAGGTATGCGATGTTCGTGGTGTTGACGTCGGCCTCGAGCTCTGCAAGATGGATCCATTGCTCGATGAGAGCAGCGTCCTCCTTTGACTTGCCCAGGAGCCCCGAGTCGGGAGACAAAGATGCGACTAAATCGAAAAATCGTCAGCAACTTGTTTGAAAGAACCGAGCCAGAGCGACGATGGAATCAGATTTTCAAGATCTCGACATAAATGTTAAGACAGGGATAACTGAAAAAAGGTAATACTCTCATCCTCGAGCGTCGCGCTCTGGTCCATTGCGATGAGATAGATAGATAGATCGACACGTACGGTAGCGAGCGATGGCTAATCCTTCAAAGAGTTTGAAGCCATCCTTGCCATCCCAGGCGGGGACCTTGCCATGAGGAAATTTGCTGAGAAATTCGGACTTTTTGTTGGTCTCGAAGTGAACGTAGCCTTCAGCCTCGGTAATGGGGACACCGGCCCAGGCAGCGGCGGCCCTGATCTGGAATCCGGTTAGCACAATTCAGCGGCGAGAACGACGGAGACGGACGGGAAGAGCGGGGGTTTGGTTGCCTGCAGCGTACAATGTGCCGCCTGAAGCCATGGTGGATTAAGATGGATGGGATGAAGGTGGAGGGAAAGGTGAAAAAATTGTGACTCGATACGGTCACATTCGCTGGAGTCACTCGCAATCGATCGCGACGTCAATTATGTAATCACGGTCTCAAGTCGATTCCCGATCAATTCCCGATCGATCCCCGACCTCCAATCTTGTTGAAGGACTCGGAAATGTCCTTGCGAATCGACCAGCATCCAGATACACTCATCATCCCTACCACCATGTCGATTTTCAAAATACTCGTATTTCGACTTCTGCGGTCGCAAGAGGGGCCTCAAGATAGACTGAGTCTTAGAAGACTGGAGAGGTTCCACAATACTTAGAACCATCCTCTTTGGTTGAGCCTCAAGCTCCCTGCGCTGCAAGGGCGCGAAGACACCCTCCTCTGCTCAAGATAAGTACCGCCGCTGTTGTGGGCTGAGGCACCTCAAACTGCGCCGCCGTATGGCCCCGCACTCCTCAAGTCCTCCCCCCCAGTGCTTGAGCCCACTGCTCTCACAGCGCTTCAAGGGCGCCAAGATCAAGGTGCGGCGGAAGATGCTAAAGATGCCCACCTCTCAAGAAATCTGAAAACTACGTCAACGGCCGAGGCACCTCAAGCTGCGGCGCCGCTCTGGCCTCTGCACTCCTCAAGTCCTCATCCAGCGCCGCCTACAGTATTGGACGAGTCCAGCTCACCACACTTGTCGTCGCCGTACCCCCTGCCCTCAAGCAGCGCCCCTCAAGCCCGTTGCCGAATCAATACGTCCATCACTCCCACTGTGGCTGGTGCGACCTCTGGCGAAGTCTTCAAGCTGTATCAAGAGTTTTCGGTGGTGTCTTCAAGCTCAAGGTGGGCAGCGGGGGCGCGCGGCACGTCGACAAATGCTTTGCTGGCACTGCGGTTTCCGGGTCGTTACCCGACTCAACCCGAACACCGTTCGGGACCGTGCCGCCGTATTACGCCGTATGGATTTGTCGAGCGGCGGTTTCATTGTCGCGGCTCGCGTCCGTGTCCGTGTCCGCGCTCAAGTTCAAGTCGTCCAAGCTCAAATCTGCGCGCCGCTACACATCAAGCTTTTCCTTTATTACCAATCTCCAACGCCGGCCCAGAAGTCCGTGGGCTCGTTTCTTGTAAACGAGATGGTGCGCATGCACACTGCAAAGGGACGACATGCGACAGCGTCGGTGTACTGGTGGATACCGGGGATTTTGACCTGGGAAGAGAGAACTCGACCCAGGTCCCACAGGGTTTTAACCGGAGGTCCCGCCATTCCAACCCGGCCAGTTCACCGATTGCCAGCGTCTTGTGTGATCTAACCCCTGGAATTTGTGTGTGCTCGGTTGACAGTTGGTAGCGACTGTGGAGATAGCCACCTCTCCATTAACTACTTATTTGTTTTCCGTAAACTCGTTGTTCAGGCATTTGGACCACGCGAGCATAATATATCCCCCCCCCCAGTACTTGTAAGACTTCCAGAGCGAGAGTAAATTGAGCGGTATCGCGCGGACTCTTTCTGTATCTGGGAGAAGAGAAGAGTGGTGTTGACTTGAATCCCATTAATATTTCCAGCAACTTGAAGATCATTGCAGACTAATTTTCAGTTGCCAATTCAAACAACCCAATCAGCCATCCAATCCTGAGTGTGTTCTCAATCTTTGCGGATTGCGGAACTTTGCCGCAGGTAAGTTCCATTGGCACAGTCAATCCTAAGGTCTCTATTTGAACACGCTTAAACTTGACCTACATCCACAGACACCGGGGCCCACCCTGTTTTTGTCGATTTTCAAGCGTCTCGGCTTGATTCCGTGAGCCAACCGTGAGCCTTGAATAAACTGGGGAAAATTTTTACTCCAAGAAACCTCTTTCGCCAAACGAGGTCTGTCCCACTTGGAGATTTTCTCTATCCGGCACTGAATTTGGCCGTTTTGGCCGACACCTTTTGTCCGACCGAAAAGCGCGATTTTCGAGCTCAGATTTAGGTACTCTATTTTCGTCCGACTCAGTTCGTCACCGGGCCCAAACCGGGCCTGGCTGATTATTGGTTGAACCAGTATTTTGATTGCCGTCATAGATTTATGCTCAAAGTTCAACCCCGCCCGGATCATCGTTCCCGGTCGCTTGGTATGTCGTCGTGATCAACTTGCTCTCCAACTCCATGACCCAACTCGACTTCGACGGCGACGCGCCAGCTTTTGGGCATTCTATGCTCAAATACTTTGCATTTGACCCCAACTATGTTAACCTTAACCATGGTCAATCCCGCCATCTACGAATCTTGCTGAAATTTATTAATATGTATTTTATGCAGGATCTTACGGCTCCCTCCCGCTCCCCGTTCTCGCGGCCTGCAACAAGCTTACCCTGCAGGTCGAGTCGAACCCGGACCTTTTCGTAAAGGTGGAGCAAACAGAGCTCATCACCAAGACACGCGCCAGAATCTCCAAATTTATTGGAGCGAAGATGAACGAGGTTGTCCTCGTCCGGAACACGAGCCATGGTCTCAATACTATCATGCGCTCGTTTGAATGGAATGCGGGGGACGTGATAGTGACATGTTTGCCGTTCTCTGCCGCCCTTTTCACTTCAACTCAACTTGTTATAGGCAACTCGACATATGACGCGATGCAAGGTCTCGCGCGCTTCCTCCACGACGGGCCAGGACACCCTGAAGTATCTCAATTCGTCATCCAATGGCCCACCTCGCACGCCGCCATCATCGCCGGCTACCGCGCGCACTTACAATCCATTCCCCGACACCGCGGCCAAAAAGTCGTCGCTATGATCGACTCCATCACCTCTGTCCCTGGCGCCTTGATGCCCTGGCAAACCCTCGTGCAGATTTGCAAGGAGATGGGGGTGTATAGTGTCATCGACGGTGCGCACTCGATTGGGCAAGAAATGAACATCAACCTCGGGAAGGCGGATCCGGATTTCTGGGTGTCGAATTGTCACAAGTGGCTTTTTGCTAAGCGAGGGTGTGCGGTGATGTTTGTTGCTGAAAGGTGGGAGTGTTTTGTTTTGCTTTGTTCTGCGACCTCTGGTTGACTTGGATCTACCTCAGAAACCAACATATCGTCAAATCCTCCTTCCCGACTTCAAAGGTCTACATTTCGCCATCTGACAGAGAATTCCCGAGCGAAAGTTTCATTGAGCAGTACAACTGTGAGCTTTTGCATTATTTTTATCAGCGCTGCGTCTTGACTTGCACCAGGGAACGGAACCATCGACTTTGTGCCACCATTGAGCATCTCAGCCGGTTCGTCTTTTGAATTCCTTAGATTCTGAAACCTGGAATTTCCGCAGCACTGGACTTCCGGGAATGGCTGGGAGGCGAAAAGGCGATAAACGCGTACTGCCATGACATGGCCATGCGCGGCGGGGCGCATCTCGCGTCCATTTTCGGCACACGGGTCCTCGACGAAACGGGAGAATTTACGTGCAACATGGTTCGTGGGATTCTTCTATCATCCATGTCGGCTTACTGATGATTCAACCAACAGGTGAACGTGCAAATTCCCCTCCCGCCCTCGATAGAACCGTCCGATGCGATAGACCACCTCTTCGAGCAAAAGATGCTCCGACCTACGAACCGTAAGACAAAAGTGAGCGCAAGTGTTTTTCACCACAATGGAGCTTGGTGGGCGCGGTGCAGCGCGCAGATATGGACTGAGGTGCGTGCCTGTGTATTTCACGCCACTAATGAGACTGACGATTTTTGTAGTTGAGCGACTTCGAAGTATTGGGCAGTGTTTTGCGGGAGGTATGTAACGAGGTGAAGAGGGAGATCCAGGCAGTTTACTAGGACAGTCCCGCAAGCTAACAAGCAAACAATGTTCGAACTCACAGTAATTCGATGTAAATCTCCGTTCCGTGTTGGACATTCGTAGGCTCATTAACCGTGCCTGTGGCTGGCTATGTCTCGGCTAGACATAGCCAGTGATCCTGTTTGATCCCGCTTCTTCCGGTTGATCCCTGCTGTCAATTTCGGCATTTGCCGTTCAACACGGTGAACTACATAGAACGCAATTCCCTGCCCAGTGCCCACGGAATATGACGGATTATTCCTCTATTAGTATCCACTACACATACTTAAGCCCCTCAAACTTACCACCATTAGTATTACCCGAGAGAATGGAACTTGAGATTCACATAGCAGTTTGAATGTTCAACTCGGACTTGCCGATGTGTTAATCTTATGTGCAGAGTCACAGCTGAGACGGCCTCAATTGAGCCACAGAAACTTGCTACCTTTGTTCTGTGACCGTCTCTCAATATATTCTGTTGTTTTCAAACTTAATGTAGATCTTGTTCAACGGGCAAGAGTGCGACTGTTAAATTGTTTGCGATGTTCTATACACCGATTGAGTCCCAGACAGACTATGTATCCTTGATATAGCTACCAGATGACGAGGCTCCAGATGAATATGGGCGGTCCGACTGCAATGTGGTCTCGTACAGTGTTTGGGTGGGAAATTGACAAATCTGAATCATCGGGACTTCAGCGGGAGAGGAAATATGTAAAGAGTGACACAGCAGCCAAAGGCACATCATAATCCGCATCCTAGGATCCAAAGAAGGAGTCGAAACTCGACTTGAAATGAGTAGACACTTTCCTCGAGGCATTTGTTGGCAGAGTCAAATGGAAAAGCCGTGGTGTATGTCAAGCTCAGAGAGTTACAGATATGTTCCTTATTATACAATACAGATTTCCGGCACAGTTAGAAGCCATCGAGGATGCGGAGAGCCAAAGAAACACGCAGATTCATGAGTAAATGGACTAAGAGTAACTGTGAGTGTTGCAAAGCGTCATTTGAAGCCCGTGGGTCGCTAGAGAATCTGGTGGGGAGATGGAAGACTGAGATATCCGGGAGGGATCTTGCGGCCTGAAAGTCGTGGTGACGAAAGGTAAAAACAGGCGGAGGGCAAAGGCTTTGCGAAACAAGCGCCCATTTAGCGCCAGACGCCGAGTTGCCGTGTTACGAAAGCTTACGAATCTTGAATTCCATTCGCTGCGTCCTATGTCGTTTTGGGACGCAAACCCGAATAGACATAGTCTTGAATTCCTTGATGTTTACTCGATATGGCAAAAGAATCAAGATGAAATCAAGATGCCGAATTGTAAACTGCGCTCACTGCAGCAAAGTTGGAGCTCTGAAATTTGAGGACATTCATGCCGAGGTATCTAACAATCTCTCCTCTTTCTCCCTCTTTTTTTCTCTTTTTCTGCAACTTGAAAACTTGATTAATTCTCCGTAACCACAGACATAGTACATAAGCCTTCGTAGGCTCATTAACCGTGCCTGTGGCTGGCTATGTCTCGGCTAGACATAGCCAGTGATCCTGTTTGATCCCGCTTCTTCCGGTTGATCCCTGCTGTCAATTTCGGCATTTGCCGTTCAACACGGTGAACTACATAGAACGCAATTCCCTGCCCAGTGCCCACGGAATATGACGGATTATTCCTCTATTAGTATCCACTACACATACTTAAGCCCCTCAAACTTACCACCATTAGTATTACCCGAGAGAATGGAACTTGAGATTCACATAGCAGTTTGAATGTTCAACTCGGACTTGCCGATGTGTTAATCTTATGTGCAGAGTCACAGCTGAGACGGCCTCAATTGAGCCACAGAAACTTGCTACCTTTGTTCTGTGACCGTCTCTCAATATATTCTGTTGTTTTCAAACTTAATGTAGATCTTGTTCAACGGGCAAGAGTGCGACTGTTAAATTGTTTGCGATGTTCTATACACCGATTGAGTCCCAGACAGACTATGTATCCTTGATATAGCTACCAGATGACGAGGCTCCAGATGAATATGGGCGGTCCGACTGCAATGTGGTCTCGTACAGTGTTTGGGTGGGAAATTGACAAATCTGAATCATCGGGACTTCAGCGGGAGAGGAAATATGTAAAGAGTGACACAGCAGCCAAAGGCACATCATAATCCGCATCCTAGGATCCAAAGAAGGAGTCGAAACTCGACTTGAAATGAGTAGACACTTTCCTCGAGGCATTTGTTGGCAGAGTCAAATGGAAAAGCCGTGGTGTATGTCAAGCTCAGAGAGTTACAGATATGTTCCTTATTATACAATACAGATTTCCGGCACAGTTAGAAGCCATCGAGGATGCGGAGAGCCAAAGAAACACGCAGATTCATGAGTAAATGGACTAAGAGTAACTGTGAGTGTTGCAAAGCGTCATTTGAAGCCCGTGGGTCGCTAGAGAATCTGGTGGGGAGATGGAAGACTGAGATATCCGGGAGGGATCTTGCGGCCTGAAAGTCGTGGTGACGAAAGGTAAAAACAGGCGGAGGGCAAAGGCTTTGCGAAACAAGCGCCCATTTAGCGCCAGACGCCGAGTTGCCGTGTTACGAAAGCTTACGAATCTTGAATTCCATTCGCTGCGTCCTATGTCGTTTTGGGACGCAAACCCGAATAGACATAGTCTTGAATTCCTTGATGTTTACTCGATATGGCAAAAGAATCAAGATGAAATCAAGATGCCGAATTGTAAACTGCGCTCACTGCAGCAAAGTTGGAGCTCTGAAATTTGAGGACATTCATGCCGAGGTATCTAACAATCTCTCCTCTTTCTCCCTCTTTTTTTCTCTTTTTCTGCAACTTGAAAACTTGATTAATTCTCCGTAACCACAGACATAGTACATAAGCCCATTCGTATGTACAACAATGCTTCCTTGACACCTCCTCCTACACCCATTTGCCGAGAAGTACCATCACAAAACATCCCGAAAAGACCCAAAACACTGCCGCAGTCAACTCCTTCACAGATCCTTTCGTCATCAATTCCTCATTGAACAATATATCGCGTCCGAAGAACTGCACGCGAACACGTCGTGACCACCCGTCAGCTTTCACCGAAGTTGAGGTTTTTACGCACCTCCACAAGAGCTGTATACATCAGAATCCCCGAGCTAAGTGAGTCAAGGACGCCGCTAACCGCCAGCGCCCCAGGATCGTCTGTATTGTACGTCGCATGCATAGCCAGTCCAACTGCCATTCCGAAGGGCGTGCTCAATCCGAATACCATCGCCCCGAGAATGGGAATAAACGCGGCTGATCGCGGGGGGAGTCGCACTAAGGCGAGTCGGGAGCCGATTCCTAATCCTTCGAATAGTTCTGTTCGTAACCGGCGGGCAAGATGAGCTTGAAACAGTTTTATTGGGGAGGGAGGGACGTACGATGGACTACGAGCACCGCGAAGAGGACTTTAAACTTCTTGTCGACAGCGAGAGTGAGGCCGATGAGAACACTGTTGAGGTAAGTACCACAGTTAAGCCATTTTTTCGTTGATTGCTTACCTGTGCAGAATCGCACCAAATTCGAGAATGACAAGACTAATGATGCTTGCGGAGAGGTGAGTAGTGGCTTGAGGAGGTTTTTCTGCTTGAGTAGTGACCACGTCGGACGAGTTCTGGCATGGATTTGGATCTGAAGTGATGTTGGCGTCGCACTCTGTTCAAATTCACAATCAAATTTCCGGGGGAACAGTGCGGGGGGGTTTATCGGAATGCGCACCGGAATCGCCGTTGGGGTCTGAGCGGCGGCCAGATGCATAACGCAACGAAACGATCTCAATTGTGAACATGGCGAGAATGCTGGAGAGACAGAGAGCGAGCGCATACGGCTGGCGAACATACCAGAAAATGTAAACAATTTTCAAGTTCATAGCAGTAACTACAACGCACATATTCTCGCCATTTGCGTGGCAGGCACGGGCTGCTGAGCGCTTCGATTCCTGGTGCCAGCAAGTGTATGAACGCCGTCCCAAGCTAACTCGTGCTCGCACGTCAATATGCAATACTACTGGATGCATGGCCTACGTACGATTATTCCGGATCCAAAATACTTCGCGACGCTGGCGGAGACAGGAGACGGTTGAATGAGATATGAACAATAGTTGGTGAGCGGATAACGCACTTCAGCCATGCTTGAGACGCCCGTGAATGAAGAGCAGTCTGTGCACGACGTGCTAGAAGGACAGGAAAGAGGGCCCCGGCTGTGGAGGTAACGAGGATGATGAAGAGGGCAGCGATACGCAGGTGGAGGTATTGCATTCCGAATCGCCAGTCTTGAGCGTAGAAACAGGCATGGGCAGGTTTAAATGGAGCGTAGGCAGCTGTAGCGATGGACATGGTGCGAGTTAAGATGCAAGAGCGAGTGGCATGGGGGGCGTAAAGTGGCTCTTTAGTGGATGGAAGCAAGGCATCAGGGTAGGTTAGGATCAGTTCAGAAGCTTTGGGAGCGGGTGTTTGGTCGGGGAAGCACGCTCTGATTATGTATGTATCAAGGCCTTCTCCCTCGAAAGCTGGCGAGCTCGGAGCCTAGGATACTCGACTCGAAGATCGACGAGGATCATGTCAAGTTTGCAGCAACCTACATATAGTCCAAGAGTAAAACACCTGCGCTAAACGTGAGACTGAGCTACCCAGTGTAGCAGTATAGCAATGAGATCTGCCGGGCTAGCACAAGCGAAGATGGCAATTTGCAAAGCCAAGAAGCTGGAACCGAGAATCTTGAGTGTCCATAACAGGTTGCATACATTGATTGTCATCTTGGTCTCGAAACAAGTTTATAGCGAGGCACTTTCCAGCGATGAGCAGAGCAGCACAATCATGAGTATGATTTGTGGTCGGAGGCGGCAGACACTGCCAGGCAGGATATAAAGATTAATTAGCTTCCAATTGACGTCTAGCAAGTCGAATGCGAGAAAACCTGAATCCAACACCATGGTGAGAGGCAGAAGCACAGAAATAATTGACCTTGTTCCCCCAGTAGTCACAGATAGAGGGCTTTCTGCCCACTATAGTGAAATCAAAGCTTGACATATGAACTGGTTTATGTGTGCGAGGATCACTTGCCAAGTCTCAACTCGTGAAGATAATTTGACTTGACGCCATGGTAAGGTGCCAGGTTTTCATGCTGAGGCTAGCAGTGGCGACCAAGTTCTCTATAAATTGCATGCCAGCTCACCAAGAGGTGAGACCCAGATGAGAAAATTGACAGAACCGAACCTGCTGCACCTACAGCTTCGGGGTACATCTGGGAATAAGGAATAGTGACTGGAACTAGAACTGAGTCACGTACTTGGAGAACTTGGTCAAAGTCTGTGTTTGAGTGGAAAACCCGCACATTTTTCTACTTCAAAGTTCAAATGTGGGAAAACTGATCTGATAAGATTAGAATGTTTGGACGTGTTTGACTAGAACTTTGGTAATCTACGCCGAGCGCGTCAAAGGCAGCGCGCGACTTGACACGCCCCTCCACCTCGTCTTTGTCGGTCTCGGGCTCGTCGAAGACGTCGAAAGTGCAGCTCGAACTGGTGTGTCTTGGCATCGGAGAAGAGCGAGGAGGGGGCTGACGACAGCAACACAGACCACCCAATTAAGCGCCATGGGCAAAAAGAAACAGCAGAGAAAAGTAACATCATTGCAGACGGAGGCGAAGGGTGATACAGAGTTGACGGCGGCGGCGCTGGCGGCGACAAACGAGCTGCTCGCAACTGCGAAAGAATTATACCGCTCGCTTGGCGGTGGTTCGGAAGACGGTTTAGACGGCGACGACGGTAGCCACGACGAGGAGGAGGACGGTTCAGACGACATATACAACACCGAATTTGCGAGTAGGGTGCGGGAGGCGGCGGCGGCGCTCGTTCCAGCCGATAGTGAGTATTTTGGGTTATTGAGAGTGGTGGGTGATGCTTACAAATACTTTTCAGTGTCGTCTATCGACCGCAAGCACAACGAGCACCACGTCGAGCTCAACGTTCAAAACAGCAACAAGATGGCTCCGCCGCCGCCCCCACCCCCCTCGAGCGTGTCTATTGGCAAGAAACCCATGGCGTATCAGCCCGCTGCCACTGCCGCGCCACCCCGCAGCGCCCGTGCCGCCGCAAAGGCGCCTGTTACCGCCGCCTACCCTCCAGAACCAGTTGCGGCGAACGCCAAAGGTAAACAGCCGGCGACGGCACCTCCAAGCGCCGCCGTTAACAACAAGATTTGGAGCACCAGTAGCAGTGAGGAGCGCGAGCGGATCCGCGACTTTTGGTTGGCCCTCGGCGAGGACGAGCGTCGGGACCTCGTCCGGATCGAGAAGGATATGGTCTTGCGGAAGATGAAAGAAGAGCAGAAGCACAGCTGCTCGTGTGCGGTGTGTGGCAGGAAGCGGTGAGATCATTTTACTCTTTCATTTCTATCTATTCATCGCGCTCATCGGACATTATTCGCGCAGCACCGCTATCGAGGACGAGTTGCAGGTGCTCTACGACGCGTACTACGAAGACCTCGAGCAGTACGCTCTCTACCAGCAACAATACCTTTCTTCCAATCGCACTTTACCTCCTCCGCCTGGACCTGGTCCGTTCCCCGGCAGCGTCGAAGTCGACCGCTATGGTGCTGTGGTTGCCGGCTATCCACCCCCGTCGTCCGCCACGCTGCATCCCAGCGTCAACAAAGGCGCGCCAAAGGGCGGTGGCAAAGGCGCGAAAGGTAGAAAAGGGCGGAGGAGAGCGCGGAAGAACAAGGGGAATAATAATACGAACGTTAACGGGAACGGGGGGGAGGTAGACGAGGAGGAGGATGACGAAGATGACGTGTACGAGGAACCAGATCCCGACGAAGAGGAAGATTTGGACGATGAGGAGAGTGTGCCACCTCCGGTAGCGCCTGTGGTGAACGGTGCGTAAACCAATCAGTCAACCATGTCTTCAGCTGATGAGTTGTGCAGGTCGCGGTCGAGGCGCTGTACGCGGTGGAGCCCCGGGAGGACGGGGAGGTGGGGGCGTTGGGAGAGGAGCTGTCGACATGAAAGGAAAGATTACGGCCGCCGTTGGGGCAGGAGCGGGTGGTGAGTGTAACCTCTTGTCTGGTTTTCTTCTGGCCTTGCTTTTTCTCTGGGTTTTCGGCGCGACCATGCTGCGTCCGCATTTGTTTGGCGTGCCACTCGCATTCTCTATCTCTCTTCCATCCCGCACCAGGAATCTGCGAATCGCTCGAGAATGGTTTGCGACGATGCCTGAATCCACCATCTATACATATGTCGGTGCACCCCGAGTCGGGTCTTTGTCTTGAGTTGGGATGATATGTCTGCCTACGTATCGCGTGGCGTGACATCGGGGGCTTTTTCTCTACTTGGCTGTTTTGAGCTATATTGCATCCGATTTGTGTGCCTGGCCACGCGACGTCTACTTTCTAATTTCTAATTTCTATTCTCTTCGTACTATCGACAATCGATTTGATTCGACTAATTCATCTTCGATCCTGCAGGTCCAACTTCAATCCTAACTGTCGCCGACGATCTGCTCAAAAATGACGGACGCAAATTTTTGGAGATGATGGAGCAGTTGGTGAGTCTTTCTGTTCGTGTCCTTTTCCTCCTCCTCCTCCCCTTGTTCTTTGGGACTTGTGTTCTGCTATCGTGGCTTTCGGACAGCTTGATCCCTCGATGTTTTTATTTTTCGTTCCGTACAATTTGTAGTTAGAATTTTCTCTGAGATTTCTTCCTCGCATATCCTTGGTTTCTTTGCGTGGTCCATTTTCGCCATTGTGTGGGCGTTTTACCACACAGAGTTGTCATATATCGTGGTTTCTGAATTCCTTGTGATATTCTTGACTTTGCTTCGAAACATCTGCTAACCTTGTGCTGACTGATTCGTATAGGCAGAACGTCGACTGGCTCGAGAGGAGGAGGCGGCGGGGGATTTGAGTGCGGACGAAGTGCGTTTTTCCATCTTTTCTCTTCGTTTTTCCAGATTCCTACTTCTTCGCCTTCCCAACTCACCTATCCCATCCCTTCTACCTAATCCGTCGTTTTTGTGGCATTCTGTTTCGCACTAAAATGTCTGTTTTGTATTGAAACGAAGCCTAACTCGTGTGCGTAGGACTCGGCGTCGTCGTTGGATGGGGAGGGAGATGAGAGTTCGGATGGGGACGGGGAGGATGAGAGCGAGGCGGATGATGACGATGAGAGTGGGGATAGTGGGTGAGTTTGTGTTTTGTCTTGATGTGGTTTGGGGATTCGGGTGTCGGAGCCGCCGCGGATCCGGGTGGATGAGGATATGTCTCCCCTACTTGTCTCTTTCTGTCCTTGGTCTAAATGGCGCTGACACGTCTTCCTTCAAGGGATGACGACGAGAGTGGGGAGGAGGATGAAGATGACGAGGATGGGGAGGAGGTTTGTCTGTTTCTATCGTCTCTGGTCAAGGCTGACGGACTCTGCGGCAGGTGATGACGGAGGAACAAAAGATGGAGGAGGGCAAGCGCATGTTCAGCATCTTCGCCGCGCGAATGTTTGAGCAACGCGTCTTGAAGGTATTTCTGCTGATTTTCTCCCGCCCGACCTCCTGCTCACCATCCGTGATCAACAGGCGTACCGCGAACGCGTAGCGCAAGATCGACAGTTGCAGCTACTTCGCGAGTTAGCAGATGAGAGCGAGCGTGAGCGTGAGAAGGAGCAGAAGAAGGCGTCGCAGAACCGGAAGAAGAAGGAGAAGAAGCTGTGCGTGTTTCTTTGTTGTTACCCTTCCGTGCTGCAAGAAACTCACGAATTTGACATAGGCAACAAAAGCAGGTGAAGGAGGAGAAAGAGGCTGCACGTGCTGCGGAGAAGGCGGCGGAGGAGGCTGCTGCGAAGGTGAAACAGGCTGCGATGGAGGAGGAACAGCGGAAACGTCGTGAAGAGGAGAGGCTGAAACGCGAAGCTATGCGTAAGACGCAAGAGGAGGAAAAGGCTAAGAAAGATGAGGAGAAGAGGAAACGTTTAGCGGAGGAGAAGGAGAAGGAGGCGGAGCGTGAGAAGAAGCGTCGTGAGAAGGAGGAGAAATCGAAAGCTGAGAGGAAAGAGCGTGAGGAGAAGGAGCGCAAGGCGAGAGAAGAGCGCGAGGCGAAGGCGGCGAAGGAGAAGGCAGCGCAAGCAGCAGCAGCAAAGGAGAAAGAGGAGAAAGAGCGGGAACGCAAGAGAATAGCGAAGGAAAAGGAGGAAAAGGAGGCGAAGGAGAAAGCAGAGAAGGAGCGTGCGGCGCAGCAACAACGGGCTGCGAGTGCGGCGAAAGCTGCGAACGCTGCGCGCGCCGCTGCGGTCACGTCGCCCACCCCTACTCGCAATTCCAACGCTGGGCCCAGCAATGCTGTTGCCTCGGGATCTCGTCCTGCCCCGACGACAAACGGGAATGGTCTCCAGCCCAAGAAGATTCTCAACAAGCAATCTGCACCCATTCTTGTTCCTGCAGCTGCACCTGTGTCGCCTCCTATGCCTGTCGCTGTGCCCACGGCTGCTCGTCATATGTCGCCGCCGCATCAGCACCAGCAGCCTCGTGCTGTCCCGCCGCTCCATGCACACACTCTTTCCATGTCACATCCCCCGCAGCCTCAAACGCCGCTCACGCCTCAGATGCATATGCCGCCTGCGCCGATGTTCGCTGGCCAGCAGCCGCCGATCTCGCCTCGCAACGCTTACGTTCCGAC
Organism: Favolaschia claudopus; assembly: GCA_037176885.1. Lineage (NCBI taxonomy): Eukaryota > Fungi > Basidiomycota > Agaricomycetes > Agaricales > Mycenaceae > Favolaschia > Favolaschia claudopus. Next base: position 378,651 of record JAWWNJ010000104.1, read on the forward strand.
ACCTGCGTACAACTTTGGCCCTGGCCCGTCGTCTATTCATCCGGGGCAACAAATTCCGGTCACTCCGCGAGGTTTCGTGACGCCGTCTTCCAGCATGGGCAGTGCCGTTGGTTTCGATCCTTCAGCCAGCACTTCGTCGTTCCATCGCGGCGTCCCGGCGTCAGGGTCGCTTCCTTTGGTTTCATCGCCGGTGCCTGCGCCGATTGGTCCTCCGCCGAAGCTTGCTCCTGGTGCTAACCGCCGTGCGTCGCTGTTGGCTGATCCCAGTCCCGGTCCTATCACGCGTCCCGCGCCTATAGCTCGCCCTACGCCTGCAGGAGATAGCGGAAGTGGATCGGGTTCCGCCTCGCCCGCGCGTCGCTCTCCCAGTCCCAAGGGTGTCCTCGGCTCCTCTGCTCTTCTCGCTGATGACGATGAGGTTGTGCCTGTTCGCCGCACAGTCGGTCCTCCCGTTGGTCAGAGCTGGGGTGCGCCTGGGTCTGCGGGGCGAGGCGCCCCTGCGCCTTGGGGTGCGCCTGGCGCTGGTGCTGCGTTCAATGGTCCTATCGGAGCTGGAAGAGGGCAGGCACCCGGTGGGCTATGGGGAACTACTGCTATCGGAAATCCCACGCAAGAGTGGCACCCGGCGATGGCAAATTTCTACCCGCGAGGCGCCTACCTCAGTAACCCTGCATCGCCGCCGCATTCGGGCGGAAGCTAAGCGTCGAGCTTGATCTGATTTGAGTGAATAAAGATGGGTGAAGAGGAGAATCCCACTCTGCAATATCTTGCTGCCCCTCCCACTACCTTCGTTTCTTTTTCCCGTTCTTCATACGACGTTCTAGTTCTAGCATTCTTTCGTTTACACGTTACACACTGACATGATTGATTCCATGATCTAATCCGAAACCAATACAATATTTGAAAAGATTCATTCTGCGCCTGACCTTCACCTGAAAATTACCGGATAAGGAAACTTCCGGTCCAATGATTGCTCATACAAGCTTTAGCTCCCTGCCTCCGGCACGGCCGACTCGCTGCGCTCGCCGGCCTCCCTCCGTTCGGTCACACAGCTTGTTGGGGCTGGCCGCCCCAAACCCCGCTGCGCTCGCTCCGCTCGCGACGTCTCGTAGGTTCTCGACATCTCGACAAAACCCGTGACTTTCTGTCAAAGGTCACGCGACTGATGGAAGTATAGGATTTGGACTGAAGGTTGTTCATGGAACCGACAGTCGACCTCTACCGCCAGTTGCCAGCTGCCAAAGCGGCACCTCTTAAACTAAAACTCACTGCAGCGGAACCCTTCACGCCTCAATATGTTCAGTCCGCGGTTACACAAGCACCCAAGCCCGCCGAGATCTATCCGACTCGAGTCAAGGGGCGTATGCTCTTACTCGACAATTCCGCAAAAGAAAGTCGGTTGAAGAAAGAGCGAAACGAGAAAAAAGCGAAAGTGCGCGAAGCTAAGGAGCGCAAGAAACTCGGCGTTCTTGGAAGAAGACAGGGATCTGTAAGAGAGCTGGGATTGTGGCGCTTTGACGAGAGTCAAGCAAAGTATACGCAGGCCAAAAATTTCTTGATTTCAGTGTGCTGATTGACATACCTTAGGTTTGCGTTATTCTTGCCCCTGCATCACCTGTGGATGGGATACATGTCTGAATTGCTTAATTTGCCCAAATCGTCGTCTGGTCCGCCTCGAGCGCCTCAAGGCGCTGCCATACATCCCAAACTCCTCAAGGCAGACTTTCATGGCTCTTTTATTACTGGTGATTGTTTTCTTAACTTGTCTACTCGCTTTCTTATCCAAAATTCAGTCCACCAGACACGAAATACGGCCATCCTCGGGATATCCGGCATCATCATTCATGAGACGGAAGGAACGTTCAAGGTCGTGACGAAAGAAGACAAGATGAAGAGTTCGTCTACCTCTGACTGCACGATTCGCTTTCACTAATGAGCGCAGTACTGCCGAAGCAAAACACGATATTTACCTTTGCCGTCCCGGTACACTCGACACTCCCACCGACCCACGATCCAACCAATCCATTGCCTATCCCGCCACCTGAAGAGACCTTACAGACGGTGCTCGATGGCCCGCATGCTCTGCTTGAGTTACATGGAAACCAGTTCTGTTTCCGCTCGGCAGATCGTGCAGGGAAGAAGTTCAAGGCGAAGGAGAGTATCGAGCTCTAGAAATTGTGTATTGAAGTTGTACAAGCTGCAGGCGCGAAGCAATGGTCCGCTTGAATCCGTTTTTGTGGAAGCTGCAGACATCTTGTATGGTGTGACCTTTGCTGCTTCCTCAGATGTAGGTCTGTATCGTACTTGTAATCGACCCCGGTAATCAATTACCGCCAGGATGACTCGGCGCGAGGTTCGAAGCTTAGTTTCGCTAAAATGCAACGTACAGTATCGCTTGTCTAACGGACTCGAAACCGTGAATGACTCGCGATAATTCATCCTCAAGAAAGAGCGTCCGCGATGGGCGGCTCTCCGATTACCCGATATAGTTTCTTACCCTGTCTTACTTACCAGGTTCGAGACTGCCCGAATTCCTCCCGCCGGTGTTTGACGTCACGCCCAGGGCGCCGTTTACCCGTTTATCCACGTTTTCATTGCGAGACTCGCGCAGCATTCTGATCCCAAGTCCTAGACAACCTCCGCAATGCATCCGCCTCGCGTGGAAATGGATCGCATTGCCTCTTGGCTCCGCTTTCCCGACCCAATCTCGCCGTGCCTGGGTTCAGGCCCCGCTTTACCAACGAAATCGCTGTCTGACTTCCTCCTAGGATTCGATCTACGACTCAAACAAAAATTGAGCGGGCTGACAAACATGCACCGAGCCGCTGCTTATAAAACTAATTCAAGCGATGTGGACACTCATTCTACTGAAAATCAGTCGACGCCGCATTTCTCCGACTCATGCCCGTCCCTGAAATCCCCGTCGAACTCTTAGCTCAGATTATATCGGCTGCTTGGCACATGCGGCTGTCTCCCCAGGAGCGCATCACTCTCATGCGATCCTCTGCCTTGGTCAATTCTACCTGGGCTGACACCTTTGATCTCATCTCCTCTCGGGACGTCTATATTCCTTCTGCAGTTTTCTGCGACAATTTTATTCGTCGGCTGCGAACACAATCTTCTGCCTCAGTGCAACCCGAACCTTTGAAGACGCGATTCCGAAAATTTTTTCGACGCCCCGCGAAACCGTCTCTTCAGAGGCGGTCGGCCAATATCTCCTGTCATTCTATCACTATCCAAATCCCCAACGTCGACGTCCATCCTCCTCACAACCGCCCCATGCGCTTGCCAATGGGTAGTGTGCTCGACAATCTTCTCGAACAGCTTGATGTCCACTCGCTTGTGCCCAATCTCCGTCGTTTGTCGATCGAGTATATCGACGCTGGTTTTGACGACATTTTTGGTCGTGTGGGGCTAGCTGCACTCCCCGAACAACTCACGCATCTCGACGTGAGCTATGTATACAGCGGCGCAATGCCTCCGTGGCTTGCCAGCGCTTTGCAGGACAAGTACGCAAGGCGGAAGCAGTTCAAATGGAGAGCGGAGCCTGTCAGGCGTTTGTCGGTTTCGGGTGCGGGTGAGAAATTGCTGGCGGATTTGGTACTTTGTTGTCCGAATGTCCAAGATGTCGAGAGCATATAGATATACTGGATTTATAGCATTCAATGTTTTTAATCAAACTGAGAATCAAATCTGAGGGTGCCGTCGAGTTGCACAGCAAACCATGTTGAGCAACTTCGAATCCAACTCAGAGTACGGGCAATGCAACCACGTCAATTAAAAGAAAGATGTACTAGAATTTAAACAGTGTCCGATAATCCCAATGTCCGAAAAAAAATTAGTGTTGGGGGTCAAAGCTTTCAACGGTTGGGAGTTTAGATCGAGGCCCGGAACCAATCTTGGTTGCGATTGTTGTCAGGAACTACACAATCCCACAATTGCAACTTCGCAATCGCAGGTCAGACGATGCAGAAGAATCAAGAGAGAGACAAACGTACTGGGTTTCCGCTGGTCGACTTTCCGTCAGTGAGGTCTACACATTTGCCTTTGCCGTTCCACTCGATTTGGGAAACACCGGGATGGAATTTGAAGAGCTGGTTGGTGTTGCCAGGAACGCAGTCCCAAACCTGCATACCGGGATGGGAAGGAGGAAAACGTATAAAACGAGCACTCACCTGCAATTTGACGCCGTTAGCCGTGGAGCCGTTGGGCACGTCGAGACATTTATTGGCAAACGTCTGAATTGGGCCGGTGAGAGGCTCTTCGGGGGCGTTCCAGGTGATGTTTCCATTGGGAAAGACGGTATGGAAGACGGTGTTCAGGCATGCTACGAGGGCGACTTCCGCACCGTTGGTGTCAGAGGCTGCGGCGATGCAATAAGGGCCGCCGCCGCCAGCAGAAGCTATCGAGCAGTCAAAACCTGAGCAAGATTATCGGCGAATTAAATTGCTTACAGTCTCCACCGACGAGATTGACAGGTCTGCGAATTGAAGGCCCATAAATATTCTCAGATTATGTAATATTGCATTATTGAAACTTGCCTCGAAGTATCAGGATTAGGTTCTCCAATCCATTTCTGGTTGGTGTTTGCACCATCACACGTCCACAACTGATCCATCGAACCGCAGTCAGAACTGCAGAAGTAACTGAAGAAAATTCAAACCTGCAAAACGTTGCCGTCCGTGATCTTTCCATCAGTGAGGTCGATGCACTTATTCGTCCCGCTCCACTGGAAAGTAGCGTCCGTTACAGATATCCACTGCTGGTTGGTGCTCCCCTCCACGCAGTCCCAGATCTATTATATTGTTCGAAAGGTTATGCATGCTGATGAGAATGGAATGGAAAAGCATACCTGCAGTTTCGTGCCGTCCGCATTGGCGCCGTTTGTAACATCAATGCACTACCATTGCGTTTGGAAAATACGGTAAACAACTTTGCAATCCCTACCTTGTCACCAAAGATCTTGATCTGCTGCGGGCCAACATTTCTTGCTGGGCCATCCTCTTGAGTGGGAATGAAAAATGAGACTTCCCAGTCTTGATTCTGGAGGTCCTCCGTATTGCAATTATGGATTATAAGCGGGGAGCCAGCTTCATTGTCTGCGACAGCGACGCAGCCTTGAATTCCTGCGTTGAAGACTGCCAGATAATGCGTTGGCGGGATCAGTATCGAGGCTTAAGGCAACAACGGGAGTGACGATACAGGCAGCGTTTCTGCTTTGAATCTGAACAGCAGTTGCTGAGACCACAAAGCCAACAAGGGCAACGAAGGTAGAAGAAAGCATGGGTCGATGGAGGGAACGTGAAGTCGTGAACAATGGGAGTAGAAGAAGTTGAGATGAGTATTAGCTCTCGAAGAAGGCGGATTTTATACTTCGTTCAACCTGCGGGCAATAGTCTCCTACAGCTTCCCACGTCCACCGAAGGTTGGATGGTCGCGACGTCATGCATATATAGGGATCTTCGGCGTTCCTGTGGTGAGTGGTTGGATTCTAGGCAGTCGACGAGTTCAACGTTTTGGTTCGACCGAATGACCGGGCCGAGCGTTGCCGAACCACATACCTGATTGGACGTCGAGGTTTTGCTTTTTTACGACGCGGTATAAACGGCTGATTGGGCACACCAGCCGTTCGGTGATTCTGGTATTGTCTCTGGAGCAAGTTGAATATGAAAAAAAGAGAAAGAAGGAAATCGGGGAACGCAAAAAAGGAATTCTCTTGTCTACCCCGAGTACTGTATCTCCAATTGAATGCGGGAAGGCTCCTAGCGCCGAGCGGGAACAATTGCAACGGCCCGGCCGATTCGACTATAAGTCTGTGGAGCACTGGCGGGCAAGGATGAAGAACAGTGGGCCGGCGGTACGTAGAAACAGCGCATGCTAGGAATACATTGAGCGTTCTGTTTCTGAACAGAGTCGAGATTTGGTACTCATGGCCAACCAAAAGACCCAGTCCCAGTGACGATCGCGAGCTGAGGTATAGTTTAGCGTCGCCTATTCATTTTGATGATTGAACTTACCTGGGTCCGTCCTGGAACGATAAGTAAGTTTGAATGTATGTGCATGATTTCAAGCATGAACCTGCATGATCACCTGTCGATGATGGAGCCAGGCGCTTACTTGCAGTTAACCCTGGTCCGTCACCCGAGTCCTTCGTGACGCTGTCGCCAAAGGTCAAACGATAAGCAAGTCATAATAGGTGGGGCGGCTGGGCATGTACTCAGCGAGGATATATTTTGAAGTACCAGAATGTTTTTCGCCAGGATGAAGCTTCATCTGTTCGTCATGTCTGATATTAGTAGAATGAGGACTACTGTTACTTGAATGAACTCGATGATTTTTCAGAGAACGGGTTTATCAAAACGTTGAATTCTAGAAACAGTAAGTAGGCGAATTTCTCCGAAACCGCGATTTGGTTCTGCTAGTGAACTGATCCGCTGGCAGGCTATAGATGAATTACCTCGCCAACCGCACAATTGAAACAAGTGAGTCGTACTTGGTCGTACCAGGATTAACCTCTTCTTTTGAGGAAACGCTGATCTTCAAGTTTTCGATTGCTATTCCGATGATTGGCCATGACAAGGCTATGATTCAAGTTGCCTTCAAATCGAGAAACGAGGTTTACTGATGTGGTCCTGTGGAGTCCGGCAAGTGGAATCGACCAGTGCTCACCGAAAATGGCGGAAGGCTGACTTGCTGTTGGGGGGCAGGCTGAACCTGGAGTCTGGACATTGTGGACTGAGAAATTGGGGATATTTTGCTTCCCCGTTGCGCTGGCATTATGATTCCGACCAACCCTGGTTGGCATGTATTCGGCAAGTTACCGGCAATCAAAGACACTTTCCCAATTTGGCAGTTCTCTCCTCGAAGCTTCCGATTCCCGTGACTTGGCGTCTCTCTTTCCTTCATCCAACCTTCAACGCTCTTTTGTCTTCTTTTGTTCGGTCAGAATTTCTCTCGATCTATGGCCCGAAAGTCTTCATGTGTTTCTCGCAATGCAGAATCCAGAAACCCACCTATATCTAGCTATGCAAAAACTTTCTGGTGATTCGGACGTGACAGCAAGTTCACGAGATGCCTCGAAGTACAGGACGGCCAACAGAAGTACGGATACCATTCATGATCCGTGCTGGTAATAAGCGACAATGCCTCCTCGGGTTTGTGTCACTGTGAGGCTTCGGCTCTGCCGCACATCCCTGGCTATCCCTGGACGGTATTCACCGCCAAGGTCACACTACTTCAGCGATCCTCTAGCAATTCTCTTCGCAAAGTTATCAAATTTTCGTCATCCACAGTAGCGATTTGGATTGTCGATTCCGAGGCGTAGCTTCTTATTTGCTCAGCCTCTCTTCGCAATTCTGTCTTGGTAACAGTAAAATATCGACTCCGTCTAATAAGAAGTCCCGAAGAAAGGCGCGTCGGCGCTATGGAGACTCTTCGGAACTATTGGCCACCGGCCACAACATCCTTACACTGCAGCTAATTTGCAGCCAATCGCCAATTAGCGGAATAAACTTGAACAACCCGTTCGGTGTTCATGCATCGGCGAATCAATACCGTCGGCGTTATGTACCAGACTTCAAACCGCTGCTAAGCCTATAGGCTGTTTTCCGCGTCCCGCTCACTCTGCCCGTCCGAGAATATTAATCAACCCGCGTAAGTTTTAACTGTTTCGTACTATTTTAAGCAAACTCCTGTACCTAAGCAGTTCTTTTTTTATACCGCTAGCATTTTAACAGGAGCGACTTTGGACCATATTGCCTGCCGTCCAAGTAATTGATGGATAGTTCAAGGATAGTTGGAGAATCTAGAGAGGATATTGGAAAGGCGTCGACCACTAACGATCGATGTCGCGACGTAAGTTAGTTGCCGTCATCGCAAAGCGGTTCACTCACACGTCTTCTCCATTCGCAGAATGTTCATCAGAAAACGATTGATACCAACTTGAACCAACACGGCGAGCACGCCGCGCAGAATTGGCACAGAAGTTCAGAGGAAACAATTGCAAGGAAACCAGAGTAAGGAAGAGAACGGACGCGTCCGTCATCACAGCCCGACGCAGCAGCGGCTCGTACCGTCGTTCAGTAACCATCGACCCCATTCCATGGATCTTAGCGGTGTCTCCTCGAGAACTCAATTGGAAGCGGAGGTTGCCAGTCGGCGAGAAATGATGGTTACAGTCCGAAAATAGATGGCGATATATAAGCTGGTAGCGATGATCAGGGGGTCTTCGTGCCTCTGCCCATTCGTTCACCAACCCCCGCCACTGAGCTAGTCTTAGTTTTTCGAGCAAGTCTCTCTTTTCTTTGCCGCCACGATGTTCGCCACCAGCATTCTTTTCGCATGTGTTCTCCCATCTGTGATGGGTCTTACACTTAACACACCCGTGGCAACTGACGCGGACGGTACGCTGGAAGTTACATGGACTCCTGGCGCCAACGACCCGTATGTTCTCTGTTTCTGCGCAACATTTTTTCGCCCGTGTTCACGCTTGCATAGTGATTTCTTGCTCCTGTTGAACGGCCCGATCAGCGTCGATATCGCTACTGGTGTCAAGTCCTCAGCATTGAAGACCAGTGTCGGCCTTGGGTTCGTCCCCCCCGGGTACGGTGTCAATCTTCTTCGACTGTTTGCTCCCGTCCTGACTTTCGAATGATCATAGCACATACACCCTTGAGGCTGACTCCACGGTCTCGATTGGTCAAAAACTCTCCGTGTCTCAGCCCTTCCAAATCCTGCCCGCCGGTACAAATGCAGCTGCCGGTGCTGCAGGAGCTGCAGCTGGTGCCGCCGGTGCTGCAGCACCTCCTGCCGCCGCTGCTGGCGCTGCTGCTCCCCCTGCCGCCGCCGCTGGTGCCGCTGCTCCTCCTCCTGCCGCTGCTGCTGGTAAGAAAGCTTATCTTTACTTTCATTCATGATATTGACACATTCCCAGGTGCCGCCGCTGCCGCTGGAAAGGGAAAGGGCAAAGGCAAGGGCAAAGGCAAAGGCAAGGGTAAGGGTAAGGGCAAGGCTGGCGCTGCCGCTGGTGCTGCTGCCGCTCCTGCCGCCGCCGCCGGTGCTGCTGCTCCCCCTGCTGCCGCCGCTGGTGCCGCTGCTCCTCCTGCCGCTGCTGCTGGTAAGAAAGCCTTTCTTCTCTCCGCTCAAGATACGAGGATTAACGGGCTCTTCAGGTGGTGCTACCGCTGCTGCCGCAGCCGCTGGAAAGGGCAAAGGCAAGGGTAAGGGTAAAGGCAAGGGCAAAGGAAAGGGCAAGGGCAAAGCTGCCGCCGCGCCTGCTGCTGCTGCCCCTGCCGCCGCCGCCGCACAGAAAGCCCCCCGTGTCATCTCTGCCAAGTTCGGCCGGAGGGAGGTGTACCGTGCGGTTGAGGATGCGTACTAAACTGAAGCGCCTCAATTATCCATTCTCCGCCCTCGACGTAGCGAAGAGTTCATACCCACATTTACGATGTATGCGCACTGTATTTTTCACAATAAAGAAAAGGGAGGGCTTCGCACCCTCGAAAGATTTTGACGCGCCCCGCTTGTGTGCTGTGATAATATTATTAAATATATCTTTAGTCCAAAAAAGGAAGCTTTACAGCTTGCTTCTTACCATCATGTCCGCTGGCTAGAGTTTCTCTAAGGCGCTGGAACACTCGGTCTACACAACCTGCTCGGGTGAACTTTTGAACCTGATATGGCTGACCGACGTCCTGTACGAGACTGGCGGCGACGACGATCCCCCTTCGCCTCTTTTCTCCATTCAAATCGAATACTCTTTGGCTCCGTCCTATTCTCCCTCTTGACATCCATTTTTGTCGCTATTCATCTTGGATTCTTCTCCACACTACTCATATACACCCCTCTCGTCGTCATATGCATTCCAGCATTCACCGTCCTCGAAGCAGCAGACTACAAAAACATGCATGTCTGGTCCAAACGCCGACGCGTCCGGTTCGCAGTCTTTTTCGGCTGGTCTCTATTTCTCCTCTTCGCACCGACGTACCCCACCTCGGGACGCTCGTCGTACATGAATTCCAATTCTCCATTGCCGGTGTTGCGGAGTAGTGATAGTGGGAACGCGACAACGTACTTCATCGCGGCCAACCTACACGACTATGGCGCCCACCTCCCTGTCTGGACCAAGCAGATCAGTCTGCTTATCCGCTACCTCGGCTCGGACAACGTGTTTGTCTCGATATACGAGTCCAACTCGCACGACTCCACCAAGGACTTGCTCAGGAATTTCGAGAGCCAGCTACGGTGGGGCGGGGTGCGGAATCGCGTGTTGATGGAGGACGATGATAGAAGACGGGAAGGGTGGCAGAGCAATGGGCACGAACGGGTGTGGTATATGGCGGATATGCGGAATAAGGCCCTAGAGCCTCTACAGGAGGGACTGCGTGGCAGAAGATTCGACAAGATCATATTCTTCAATGACGTGTTTTTCGAATGGAGTGCGTCCGATCTCTCTATCCTTTGTGCTCAAGGCCTCATTCAATCACGAACAGAATCTATCGTCCGTCTACTTGACACAAAAGGAGGAGACTTTGACCTCGCGTGCGGGCTTGACTTTGACGGTATTGGGCTCTATGATACGTATGTTGCTCGCTCACATCACACACTGTTCACGTCCTGATTGTCTGCTGCGTCAGATGGGTAATTCGAGACTCCTGCGGCCAACGTACAAAAGAGATATGGCCCTACTTCTCCGACCCCGTCGCCATCGACACACTCCGCCGAGAGGAGCCTATCGAAGTCGCCACATGCTGGAATGGCGTGGCGGTCTTCGACGCCAATTGGTTCCTTCCTCCCAGTACGTGCTCGTCCTCTCGAGTTGTCACAGTCTTCTGAATAGTCGCCAGCCTCACCTCGCTCCGTCCCGGCTGGGCCTCTTCTTGCGTTCCGAGCCGATACGCCGTGCGCAGAGTCCGAGTGCTTCACCATCTCATACGACATGCATGTGCGCACCGCGCCAAAACGCCCGCGCATCTATGTCAATCCGCAAGTTAACGTCGGTACGTGTCTCGCTTTCTCCCTCTGAATCTTGTGTAGCTATTGACGGATTTGAATGCACGGCAGCTTACACCCCCCACAACTGGCTCTACTACGGCAAACTCAAGCACCTTAGCATGACGCGCCCGTGGCGAGTGGTGTGGGAGGACTGGATCGCGCATCGGATGTTTGGGTGGGTGTCGGACCGTTTCTGGTTGAAGGAAAAGGCATGTGCATTTGAGAGTGAGGGGATCGTCAAGGCGGAGCATTGCCAATGATTTGGCGTGCGCAGCTCTTGAAAGAGCGGTAGACGGTTCTCGATTGCAAGTGTATATATATTGCATTTAATCTGTCCGCATCTGTATTATTTAGCAGTAAAGCCTAGGACTTTGAGTATGCTTGCATGTCATTCGTAGATGATGTTTTGCGTGGAGGCACTAGAGGAAGAGATTGCAAACAAAAGCTTCGATTCACCACGCGATACATCAATTCAATATCAAGCAAAAATCTCCTTGAAAACCCCGATGATCTTGTCCACCTCCTCAAGTGTATTATAGTGCACCAACGAGACCCGGACCACCCCATCGTCGTCTCGCGCGGGAGGTGGCAGCTGGCAGATGAGGGTATACGCGTAGAAATGACCCCAGCGGATGCCCATCTGTATGCACGTCAGCGTCAAACGTCGAAACCAAGAATAGAGGATACACCGACCCCGCCGCGTTCGTCGAACACCTTCACGACGTCCTTGCTCCGCATCGGACGGTCTCCAGCCACCACAAACGAGACCGTAGGCAGCCGATCGGTGCTCGGCTCTTCCACGCCAACGATGCGGATCCCACGCGCGTATTGCTCCGGCGCGGTGAGGTATTTGAGCAGCGCTGCAGCGAGTTTCGTTTCGTGCGCCTCGATGGCGTCGAAGGTTGTGCCGAGGTCGTTGGCGGGGGTGAGGGAGAGGAGGTACGGGATGACGGAGGTGGTGCTGTAGACGATCTCGTATCCTGGGCCGCCGGGCTGGAGCTTGTAAGCGTGCTGTGCCGGGAGGAAGTGGTGTGCGATTGAGGTGACAGAGTCTGCGAGGGCGGGGGCACGGACGTATAGCGCTGAGGCATGAGGTGCGTAGACCTGAGATTAAGGATGATATGAGTGCATGTGGAGATGTAAACCAGATCCGGCCTACCTTGTAGTAGGAGAATACGGCAAAGTCCTGGGGACGAAATGACGAGATGAGATCGAGCTGGTAGATAGGAAAGCACTCACGATATCCCAAGCCTTGACGTCCATACGACGGTGCGGGGCATATCCAACGCAATCGATCGATATCTCGAGTTTCTTGACGCCCTTGGCTGCGGCGTCTGCACGGATGGCCTTGGTGAACTCCTGCACCGGAACGATCGACCCCAAAATATTGGAGCCAGCAGTGAAGGCGACGAGCCGCGTTTTGGATGTGATCAACGGCAAGACTTCCTCGACTTTGAGACTAAGAGAGTAGGGATTGTTCGGGTTCGTTGGCGAAGAGTGCCAGTATTTGAGGACGCCGCCGCGTCGAGCTGCGAGTTTCTTCCATGGACCACCATTCGCTGTATACTGATTGGCTTCAGATGCGGCGAGTTATCAAATTGAGCGCACCTTCGTGCTCGCCAGTAACGATAAACTCGTCTCCCTCCTTAATGTCGGGCTCCAGACCACGGGCAAGGTTCTCCATGTTGGCGGTCGAGCTCGGGCCAAATATAATCTCGTCCGTGCTCGCAGCGCCAAACAGCTTGCGCGTTTCCTCAGCCGCACTGAGCACGCGTTGTGTCGAGGCCACAGAGACACTATAATCAGCGCCGAGCTGCACATTTGTGTTTGCCAGATAATCGGAGATAAGGTCTAGTTTTGCATGTCGTGAACAATTTATACTCTCAGGGATGCAAAAGACATTTCCTTACCGATAGATGCCTGGGTTACTTGACTTCCCCCGGCGTTGTCAGCAAACAGATACCCCGACTTGAGGGATGGAAATTGAGAGCGTGCAAACTCGACATCGAGAGTGTGAGCCATGGTGTGAGTGGGTAAGAAGACAGGAGCAAAAGCGTATTCTTTGGTCCGTTAAGTACATATGTCTATGTGAGCCGGGTCTCCGGGACGGAGGAGCATGTGTCCCTCGTATCTTGATTGGTGAATTGGAAATCCGCTGAGGGTTCTGAACCTTCATTTCGCAGGTACTTCTCGTGGGGTGCGAATATCGCTGCTGGAACTCTCGCGTTTTGCAGCCATATGCGTTCGTTTGTCATCGATACAGTGAGTGGCTGGAAAAACCTTGAAGTGGTCACAGTTTCCTGCATATTAATATCCTAGACTGTTCTGTACAGTCTCTGTATTCCGGGTCGAAGGCTATTCGACGGCGATATTTTGAGCATGGGCGCTTCAAACAGACAAAGAGAAGGACTTGAGGCTTGGCCCCGGGGGTACGACCTGAAGCCTGGCTCTATTCGCGAATTTTCTATCGCGTGGGGTGCAAGGAAAGAGACGGAGTGGGTACGGTTCCATTCAAGTTGGCCTCAGCCATGACGGAGAATCTGAATTATCCGGCTGAGGATGTGCAGTGCATTGGAGGAAGATTGTCTAACCCTAACCCCATTCCAGTTAGGCAGCAATATGCACGTGCACCACGGCTTGACAAAACTCCGATACGATCCGACTCTCCCTCACCTCAGACTCCGTTATGAGTTTGTATCGGGTCCCAATTGATTTGTGGAATCATTCTTCAACTTGACGAGTCAACTCTTGGTTCGACCATTTGCCCGCGCCTTTCATGCACACTCAGAAGCACAATTTGTACACAATTGTGCAGGCCAACTTTGAGTTGGCAGGCCAGCTTGAGGCTTGTGATACACGCACGCCGTAACTCGCAAGCCTTGCTGCATTTATAATTGATGTGGCTGCCTCTAGGGGAATGTCCGTGCGGCGTGCCAAGAAGACAGCCGGTAAAGACCTTCAATCTGGGACTGAGAAGAAAGCAGTGAGCACACGATTACCAACTACGAAAAACGTTGGCCAAAGAAAAAATGCACTCGGAGTCAGCATGCCGACGCATAGGTGGTCACGGCAGTGTTTGCTTTGGAACACTAAACGGAAAGGGCTCACCAAGATTCCCCAGATTCAACCGTCTCGGTACTTTCGGATGTCAAGAGGCTTGCTGGTAAGCAGCTTTGACTCAGCCGACCAAGCAATTCCGTGACGTCAAGGCGATATAAATACCCCTGCCTCTTTTTCCTCAAACCACAATCAAACCGCTCAAATCTTATCCGCGAACATGTCTTCTTCTCGAATCGTTGCAATTCTCGGCGCTACTGGAAACCAAGGTAATCTACCAAAGGCTATGCTTCTGTTCCTCGACACTTAACTCTCACTCATTCAAACTTCAAAGGCGAATCCGTTCTACGAAGAATCTTGAAGGATGGTATCTTCACTCCGCGTGCCATTACCCGGAATCCTTCGTCTACCGCCGCATTGGAATTGAAGAAACTCGGCGCTGAAGTTGTCAAAGGCGACACAACCGACAAAACTTCCCTTGTGAACGCGTTGCGGGGTAGCGAAGCACTTTTCGCGGTACGTGACTGTGTATTTGAATAGTCGTTTCTAAATGTCGACAAAGGTGACTCTCTCGACCTACCCGCCCTACTCTGCCGAAAAACCAAGTGAAGTGACAATCGGCAAGACCATCATCGACGCCGCAAAGGAAGTTGGTGTCAAGTTTATTGTGTTCAGGTGAGTTACCGTTTTTCTTGAATCGGTTTCAACCCCCTAAACATCCAAAAGCTCTGTACCTGGTCTCACCAAACTCACCGGAGGAAGATTCAAGAACGTTTCTCTATACGACGGTGCGTAATTCGTGGTCACTTTCAATATTCGAATGGAAGCTCAGTGGAACCAAAGACAAGGAAGAGATTGAAGAATATCTGAAAGCATCCGGTGTCAAGAACGCATCCCTCCATCTCGGCTCGTTCATGGAGAATATACACACGTATGCTCAACCAATTCCTTCCAATCTACGTCGTTTGCTAATATATTCCATGGTAGGCAAAAAAATCTGAAGAAAACGGAATCCGGCAAGTTCACATTCAGCGTACCGAAATATACTCCCGAAGCCCGACAATCCTTCACCTGGGTCGGCCATGACGTCGGCGAAGCAGCGTATGCGCTGCTGAAACACTATGACGACGCCTCGAAAACTATTTCTGGGAAGGTGTTCCCCGTCGTTACCGGGAATATGCCGTACGGCGAGTATGTTGCGCGTATTGGGAAGGGTGAGCCATGAATTGTTCAATGCATAACCGAGTTACCAACTGACAATTGCGATAGCTCTGGGCCAAGAGATTTCGTTCAACACTATCCCCACTACGGGAAGCGTGCCGTATGATGAGATGGTGCGCCAATTTCTTGAGACTGTCTATCATGATTAGTTCTGACTACCATCCCAGTTCGAGGCTCAGGCAGCATACGACGGATTTTACACCTCTACTCCGGTTCCGAACCCGGATTTGGTCGCCCTTGGCGCGAAATTCGCTACCGTTGACGATTTTATTGAGGCGGAGATTAAGAAGCGCTTTTTGTGAGTGATTGAAGGCTGTATAGATGAAATTGTAACCTGTTGTACAACTCCATTATCCAACCAACACGAGAACGTTTTATGAGCACTTGAACATTGGGTTGATTCAGACATATACATCGACTATATATTCTACTCCTTTTTAGTTTCAGTTTCAGATGAACTCAGAGAGGCATGGGCGCGCATACAAAGCTGTGATTCTGAATCATGTCCAAATTGGAGTCAGATCAGAGTGAGCCCTAGCACTAAAATATAGAATAAAGAACATGGCGCTAGCCATGGTAAATGGAATCTAATGCAATGAAGCTAGCCATGGGTTGGCTACATTCAACCACGGTCATTTTGATGAATCTCGCTTATTCGGTGACCCTCACAGTCGTGATATCTGTTTGTAGTTTGATCTCACCTGATATTTGTGCTTTGATTGAAACCTCGCTCGTCACATTCAGTGACCAACAGCCGAAAGCCATCATCAGCTCAAAACCAAAGGTAACTCGGTCACTTTCAGTCACACATTGGTGACTTCCTATTCGAGAATATGAGTCGGCATATTCCGACGAACCATTTGAGAATATAAATCGGCATCTTCCGAGAAACCATCACGTCCCATTTGAGGATATAAACCGGCATTTTCCGAGACATGCTCGGTCAAACAGCGCATTTATGGGCACGGAAACTCAGGGGGCTCATCTCTCAATGTATTTCAGTGTAGTTTTTGGTCTAAAAAGGTCTCTCTAGATTCACATCCCAAGAAATTAGCGGCTCTATTTGCTACGGCTTGCCTGCGAAAACCGAAATGCCGGATATGCCGGCGCAGATTGTTGCTCTTCATTTCGCACACATGTTAGGCCAGCAATAGCTGGAGTATCTCTTAAAAGAGCTGGAGCCTCATTTGCTGAGCACAAGCCTTCTATTCGACGCAACATGCAATTCGGGCGTTGTTTGGCTCTATCTAATTGCGAGGTCCGCATCAGGCCTCGGCAGCTTTGCACTCTGTAATTAAAGGAATGCGTCAGTATCGCGGATACTGGTACCCTTCAATTGAGAGGCTTGCAATTCAACGTTTGTCGATGGGCAGTGCAGTATGTCTTGTATTTACCTCCGGTTTGCTAGGGTCGCTCGTTCGATCCCCCATGTTTTATCAGTTTTGCTTCCGAATATCCGCTTTCCTTATTTGGCACTCTACCGTTCCGAATATATTGCGTTTTGCGTCGTTTAGAAACCTTTTGAAACCAGCTTATCACCAGACTCATTATATTCCAAAGCTATTGTAACTTGCTACCCGGAAACACATCGTTTCCGGAAATACACGCTAAACAATAATACGACGAATATAATACGAATAAAAATGGATGTAGCCTCAAAATTTCCCCTTGAACATCTCGTAGTACGTCGCCATGCCCTCGCACATCCACACCACGTCGCCGACCGCAGCCTCCCACCTTGCCCGCAACTGCTCATTGTCCGTCAACCCACGCCCCCAAAAATATAGTGACGCCACAACACTCAAAATACCATTTACTCCCCATTGATAGAGAGGTCCCCACTCTCTGCCGCCCGCGCCATACCCAGCCGTAACCGACCATGATCCGTCGGTGTCCCTGACTCTCCAAGCGGGCTGTAAGGAATCCCACCAACGCTGCCACATCTCCGCATATTCCTCTGGATTGTCGACCACAAAATCGCTGCCGCGCCGGCCACGCGTAATCCAAGATGAGACGAGAGCGGGACGGAGTTTGGGGGAAAGGTTGGTGGGCCCGTGCTCGAAGCGCGACGCCTTCTCCATACGTGTCCAGGCAAAGATGAGGGCGTGGAAGTGGATGCCGAGGTCCACCTTGGTCATGGATGCATGCGCATCCACGAACCATTTCGGGGCACCGGAGGGGCATTCTTGATAGCCTCCGGGTGGGGTGGTGGAGGCAGGTGGTGGCGCCGCAGGGGTGATAGCCAAGAGAGCCGCTTGCGACACAGGTGGTAGTGACACCATTCCAGGAGGGTTCTGCGCCTCGCCGAGCGTGTTGGAGGCGTCTCCGAGGACCTGTCCGTCGCTACACAACGTATCAGCATTGCCCCCTGCAGCGGCCGCCCCGTCGTCGCGTCCCTCGCTCGTGCCGATGCCTCTATTCTCAGCCTCCGCGTCCGCCGTGACCGCCCCCGTCGCATTCCGCGCCGATCTGCGCGTCACGGCCGTCGGCTCCTTACCCTTCTTCTTCGCTCTCGGGCGCTTCGCCTTTACCGTTGCCTTCCCCCCCGTCTCCCTCTCCTGCCCCCCGGATACGTCCTGCGGAGCCTTCACCAGCGCGCGCAGCTCCTGGGTTAACGGCGCAAGCTGTTGACGGACGCCTTCTAACAAGCGTGCGATTTCGGGGTCTTCTGGCTCACCCGGCTTTGCTAGCTGCGCCAGAAGAGCCTTGTTACGCTCCACATTCGCCAAGCGCTCACCCTCTGACAAGAACCACACACTACGCGGCGGGGACATCTCCTCGTCTTTCTCCTCGTCCCCAAGCGCGTTGGACGACGAGGAAGGGGGTGGCGCAGGCATCGAGGTAGGCGGTACAAGCGCAGAGGGTGTCGATGGCGCGGGATGAGGCTCGGGGTCTGGGTCGGGACCATCAATGTCGACGTCGGCATGTGAGGGTAAGGTGCGTCGTTTCTTTGATACTTCCTCGCCGCTGACCTTTCGTTTCTTGCGGGGGCGAGTCTCCACGTCTGATTCGTCATCCGAACTGGACTCATCAGAATCCGAGTCGTCAGAATCCGAGTCGCTGTCGGAGTCGGAGGGGTTGTCGTCACCACCTGACGGTATAGTGTACGGTGCGTTGGCGAGATCCACACCAGCACCCAGCGCCGCTCGCGCACAATCCTCCGCAGCTGAGACTAACGTCAGTTCAGGTTTCAAAGACGAGAACCCCGGTACATACTGAAAGCAGTCCCCAAATAGTCGACCATGAATTTCGTCACCTCTGCGAATCGTTTCTTGTCCCATTGCGGCCAATGATCCGCTTGAGCAGTACGGTTCTGCCCGTAAGAAAGACTACACGAATGGTCAGCACTGGTTCCTCGTCCACCAAAGCAAATCCTTCCACTTACTGAACGGTACGAATCTCTCCTCCAAATTCCGGAATTGGTCCACCCAATATCAATGTCGCATGCAAGCCAGTCGCAGCGTTCACACCACGGAGTATGGGCGCTATGAAGGCACCGACGTTATCAATGCATCTAGAAATCAATTAGTCGTCATCTCGAGCGTCCAGCAAAATAGTCGACTCACCTCTGACGATCTGCTGGTGCCTGGGAAGGTGGGTTCTTGAGAGCCGCTGTGTATTCCCCCTTCGCTGCTGCGGCCTCAGCTTTGGCACGATCCCCATAGGCCTTCCTCTCGTCATCTGACAGCTCCGCGAAAACCTCACGAGCGATTTGCGCCCGAAAACCAGCCTTCGGCTCCTTGCTCTTGCGATCCGAGTCAGAGGCGTGGCGGTCACCAGTCAAAACTCTCTGCCACTCTTCCGCTACACGAGGGGCAATCTTCTCGGTATACGACTCCCGCATGAATTGCTGGTAAGCTTGTCTTGCTTTTGGCGGGACGGTCACCCCAGAGAGTTTCGCAAGTAGAACGGCGTAGGGGTCCTTGAGGGGGTCGTTGGCGGTGCGACGTTGGACCTTCCGCACTTTGCGCACGCGATAGACGAACCAGCGGCGAATGCGCTGGCGTAGACCATGAGCACGTCGTTTGTGACACGAGTCACATGTGACTTACTGCGTTGAGCTCGTTAACTCTCGACGACCTCGCCGCTTCCTCCTCGTCCGAGAGCAGCTCTTCTACGGCCGGCTGCGTTGAGTCGATGTCTCGTAGTACCGGCTCCTCGTGGTCTTTCGTTCTCCAGTCGACACGCGCATGAAACTCTCTGCAAATTTTCTTCCAATATTTTCTCTCCGCACGCCATCCGCGATCCATGGCCTTCTGGTATCCGTCGAGATGTGGCGAAAGTATCGACTCGCGTGCGCCTTCTGCCCACAAGCGCAAGTTTTGACGGTCTTGTTTCGCCTTTCGACGGCGCTCGGGTTTTTTGCGTTTCCCCATTGCTTTCAAATTGTCAGGCAGACCTCTTGTGCGGGCAATAGGACGACCTCACCTCTAAGAAGACGAATTCGCTCTATGTGTTCCTCGTGGGGAAGTAGTCAAGCGCGGCAGATCTAAGATCTCGATTTGTTTATTTGCTTTTCTCTACATCGGGCTCACCCTTCCTCCAATCACACGGCTAACCTGCTTTGCCCCAGGCCCTCCGCCTGCGTATCGATACGCAGGATCAATCCGGCGTGCGGAGTTCCAAACCCTCACCTATAAAAGCCTCGCATCTTCCTTTGATCCCCAAAACGCTCTCTCTCTCTTTCCCCCATGACCAACTTGAATACTCCGGCTCCTGGCACAGCGACTTCTGTTCCGGGAGGTGCAGCCCCCGCGGCCGCTGATAGTAAGCCTTCACCACCTCCTACATTCTATTCACCATCGCTCACATCTGTCTCTC
Source organism: Favolaschia claudopus (assembly GCA_037176885.1). Lineage (NCBI taxonomy): Eukaryota > Fungi > Basidiomycota > Agaricomycetes > Agaricales > Mycenaceae > Favolaschia > Favolaschia claudopus. Next base: position 398,742 of record JAWWNJ010000104.1, read on the forward strand.
GCAGCTGCGGCCGCGCTACAAACTGTCCTGGCCGCCATGGCCCATTTGACCATGCGTATGTCCTCTTTCCCATCACCCCATTCTTATCTGATTCTCTCCCAAGCGTCCTCGACCCCCACCCCCAGCGCCCCGCCGGCCCCCACTGCCAGCCCCGCGATCGCCGCCCCCGCCCCCGCCGCGCCTGCGCCTGCGCCCGTCACTCCGCCCGTCCCCGCGGGCCTTCGTACCCAAGGACCCTGGCTCGCCGGCTGGCTTTACCTCGTCGTCCCCCCCCAGCACTTGCAGCACATCGCCGAGCCCACCTACGACAACCCGGACGATGCCCCCCGCTGGTACTCCATCAACAAGGGCCGATACGTCGGCGTCACCACCAACAACGGCCTCGCTCTCAACGCTGTCTCTGGGGTCTCGGGCAGCAAGAAGCATCGCTCGCAGGTTGCCGCCCTCGCGGCCTTCAACCAGATGCTCGACTACGGTATGGTTGCAGTGCTTGTCTGATCGTCGTATGTTTCCATCTGCTCCATACCGGCCTTTGCTAACACCCTGCTAGGCGCTTGATTTCTTGGATCGTTGGGGTCGTCTTCTATGTTGGCGTAGCGTGTTTAGGGTGTTTACGAGATGCTTCCGTGTACTTGTCGATATAGTGTTTCTGTGCCTGTTCGTTGCCTCCGTGGCAGATCCAATCGTATTGCCCCGTTTGTGCGTTTCGACGATTTCGTGAAATGTCATAAGATTTACAAGCCCGTGTTACGTACGACCGTTTGCGAGCAGAAACCCGATTTGGCAGGCAAGATCTTGTCGATCTCCCGAAGCCCAGTTCCACCGCCCGGACCGCGTGATGACTTCTGATGGCTTGCTTTTCGTCTGGACCTCTCTCTGATTCCCAACTCCATGCCTCCTACATCCCCCACACCCGGCGACGATGACGACGACGAGTACAACGACGAGGAGTTCAATCGACTCATAGCAAGCCTCGATCTCTGCTCAATCTCGGCTCCCCCGCGAACACCACCTCGAAAATCTCCCGTCGCCCCTCCTCACACTGTCCCGTCGGTCCAGTCAGGCCCGCAATCTGTCGCTCCAGAACCACAGGAGATACGCCCTGTTTACGCGTACACTTCTCCCACCAAGTCGGGCCACACCTCAGAATGGTAACGGTTTGCTTCGCGCATCAGATGATACCTGAATTCCGCGATTTAGGGCAGAAGCCTCAATTATAACTCAAGGTGTGTCCGGCGCCTCCGTCCATGCAATTTGCAAGGCAAAAAAGTCTCGCAACGGGACCAAACGCGCCTTCGTCGTCTTCGCTGGGCTTCAATGTGGCGTCTTCGCAACATGGTGCGTGTTTTTTTGCGCCTCCCATCGCTCGCAGCTCAATCTCGTTTGCTAGGAATGTCACCAAGCCTCTGGTCCACCGCGTTCCCCACGCCATCTACCGCGGATACGCCTCGACAGCTGAGGCGACCGCCGCCTACGAATACGCGCGCAAACGCGGTTGGGTTCGTGTCGCTGATATCACACTCCCTCCGTCCCTTCCCCCGCCTCCAATTCCGGGAGAGGTCGACGGTTACAATCCGTTGCATGGGTCTAACCAGCTGGATGATCGGTGGTACATCGTCTATGCCGGTCTCGTCCCAGGCGTCTATCGCTCATAGTATGTCGGGCCAATTTCTCCTTGTTCCCGCCACTTCCTAATTTGATCTCAGTCTTGAAGCGGAGCTAAACACGTCCGGGGTAGCCAACGCCTCTCACCACTCCGTGCATGGCAGAGCAGCCGCTTTCGCCAAGTTCTCGAAAGCGGTTCGTGAGGGTAATATACGCGTCTTGACTGTTACATACACTCCACGCTTGGAGGCACGCTCGTCGCTATCTACTTAGTTTTGCTGTATATGAAATAAACGCCGGTCTTTTGCGATGTAAAAAATACGCAGGAATTCGATAGATTCACGATGGCCAATGCGGGGACCTGGGGTTAGGGTTCGTCTTTCAAGCACAGAGCTCGCTCACGGGTGAGGCGGTCCGTCCCTCCGAGTTGTCATTCCCGAGATGCCCGAAAATGCAGTCTCCTGGGTTCAAGCCCACTTGCGCATGCCAGCGTGTCGGGCACTTGCAAGACTTTTCATCAACTGCCTTCCAGGCAAAATCTGGAACAACCTGATTTTTTCCTGATTTTATAGGAATTGTTTTCACTTTAATGCTGCGAACTTGTTAAAAACGCGATTTTGAGCGTTGTTTCATTTACTGTACTGATACCTTGACTGAGTTCAGGTCCAAAACGTGCACTCCAAAAATCACAACTCCAATTTGCGGCTTCAACGGCTTCAAACATCTCCTGCCTACCCCCCTGTGACTTCCAAACACCATTTCCTTGCTTGCTCGCTGCGCCAGAGCCCGCCGACGACGTCGAGCTCGTAACACCCACATCGCGTCTGGTGGGACAAGGAGTTGGCTTTCAACAGAGGTGACTTTCGGGCTTCAAACTTATACACTACTGTTTTAATTTACTCCCTCAAGGCTAAGCCGTCTCTTTTATTCTACACGCACTACGACCTCCGAAACTTTTTCAACTGCGAACTTGTTACGATTTTCCCAAAACGCTCGCTCACACTGAATCGCTCGGTCTTGCGCCACGGCATTCGACTGGTGGGTTCTTATACTGATTCTAAAGCTCTGGGAAGCCTTGACAAGCTGCATCCAGAATCCCACAATATCCAATGGTTTTTTTTCACTATTGATCGTACGTCCGAAACAGGCCGATCTTCGGCGCATATATTTGTCAGTAAACAAATCTCTCTTGTCAGCCATCATCCATGTCAAAATCTCCTCACCTCCGCTCCGAAGGCACAATCTCGTACCCACTTTTCGCTTTTCCACACCGCCCCTTGGCTGAAAACTCTCGTCAGTGTCACAAGACGATTGGAACGCAATGAAAAGGCTCGCCTCCGTATGGCAAAGTAAGCATGATCTTGTCCTGGAGCGTGGATGCGAGCTTACTGTCCCTATCGCAGTAAGCGCGAGCAAATCAAGTCCCGTTCGCCCGAGGTTCAGGAGGAGTACATGGAGAGGGAGCGCGAGTATCAGGCTCGGTATCGCGAAAGGTACGTCTCGCGCCGTTAATGTCCCGACCTCCCCTCACGACCCTGCTAGGCATCGCGAGAAGCTGCGTCAACACGCAATGAAACGGCGGCTCGAGTACGCACCCCCCCCCCTCGCCTATCCTCCCTTGACCTCAAAACCTACCCAGCGCGTACAAGGCGACCCACGGCCAGACCTCTTTCGATCAGTACATCGCCGACCGTCGTCAACGACGACGCTCCATCATGGCCAAGAGATTCTATCACGGCGGGCTTGGCGTTGAAACGGTGCGTGTAGGTGTAGGCGTGAAATATACCGAAATATAAAATCACAAAATCTAATCCAATACGACGTGTGTGTGTGTGTGTGTTCGGGGTGGCGGGAGCACGTATCGTCCCTCAGAATACTTGTGCAAGCTTCAATCAATCAAGGTCGCTACGTTTGAGCGGGACGAACTACTAGATTGTCTAGCGAGAACGTAGCGGGCAAAACGATTCGCAGCGGGAGAAGCGAAGAGTCACTCTTTCTGAGACTTCGAAATGAGAAATTCTGAGTCTAGCGGGGAGGGTCTCCGTGCCAATAGAAAAGCGTCGCCCGGTAGTGGATCGTCAACCGGCAAGAAGCTTTCTGGATGACAACCGGCGGGCAGAAGGCGCGGCTCAGCGGGACGGGGTTCTTATACGACCGGCGCGGCTCTGGCGAGAAGCGGGGCTCTTATGTCGATGGCGCGGACACTAACAGTGACCCGGGCAGTTACACCACTACGCGGCGGCGAGCTCGAACGGGGGTCTTGGTTATACCGCGGAACGGCTGGCACACGGGGCGTCGACGGCGCGGAATCAAGCTCGAACGGGGGTCTTGGTTATACCGCGGAACGGCGAGAAACGGGGCTTCGTATTTCAGGAGGGCTCGGGCTCAAAGGCTGGCGGGGCTCTCAAAGTTCTGGCGGCTCGGTATGCCACAAGTCTTTCCGTATCACTCGAATCTCTCTCAGATATCAAGTCTAGTCTCTTTCAAAGTTCAATTCAAATTCTAGAGTCCGCTACAAACTGCCCTTGTCTACGGGTAGGTAATTGACTGAGTAACCAAAAGTACAGCGGGAGATTAAATACATCCAACGGGAGCAGAAACAACCAAATAAAATCATGATGAGAGAGTGTCCAAGAGTGATGCCGCGCCCGCTGGGAACCAATGGTATATTCAGGATTGCGAGTCGTGAGTGAAAAGACTGCCTCCCGGAGAAAGTCCATGCGGGCGGGTGGGTATAGCGCCTTATTGCAGTGCAATGGCGTGCTGGTTGCCATGTCTTCAAGGAGAGAGACGAAATATCTTCTTCATAATGGCTACTTGCCGCTGGTCGAGCAAAGGTCAAGGTCACCTTCCGCCGTCCGTACTGGTGGCGGCTCGAGTGCGGTCAAGTTCTTCTAAGTTCTTCTGTCATCAGGAAAGAGGCTCCCGCTTGAAGCAGGGCAAGCCGATATAATCCAGAGGTTCGCCACTCGCCGAGAGACTCCCCGATATCAACGGTATTTGACACCGGCATCGTCGGTTGGTTTCCCCGCTAGTGAACCCGAGGCAGCCGATGCTCCCCGGTTGATCCAGTCCACTCGCCGGCTAGTCGGGTACTCGGCGATAAGCCCGCTGCTCGTGTAGGATCAAGTCTTCCTTGATCTGGCCTTCCTGTGAGGTCTTGTTCGACCCGCCGAAGGTGATGTTCCCGGCGGCATGTTCCCGCCAGTACTAATGAGTTCGTCTGTCCGTCCGTCTGATTCGTCTATGGTGGGTCGGCGGTTTAGCGCCTAACTTCAGGGTTTTGGTAGTTCCTCTTGGTGGCCTCCGGCACCTTAAGGCAACGGTTTCCCGCTACGCCCTTGGCCCAACAGTAGTAGTAGTTGAAGTCAGAGTCCCGCTCCCATGTTTAGGGAAAACGTCGCTAAGCTCCCGCTACCAGATGATGATGTCCCGCTGGCTTATCGGCCATCCTAAGCAATAAGATACTACCCTCGAGGTAGAGTATATCTTCTGTAATCCTAGCCTCACTTCCTCCCGCTGATAGGTACAGAAATCGATAAATTTCTGTGGTTTCACGCGTAGCCGCTGAGCGGCCCTATCATCTCCCCCTTTCTAGATTTCAACTCTCCCGAGTTGACGGTTGGTGTACCGCCCGCTGAGCGACTTGTCATCTTTCGGAGGAAGGGGACTTCAAGACAATCTTATCTTGGAAATAATTCTGATAAACGCTGGCGGCCCGCCAGCGAGGCCCGACGATCCCGCCAGTTCCCTTCTGTTCTCCATTCCAGAATCAGCCCTCGGGCCCTCCCGAAACTCTCTTTCGACCTATTTTTAGGCAGACCCTGCAAGGCCATTCAATTCGAACCTTATCCTTCGCCGCGGCGCTCGGACTTCGTCAATCGTCATCGGGAATGTATTGACTTCCCGATTGGGAAGTACATCAGCTTCTTTTCATTATATCCAAACTTTATCGTTGTAGGTCCCTGCTTCCACCTTTCTAGGCCCGCAGCCGCAGTCTGACTCAGATTTTTCGCTCTCACGGCGGCGCTTCTTCATTCAAATGTTTTTCTCTGAGGTTTTCAGAGAATCCCATCAAGAATTTCGAGCTCCGCCGCTCGACGTATAAAAGAGCCAAAGGTTTCGTCGAGGTTCCCATCAAATTTTCCTCTTTTCACCCTGTTTTCATCTATCTTTAACTTCTTTTATCCCAAGCCCGCCAACGGATTGACGTGAGTCTTCCCCGCCAACCGTCTTTGAGCCCTTTCTAAGTTTTTGGAATCATGTTGGATGTTTCACACCCAGCATGACTTCCGCTGCCGCTCCTGCTCCCGCCAAGGATTGGTACGCCCCCCTCCGTCGCCTTTCGAGCGACGAGTTCCGCGACCTCAAGCAAATCGCCATCGCCGCTGTGGCCAAGCAGCAAGATTCTGACAACGTCCTCCGATTTCTTAACAACGTCCGGGCTGTTGTGGTAGGTCCCCGCTGCTGCTAGTCGGCGGCGGCTCTCACTGATTGCCCACTTGTTTTTAGACAAAGTCGCGGAACCACCTGGGCGATCTTCGCGGCTGTCCGCCATGGCTGATCGCCCTTCACTATTCTCTCCGAACCGCCGTTAACCTCGCCGATCCTGGCCAGGACTACCCGAAGTTGCGGGATATGTTGTTGACCAAGTCGGAAATTCTCGGCTACGGCTGCCCGGTGAGTGACTCTACTTCCTTCTTTCCAGTTCTTGGCTGACCCGTCTGCTCGTCTGCGTAGGACTCATATTTGCGTGACTTTACGGATGTCAACGCGTCGAAGCAGCTGCCCGCCGAACCTTCGCTCGCCCCGCCTGCAGCGCCTCCGCAAACGCCTAAGGTCACTCCAGTCTCGGACCACCCAGCGGGCTCCAAGTCGCGGAAGCCAGTCCCCGCCAAGGTAACTTCGTCCTCTTCTCTGCAGGGGCCAGCTCAACCCGGCCCTTCCGCATCCACGAAGTCCACCAAGGTGAGACGGGCACTTTATATTGGCCGCCGGGCGCGAACTAACTTGTCCTGATTCTTCAGAGCGGCGGCGGCCCTCGTTACGGTGCCGTCCCCAAAGAAGTCCCTCAAGTTGTCATCATCACGCCGGCGCCCGCAAGTGGTTCGAAGCGCAAGGCTCCCGATACCCCTGCTGAGGAGGAAGAGCCTAAAGGCAAAAAGGGCAAGGTAAGCCCCGCTACCAGTACAACTTCTTCGTCCCTCGACTCAGGCCTTTTTATTAGCCCGCCAAAGCACCGGCTTCCGAAGGTATCTTCAATATCTATCAGTTCCTTTGCGAACATAACGAACGCGCCCGCTCAGGCCACGATTCAGACATCGAGGTGATCGAAACCAAGGACGCCCCTAAGGCCCCGGTAGCGGGCCCTAGCCGCAAAGGTAATGTCTTTTCTTTCTCATTCTTCCTTCTAAATTTCTTATTTCTGATAACAGCCGTTCCCGCTCCCAAGGCCGTCAAGGCCAGCGCAAAGGCGCCGCTCCCTGTCTCTGCCTCGGTCGCGGTCAAGGACGTGTCGGAGGCCATGCTCATCCAGAGCATCCTTCGCTCGGAGGATATCATCCCCGTCACGACCAAGATAAGTCCTCTTTTTTTTTTTTAAAACTCATCTCGTGGCAGCCATCCTGACCTCCTTGCTTACAGCGGGATTGCGCATAGCCAGACTCTGAACGCGCGCTCTCACCCCCGCCGCAACCGTCTGCCCGAAGAAGTCGGATTCCTTCAGCCCAACAAAGGCGTGCTACATCAATTCCTCAGCATGCTCCCGGCGACGGTCCGCGAAGATCTCCCTTTCGACGAGGAGACGAACCGCTTCATCATCTCGGACATCTGGATCCGCCAGATGCTGAATTTGGCGCGCCCGCAGGTAAGTTCCTCCTGGCCGCCTCTCGACTTTACCCGATTCATGAGCGTTCCAAGGTCGGCCCCCGGTGCACCAACTGCCTTAGTTTCGGCAGTTCGTGTGTCATCGAGGGCACCCCCGCCATGTGTCGTGGCTGCCGCCAGAAGAAGACCACCAACAGCTGCTCCTTGCTCATGAGCGGGGAGGTCCTGGGCGCGTTAGGTCCCGAGGTTCTGCGCTACGCCGATATGTCCAACGCCGGTGAGTTTCCCCAAATTTCTTGGTTCCCGCCGGGCTCCTTTCTAATTTTTCTTTCGACTTCTAGGCTGGAAGGAGAAGATGGAGAATGCGATGGCTCTTGGCCGCGTCGCCGCCGACGCTAACGCCGCCGCCGTTCGCGCCAACTCGGAGTACCAATACGGTCTCCTTCAACTCCTCTTGGTGATCCTCAAAACCCGCCGCTCGTTGACCTACGAAGAGTTCTTGGATCGGTTCGCCGGGGACGACGAGGCTGAGTGTGACTTCCTTCTGGAAGTTACTCTCAAGTTAGCGATGGCTCAGTCGCTGACCGCCGAGTCTGATCTCCACCGCGGTTGGGTTTGGCATGCGGTGTCCTACGACGACCTTCGCTCCCCGCTGCCGACGCCCTTCAAGTCCGCCTGGGAGTTCTACAAGGCCGTCGACAACCGCGATCTCAACGACCACTACGGGTTCTTCCTCATCCCCGCTCTCGCTGACAAGGAGGGGAAGGCGCAATGGGTCGAAGTCAAGGCGAGTCTCGCCATTTCAAAATTTCTTTCTATTTCTAAGTCATTTACCCGTCAGGCCGACGACTGCCTAGAGGTCCTTCTGGACGACAAGAAGTTGCCAGCGGGCGTGTCCGACGTGAAGCTCCGCAACCGCCTCGCTCGCGAATTCCAGCAGTTCGAGGGCCTCACTGTCCCAGAGAAGACAGCCGACGGGCGGCCCCACCCTTTCAAAGTCCTTCGCGACACGCCCGGGTTTCTGGGTAAGCTCAAGAAGCTCGGCAAGGTGACTGATATCCCCGACGTCGCCGAGCCAAAGCCCGCTCCCGCCAAGAAGAAGGCTCGCAAGGGCAAGAAGGCGCCGACCAGCAAGCCCAACGTCGAGTCCGACGGGGAGTACGAGCCGCCGGTCGAGGCTCCCGCTCCCAAGACTCCGACTGCAGCTTCTGAGGCCGAGGAGGAGGACGAAGACTCTGAAGAGTCGACCGACCGTAAGTGGCTCTAGTATTCATCTTTCTTTTGATTACTTATTTCTTTCTTAGCCGAAGACCGCTTCCCGCCAGCGCCTGTAATGTCTGCCAAGCGGGCGGGCAAGCAGCGTGCCGCGACTCCAGTTGACAGCGCGGGGGAGGAGGAGGCGGACGTGGATGCGGCCGGCGAGGACGACGACATGGCCCCCAGCACCTGGGGAATGCCGCCGCCTCCGTTCGACAGCGCGGCGTCTTGAAGGTATGTCCTCACCTGGTCTCCCTTGCCCACCTCGCTGACTACTTCACAGCTTGTCGGCGGCCACTGTCTTCGGCCGGGCGGGGAGGTAAGTCTCCCCCTTTCTTAATTCTTTCTTTTTCAATATTCTGACCAAGTCTTTCGCCCGCCAGGAGATTGTTTCATCGCGGGGGCCGAGCGGCCCCCAAAATATTTTATCGCTAGACGTATCGCAGGGTCCGGGTCCCTTTAACCTGATTGCAAAATGTCTCGTGCGCGCGGTGCAGCCTGGCAGAACACTCGGTTCTGCCCGCTGCACCTTCTTCAAAAATAAAATTTTCTATCCATAGTATACAGCAGCTTGTGCCGGCCAAAGAGCCGTTGAAATAAAAGCTTTTTGATTACCGCTGCTCTCTTTTGTGTGAAATCTTTTAAGTTCTTTCAAGTTCCTAAATCAAGTTCCCGCCACGAGCTCCCTTAAGTATTGAGTTAAGAGTTCAAGTTGAGGAATCTCGACCAAGTACCACGCCCGTCGTCTGAATACGACTTAGAGAGCGGGTTGAACATCGAACGTCAAGTTTTTCAACATGCCGAGCGGCATCAACACTTATCACCGTGCTCATCAGTTAGCGGGGATTGCCCGCGGCTTCTCAGCTAGCTGTCAGCGGCTGTCCTCGGACTCCACCGGGTGGCTAGTTCCTCATTTCTCCCGCTGGTCTCGTAAGAGTGGTAACGTAGAGTAGGACTGGCCCGGCGGCCCGAGCTGCCCGCTACCGTACTTGTATAGTCGATAGGGGTAGATAGCCAATCAAACCATCTTTTTCCTTCAATCGTCATGCCTCAGCCCATAGGTGAAGTCCTAATCGACTACCATTCCTTCCCGGTGGTCAGTCAAGACTTCGTGCGCAAGATTTATACTGTGGTAGGCTGTCTTCAACACATTTCTGCGCCAAATCCAACCAGCCGCTAGCCGAATCTCGTCTGCACGCCTTGTAGTGACGCCGGCGAAGACTGTGAATTCCTTCACTGGGGGTCTAAGTGCACTAGGTGCCGGGAAGCGAAGGTCCCCAAATGCTTGTTCGCCGGGGTGGATTGGTTCAAGTATACCTATCCTTCTTCGACCTTTCCGACACTTTTCATCTATCGCAGCGGTAAGCCCTGCCGCTCTTCAAATTCTCATCTTTCTTATTCTACTCAGGCGGCACTTTGTACGACCTTGCATTCCTCGAACTCTGGTACCACCTGCGCCTCGGCGGCTTAAGCCCCGATATGTTTATAGGTTCGGTGGACGGTGAGCCCGCTGACTTCTTGCGTCGGCGGGAGGAATTTGCTGGCGACCTTCGTGACTGGGACATTGCTCACGACCTAAACCACGCCGCCCACTCCAGCCGGCGGCTGTATTTCTACAACATCCTGTCTCGAGTTTTACGCGAGTGGCGTACCCAGGATCGCTCGATCCATGCCCAGTGCGACGTCGATGCAGCTATCTCGCTCCATGATATCAGGCGACGGGACTCTAATGTTCCGACCGTCGTGCCCTTGGCCCAAGGCACGCGCCGCCAGACCTTCGAGCGGTAACCCAGGCTAGTAGCTTTTCCCCGTTAGGGTCAAATAAATCTCTTTGCCCGGTCGCAAGCCGTTATCGTGATGTCTGATTCCTCCTGAGCTTTTGGTCCGGTAGCCGGTGGTACTCACCCGTCGGCTATAGGATTTACTTATAGCGGCCGGTGCCCAGTGAGTCCTTCGAGCGATGCCCGCCTTTTCTTTGGCAGCGACTTTTTACTCAGAACGCTTTAGGAGCTTCACCGGTCCCTCAGAGTACCAGCTCGTACTTCAAGCTCAGTTTGTGGGTCTTTCGTTCTTTCTCAGTGCTCTCCCGCTGACGGGTGCCTCTTCTTAGCCGGAGTACGAATGCCAGTGCTGCCTCAAGAACTACCGCCATTGCATCTGGATTCAGTGGGGTGAAGCCTGCCTCAGCTGCATGTTCATAGGCCGCGCCGCCTTGTGCTGCTACACTAAGAAGTCCGTCTGGCAGGCCGAGAACAGCCGTCGTCGCGACACTCTCCTAGCCTCTCGGCCAGGTAAGTCTGCTTTCTATCTTTATACCTCCCAGCGGGGGCCTTAGTGAATTTTAGCTCCCTCCGCCGGACGGATCGCTCAGTTTGACTGGTACGCCCGGGCTGCCGGTGCCCGACTCGACGAGAAGAGGTACATTGACGTGCGTACTTGCACCATCCTCGCCGCCAGGTCCATGCTCGGCACCCTTGGGTTTGGCCAGCTACGCTTCTTGTACGGACTGTGGTTTGACGCGAAGGGGGCGGGCGTACGAAAGGAAATTGTAGATCTCCTCCGGGATAGGTTAGACGCTGTAGCCCTCCAGTCCGGCGCAAGGCTCCCGCCCGTCATGTTCATCGGGCCGTAAGCGTAGTAGGAAATATATTCCCACTGTCAAACGAACTTGCATCTTTAAAACTCTGTTTCAAGCTGCCCGATTAGGAAGGCTTCTTAGAAACCAAAGCTTCCTCGTGTTTTTGCCCAGCGGGAGCTCAGCACCTCGTTGGATATTCCACATGTATTGCGGATCTTCCGGGAGCATCGGGTGCAATGAGTCCCGCTGTCGATCTCTCTGTTTTTGGGTCTCCCGCCAGGTCTCAGAGAGATATTTAAGCTGGCGGGAAGGTCCCATTTGCTTCAGTCGTCTACTCATGTCTTTGCTGGAACATCCACTCTTCCCGAATGACCCCGTCGGCCCGCTCAGGGAGTACTATGTACGTTCCTGAACATTTTGCCTCGGGTAATTCCTCATCATTCGGCAGCCTGGCCGGGTATGCTCTGCGTGCCTCAACGCCCGTTCTCATTGCGAGTTTACTGAGTGGGGAGCGCCGTGCACCCGCTGTTACTTGCTGAAGCACAACTGCTCATACACCCAGACCGCTGAGCTGGCCGATGAAATTGCTGCCCGCCGGCACCGTTTCAAAGAGGGTCCCGATCGTAAGTGACGACTTCTTTCTTATCTGTTGCGCCACAACTGATTCCCCGCTCGCTTCTAGCGGCTACGAAGGAACAGCTAGCTGCTTGGGACGTCCTTCATGAGGGGACCCTGGCGCAGTTCCCATTCTGGCAACAATACCATTCTGTAATCGTCGGGCGGAACGTCGCAGAGGCAGCTCAACGGCTGTCTTTTTACTTCGAGGCCCGCTTGGTTTTCCATCTTCTTCAGGAGGCCAAAACGGCTAATCTCCCGGCTGCGTATGTTGCTGTTATCCGCGAGCGGTTAGACGTTCTCGCCAATAATCTTTTCCTGGATCTTCCGGCTAGGATGCGGGCAGTGTAGATACAGGCACATGTACTTTCGGATAGTTCGTTCCGATAACACACGCTCCCGCCCCATGTGAGGCCTTGGAAACATTTATTTCTTGGTAAAGATGTGCCCGCTGCCCTCAAATGACGTGCTAGGTGACCCACCTCTCCCCCTTTCAGAAATCTCAACTGTCCCCAGTTGATCGATCAGAGGAAATTCAGGTTCCCCGGCAGCAAATTTTCGTGCCACGGAACGATCGGGTGCGTTTGAAATAATTTTCTGTGCCACCGGCGGGTGCATCTACCATAAATGGTAATCCAAGTTCGGCCGTTGACCAGATTTCGTCCAAATTATCCTTACGGCGTTAATTACGGCCGCTCGAGTATAAGAAGCAGCGGGCGGACGGGTATACCCCCAGCCTCGTCTACTGTCTTTACTCTGCTTCCTCCAAAATGTCTCAAAACGATTACAACACCGTCAAAGCCGATTTCCTCAAGGCTATGGACGTTGCCGCCAACCTCGTCAAGTATTCGCCGCCCGAGTCTCGTAAAAACCAGCTCAAGGACGTCGCCGAGATTCTCGTAAGAGCCGCCGGCTACATTGACCAGTCTCGTTTTGTTAACATTATTCTTTCGTTTGTAGGCGCGCCTTCCCCCGCTCATGCCTTTCATTTTGGAAGACAAGAGCGCGGTTCTTCGTGAGGCAATCTTCACCTCGCGTGAATATTACCACTCCTTGTACGACCCGGATGGTAAACGGGACGTGACCTTCCCCGCTGGGTACGATGCCCTGCGGCGGATCACCAAGGCCATTCACGAAGACCGTTCCAAGAAGGCGATCCCGCCCGTCTCCACCGTTTCTTCTTCCAAGGGGACCCGGGTCGGTTTCACTAACTTTAATTGTCGTGCTCACCACTGACTCACAATCATCCCCCGCTAGAAGAGTACTCGCGGGCGGTCCCAGGGTGAACCTGAGTCTGAGGACGAGGACGAAGGCACCGTTCGTGCCCCATCGCCCGCTCTCACCACCCTTGGTGCTGACGAGGTTCGTTCTTTCGTTTAACAGCTGGCCTGTGTAGAGCTGACGATTGACACTTCTATCATCGCCGTTGGGTGTTTGTTCACCCAGATGCTCGTTGACGATGAGCATGTCCCCGCTCCCAAGGCTCCCCCTACCGGTCCCAAGGCTAAATCAGCCATGGCGGGCAAGAAGGGTGTGCGCGCTGTAAGTTGCACGTTATTTCTGCTTTAGCTTCTGTCATTCATTTCAATCTTTCAGCATAGCCCAGCCCCCGCTAAGAAGGGCAAAGGCAACAAGCGCGCTCGCATCGACAACGTCCCGTTCCACGAGGACTCCTTCCTCACCAACGGTGAGTTTCCCGTCCATTGTCAGTGGTTTCCCGCTGAATGTTATTACAGCAACGGCTGAGTTTTACGCTTCGGCACCCGCTTCAGGTGCTGTTGTCGATGAGGCCGCTAGCGTCGTCGAGATGGGTACCGAGTTCATGAGCAACCACCTTGCCTTGCGCAAGCGGATGTATTTCATCATGGTCGAGCTGGCGGTCATCCACGAGAACCTTCGTAGCTCTCTGGCCCGGCGCGAGCAGCTCCTCGACGAAGGAGAGAAGATCTCAGCTCGCCTTCGCGACTTCCCCGAGTCCTCCTCTGCCGGCGTCGATGCTCATGTTCCCTGACTCGTTCCTAAAGAGCTCCCCCAGCGGGTCCCCCTTTCTTCAGAATCCTCGGTACTGGCTCAATCGTTTCGGACACCTCACGGCTCATCCTTCTGCTGGCCGCCACACACTCCCCGGGTGCGCAACCTGTTCGCAGCGCACTGGCGGGAGATGCAGACAATACAATTACTCAAGGACTTCGAATCCCGTTTCAAAATGTAACGTAGATATCGTAGCAGTAATTCATTTCCGCGCAGCGGCTTTCGTGGCAGAACGAGTCTTCCGTTTGAAAGGCAGCGGCTCATCCGTGTCAGGTTCCTCTTCCTCTTCTTCTTCCTCGGGCAAGGCCTCCTGCAGAGCCGGCTCTTCGTCAGCCGTCCCGCTGGGGGTTAACCTCACATTCCCGAATTGGAAGTCATCTCCAGAATAACCGTCTTCCTCCTGGACCATCTTTTCTAGCGTCTCTGCCGAGAGGTCGATTAAGTCGTGAATGTCAGCGGGCAGCTTGATAGAGCGCCGCTGCTCGAAGGGGACCACTCTGAACTGAGCAATCTTCGATTGAAAGACAGAGCCGTCCATCTCCGCTACGATATAACTTCCACCTTTCGTACGCCGGATGATAATTACTGGTCCCAGGTATCTGGCGGCCATCTTCGTATTCAGCGATTTCTCAACGGTCGTATTCCTGATGAGCACCAAGTCTCCCGGCTCGAAATGGTAATCTTCGATAGTATGTTTATGCGCTATCTCGTACCGGCGCAGATTCGCTCGTTTCTCGTCGGTGACCCGTTCCCTCATCTGTTCGACGTGAGTGGCGTGCTTAGCCAGAGCCTGGGCTCGATAGCCGATTAACTCAGCGGTCGTTAGAGTCCTGCCGGGCAGATGCACTAGCCAAGTCGCTTCTTCTATATCCAGCGGGAGGATTGGATGTGCGCCCGTTACCATAAAGTAGGGTGAACAACCCGTTCCTCGTCGAATAGTGACCCGGTCAGCCCACAACATCTGCGGGAAGAACCAGTACCACTTGCTGGGATTCCCGCCAGTGGCTTTCCATAAGGATTGCCTCATCGAGAAGTGCCCATTTTCGACTTTCCCGTTGGCTTGAGAATTATACGGCGAAACTTCTAATATTTCTTATGCCGTATTTAGACTCAAGGTAGGCCACGGCCGCTAGGAAGGCCGGCGCATTATCTGTCACCAGTTCCTCCGGGCAACCCCACCTACAAATCACATCTTCAAGTAAGAACAAGGCCAGCGTTCTGGCATTCTCGTTCTTTATCGGCCGCGCTTCTATGTAGCTGCTGAGAGAGCAGCGGGCGTCGACAATTTTATTGAAGCCGTTGGAAGGAGTACCAACGACCATCACGTCGACGTGTACCACTTGGAAGAGCGAAGGGGTATGAGTGACAACGGGCGGGATCTTTAATAGAGTCCTTTGCCTCAATTGACACAATTCGCAAGTCTTAATGTACCAAGTGACATCCCGCTCCATCTCAGGCCACCAGAAGCGCATTTCTATCAAGGATTTGGTAGCAAAGACGCCGCGATGAGCTAGGCTATCATGAGCCGCCCGCATCATATACATTCGGTGTTCTTTGTCCACCACCAACTGATGTGCGCTCCCCGTTGTGGATTTATGATAGAGTTTTCCATCTGCATCCTCGAAGAAGCCGGTGGCGAATCGCAGGAAGGCTTTATATTCTTTGTCGTTCATGCCATCCGGGCGAGCCAGGGTGTTCCGCCGCCATTCCTTCATGAGGAGCAGCCGCTCGTCCGCTAGCTTCGCCGCTACCGATCGTTGGTCTTCAGAATACGGTTCCCGCTTCGTCGGGTCGTACTTCAATTCGAGGTCAGGGATCAGCGGCTCGCCTGCTGGCTTGTCGTCCCCCTTTGACTGAGAGAAGACCTCGAAAATGTATTCTTTACTAAGGCGGGTGTAAGCCCACGCCTGTTCAGCGTCGTTTTCGAAGTCAGAGGCTGACTGAGCCTCATCTCCCGCCAATTCAGCTACCATATATCCACCTCGGGTGTCAATATCGTGCTTGAAATCCTCGAAATTCTTGAGAGGCGGCCAAGCACTACTTTCAGGATGAAGACCCGGCGGCTCGTTATTATCGAACTCGTCTTCTGGGTGATCATACTCTGGATCCCCCGGCTGAATACGCCGGCGGGAGAGTCCATCTGGCCCGAAAGTCTTGCCCGGTACATGCTTCAGAGTGAAATGAAACATTAAGATCTCCTCGATCCAGCGGTTGATCGTAGCGTTGGGTCCCATTCCCGGGTGATCCAACATGCCTTTGAGGTACTGAGCGTCGGTCTCGACGACCAGCTTGCGGCAGCCCAACAGCCAGTATTGCATGTGGTCTAGCGCCCTCTTCAAGCCAAACAATTCCCGCTTGGGCTGAGAATACCTCGACTCCCGTTCATTCAAAGGTATGGAGCTGAAGCGGGCATAGTACCGCTTATTTAGGTCCAAAGGATCCCGCTGGTACACATGCACTCCAACTCCAAGGTACGACGTATCAACCGCCAGCACCACTTCGGTGTCCCATTCATATCTTATAGGTCTAAGCGCGGGACATTCTCGCAAAGCCTTCTTCAAAACTTTCATGCAGGCGTCTTGGGGCGGGCCCCACTCGAATATGACTTCTTTCCGGGTGAGCTTCTGAATTGGTTCAGCTTTGACCGTGTAGTCTTGGATGAACATCCTCATAACGCCCACAGTTCCCAGAAAGGCTTTCACATCGTGGAAATCCTTCAGCGGGCCCCAACGCTCAATGACGCCGATTCTATCTTCATCCGGGCGCATGCCCTCGTATGAGCAGACATGGCCGACCACCTTAAAGGTTCCCCGGCAAATCTGCAACTTCTTCCCGCTTACAGTCGCCCCAGAATAGGCTAGCCGGGTAAGTACCCGGTTGCAGTCTACCAAGTGTAACCACACAAAGACCCTTATCAGCGGGTTCTCAGGGATGGTCTCGTACGTCCCGTCAGGCTTTTCGTATCGAGTGAAGCCGCCGGCGACAGGCACGTCATCTATATACGGCCGGGTAACCGCAGGAATTTCGTCTCGCAGGATGTAGGTTACGTCTTCGTGGAAGATCGGCACAGAGTTGGTCCAACCCTGCGGCAATCTTACCAATCGAAGCGCCCCAAACGGAGTTTGGAAGGTCGTGTAATCTCGAGATTCCGGGTCAATCAGCCGGTGGTTGTACCCAGAATAAAGATCAAACGTGGACCCACAAGCCCTTCCTGCGAAATGTTCGGCTAGATCCGCGGCGCCGGGAGGCACCCCAGAGTGCGCAATGGTTACCGCGTTCAGCGGCTCCAACGAATGCACTAACCGAATTGACTTCTTATCACTCTTCAGAACTCCAAAGTACTTCGTGCGGTACGAGCCGTTGGATGGTTCGTAGATATTGGCGTCGATACTCGCCCTAAGCACCTTGCAGACTTCTTCCAGTTGTCCCGGCGGGATGGGAATATTTCTTTCCACCCAGACCTTATGGTCTGCTTTCACCGGGAACTTGACTGGCGGGAAGAAATCCGTCCTGAAAGTTCCTCGTTCACTGTCATCCCATGCTACTGTATTTTCGTGTATAGATAACATGTGATGAACCAGCTTCATCTCTTCATCATTCAGGAACCCATCATTATGCAGTTCGTCCACTACCGCTTTCCTTTCCGCTGTGTACCTCCCTACGGGAACGAACTCTGGCGGGTGAGGGTCTAGCGGGACGAGATTCTGCAGCGGATTCCCAATGATATTTCTTTCTATCCTGAACTCGGGAGGGAGCGGCTCGAGGACCGGCTTTACTTTCAGCGCTACCGGCTTATATTTCTTCGAGAACACCTCCTTCACCTCGACTTCAGGCGGGTGATCCTCGGGAACGATT
Organism: Favolaschia claudopus; assembly: GCA_037176885.1. Taxonomy (NCBI): domain Eukaryota; kingdom Fungi; phylum Basidiomycota; class Agaricomycetes; order Agaricales; family Mycenaceae; genus Favolaschia; species Favolaschia claudopus. The sequence continues at coordinate 416,509 of JAWWNJ010000104.1, forward strand.
TCCTCCATCAACACCACTTTCGTTTCGTTGTGTTCGAACCCGGGCACCACCCAGTCGGCGTAGTCACAGCACTGACAGCGCTCCCCCGCTGAATGCCGAGACCGCTCCTGTTTGAGCGACTCAACATCGGCACCGGCTGTCATGAACACAGCGGCTGGGTCCTTCAGTTTCTCTCTGACTTTATCCGTTATATTAGCTACGATGGCTACATAGGATTCACCGACGTTCTTTCCTTCTGTCAGCTGCTCATTATATTCCTGAAATAGCTGAGCAGCGGGTTTGTCATCAACTTCTGGCATGGCAGCCGCTAGGTAGGCCATTTTCGTCTCGGCCATCGAAAACCCCTCTTCTCCAGATTTCATCAAAGCGCAAATTCTAGGAACATTATTCTCGTCCAGTTCTATCTGAACCGCTAACTCTCCTTGATGGTTAATCAACTCCTCGAATTCTGAAAATTTTGTTCCTCTTCGCCGCTCGTCTGCGCAGCCGGTGGCGCATCGTTTTGTACGCGCCGCACCTGCCGCCGCTGACCCCTGGGGAAGGTAGGGACGACCACCCGCTTCGAAGTGGAGGGGTCGGTCAGAGTCAGGAACTGGTTCCCGTCAGAAGTATTTTTGATACCGCTGGCGGTCAGAATTTCGAAGGGCCGCCCCAGCAGCACTTTGTATGCCGGGTTCCGTATAACATGCACTTGTAGGTACACTGTCATATCGCCGAACCTGAAGGGGACGTTCCTCGCTAACCCGACTGACTTTTCGGTTTGCCCGTTGGCGCTCATCATGTGGATACAGTTATCGGGGTCCCAGCTGACTCCTAGCTCGGTGGCTACCGACAGGGCCATGGACACGATCTGTGATCCACCATCCAGAATGCATTCTACTTCGGCGGCTCCATGAATGAGCGGGAAGACCACTCTCAGGGCCGCTGATTCTCCAGCAGAAGCTTCGGAGATCGCGACGAAGATTTCTCTCACCGGCTCACCATCGGCTACCGACTGCCAATATTGCACTGCCGGGTCGACAGTGATGAGAGCTCCCGCTGGCATGAGTCCATCGGCCACAGTTGAGACCTGAACTAATGCTTCGTAAGGGAGGTCCTCCAAGGCTACGCTGGAGGACTCATCATCTTCGTCGGCTTCTTTCTCTGCGTGGCTAATCAATTGCTCGAGGGTGACTCGAACAGCGGGCGAGACTCTCTTCTTCGAGAGCAACGCCTTAGCCTGACGCAGCAACTTCGGGCTGAGGGCGAACAACCTCCCCAGCGGGAGCGCTATTTCCAGGCTTCCAAAGATCTCCTTTATCAAGGATTCGACCTCCTCATCTTCCTGGTCCTCTACGGGCGCCTTCAACTCGTAGTTCTTTTCGTTGGCCGCTGGCGGCGCATTTCCCGCCGGCCGAACTCTGGGTTCGTTGGGCCTTTTAGCTGGCTTGACCGGGGGAACGTTCCTATACGGAAGTTCCGGCGGCTGAGTGCCATTTTGTTCTTCTGTCTCCTCCCGCTCCTTTTCCTTGGTTTCCACGATCGCCGGCTGTGCTTCGACAGCGGGCTTTCGTATCGTCCTCGGTTTATAGGGCAACTTTGGCATCACAACTTCCATTTTCTTTCCTGCGGGCGGGCGTGCTTGTCGGTTCTCCGGGGGCTTATCCGCAGTGGGTTTCCCCTTGGCCCCCTTCCTCGAACTCTCTAAAAATGCTCACCTTCGACGCTGTTCCCCGTTCGGGAAGGACCAGCCCCGTTGGAAGAGCGAGAGTTCGCTGAGACAGCCGCCAGCAGAATCGCAACAGCGTTGGCGTCGAATTGCGGCGGGGGAGATTGGCTTTGATGAGCCACAAGGGGTGGTTGAACACCCCCTGATCCATGCGACTGGAGTTGCGTCACTTGCCGCTGGAGGTTTACTTGCTCAGCTCGCAAGGAAACCAATTCTTCTTCTCTCGGGTCATAGTAGAATTCCTCGTTCTGGCTGAACGCGGCTTGCGCGGCTTCCAGCTCCTGCTCGTCCATGTCAAGAACGGAGAGCTGAGCGAAGACAGACTGGTAGTTTTGCGCAGCGGCCGTGGGTTGGGCGGCCGGGCGGTACTCCTCTACCTGCTGCTTCTTGGACTTGTGCCCGTCTTTCGGGATTGGTATCCCATCGGGGAAACAGTCTCTGAACCCTACGACCTTCATCTTTCCACTCCCTATGTGGGCTTGCCGAATGAGACACTTATCTCTAAAATGCCCAAACTTGTCGCAATAAAGACACCCCTGATCCGCCAGGTTCCCTTTGAATTGCACGGTTGGCATTCGCGGGAAAGACTGGGAGTCAGCGGCGCCTGGGACTCTGCCCGGTAGGGACTTATAGAAGGACTCCAACTCGGCCATCCTCTTCTTGGTCGCGGCGTCGATCTCTTTTAATTGGGAGGTCTGGTTATCCAGCCGCTCCATCATAGTGACGACCGACACCTTAATCGTCTCAAGAAGGGACTTGTTAGGGTCCTCCTCTTCTTTCTTTACCGTCACGTTTGGGTGAGGTAGTATGGACCGCCCGCTCGACGCCTTTCCAGACCCGCTGGAGGTCTTGGACTTGCTCGAGTAACCCCGGTCAGAGGCGCCAAAGAACTCAGAGTTAGCGGTCGAGCGTTTTGCGATCCTTTTGGCTTCAGTCATGACCTCGGCCAGCGTCCATGTGCGGACCTCTGGCTCGTCAGCATCATCCCCGGCAGCGGGAGGTTTCCGCTCGAGGTTCTCCAGAATCCGTTCCTTGAACTCAGGACTCAACTTGGAGAAGAACATCGGGAGAGCCTCCCGGTGCGAAATTAATTTCGAATCGAGAAGCTTGTTCGCCTCGACGTTCATGACGCGCATTAGGCGCATGAGTTCGTCTTCATCGTCCCGGTCGATCCCCTCTTCCGTGAACTTACGAAGCTGCCGGTGCAATTTCTGCACAGAGCCCTTCTTTTGGTCGACTACGGACGGGTAATTTTCCAGGATTTCTTTCTTAAAGTCGTCGAACTTCTTAGAATACGAGGCGAATTGCCGCCACTCCTCGGCGGTTGCCTGAGCAGTATAGCGGCAGACAAACTCGTTCTTCTTATCATCCGGCGTCTCATCTAATTCCATCATACGCTCCACATGGTCCAGGAAACGAACAAGTTCCTCCGGCTCTTCCTCTTTGAAGAGCGGGGCGTTCCTGTCCCATGGTTCCGGCGCGCGCTTCTTTCCTCGAACGACAGGGTTGTTGTTGCCGTCGTCAGCCATCGGATTATTTGAAGGGGTTGGTGAAGTGTTGAGTAGTGGTGAAGAGACAGACGAAAGAGTCGTTGACGACTGGGTAGCTGCACCGTCGGGCGTAACAGGTCTTGTGCCGGGCGGTTGAGTTGAGGTTTGTTGTTCCAGCGGAGCAGAGGGGCTCAACGACTGGGTTTGGCGGGTACGATAAGCGTGAGCTTGGGTTCGTCCGCGCAGAGAATAGAGTTCCCGGGCAAGAGCAACAGGCGGGCGGGAAGGATCGTCAGTCTCGAGATCGAGAGCAGCGGCAGCGGCACGTAGGCTAGTGTTGGTCGACCGAGTTTTTGGTGGTGGTGCTCTAGCGGATCGTCCTTCTGAAGCCACGTCTCTTCCGAAACTAAATGGCAAAATCTTCTATAGCGGGCCTGGAGCTAATGGCTCAACGGGCGGGTGTATATTCTATTCTCGAGTCAACCGGCGGATGGTTCGTGCTAGTTTAGAGCAGCGTCCACAAGTGATTTCTTTCGACTTGACACAAATAATCTGTCACCCCTCGCGGTGGGCTCCAGATGAAACGGTGCGTGTAGGTGTAGGCGTGAAATATACCGAAATATAAAATCACAAAATCTAATCCAATACGACGTGTGTGTGTGTGTGTGTTCGGGGTGGCGGGAGCACGTATCGTCCCTCAGAATACTTGTGCAAGCTTCAATCAATCAAGGTCGCTACGTTTGAGCGGGACGAACTACTAGATTGTCTAGCGAGAACGTAGCGGGCAAAACGATTCGCAGCGGGAGAAGCGAAGAGTCACTCTTTCTGAGACTTCGAAATGAGAAATTCTGAGTCTAGCGGGGAGGGTCTCCGTGCCAATAGAAAAGCGTCGCCCGGTAGTGGATCGTCAACCGGCAAGAAGCTTTCTGGATGACAACCGGCGGGCAGAAGGCGCGGCTCAGCGGGACGGGGTTCTTATACGACCGGCGCGGCTCTGGCGAGAAGCGGGGCTCTTATGTCGATGGCGCGGACACTAACAGTGACCCGGGCAGTTACACCACTACGCGGCGGCGAGCTCGAACGGGGGTCTTGGTTATACCGCGGAACGGCTGGCACACGGGGCGTCGACGGCGCGGAATCAAGCTCGAACGGGGGTCTTGGTTATACCGCGGAACGGCGAGAAACGGGGCTTCGTATTTCAGGAGGGCTCGGGCTCAAAGGCTGGCGGGGCTCTCAAAGTTCTGGCGGCTCGGTATGCCACAAGTCTTTCCGTATCACTCGAATCTCTCTCAGATATCAAGTCTAGTCTCTTTCAAAGTTCAATTCAAATTCTAGAGTCCGCTACAAACTGCCCTTGTCTACGGGTAGGTAATTGACTGAGTAACCAAAAGTACAGCGGGAGATTAAATACATCCAACGGGAGCAGAAACAACCAAATAAAATCATGATGAGAGAGTGTCCAAGAGTGATGCCGCGCCCGCTGGGAACCAATGGTATATTCAGGATTGCGAGTCGTGAGTGAAAAGACTGCCTCCCGGAGAAAGTCCATGCGGGCGGGTGGGTATAGCGCCTTATTGCAGTGCAATGGCGTGCTGGTTGCCATGTCTTCAAGGAGAGAGACGAAATATCTTCTTCATAATGGCTACTTGCCGCTGGTCGAGCAAAGGTCAAGGTCACCTTCCGCCGTCCGTACTGGTGGCGGCTCGAGTGCGGTCAAGTTCTTCTAAGTTCTTCTGTCATCAGGAAAGAGGCTCCCGCTTGAAGCAGGGCAAGCCGATATAATCCAGAGGTTCGCCACTCGCCGAGAGACTCCCCGATATCAACGGTATTTGACACCGGCATCGTCGGTTGGTTTCCCCGCTAGTGAACCCGAGGCAGCCGATGCTCCCCGGTTGATCCAGTCCACTCGCCGGCTAGTCGGGTACTCGGCGATAAGCCCGCTGCTCGTGTAGGATCAAGTCTTCCTTGATCTGGCCTTCCTGTGAGGTCTTGTTCGACCCGCCGAAGGTGATGTTCCCGGCGGCATGTTCCCGCCAGTACTAATGAGTTCGTCTGTCCGTCCGTCTGATTCGTCTATGGTGGGTCGGCGGTTTAGCGCCTAACTTCAGGGTTTTGGTAGTTCCTCTTGGTGGCCTCCGGCACCTTAAGGCAACGGTTTCCCGCTACGCCCTTGGCCCAACAGTAGTAGTAGTTGAAGTCAGAGTCCCGCTCCCATGTTTAGGGAAAACGTCGCTAAGCTCCCGCTACCAGATGATGATGTCCCGCTGGCTTATCGGCCATCCTAAGCAATAAGATACTACCCTCGAGGTAGAGTATATCTTCTGTAATCCTAGCCTCACTTCCTCCCGCTGATAGGTACAGAAATCGATAAATTTCTGTGGTTTCACGCGTAGCCGCTGAGCGGCCCTATCAGCGTATATGACTCCGACGATGACTCCGGTTCCGCCGCATTTTAGTGTGTTGATACTTCGGTTTCCCATTCCTCATTCCTACCTTCTATCTCAGGTCTTGCTTTCATGTCGCTCTCGCACTGCTGTCTTCCGTCGAATATAATGTAACCTTCCTTGTCTATGAATGAGATACCGCTCTGTGTGACTTGTTGCCAAGCAACAACGATGCGTACCACGCCGGCGCAATCTGCCCGCCTCAATGACTCTCGACGACCAAAATTGCAAGTCTCACTGGAAGAGGCGCTTGGTGTGTTAAGAAGTTAAATGTTGGGAAATTGTCTTCATAATCACAAATACAATGACGGCTGAGCTCGAGGAAAGAGAGAGGGAGAGTTGGCTAATGCATTAGTGACGGTAGGTACGATACAATTTTGAAGGAAGGAGGAAAGGGTATTTAAAGCCTGTAGGAGGCGAATACAAGGGCATTAGACGAGCTCGCTGAGCTTGCTGAACAGCCTGACGCTGCCAAGGCCGCGCTGACGCCTCATCTGCTCCCAGCAATGTTCGTCCGACGTGGTAGCGAACAAGTCAAATTCCTCGTCCGTCCTCCCGCCCTTGTCAAGCCATCGAAGAACCCCAGCACTGCAGTATTGGCGCAGCACAAAATGGTCCTCGTTACGCCCCACTGCAGCGAACGTGTATTCCTTCGTCCCGGCCGGAAACATTGCCGACTCCCCCGCGGCAAGGCGCAGGGCGACGTCGTCCTCGGGGAATACAAGCTGACCGCCGGTGTCAGGGTTGAAGTCGCCGAAAGGCGTCACGATCTCAAAGGTGTCGAAGGCGATGTCGCGGTTGATGCGAGTCATCTTCGGCGCGTCCGAGTACACGATTTGGGCGGTGGTAAACTTGGAATCGACGCATGGGGGAGAGGCGACGTTCCGATGGACAAGCTCGTCGACTCTGGACGAAATGTAGGCGTAGGAATGAGGCGCATACTCGCGGCAAAGGTCTGCGCTTGGCTGTCAGCGGTGTCAAGGAATGTGAGACGGGAAACGCTTACAGTTGTGATAGCCGGATAACATCTTGAACTCGGCGCTCTTGCGAATCTGGTGAATCTCAAGTTCGTTTTGAGGATGGGCTTCGATGTCGACAGGGCACTGAAAGCTTGTTAGAAAGAAGTGCGTAGACAGAAATCAGCACCCACCCCGTGAGGGTATCCAAAGGTCATGCCCCACTCGACGCTGGATGGTTGGCTACCACAAGCGGTGAAGTTGCCGTTACGACGCAGTCTGCGGATATAGGACGTCATCTTGAGTACGAGGGCCTTCCACATAGCCTCCTTGCCCTTCGGACCGCCTGCCAAGACAGTCATTACAACCTGACGGCGATCAACGAGAGGGCGGGGAATACTGTCAAGAAGTCAGTGACGGATCAAAAGAATATTAATGAAGGCTAAACTTGTTCTTGAGCCTGTGAACGTCGAACCCAGCCATGATAAGAGCCTGGATATCAGTGACACCCCATTCCGAGAGATCATCGATGTGGCCGTAACGTTGACGTCGGGATCGGCGAGAAGGGGACACTATCTCGTCCCGCCGCGCGCGGGCAGACGCAGCGGCGCGCGGCCCAAGTCTCATCAGCTCCAATTTTTCTCTGGCGGAGTGGACACGGAGATTGCGGACGGCGGCGAGCTCCTCGCGCGCCTGGCGGTGACGAGCGAGCGGAGAGAGAACGGGCGGGGGCCCGGGAGACGCCGAGTGAACGCGAGTAGGAGATTGACCAAGTATGGGGCTAGCAGCGCGGGAAGAGCCGGTGGCGGCAAGCGAGTCTGCAACGCTACTCTCGGACGCGCTGTCAGAAGAGTCGTCGGAAGAGTCGTCGGACGAGTCGTCGGCGGCAAGATTGACTTGAGGTAGAGCCTGTAAAAGCTAAAAATGCGCTGCCAGAATGAACAGAGAGAATCTATACCTCGCCACGGTACGCGGCTTCCCAATCTTCACGTCGTTTTACAAGATTGTGGCGATGCTGTAACTCGTAGGCGAATGAGTACGGGTGTTTGCTGCGAATCGGTTTGCCCAGGCCAGCTCGAGCGAAGGAGTAAGTGGAAGCAGAACGTCCGCGACGATGGGTGGGGTGGTAGGGGAACCAGATGTCGAGGTAGTCTTGATCCATGGCGCAGAAACAAGTCGGGGAGGAGGGGCTACTTGGTGCCGTGTTTTTGTGCGTCGAAAGTACATAAAGGACTGGCCACAAGCGACGGTGGCCCTGTTTGTTTCGGCTTGAGATTTCGGTACAATCTCCGATTCTAAATGGAATATCAAGGCTATCAGCGAGAAGGACGCGTTGCACAGTGCTTACGCATACCTCTGGTATTTGTCATGTCGATCCGAATTAGTGCTTTGTGACACACTTCGCAATGAAGCTCGATGTTCCCAATAGACAAACGCTGTGGGAGCGGTGAGGAAAAATAAATATTCAGCCCTGTCGCCGGTGGAGGCCGAGTAGCTGTTGCATACGAAGGAGGGCGTTCAGAGGCGCGAGAACGTTCCACCCCCGCTCCCAGACACGGAAATGGCGGCGGCCGGCGCGTCGGCCGTATTAGGTCAGGGCGCGCGTGCCCTGGGAGTGATTTATTTCGCCATTAGGATGGAATCGGGATCCAGACGGACTTCGCACTCACACGCGTGCAGCTGAACTTCTTGACAATCTTGGAAATACTTCGTTACCGCCTGTCGCTCGCCAGCAACGAATCGGATCGTGTGGACGAGACCCAGGTCTCGAGCGCGTCGGCCATTCAGTTCCAAGCAAGTGCCGATTGTCGCGGAGGAATATATTTGATGGATCAGACCGGAGGGCACTGTGTGGTGGCTACCGGAAGGTAAGGATTGGACGACAACATTTTTTTCCAGCTTACAAAGTGAAGTCGAGTTTCCAGTGTTGCGGAAAGCGAAGAGTTAAAGCGCCTGCCGCGTAGACCTAGGTATGCGAAGCAGGATTCCACCCAATAATCGTGGTTTCGGCATCTTCCCCTGCAAACTTGTGATTTGCGAACTTGTGATTCCATCTTGACATTCCGGGGAGCGAGCGGATTCGAGGCGTGGAAACCAAGCCATGTGTCAGCGCTTGACTGCGCGGGATAGGCCGAGCAAGCGACGGTGCAAATAGGCCGAATTTGCGATCCAATGTGATTGGTTTAGCGGGGTAACAAGTTCCGGTGACAAGTTTTGGCTGTGCGCGAAGAGAAGAAGATTGTGAATGATAGAGGAATGATAGAGGAAGCTGCGGTGACGTTTCCGTAACCGCGTACAAAGTTTTGGCTTAGGTCGTGGGTGAGCGAGGTGAGGTACGGTTAATGTAAACGAATATATAGCTTGACTACCAGTGTGAACTGGAGAAAAAGGTTGGCGCCATTGAGGGAGTCGGGAAGAGCGTCGGCGGGATTACAAAGGGGCGGGATGGCTGCCAAGACGAGGTGCGCGTGGCCAGATGATATCAGACGTCGATCCTCGAGCCTGGAGGACCGATCTGTGAGACAGAGAGGTGCACTATTATGGACTATTCATCAATGATGGGTCCTGTGATCGGCCCGTTGTGGCGATTCCAAATTGCTGAAGTTCCACGGAACCTGAATTGCCTCCATGGCGCCTGAGTTGTGTTGGCGGGAGGGTCCACAACGAATATTTCACTTTTTTTCCCGAAATTTTGGGAGGCAAAAATGAGCTGGGGGGAGGTGCGGGAATGATGACAGGACGCTTACCTCGCGGACCGGATGGTGTCGCTTGCGCGACACGGCATGATCCCCCGGAAATCGGATTCAAACGGTGATGAAGGGACGTAAGGCCGGCGAACAAGTTTAGGCGCAAGATTAAAAAGGCATCGCAGATCGACAGACTTGTATCCGACTTGCATTTTGTCAGATTGGGATTTAGTTGAGATATGGTGGAAAACGGGACAAAGCGTAAAATTTGGGGCAGCGGGGAAGGTGAGACGCAGCGTCGCGCGCCGCGAGGATGAGCTGAAATAATATTCTCTAGGCATAACTCCGGCTCTGGAGGACCTGTTGAAGCTCGCCGCAGAATCACGCTTGCCGCCCACGGAGCCTGAGCCGAGGCTCACGCTTGACAAAATCACGGAATCCGATCGCCGGGAATATCTTGAGGAGAAGTGTCGGCGCCTTCGGCGGGAACGGATTGACGAAAGGGCGCGAAAATGCAGGGAGCGGATGGCGAGACGACCAGTGGATTACAAATCCTTGCCGATGAAGCGGCGCCCCATTCGCCGCGTTAACAGACATTGAGCAGAGACGGCGGGAGGGCGGGAATGTGGGACTCGGCGTCCGATAAAGCCGCAGACTAACGGATGGATTTGTTGCTAAGAGTCCAAGAGAGCTACATTGCGAATATTGCGTTCCTGTAACTAACGTTTCGTCCTCATAACGTCGTCTATCGGGTTTCGCTCGATCTGCTGAATTGGGAAGCGAGTGAGCTGGGTAAGCATTATTATGGCCAATTGCGCGTACCGGCCTGAAAATCGACGGTGCTTTTTGAAGCTGAAATGGTTATCCGCATATGAGGTTCATGTGCTGGCATGCGACAATAATCAGCCGAATTTATACAAAGACGCCCTGCGATCGAGACCCAAGAACCAAAAAATCGCCCTTCGCACTACTCTGCTCTTAATCCTGGAGTCCACTCGACGCATCCTTCGCAGCAGCACGAAGGAAAACTTGCCCCTACCGGCTCCTTCAATGGACTCCTCGGAACCGCTACTCCCAGGTAAGTGAGGGTTATGAAGTGCACGAGCGGCTGACTCAAATGTTTCCCAGCCAACGAAATCGTCGTTAGGTCGCGGCCCAACATCGACAGCTACGCTCGCCGTATGGAACAGCGTATCTTGCGCCGCACCCAACTCGCAACCTTTCAATACGGCGCACCGTTGGCCCCAGCAAGAAGTCTCTTCGGCTGGCGCGAGACTCGAAAGCAGCCGCTTACGTTCACCGACTTATGGGCTTGGGGCGAGGGACCAGCCGAACAGGAAGCGCTCAAGGCTCACCATATGTGCGGTATTTGCCTGCTCGTCAAATCTCACCCGGTTTCGTGCGTATCGAGATTTCGTCGTGATTGAGTACGATTGCTGACGATGGCGCATAGATATACTTGTGGACATAGCCATTGCTATGTCTGCATTAGGATGTGGCTGGAATACGAGTGGAAGTGCCCAGTTTGTATGGCGACGATGTACCGACCGCCCTTTCGTCATTGGGGAGAAGAGGATTGGATCGCTGGTGAATACCCGGAGTGGAAGGATAGAAGCGTCGTAGATTATAGTTGGAGGGGGCTAGAGTTCCCTGAAGAGCCTCGAGTCTTAGTACCTGCGACGCCGTAGAGCAATATTGTAGATACTGAGTGGGAACAAAAAGACAAGGCTCGTTGATCGCGTAAGGCGGATCAACGAGCCGTCAATGACGTAACTCATTCTCATCGATTCTCACCTCAGACCGTCGTCGCGAGCAGCAGCAAGACTAGAGCTTTGCAGTTACAGGATGCGCAAATTATATATATATGTCCTAATCAAATGTCTTCAATCAGTTGCCCCCCTTTACTCTGTCCTCACCCCGACCCTCGCCCACCAACCGAGCACATTTTCATGAGCAAATACAGTCGCGGCCGACCCCGCAGGGAGGCTGACGATTTCGTCGAGGGAAACGACGACGAGCGTTTCACTGTGACTGCCGACAGGGGTATCTATTTCACGGACGACACGCGTGCTAGGCAGGAGGAGCTGCTCAATGTCGCTCATAAAAAACGACGGCTGAATCCTTCCCACCTTAACGACCAGTGGGCGCAGTGGATTCCGGTACCGGAGGACAACCGCGACGACGAGGATGAATCCGTATCTCAACTTCCAGATCTCGATACCGGCGAGGAGGGCGTCCGAACAGGGAAACGAAAGGAATATGTTAGCTCTGTAAGTTTTCGTTGGCTCGTTTTCTTGCCTGCAATGTAGAAACTCATGATTGACGGCATTAGAGAGATCCGATGTCTCTGTGGCGTCCACTGGCAGGGGACTTTCTCGACGAGCTCCTGCGACATGAGGGGCTGGGGGATTACAGTGACTGCCCGCAATGCACAGTCTGCGGTGCAAAGGGATCGATACGCCTTTTCAAATGCGGAGATTGCGGTCAGTTCTTACAGTGTCAGGGCTGCTGCATCTCTCGCCATCAGCTCACGCCCTTGCATGTGTTGGAGGTAAGCCCGTTGATTCGTTGACCTCAGGCGCGAGGCTGACGTCGAGTTAGGAATGGAATGGGGTTCATTGGTCTCGATGCTCTCTCAAAGACATTGGCTTGGTGTACCAGCTAGGTCACGGTGGCTTCCCCTGTCCTTTTCCCGACACCCCGCACAATATGGTGGTAATCGACGCCCCAATCCTCCACGAAATTCGTTACATGTATTGCAAATGCTCAAAATCGGATACCGCCGACAATCTCGAGCAACTCCTTCGCAATGCCTGGTATCCAGCAACAGTTACCGATCCCGGCACTTGTGCAACTTTCAAGACTCTGGAGGCGTATCGCCTGTACAACGTCGTGGGCAATATGAACGTGCGCGACTTCGTGACATCTTTGGAGCGCATCAGCGACCCGAGCGCGGCGTCTGGGATGACTTGGTTACCGGTACGAGAGTACGCCTTCCATATTTCGAAGCTGACGTCGATTAGGATCGTTATAAGCAGTTTGGAAGGGTAACGCGTCAGTGGGGTTTTGTGAAGCGGTTGATGCGAGCCGGTCGAGGGCACGACAAGTCGGGGGTGGAGGGTACTGCTTTGGGGGAATGCGCGGTTAGGTGTTGGGCTTGTCCCCAGGAGGGGCGTAACTTGCCGGAGGGGTGGGAGAAGGTGGACCCAAAGTATCAGTGTGTTTTCACCTTTCATCCTTCATCGACGGCTTTCCTTATTTGGAACTTTTCAGATTTTTGTACATGTTATGTTTGGCCGTTGACGCAAATTTCCGCCTGAAAAACCGCATTCGGACGAACGAAATAGAAGATCCGTCTCTGGGACCAGGGCTGGGCTACTGGGTAGAACCTAAGGCGTACAAGGAGCATCTCAAGAATTATGTCAATGAAAAAGAGGTACGTCAGCGTTGTTTGCCATGGCATCTTCACAGGCTGATGGACGGCAGATCAGCACTTGCATTGCCTTCGCCGCTCTCCTCCAGAAAGACACACGCTTGACGACAGGGCTACGGGTTTCGGGGGTCGGCGGATGTGTATGCGCACGCCATGAGTGTATGAGGCCGAATGGCCTCGGTGACCTCCAGAAAGGCGAGAGGTGCGTGATTCATATTCCTTTCTTCATCGCTTCGACGGCTCATGAGAGGTTTCAGGTATTCCAATATGGATTGGATCGTGCTCTCGTCGATCTTGGGCTTCGCCCTCCTGCTCCTCATGATCTCCTACGACATTGCATGCCAGTGGAAAATTAACTTCGCCGAACGTCTCGAGCAATACCCACCCCACATGCGACTTCCTTTGGATAAGATCAAAGTACAATACGGGCTACCGGTGTGGCACGCGGGATCACACAATGAGGACTGTCAAAACGAGAACAGCCTTAGCTTTAAGGTTGGGGTGGGGAGGACTGACGGCGAGGGGATAGAAAGGACATGGTCGGTACTCAATCCCGCGGCGTTTTCGACGAAGGATGCTGGTACGGGCGTGCGCGCCGATACCTTGGAGGGCAAAATCGATAATCACAATTTTCTCAAGAATATGGGACAAGGTACAACGCTTCGCGTGAGTTTGTGTAGATTTACTTAACGGTATCTCTAGGGGATGCTCTGCAGCGCCGTTTGGTGATCGCCATCGCCGAGCGGGACAGGCAGGTGACGGCATTCAAGGACGTCAGCCGCACGGTGGAGAAGTCGGTCAAGGATCAGTGGCGAGGGATGGTGGATGAGTGGTTGGGAGATGGCTCAAAGCCCAATCCTTACACGTTGTCGAAGAAGAGTATGTTGCTGATTGATTACTTGCGGTTGGCACTGACACCGCCCTTCAAATAGATTTCCCGACCGAAGCGGAAGTTCGGCTGCAGGTCCGCAAAGATGAAGAGGGTTTGAATACAGCGGGAAAGGCTCCGGTACACGGCCGCAGTGCGACTGCGTTCTTGGTGGCTGGGATTCAGATCGAGGACGCCCAGTGAGTACCCTAGCGGCGTCAAATTGTTTCGAGACCTGACTTTCTGCAGACGCCGGATTATCGCCCAGCTCAAAGGGACCGCATTGATCACCGCTGATCGCGAGAACAGGATGCAGGAATGGCGCCACGCCCTTCTCGTCAAAATTGGCAAGTTTCGTGCACTGCAGAAAGTTTATATGCCGGGTTCCATACAGGCTTTGGAGGACTTCGAGGCGGGGCGTAATGCTGATCTGCCTCCGCCGACGGCGGAGCGCGTGAAGCTCTTCATGCCCAGCCAAATGTCGGCGGAAAGCGACGGCTTGCGGGGCTGCGTCGCCGGCCTTTTGAAGATGGAGGAGAAATTGCGCGTCTCGCAATGCGAGAATTCTCTCGCGTCCCTTCGCGCTCGTCTACATGCGAAACGCCATCTAATAACGTTCCGCAATTCGTTTGTTACAGGGCAAGTACATAGCACTAAAGCTCGAACATTGATTGAGCAGGTAGGGGAGCGGATCGACTCATACGCGGATCGCTATCGCCAGGGACATAGCGCATTGGAGGCATTGGGGGTGGCCTCCTCTTACCGGCATCTGCGGCAGCTCAAGCCCGAGGATGTACAGCTGGATGGTGACGACGGGGAGAGTGACTCAGCGGCTAGAAAGAAGTTAGCGATGATCGGGTCGGGGCGGGGTGCGCGTGCACCCCGAAATGCGCCGGGGACGTCCAAGCGTCTGATGTCATGGATCTGGACGGCACCCGGCGCCCTTGACGAGTCTGCCATGCATGAATGTAAGTCCTTTATCTACTTGGGTCGTATCTTGTACTAATGCACCGTCAAAGCTATACGTGTAGAATGGTGCAGAGCCCTCGCGCGCAAGACTCGCTGGAGCGAGGAAGTGATGCTCTTGCGCGAAGAGATGCGCCGGGTGTTGCGCTATCTTGAATGGCAGGCGGCGTGGTGGAGGGCGCGTGATCAGCCAAGGGATGATGTGGCGGCGGAGTTGGCGGCGGGGTTACGTGCTTACGCAACGAAGCAGGCGTCTTGGTGCGATAGACTCGCCGTTTTCTTCCGCACCAAGTGGGATGTTCCGGCGTCAACCGCAACACAGCTTCTGGTCGAGGAGGGTATGCAATCTGTACATCAACTGTTTACTCCCGAATAGGACAATACAATCACTCCAGAGGACAATCCAATCATACGAATCAATCTCAGGTCACAATTCCTCTCATTTTGATTGCTTTCGATGATTTTGATTCAAACCAAATACAAGTATATGCGTACAAACTACAATATGATGAAGGAATGACAGGACGGGAAGACCCGAGGCATCATTCAGCAACACGGCAACACGGAAAAGCGCAGAAATATACTAAGGGGCATGGACGCAGCCATCCATGGCTAGCTTCATTGCATTAGATTGCAATTACACTGGCTAGCTCCAGAGCGGTAGACTAAATGTTAGCACCAGGGGTGTCAGAGTATATACGATTTCGATTAAGTTACTTCTTTGTGTCCCCCTTTCGTATGAGAGATCTACTTAGTACACTCCACAGTTCTACATCTGACTCCCCTCGCATGCACCCTCAAAGACAACCGTATGATTGATTGGCACTCCATCCGGGAAGGGCGCCTGTATGAAGATCGACCCCGCTGCCCAAAGACTCCGATGTCCGAGGGTTGAGGTGCCCTGAACATCCTGCAATCCACCACAGATATTATCAGCAAATATTCTAATTCCATAGCGCAAGGGACACGAGACCCACGGCGGAGATAAAAATGCCCCCGGCAGGGATAGAGAACCCTCCGGATGCTTGAGGGAAAGAGACGTTGACGCCGCCGGTGAGAGCAAAGACCCACTGGGCATGTGCGCCATTGTGGAGCCCGCCGTCGTTCGGCCTGCCGTCGTCGTTTGGGATGACGATCATCAACGCGTTGTCCATGTTTCCCAGTGCGAGAACTTTGTCTCCTACCAAAAATCAATAATATTGTATTGCATCGTATTTTTCCTCAATAAAAGCTGCCATACCTACTGTCCCTGTCTGATCTTAGTTGAGCATCGGCGGTGGCAGCATTTGAACATGAAAAAATTGTACGTCACACGCACAACGTTCGACAACTGAAACCCAGGTTCGATCTTCCAGCATTGTGCCATAGAGATGTTGTCCTTGGAAATTATAGCGTTGACGAGGAGACTCCCGTTATCGTCATCGCTAACACTGTGGCTACCGCTTTTCTTCGAATTGAATCCACCACCGATTACCAGAGCCGAGAAACTCAAGAGGAAAATGGGGAGCTGCATAGTGGGGGAGGAAAGAGCTTCGAAGAGGAGACCTTTTTGTTTATTTCGGCGGCGATGTGCGGGTGCCCGTGTCTCCCCGGTGCGTGTCAAGACTGATTCTTCGACTCCAGACGGAGCGGAACGACCAGCATATCCATTGTTGCGGCTGGGTTTGACGTGTGGGCCACATTTCAAGATCTGAAGATGAGAAATAGGCGAAGGAGCGAAATCTCTATAGTAAGAGCTCCAGGTTTGACTTGAAGCAGTTCTCCAGTCACAACATTGAAACGAATTCAGCCACATTTAATTATATATAGCCGTCTCTAAAATAGGCAGAGGACAGGCTGACGGACTCGGAACGACACTCACGTGGTTATAATTATCAACAATGGTGCGAATTATGGATCAGGTTCGGGAGTAGTGTGCTGGTGGTACCTTTTTGAGTTTGGAATTGTATTATGCCGCACGGAATATCTATGAGTGAGCCGCGTGTAGACGTGAGTTCACCCATCGGGCATCTCGGGTATGTTCAATTTCGATCATTACGTATATAATTCATGCCCCAGTGTTCTTGAAAGACAACCGCAGATACGAGGACCTGTGTGATCGTCTGTTCTAAAGAAATAGCGAGACCAACGTTCAACCTTCTGTGTGCTACACAGCCCTCAGTGTTCGGTAACAACCACACAGTCTGAATAATCTGACTTGTAATCAGTCTCTCTAAGATCATGGACACTTGCATGGTGTAGTCATTTTCCGCGTCACAAGTCTTCCTATATCCTATGACGGAGTTCAACGAAAATACCATAGCTGATTATCACGGTGCAAAAGATGAGTCAAGCGGGTGAAACTCGTTCAAATGATCCTGGGAGTGACAACGAACAGTAGGCAGAAACGAAATATTAATTTGCTGAAGTCAGACTACGCATTCGATGGCCACAGTATGCCGTAAGACCCCTGAATTGACATTTGAGCAACGAAAGAAGACTTGACTGGTACAACAGAAACCCACCGTCATCACTGGCCCTTCTCAGCGAGGAGTGCAGACCTTCATCCAGCAGCGCCACTGCCTAAATTTTACATCGGTATCAATATTATGGACGCGAATAATCGAAAGAAATTGAACGCAGACCAGTTGTAGACATACTCGCATTCGTCAACTGGGCTACGGACAGAGTCAGTCTCAAGTATCGTTATCTTCATGGAAGCAGGCGCAGCTTACACGCTATTGACATCGATTTCGACGGCCATTGTCAAAGGTTGAAAGGCAGTAAGTGGTGAGAAGGTTGAGGGCAGTAAAGAGATCACTGTGAAGAGCTGCGACCCGTGGAAGGAATCTTTATACGCATCCCAGTGGGTTTGCCGCACCAATTTATGGATATCAATAAAGTATCAGGGGGCGCAACATAAAAAGAACTCAATACTGTGACACTCAGCTTCTTCACTATTCAAGCGCAGCATTGCGACTGTCTTGGTTATTGTTGGAAGGACCCTCGAAGTCAAACGCCACGGAGCCATCCTCTTTCAGGATTCTGCGTTCAATACCTTAACATTCGTCCTGTTGTTCCTGCTGAATGCCGCTGCGGCTTCATCCTGAATTTGTGGAGTTGAGTCTTGACTCTTGTGATAGTTATATCATCGCAGATACGGAGAAGGTATATCACCGGAAGCGCTGCGACTTAAAATGATTTAGAACCGAAGGAAGGGGTCTTGCCGTGTCGACTGAGGCTCTAAAAAGTCAAAGTTCTAAATTGGTGAAGTACCGGAAAGACGGTAAGACAACTCAACCGGGTGAACAATAGCAAGTCCCTGCCCAGCCGAGGGGAAGATAAAGAACCGAGAGTGTTACGATGAGGGACAGCTTGAATGGCGATAGAGAAAGATAGGTGACAACCACACACGCGTATGGCGGTCCAAATGCACTTTAATTAAATGCCGCAATATATGTCGTTTTTCGGCCGATCCGCAACGTAAACAGCCCTTTTGCCGGAATTGCCGCAAGATATGTCGATGATAATCACCTCGTTTATCTTGCGGCATTTCGGTCGGATTCCCGCAACATAAAGTTGCGAAGTTGGAAGTGCCGCAAGATTGAAAGTTCGATTTTTTTTCCCGCAACTTTCTTCCTTCAGTTTTCAACGTCCCGCAACTTTTTCATGCCAAGGGGGGCTTCTGTGGGAAATTTACTTACAGAGACGACGTTCTGTTATCCCATTGTTATCCCACGCTTCTCTCGTTCTTACCACCACCATCTCCCTGAGTCCCTCTGTGTCTTTGTCGTCATTGCTACTGTCGCTGCCGCCTCACTCGTTGTCTTGCCTTGGGCTTCTATTCTCGTCGCCTCGTTGATGTCCGGCGTGGTCCTCCGAGTCGGCACTTCTCTCGAAGTTGTTTGACCTCGAAATGATCGTCTACTACTCCCTTGGTCTACCCCTCCCCCTCTCATATGTTCGCCTATCTCAGCGTCTGTGAATCTGGTCCTAGCTCACCAGCGTCGACTGTTCTATTATAGCTCTTCCAGCCTTGTTCTTCGAGTCTGACTCGGAGTTATTCCGACTACCGACATTGAAACAACAACTGGTAACCTTGTCATTCTGGGTATAGTACTATGGTCCCCGGACCCCTTTTGATTCGCATTCGATGCTGGCGCTACCCCTGCCAGTGTTCCTTCACTTGTTGATGAAACCTAGTGCTCCCTCGTGTCTCCCTGGTCTAGTTGTCATCGGAGACTGAGTTTACCATCGTTTTGTCTTGATGCCATTCGCGTTATCGCAGTGACAGATTGGATTTGTTACAGCCTTCCTTCCTGAATCCACGGCTTGTATGTTCCTCGAACAAAATAATACTTCTAGATCTCTAATTTGTCCTCACTTCTAGGTGTCCTCACTTCCTAGAAGTGAGATTGTGAGGCTATATGACAGCACTCTGACGAAGGTTCGTCCGTTTTGTCACATTGATTAGCCTGTCTTTTACCATTGCCAGGCGGTTGAGCATAAGGAGCTGGGGAAAACAGTGGGAAGCAGACGATGCCCGTGCAAGGTACGGTTAAGGTGCGTCTCTGCGTTCTTTCGACCACTTACAATGTCTTCATCTCGAGACTAGGCAATTTCAGTGTGCCTTGAAGGCCTTCCAAGATCCCGGTTTGCAGCGTCATGAATCAAGGTACGAGTGCTGTCCGTCTCATTCTGCCTTAGCTTGTTCTTGGTCCCAAAACGATGTAAGATACCCCTTCTCTGAGCTACATACTCGACGCCACATCGATTGGGGCGCGGTTCGTGCGTTTCTACTAGTCCTGCTCTATGCGAAATTCCGAAGCCCAACCATAGCTCTTTGCTTCATGTATGCTTCCACATTGATACTGATATCGAGGAGCCTCGAATGAGAGCCCATTTCCACGATCGCGAGCGGTGGGAAAGCTGAATTGGCGTCCAGAGCTTCGGAGAGGCAAGCGGGAAATTGTCCACTGACGGTGCGGAAGGGAGGAGTTCGTTGTATCATAAGATCGGCGAGTCGGCAACTTGGAAATCACAGTCAAGAACTCATCGGGAGGACTCTCAATGGTGGAGATGGTGAGCGGAGACTCCATGAGGCGTTGTCCGTTTCTATCAAGCTGGACTGTATTTTCTAAGCTGATGTCCTGCATCGTAGGACTGATTGCAGCTTCGCCCTTGCAAATTGTTTGATAATGTTTCTTCTGCACGTTCGACCTCCCTGTTTTATTCAGGTCTTGTTTCTCTAATCATCTGTGCTGCAGCAGTTTCATCGGTGCGGTAGTCGACGGCGCCAGCTTGGTGGGGAAATTGAAGGCCAGTAAAATAGCAGTAAAGGCCTATCTATTCATAGGAATTCTATGTGGTTCAGTGCACCACCGGTTCGACACGTCGTAGCAAAACACTCGAGCCAGATCGTTCTTGAGCCAATCCTCGAACCTAGCACTCGCCTAGCACTGTAGAGTTTAACGTGGTTCGACACAGTTCAATCCAGCTGCCCGGGATTTCACTGGGTTCCAGTTCAAGGGAGTTTACTTGAAGTATCAGAAACTCCTCGTCTTCTCTGTATTCTGCTGTACTGACTCATCTGGCATCTCGCTGCCGACATTTTTACTGAGCTTGAAAAGTTGCGGGAGTTAACATTGAAAACGGAACAGAAAAAGTTGCGGCAAAATTTTTTTGGAACTTTATATCTTGCGGGATTTTCGAATCCGCAACTTTGTGTTGCGGGATTTCGATCGAAATGCCGCAAGATAAACGAGGTGATTATCTCTCGTCAATGTTGCGGCATTTCGGTCAAAATGGCTGTTTACGTTGCGGATCGGCCGAAAACTGACATATATTGCGGCATTTAATTAAAGTGCATTTGGACCGCCATACACGCGTCTGTGGAAAACCCAGAAGAAGAATAGTTTCCGCAGCATGCCACAGACTGTCCGGCGATGTGTAGCGCCAGGGCTCATCTATAGCTTAACCAGTGTTGAATTTGTCAAGGTGTTCAATGTTTTGAGTTCTTTCACGGAACGAAAGTAATCTGTAAACAATGTGCCATTTGCAGCCTAAAGAATAGTTGTGACATGGGTAGAAGTGTTCGGAGAATGCGTAGCACCGGGGTCCACCTGACTATTCAACTTGCCAAAGAAAAGCGCCGGGCAATTCACTAATATTTGCAATCGGCATCCCAGAACGTGTAGTTATTGAGGAGTGAAGATTCAGTATGCCAGATATCTGTCAGCCGTTCAACACCAGTATTCAGCATCGAGTAATTCAACACAACAAGAAAGCAGATATTCATACCTATAAAAGATGAGCCAGAATCTGAGTCGGATACAAGACGAGGAACTTGCCTTATTGCGTTCGACCTCATACACTATCAACAATGGTCTCTGGTCCCGCCAAGAACGAGCTTGACCGCATCGCGCAGATGTTCGCTGTGTCGGACGCTGATCTCGCGAAAATCGCTCAAGGATTCGGGCAGGCTTACTTGAAGGGCCTCCAGGTCGCCTCGCAGCCTGTCGTAATGGGGTGTGCTCTCTACGAAATCGTCTCAAAACATTGACTCACGAAAGTCTAGGCCCTCATGGGTTACCCATAGTCCAACAGGCGACGAGACGGGTAAAGCCCTGACGTTGGAGATTAGCTGGAACCATGTGTCAGTATCGCCTTTCGACTGTCAGGACCGCTGCTCACCTCACAATCGGCGCAGTGTTGTCACAGCGGCCAATCTCGAAGGTCGTAGGCATTACACTCAAGAGCCCAAGATGTTCGACATCCCCAAGGACATGATGACTTCGGACGCCTCCACCTTCTTCGGTGAGTCTCAGCATTCTTCTTTTGCCAGTGCAAAGGGGCTCACATCTCCCATAGGCTTCCTCGCCAACTGCGTGCAGCAATACGTCGAGGACAAAGATCTAAAGGATACCCTCCTCCCTCTTGGTTTGATTTTCCCCTTCGCTTTCCAAAAGGACAACATGCAGCACGGCAAGCTTCTCGCGTGGTCGAAGGGCTTCAGCATACAAGGCGTAGTCGGCGAGTGTGTCGTCGATCTCCTTCAGAATGCCATGGATCAGCGTGGCCTTCAAGTCAAGTGTGAAGCGATAGTGAACGACGTGAGTTGCTGTTTGTGTTCACCTGAGAGGAAGGGTATCAAAATGTGTCCTTCAGACTGTCGCAGTCTTGCTCGCCCAGTCATATTTGGAAACGCCCTGTGTGATGTGTAAGTTTCTCATCCCATCTGACGGCCAGGAAAACTGACAGCGAAACTAACTGACGCTCGATGTCTGCAGCGGCCGTCTATGGTGCGGGGGACGAACGGCAGTTACATGGAAAATGGGGCGTCGATCAGCAAGATTCCCAACTTCAAAGGCAGCCAGATGATGATCAACACCGAGTGGGGCGCCTTGAACGAGGCAAGTGCATGTCGCGGGGATTGTACGGGATTGAATCTCACTGGTTTGCGATCAGACCTCGCTCTTCCGCCCCACACCGTTCGACGAACAAGTTGACCATGAATCCGCCAATCCCAAGCACTACCGTTTCCAGAAACTCACATCGTGGTTCTACCTTGGCGAAATTTCCCGTTTCATTCTTTTGGAACTTGTCAGCAAGCAGCTGCTTTTCAATGGAAAGGCAACAGAGGCACTCAAGCGCCATGGTAGCTTCGCCACCTTTCACCTCTTCAAGATTGAGGACGCCCTTGATCTCACGACCGTGAAAACCTGGATCTGCGACCTCTTCGACTACGAGCAAAACGAGGTGTCGGATGAGGATGCCGATATTGTGAAGCAGATCGCGGGTATCGTCGCGGTGCGTAGCGGGCGAATGGTTGGCTGCCCTATCGCCGCGCTCATCACACACATGGGATACGACACCGACGTCGAAATGATCAACATCGCTGTGGACGGAGAGTGCGTACCTCGTATACAGATGGAAGCTTGAAGCTGATAATTCTTGACAGATTCTTCATCGGCTCGGCACAGTTCGAGGCACGGTTGAAGAAGTCGGTGGCAACTATCTTAGGAAACGACGTTGAACACAAGCTCAAGTTCCATCATGTTCAAGGCAACGGCTTTATTGGAGGTCAGTGAATGCAATCGGTTTACTGTCTCAAGCTTGCCTTGCTCAATACCCAACTCATAGGAGCAATCGCGGCATTGGAGGGGGCACATGGTGAAATCCCCAACATCATGTCGAAATGGGGTGTGAACTCCTAATCGGCGTAAATACACATTTCAGCGACATAGACGCACGGGATTTCGATGCTGCGTCTTGTCTGATTATCTTCTCTTGTCATAATTTTTCTGTAACTCGGCGTTAGTTAAACAGTCGGAGAGTTTCAAGGACCTGTAGTATTGTAACATTTTGGTTGAACAAGACCGTCTGATCATGAAAGTTCGTTGAAGTTGGAAGTCGAGACTCGATGTCAATGCAACGTCGGATAAAGGGATAAATCGTGATCGTGAGGGTCAGATATCCACCGAAGACCGAGTTTGAGATGTCTTGAACAATCGCCAGCCATTTTCGGGCAAATTACACACATGACAAGTTTTGAACATGGCGGTCAGAAGGAGAGGGCCTAACATCACGTGTTTCAATCCCACGAGTTGGCACTTTGCAACCAGTTTTCAAAAATTTTACTGAGCATTTTGTTCCATCCGTTTTTTCATGTACTCCCCCTTGACTCCCCTGAGTATTTAGACTCAACAACTTGGAGCACAGATCTTGGTTGAATCTGCATCTTCACAAGTGACAACGATGATTAGTAGTACTTCAAGTTGGACTTCAGTGACAGATTTGAGAGTAATTCAAGACTCGGAGCAAGTTCCAACATGCCACAGAGAACGGTCATCCAGAGCCTTGTTTGAGGCGATACTAAAGGGAATCATCAATTACAAAACTAGCTGGAATAAAAAGGATTTGAAGCAAAACTCTAGGCCAAGCTGTCCGTTGGAATCGAACTACAACAAAAAGAAGGACGAGATCGAACCACGCAAGCGACCAAGTCTCCATCGGATTGTGCTCAGATGCGCATGGACGCAATCCGAGCACAAGCTATTGACAAACTGGTCGTGCCGAAGCATCTGCTCAAGCTCTCTCACAAGCCAAGTGCTCCACGGTGATTTCGGATCCGGCGCCAGTCGCGTCCGCCAGTACTCCAACCGTCGCGCAGCGCACTGGCCACAAAAGGCGTTATTGTAGCAGCCAGCTTCGGTGAGCGGATCGACAATGATGCGAACGAGGGCATCTTGAAGGGCTTCGCGTCCCGCGATAAGCCGCCGGAGATCGTTGGGGGATAGTATAATGTGGGAACGCCCGCCGTCAGCACTGGAACGGAATTTCTGGACAGAGAGGGCATAGAAGCAGGAGGGTAGAATTTCGGGGACGTTGCATTCTTGAGCAAGATTGATAGCTTCCTGTGAACAGACAGATCGAAAATGAAAGGGCCCGCGCCACTTGAGTTCTCGCAACGGAAACAAGACACGAAAACAACAGACGTACCTGCGGCGTGTGGTAACGCGGTTCAAACTCATGTTCGCAACGTCTTCAGGCCATCTAGATAGAAGTTCGTTCACCGCCCATTGTCGTAACCCGCCAATGTCGTATTTCGTGGCTATCCGAAGTGCCCCGGAGAGGAGGTCGAATGTCACGACGTTTTGCTGGAAATAGCTGAGAAACTGTGAGGTATGTGCACTGTGACATCAAGTGATAGAATGCACTTATTATCATATATCCACCCCAAAGAGACTTCCCAATCCGCCAGCGTGTCCCCAACCAATTCCACACTCGGGCACCCGTCAATCTGGTCGGTCTGCGGTGGTTGAGGAATATGCAGCATGTCGGAGAAAACCGACGAGCAGCAAAGACGTTTTTTGTGAACTTTGAGAAGTCGCTGCTCGATCGCCAGGACTATATCGCCGTCAGAGAACCACAATTTTTTCACAATGGTGCGGCGAGAGGTAGCATTGCAAGAGCCTGAGAAGCGGCGTCGTTTGACTAGCGGCATCTCGTCGTTTGAGTTTTCGGAGTCAGATGCGACGATGTCCATGCTATTCGAGGCGAGGGTGGCGCAGGGCATGGGAGAAGGAGGAGAACAATGAGCGACGCGTCACGTCACAGTGCGTGGTGTGTGACTACATCGCACACGTGATATTTCTCCATTGGCGATCCTCGAAAGTGCCTCAAAGAATCACGACAAGTGCACAGAAATGTTTTACCAAGACACGCGTTTTCCGCAATAGGGGAAGTCAAACATGGATCTGACGCAAAGATCACCGCGAATACTCATGGCACGAAGCTCTTTGAAAATTAACATTGACATTAACTAAGTACTACCGATGTCCGTTCGAACTTGAAAGCGTGGTGCAAGGCATTGCAAAGTGTAAGTGATATAGTCCGTGATTGTGTCCGTGTTCGTTCAATCGTCAGTGCATTCTTGTGAATCGACTTTACCAGTCAACTCAAACGCTCCCACGGAACCACCTTTGGTTGGCGCTGCCGTTGTCAGCGACACAGTCCCACAATTGGATCTTGAGAGAGAGAAACAGAACTGTCAATCGACACAGAATAATCAGGAAGAGAGACGAAACGTACGGGGTTTCCGTTGGCAGTTTTTCCGTCCGTCAAGTCGAGGCATTTGCCCTTTCCGGCCCACTCGATCTGGTCGAAGCCGCTGTGGATTGTCCACATCTGGTTCGTGTTGCCTTCTGCGCAGTCCCAGATCTAGACAGCACAAACGTTCAGAAGGGGATGATGTATAATAACTCGAAGCCTCGCACCTGAAGCTTCACACCGTTGGCCGTAGAACCGTTGGGGACATCGAGACACTTGTTGCCGAAAGTGGTCATTTTGCCGGTGAGCGGGGCGACGGGGATGCTCCAGGTGATGTTGCCGTCAGGGAAAGTGGTGTGGAAGTCGGCGTTGAGGCAGTTGACGAGGGCAACTTGGGCGCCATTGGTGTTGGAAGCCGCAGCGATACAGTAGGGGCCGTTGGCCGCAGACGCTATATTGCTTTAGAGATTGCCAGTCCAAAGTTCATTGATCGGGACACTCACAAGAACCGCCAGTGAGGTGAACGACACTAGATAGATGAATGAGGACAAGAGGTTGAGGACTGAAATCCAAGACTTACTCAACCGTATCGGGGTTCGGGGCTCCCCCCCCACTTCTGGTTGGCGTTGTTGTTGGCGCAGGTCCAGATCTAAAACCACAAGCGTAACAACGGGGACTCCTGCAATCGATATTCACGCCTACCTGCAAGACATTGCCGTCCTTGATCGACCCGTCTGTCAAATCGATGCAGAAGTTGGTGTCGGCAATTTTGAAGGTGAAGTCATTGACAGAAATCCATTTCTGGGTCGCGACATTGTCCGCGCAGTTGGAAATCTGAAGCTTGGCACCGTCTTTTGCGACACCACCCTTGACGTCAATACACTTGAGAAGAAAAAAAGCAAATCAAGTCTTGGGCAAAGCTCTTGAAAAGAGAGAAAATCATACCTTGTCCCCGAAAGCCTTGATTTGCTGTGGGCCGGCAGGTTGTCTGGTGAAGAACGAGACTTCCCAGTCTTGTAGGGCGAGATCAGACTCAGTGTTGCAGTTGTGAATTATGAGAGGAGAGCCGGCCGTGTTCTGGGCGACGGCGATGCAGCCTTGAATGCCTGCGTTGTTGACTGCCAAATTCATCAAATTCGGACCAGAGAGAAACCATGCTGAAGGCAGACATACACGCGTCATTCAAGCTCTGAATTTGAACTCTTGCGGTAGCGGAAACAGCGAAACCAACAAGAGCGACGAATGAGGAGGACAACTTCATGGTGGGGAGAAAGAAAATGAATGCTAAGATCTTCACCAGAGCGTCTTTTATTCAGGCCGTAGCCAAGAGAGACAAATTCAATACAACGTCATAGGATATGCTCACGCATGGTAGTTGCCGCCGGCGACCCTCTGTCTCTGGGGGGCATAGAGTTCTGAAACAGCGGCTGAAGATCACCGCACAGCTGGAAGGAAGGAACTTGAAGTTCAGGCTGAGTCATAACTCGGTCTGAAGCCACCAAGTTGACCCAGGAACTGTTCATAGGTGTGGGCCTTTTCTCAGAGCGAAACCTGGCGAGGGGAACCAAAGGCAAATGCACCTGTATACATGCGCGAGTACGGATCCAGTTCGAAAGAAAGACAGCGGTGATGAAGGCTGAATGATCGGCTTGTGTTCGGCAAAGAATCCTTCCTTCCGGTCCGGACCTGCCACCTGGCCCGACCCAAGCCCGACCAGGGCTCTTCAACTCAACGATGACAACATAGCTTCAATCTTTCTCTTTCCATAGAGTGTTAACGAGAGCCTTCGCTCGGGATACACCCGTAGACCAGTGCGCATCGACGCGTATCGTGGAGTCTGTTGGCCTGTGACTAGTACCGGCTGTAATGAGCTGTTTCTTCATGCACAACTTATTTTGGTCCTTCGGACTTCAACAGATTTGGTGCTTTATTCACTACGAATACGCGTTGAAGCTCTATGTCGAATGGTACAGGATAGAGGACAGTCTGGGTCGGTGGCAGTAAGTAAGGTGAGTGCCAACGCTTCACAGAGTACGCTACGGTTACAGCACTTTTAGATTCTATGCGGAAAACGTAAAAAAATTCTCAGGGTGGCTGTGTAAGACCCCCGAAACCAGTGATCTCTGCTAATGCCTACTCGTACCGTCTCTCGCGACCTCAAAGACAGGATCCCTGTCCTCTTCTTCGAGAAAGGCTACGCAGTCCACCAGATATGCACAGTTCTTGGGGTTAAGAAGACCCTTGTATACAAGACATTGGATCTTTTCACCACTTTCGGCACATCCTACAACCCTCATGCGCGCCGAGGTGGACGCCCCAGGAAGCTCACCGGCGTTGACGTCCAGTTCGTCGAAGCTCTTCTAGAGCAATCACACACCATATACCTGGACGAAATCCAGGAGAAACTTCTGACTCAACGCGGAGTCAGTGTCACAATTGCGACGGTTTTCAGTACACTTCGGCGACTGCACTTCACTCGCAAGTGTGTTTCTGTCAAAGCATTGGAACGAAATGACCTACTTCGGTCCGCTTTCATGAACAAAATAGCCGACCTTGTCCCAGATCCCAATATGATGATGTTCGTCGATGAGTCAGCCAAAGATGACCGTACATCGGGGACGCTCGAGAGGCTGGTCATTGAAAGGTATGCGCTGCATTCAGCGCCGGGCATTTGTACGTGGCAAGCGGTATTCTATCCTGCCTGTCATCACGTTGGATGGCATCATTGCCCATGATATTATGGAGGGTTCCGTGACGACTGAACGTTTCCTCTCATTCTTGGAGGAGCATGTGGTATGTGCTTATCTTTATTGTCATGAATGAGTCTCATCGTGCTCTACAAAGATCCCTCTCACAAATCCATACCCTGGTCCTCGCAGTGTGCTTATCCTTGACAACTGTAGCATCCATCACGCAGAAGAAATACGTGTTCTTGTTGAAGACGAGGCCTGTAAGTCACCAACAGACAAATGATTATTGTATTCTAACTGTTTTTCAGTATGTAAACTTGTGTTTCTACCTCCGTATTCTCCCGACCTCAATCCTATTGAGCAAGCATTCTCTGCCATCAAGGCATTTTTGCGGCGGCATTGGAAAGACTCGTGCCTGAGTTTGATTGACAATGCAATTCATAGTATTACTCCGGAGAAGGCCTGGGGGTATTTCAAAGCATCCGGTTATGTTGTGTAGCTAGCAATGCGTTGAGTACAGTCTTGTACCTGGTAATGGGACGATCAAATCTTTTGCCGACATTTACCCCCAAAATGACATGATTTCTATGAAATCTGAGGGCGACGATCCAATCTCTGAGTCCAAATCAATGTTCGGGGCAACATTGTGTAGCTATCGCCCGGGAGTAGGCCTATATCGGCCAAGATCAAGGTGAAAAGTCGTTATCAGTGCAAGAAAGTGGAAATGGGACGTCACAACAGTCACGCCGGCTATTCGAGTTTTGACGCGTTTTTTTGTTGTTTTCTCTGTTTGCTCCCTTCGGAAAAAGTTCCAGTGGCCCAAGGGAAGCTATTAGATACTGCCAGGCACTTTGTTTGACCTCTGCAGCTCGAATTCGGGCCATACTCTCAACCCGGGGGGATACCAAATGGGGAAGGTGAGCATCATTCTCCAGCATTTTCTTGAAGTTTTGCTTTGTGGCCTGTCTACTTTTGCTTCTCTGCCCTCGGTATATCATAGGGACATTCATTGTGCATACAATTATGTTTCCACTTAATATTGTGGCTATAGAAGCACCCAACACTGAGAAAACCTAAGCCGATGCCGTGATTTGATTTCACTTTTCAAGACTTGTCAGATTGTTTTGAGCGCAGAAGTAGAACGAAATGCAATGGGCAGTCTAGCTTCGAAATATGTTGTTCTTTACATGTTGAACTTATGGTCTGAAAAGGGATTCCGATACACTGTGTATATTGCGCTCAGAAATTGGGTTTGTCCCATTACCACATGACGTCCCATTACCAGGTACAAGACTGTAAATGTATTCCGTTTGTCGTGACTACATACTATATCGGGTGCCTCTTTCAAATAAATGGATGATTTGTCTCGGAACTCTCCTTGGGTGTCCTTCAACAGTATCTTTATCTGTAAATGAATTTTCCGACACAGACGGTGCGCATTTGAGGTATTCCGAGCGTATAGTACTGCTTGTCTGCTGCTCATCGCAGGTTAACAACGGAATTTCTGATGAAGCGAGACGGACTACGTGCATAGCTCTGGTTAGAGCATGATGAAGGAATGGGCCCGTGCAATGGTAAGTCGTAATCAAAAGGGAGCGAGGGCGCTGAAACATATGCTTCTCCCCAGTACGATGGCGTAGCGACAGTGGAAAGACCGGTTTCCCTCGGGAAGGTCACTTTTCACCCAGCGAAGCGCCAAGTTGCCCCTTCACCCGTCGCGCATTGCTGCCGGAGCGAATTTACCCACAAGGAGCTGGCAGCGTCAGCGATATCGGTCATCTAGCCAGCATGATCACCACAATTTTCGGAGCAGCAGGTGGGGTAAAACCTGTCCAGCCCAGCACACCGCAGAAGTCGTTGAGCACCCAGAGCCTAGTCCCGAATGTGGTGAACTCACCACCTGTTCCTACACCATCCAAGCTGTCCAGATACCTGGAACATGCTGAGACAAAGCTTGGGGTCTCAAACGCGCGCATGTTTGAGACCGACTTGAGGGAAAACGGTTACGGACCGGATATCTTGCATCTTGTGGACAACAAAGATCTTGAGGGGCTCGGAATATCAAAGGGCAATGTTATACGGCTCAAAGCCGGGGCACCGAGTTGGTGGAGTAGTTCGGATGCGAAGAGGAAAAGGGACAGAAAGCGAGAGCGCCGGCAATTCCGGTACCGGGATTGGTCAAGATGTGACCGTCACCCCCAGCAAACGCGTGGCGTATGAAGTGCGTTACAAGGACGGGGGAAGTTCAAGGCTCTTTGGGCCGCGCCTCAGCCCTGGACCACGGCTTGAGTTCCCGGATGGAGAGGTCTTCTACAAGAATCTCGAGCGCAATATCTTCGAACCAATTCCCCTCGGCTATCGTCCCATTTTCGATCTCCAGCCTGGTGAACGCCACCCCTTTGCCCGTTCTGATGACGAAGATGTGTTCGGTGGCGGCGGAGGGGATGACCACCCACCCCCCCTTACCATCCCTCCACACCCCTAACACCGGTGAATACGAAGCCGCGCAAGTGTTGGCTGGTTTGAATAATCCAGTATATTTCTAGTCTAATCTACTCCCTACGAAGCACAAAGCAAATACATACTACCTAGACGTTCAACAAATGCCCTCAATAGAAATTAGAATGTGTTCCTGCCCATGAAGCGTACTGTACTGCGATGTAAAGCAAGCGATTAGCAGAGATCACTGGTTTCGGGGTCTTACACAGCCACCCTGAGAATTTTTTACGTTTTCCGCATAGAATCTAGTCCTTTAGTTACCGCGGCCTCGTAACCGTTACCGTCCCTTATTATATAAGCTACCCTTTTTGGAAACTCACGTGCTTGCTTCCATCAACGTGCCCTAAGTCATTAACGACGCGATTCGTGTCGAAAGACGTGTTTAGTGGTTGCTTTGACGCGTCAAATTACTCCTAGATACTCACATACGAGCTCGGACTATCTGAATTGTCTACCTCAAAGCGCTACAAGGGTTATTCAACATACTGAGACTGAGAGTCCCATCAGATTCCCACGGACGAATTCTCGCACGGATTGTCTCGACAATTTTCTCGTCGAACATCTCAGTAGCAGGTCAGTGCATCCAACAGGGAAGGTAGTAGAAGGTGGATGGAAGGTGGAGGGGAAAATATAATACGGTGTCTCGCTTCAGGACCTCCGCGATATATAGAGGGTAGTACCAGTCATCTGACACTCAAACCTGCCTCGAGGTGCGAAGATAATGGACAGCAAGGCTGAGCAAGCTAAATTTTCCAATTGAAAGTTAGCAAGGCTCAAATAATCTCAAATGGATCAATTGTATGCACTTGAACCGCGTTAAAACGACAAGGGACACGTCGAAATGAACGCGTTGTTTGTGTATGTGTCGTGATTGATCAAAGCACGTGGTCTCCTAAAGAAGAAGCTTATATAATAAGGGATGGTAACGGTAATCAGACCGCGGTAACCAACAGACTCTGTAACGAGTTATCGAGTTTGAGTCTGTGCAAGAGACTACATAGAATCTAAAAGTGCTGTAATCACTGGGAAGTAGGTTATTATCAGTCGACGCACACGACAGAGGATCGTTTGACTTTGGTTTGACTTCTGTAAACTGAAAAAAGACGGTCACCACCGACCGCCTCGCCGCCCGAACCCCGCTCACGACAGATTCGTTACAGATTCCAGAACACAAGCCTGGATCAAATCATTTGTTTTGCGAAACACTCAAGTCTCACCTCGTGAAATATCTCCAAATTTTGCTGTCCGCTGGGTATGACAAGTAGCCAAGGGATGACTGCATTTTCTCCTGCGTCGGAACTTCCTGCCCCCACTGCGAGCGTCAACATCCTCTATGACCATGCTGCCAGGGAGCGGCGCCACTCCTTCCCACCGGCCGGTATCTTGTCGTTCGCTCAGTCTTGAAATCTTTTCAAGTCGCCGTTACTCGCAAATGAATCGGACGTCATCACCACATACTCTACCATCATCGAAGCAGGTGCAATTGGAACCGATCTTCTCTGGCCCGCCCGTAGCCCGCCCGAGACCCGGACAGTAGACCCACGAACCTCTGAGTTCCTGTTGGCAGTGTGGTACATCGCCCTATGCTCGCCGCTTTTCCAAAACTCAGGCCTCGCGTCTTGCACGGTCTGATACTGCCGCTGAAACTCTGGACAGACAGGTGTCCGCAGTGCTTCCTTCCTCGACATACACTTGTGATATCCGGGTCCAGGAAGGCGGCGCCATAGACCCCTCTCATTCACCTACTGGCCACTTCCACGGGCAATCGACACCACCTTGAAGTCCCCGCCAACCAATGCCATATTCCGCGCTGCGGAAGCAAGGTTTCGATGATGGGTCCAGATTCACAGGCGGCGGAACGGAGACACTGCGTCATCCCTTTGCCATCTCGTCTTGTCCCACTCCTTCTTCCTTCCTGCCTTCCATTCCTACTGTAAGTCGGATCGGCCTCAACTCCCGGCTCTCCAAAGCCCAGGCACCAGAGAAGAACTATCTCAGTCCACTGGCATATTGTTCTATCGCAATCTCGCGTTAATCCCGTCCGCTGGCAAAATACATTTTTTCCTCCCTCACACTCTCGCCAACCTATTGCTTCGCAAAGACGAACAAACGATCCACCGCCTGACGCTAGCCTGCCAGCTATCTGCAGCTAGCGCATCTTCTCCGTCATCCATCCCGTTCCTGGAACTCTCGGCCGCGAACCCCATCTCGAAGATCACTCTCGATCGATCCATCTTCTGACTTTTATATCTACTCTACCCGGATCTCCTAGACGCAACTCCACTCCAACATCTGGCCTGCCCGCATCTCTACCCTGGGCTCGTTCCCGCACCGGTCAACCCGAACAAGCGACAAGTCAAGTCTGCACACGGACGACTCACGCACTCATGTTCCAATCCTTTCCAAGCCTTAGCGTGGCGGTCAATATTCGCGTTGTACATCGGCGCACGCCGCTATCAGACGTGAACTTTCGACCGCAACTCGATTGTTACCCGTCGCTGATCCTCCAAAAGCCAATTTTCCGTCCCTCAATACACCGACCGCATCCTATAGCTGCTCCCTCCCCAAACCCCGACTCAGAAAATTCATCCTCCCTTCCCTCACGTACACGTATGTGTATATCTGTATGTATAGCTTGTCTCACCCATCTGCCTCTCTATGTTACTACAAATCAAGAACGTATGTATACCTACGCACGTACACTATAACTTCCCACGTACGGTACATACAGTATTCACAAATCACGAATCACCATTACCACCCCTTCCTCGAGCACACCACCACCTCCACCCTACAACCTCTGCTTCGCATACTCCACAAAATCATCAATCGACGACGGCCACGCCGCCTCGATGTCGTAATTCTCGAATTTTGCGTCGATGGTTCGGACAAACTCGAGGAACTGCGAGGGTCATTATTGGGATCAGCAATTTGGTGTTGAAAAGGGTAAGTGATGAGATGGAAAAAAGAGTGGGGTCGGAAGGAGCGGAGACCTTCCAAAAAAGGAAATAATGCAGCAGCCTCTGCGAGATGTAGGCACACGAAGCCATGAAGCCACTCCGGCCGCCGCACGAAGTTATCATGGATGTGCAGCGAAGAGTGCAGAACGCGCGCGCAGCCGCAACGAAACCAGCAAACAGAAAAGGAAACGAGCAAAGGTTGACGCACCATGACCCACGTATCCTTGCTGACCCCCTTGCCGCCCTTTTCCTGCAGAAACTCGAACCACAAGTCGACGTATTCGGGTTTCCACCCACCGCCTGTGTGTCGATAGTCAGCGCTCATTCATTCATGCATCGGGAGGGGAGTGAGGCCTGCCGACAAGAGGGAGATTGAGAGAAACCCACCTTTCCCTGACGACCCTGACATATCTGTATCCCCCGAAGCGTCGATGTGTGCGAGGGCGCCGCCGGACATGCCGTGTGGGAGGAGGAGTGACCAGAAGGCTTGTGCAGTGTCGATTGCTGGGGAAAGATGTCAGAGGAACAAACGGAGGCGATGAGAATCTCACCGATACTCCTCTGCCCTTGCACCTTCGCAAACTCAAAGGTGTGAATGTAAACTTTCTCGAAATATGCGGGATCCTGCCCGAGCTTGGTCTTTAATCGTGGTAGGGCTGTCTTCATTGCTGGGAGGGTGTCGCAGCTGTCGAGCAGTCGTCAGCGAGTCGAGTGAGTATATAACACAAAGCCAGAAATAAAATGCTCCGAATGCATAAGAAATTCAGATACGGCGCAGTCGGACAGATCAAAATCTCCGTCATCGGACAACATGGCCCGCCTCGCACCATTCTCCCTCACCCAGCGCTTCGAGATGGAGGATCCCGTACTTCGACCTCGCGCCTACCGGCAAGCCAGGCGCCGTCGCTGCGACGGAATTGCACGTGTCGTTAAGTGGGACGGAGAAAAAAAGATCGCCAGCGACACTTTTGTATGGCACGGGATGAGGTAACGATATAGGTACAGGTCGCCCAATACAGCACGCCTGCGCATTCCCAGGCGAGGCTCGGTTGTGGGAAGAAGTGCAGAGCACCTCCAGCGTTTCGGAGGCTACGTGCAGAGCGGAGAACGCGACGAACACGTGAAAGCCCGCCAGAAGAGCCGCGGTGACGTTGGATGCGTAAGAAAACGAGACGTGGCACACGCACCCAATACTCTTCCACCCATCAACCCACCCAGCGCGATTCCACTCGCCGACACGCGGTGATTTGAGCTCGTAGGCCACAGCGAGGAGGACGACGTCCTCGGGATCGACACCGAGGTCCTGACAGAGCCGAATTGTCCCATCCACCGTAATCTCGTCCGCGTCTGGGTCTACGCATCGTTAGCCTGAGTCGCTGCAACAGAACGGACCGCACCCTTGTACTTATCAAACAGCGAATTGAGCTTGCTCGTAGATGCGGCGGGTGCGGAGGGTCGTGTGGTGGTGGTGGCGGCCATGGCTGCGGGATCGCCGTAGTAGGCGTCAATCGCTACGTCGACTCGTTTGTACTTCTCGAGAAACTTTTTAGCGTCTTTGACACTGTTGACCGAGCGAGTTAGCGGGCTCATTCAAGGGACCCACAGCAGGACACACGAGGCACCAGTGACACCGCAGAATTGGGCAATGTTCTCTTCCATTTTCCTGTCGACCATCGTGGAGAAAGACTGTCGAAATTTGAAGGGGTTTTGGGAGGCGGGTTTGTTGAAGGAATTGGAAGGAATTGGAAGGATATAGAATCGGATTTCGGGAGACGGAGGTGATTGAGTCAGATATAGTAATTTGGGGCAAAAGCTGGTCAGAACAAGTAACGCCCAATAGACACAGCAGATTGGAACTGACGATAGAGTTGCGGAGAAAGTAGCGATAAAGCAGGGCCGTGCAGAGCGCTACCACCGCCCACGTCGCTCCGAATGATGACCACAGCTTGAAGGTGTTATGCGTGACTGTCACGTCACATCTGTGGTTCGAACCTGAACCACCAAGTGTAAAAATGAGCTACGTCGCTATGGGGCTTTTATCATCGTCTAACCATCCGAGCCTACCAAACTCCCTCTTGCGCTGCGCTTCTGCTTATTGGGTCATTCTCAATTTGTCGGAACAGTCGATCTCTCTGTTCAAATACGTCGTACGAGCAAAAACTTCCAAAGAGACAAGCAGAAGCCGAAGAGAGTTTGGTAGGCCTCGGATAGTACAAGACGATGGTGGAAGCCCCGTAGCGACGTGGCTTGTTTGCACTTGGTGCTGCTCAAGCGCCTCAGACCTGCAGTGGCCTCAGAATGTATACTTATGGTCACCTCTCGCACAGCCTGAGCATGGCATATGTACATTTTGTGAAGATCTGAGAAGCCGTCGGTAGTACAAAGCGAACTTGGACTATCTCTCATTCCTATCGTGGCTCCACTCCATGTCATATCGTCTTTGGCTTCACAACTAGGGCTACATCATTCGTCGACTAGAGGAAGCACCGATGTTAATACTAGGGCAGGAGCAGGCGGCCATGGAATCTTACTGGTAAAGCAAGTGCCATTGTCATTCAAAATGCACCCAAGGCTCGTCTTTCCGCACGCTTTACAATGAACCGTCGTGTTTAATCCGCAGTAGTTCACGCAAAGAGAATTCCCTGAGCAGCGACCAGGACATCCAGTGGGAGATGTGCATCCACAGGTTTCGCGTTGGGTTATTGCTTAACCTTTAGGTTAGGCTACCCAGGGACGCTTCGATCTTGGGCAGCGGAACAAACACATCAGATGCCGCCGCCAAATAAACCATGTGTCAACAGTGTACAGTCACGTCTTGGCAGCATCGTTTGCGTTAGCAGGAGCGTATAGGGCGCTGCTGATTCGGATCCGGTGCCGTCTCCTGGAGAATAATTTGAGCCTCGTCCCGAGCCGCGTCGCCAACTTGATCCTCATCCGCACCTGCCGCTCCACTCGTGACTGCACGGTGAGTCGCGGTTACCTCAAGAGGCTGATGCTTGGCCGCTGAAGAGTGGGAAACAAATTGAAAATCCAGCCATCGAAAAAGCAAAAGCAAGTTAAAGGTTAAGCTGCCGCCTCGTAGAGGCCATATCCGAATTTCTCCAGGAGACGGGTTATTGCTTAACCTTTAGGTTAGGCTACCCAGGGACGCTTCGATCTTGGGCAGCGGAACAAACACATCAGATGCCGCCGCCAAATAAACCATGTGTCAACAGTGTACAGTCACGTCTTGGCAGCATCGTTTGCGTTAGCAGGAGCGTATAGGGCGCTGCTGATTCGGATCCGGTGCCGTCTCCTGGAGAATAATTTGAGCCTCGTCCCGAGCCGCGTCGCCAACTTGATCCTCATCCGCACCTGCCGCTCCACTCGTGACTGCACGGTGAGTCGCGGTTACCTCAAGAGGCTGATGCTTGGCCGCTGAAGAGTGGGAAACAAATTGAAAATCCAGCCATCGAAAAAGCAAAAGCAAGTTAAAGGTTAAGCTGCCGCCTCGTAGAGGCCATATCCGAATTTCTCCAGGAGACGGGTTATTGCTTAACCTTTAGGTTAGGCTACCCAGGGACGCTTCGATCTTGGGCAGCGGAACAAACACATCAGATGCCGCCGCCAAATAAACCATGTGTCAAACCTTTAGGTTAGGCTACCCAGGGACGCTTCGATCTTGGGCAGCGGAACAAACACATCAGATGCCGCCGCCAAATAAACCATGTGTCAACAGTGTACAGTCACGTCTTGGCAGCATCGTTTGCGTTAGCAGGAGCGTATAGGGCGCTGCTGATTCGGATCCGGTGCCGTCTCCTGGAGAAATTCGGATATGGCCTCTACGAGGCGGCAGCTTAACCTTTAACTTGCTTTTGCTTTTTCGATGGCTGGATTTTCAATTTGTTTCCCACTCTTCAGCGGCCAAGCATCAGCCTCTTGAGGTAACCGCGACTCACCGTGCAGTCACGAGTGGAGCGGCAGGTGCGGATGAGGATCAAGTTGGCGACGCGGCTCGGGACGAGGCTCAAATTATTCTCCAGGAGACGGCACCGGATCCGAATCAGCAGCGCCCTATACGCTCCTGCTAACGCAAACGATGCTGCCAAGACGTGACTGTACACTGTTGACACATGGTTTATTTGGCGGCGGCATCTGATGTGTTTGTTCCGCTGCCCAAGATCGAAGCGTCCCTGGGTAGCCTAACCTAAAGGTTAAGCAATAATTTGAGCCTCGTCCCGAGCCGCGTCGCCAACTTGATCCTCATCCGCACCTGCCGCTCCACTCGTGACTGCACGGTGAGTCGCGGTTACCTCAAGAGGCTGATGCTTGGCCGCTGAAGAGTGGGAAACAAATTGAAAATCCAGCCATCGAAAAAGCAAAAGCAAGTTAAAGGTTAAGCTGCCGCCTCGTAGAGGCCATATCCGAATCATAAGAGGATTGGCTGCCACGAGGGCAATGGCAGATAGGAGCATGAGTGAGATGAGGCGGAAGGAGTACATTTCGGTGAGTGGTTGCTGCAGTACGAACTGGTTGGGCGAGAACCGGGATTGTTAGCATTATACGGTATTCTTCTATTCTAATCTCATACATACCTTCATTTGTTTCATCCCGTCATACCAATACGACGATCGTTTAGAGTAGAGAGATTTGTTGTTTCCGCTTTTGGACGCTTACGCTAGCTACACAGCCTCAGTTACTTTTCATTCCGCTCCGTAACTGAGGCTTGTACGTTCCACTCTCATTTACTTTATTTACTATACTAACTGTGCTGTAGTACTACGCTAACAGGTCATTAATAGAGTTACTTTTCATTCCGCTCCGTAACTGAGGCTTTACTACGCTAACAGGTTATTCGGCCCCGACCCGGGAATGTCATCAGAACTCAGCTCGTCTTCCAGCAAGTATGGAACGGCCCCCAAGCTAGCTCAAGGGGGAGCCAACTTCGTTTCCTACAAGGAACGAATGGCCGAGTTTCTGATAGGTCACCCGGGCTTCCGAAAGCATCTCACTGGTCGCGCGAAGCCTCCGAAGCCTCCGGCAACGCCAAAAGAAGACGCTTCGGAGGAGGATTTGGAGGCTTATGAGAAGGCACACGACAAGTACGAGGACGAGCAGGATGAGTATTTGCAGAAGCAGGCAGCCATCTCCAGCATCCTCACCAGCTCTTTTCCTGACGACGTCCACCAACAACTCATGGGCATTCGTCCTGTCGAAAAACTCTGGTCCTCCCTTTGTTCCCTCTATGAGGACAAGAGCGTCCTTGGTATGGTCGACATCCTCGTGGAACTCTTGCGCATTGAGTGCACCGGCGACGAAGAGGAAGACGTCCTCGCTGTCATTGACCGCTTCATCAAGAAACGGAACGAGTATATCAGCGCCGGCGGCCAGCTCGCTGACGACGTCTATGCCGCCTTCCTCATCAAAGCCATGCCATCTTCCTACCGCGCCACCATCCTTACGACTGTCACCACCGCTGCTACGATCGGAGCACCTCTAAACTTCGACGTCGTGCGCGGGCAGCTGAAGGAGGCTATCCAGTTCGACGTTGCTCAGGCCAATCGCAAGCGCGAGGAAGCCAAGGCAATGGCAGCTCGATTCGAGCGCCACAAGCAGCAGCAACAGTCGCAACAGCAGCAGCCGAAAAAGAAGAAGTGTACGAACTGCCACTATAGCGGCCACACGAAGGAGGAGTGTCGAAAGCCTGGGGGAGATAAGGAGGGTGTCCCGCTGCCGCCGAAGAAGGATGGTAAGCGAGGCAAGGCAGCCGCAGCTGAGGATAAGTCAGCCGAAGCTAGCGAGAGCCACGCATATGTGGCGGCTGCCGTCCCCGAAAGCGCATTACGTGCAACCGGTTCCCAATCCATCCGTCTCCTCGATACTTGCGCATCACAGCACTACGAGGGTAACCTCTCCAACTTCGTCGACGTCCGTCCCTGCCAACCGTTCCGCATCGAGACCGCATCTGGAATTGAGTACGCCACACAGATTGGTACGGTCGCATTTGAATGCCACCAAGGCGATGCCGTCAAGACCTTCACTCTCTCCAACACGTACTACCTCAAGTCCTGTAGCACAGGACTCATCTCCCTCACCCGTCTGCGAAAGCACGGACTCGTATTCAGCAACGCTGAAGCTGGGTACGGTGTACTCACGGATTCGACCACTGGCAAGGTCATCCTCCGTGTCTCTGAACGCGACGGCGTTTACCCGCTGACCACCTGGCGCCCGGAGCACGCCAAAGGTGCAGCACTTCATGCGCAGGCGAAATCCGCCCGCAAACCTCTGACACGCAAAGAAGCTCACGAGCGACTTGGACACATCGCACACAGCACCATCGAGACGATGGCACGCAATGGCTCAGCGCTCGGCTTCGAAGTCGACCTCAGCACGCCTATTGTGCAGTGCCAGGTATGCATCCAAGCTAAACTGAAGGGTCTTCGCATTTCTAAACGGCATCGCGACCCGCGCTCAAAGGATACGGGCGATTTCGTCTCAGGGGATCTCTGGGGACCAGCGCGCGTCGAGGCCAGAGGAGGTTTTCGATATTACGGAACCTTTCTCGACGACCATTCCGACCTCGCCAGCATTCACCTTCAGAAGGGCAAGTCAGAGGCGGAAACTCTCGGACACTACAAAAGTTTTGAGGCCGAGATGAAGACGCAGCACGGGAAAGACATCAAGTGTTTTGGTACCGACCGCGGCAAAGAATATACCGGCGGCAACTTCGACAAACATTTAGCGTCGAAAGGTACCAAGCGCCAACTTACCCCCCATGACACACCACAGCTCAACGGCGCCGCCGAACGCCTCAACGGCACTATTGCCGGGCAGATGCGCGCCATCCTCCTCGCCAGCGGCCTTCCCAAATCCTTCTGGGGATTCGCCGTCCTCTACGTCGTCTGGCTACGCAACCGCACCCCCACCAAGAAAACCGCACCAAAATCACCGCACGAAGTCATGACAGGCGAGAAACCCGACCTGAGTCGCGCGCGGAAATTCGGGTGCAGGGTGTGGGTACGCGTCTACGGCGGCTCGAAGATAGACGCAGTCGGTGTCGAGGGCAAGTGGGTGGGACCAAGCATGGAGACACCCGATGGTCACAAGGTGTATTGGCCGAAGAAGGGTACAGTAACCGTCGAACGGAACATTCGTTTCGACGACGAGACTGCATTTTCTGGCGATAATCCTGATGGGGGAGAGATTTCAATTCCCATTAGTGAAGATAAACCAACGCAGCAGCGCACAGATGGAAGCGCACCTTCTGAGCCATTTCCCACCACCACCCCTCCTCCACCAGCCCCTACCGAGCCATCTACAGTGCCGGGGGAGACCCCAATCCCTACCTCTCAACCCACAACTTCGCCGACACGAACTCTTACGTTCACGACCGAGGACATCACAGCAGACGATCCCGACGCAAGTGCGTCCGAGACCGCTAGTGATGTGGGGGAGGAGCGTTCCCGACGTGTTCGTAAACCGTCGGCGTACGTTCGTCGTTTGCAAAGCGGCGAGGGAACAGCGGGACTACGGCAAAAATTCGTCCCTGGACTTCAGGTCCCGGACGAGCCAACCCTGCGCGCAGGCGTTGCATACGCAGCCGCAGTGGT
Source organism: Favolaschia claudopus (assembly GCA_037176885.1). Lineage (NCBI taxonomy): Eukaryota > Fungi > Basidiomycota > Agaricomycetes > Agaricales > Mycenaceae > Favolaschia > Favolaschia claudopus. The sequence goes on from JAWWNJ010000104.1 coordinate 457,329, forward strand.
TCCCCGCTCGTTCGCGCAGGCAAAGCGCAGCGAAATCTGGCCGGAATGGGACGACGCAATGAAAACTGAGGTGAATACACTTACCGATCATCAGACTTTTTCCGTCGTTCCGCGCGAGGAAGCCAACGGCACTCCCGTCATTCCACTCAAATGGGTATTCGCAAACAAAACAGACGAAGCCGGTAACGTTAAGCAACGCAAGGCTCGCATCTGTGTGCGCGGTGACCTCCAAGGTGCACTCGGTTTCCACGCCGAAACCTTCGCGCCGGTGCTCAAGCCCACCTCGCGCAACATTCTTATCGCTACTGCCGCGCATAAAGGTTGGTATGTGCGGCAATGTGACTTCAAGGGCGCTTACCTCAATGGCGTCCTCCCCGAGCCCATCTTCGTCGAACAGCCGGAAGGGCTCGACTCGCCGGAAACCCCACGCGCTACTCACATCTGGAAGCTTTTCAAAGCTCTCTATGGTTTGAAGGACGCCGGGCGCATCTGGTACGACACGGTTAGCACTTATCTTACTGAAGATTTGGGCTTTACCCGCAGCGAAGCCGACCATGCGGTCTTCTTTCGCGTCACAAAATCCGAGCAGACTTACCTCGGAATCCACGTCGACGACCCACTCACTGTCGGCGACAATCTCGACGCCCTCATCGAGCTCGAGACTAAACTTAATGAGAAATTCCCTCTCAAGGTCAACGGCGACGCGACTCACTATCTGGGTACTTCCATCCAGCAGGACCGCGACGCCGGCACCATCTCCCTCTCGCAGGCCTCCTACATCCGTGACGTTGTAGCGCTTGCGGGCTTGGAGAACGCAAAACCCGCGTCCACTCCACTCGTTCCTGGTGGACGTCTCGGACGTGAGTTCTGCCCCACAACGGACGAGGAACGGGACGAGATGAAAAACGTACCTTATCGCGAGGTCGTAGGCTCGCTCCTATGGATTGCAAACGGCACACGCCCGGACATCGCGTACGCCGTCAGTGTTCTATCCCAATTCCTGTCCAACCCCGGCCGTGTCCACTGGGAGGCTGCTAAACGCGTCGTGCGCTATCTCAAAGGTACCATCGACGTGCGGCAGACTTACGGCGGCACGGACGACGGACTGGTCGGATATTCGGATTCCAGCTGGGGTTCGGAGGTCCTGCATTGGCGTTCCATGTCCGGGTACGCATTTACGCTATATGGCGGCGCTATCTGCTGGAGTGCTAAAAAGCAATCGGTGGTGGCGTTGTCGACGGCGGAGGCGGAATACATCGCGATGACGCGAGCGGCGAAGGAAGCGATGTGGATTCGTCAATTTATGGGGGAGCTATTTGGCGAATTCACCATCCCTACAGTTCTTCACGTCGACAATCAATCAGCAATTGCGATGGCAAAGAATGATTCTTTCCATGCACGCACCAAGCACATCGCCCTACCCTACCATTTCATCCGTCACTCTGTTGCCCTCGGCGTCATCTCCCTCTCCTGGATCCCATCCGACGCGAATCTTGCGGATTTGTTCACAAAAGCTCTTGAAGCCACGCGTACATCCCGCCTATCCAACGGTCTTGGTCTGCCGGTCTGAGGGGGAGTGTTAGCATTATACGGTATTCTTCTATTCTAATCTCATACATACCTTCATTTGTTTCATCCCGTCATACCAATACGACGATCGTTTAGAGTAGAGAGATTTGTTGTTTCCGCTTTTGGACGCTTACGCTAGCTACACAGCCTCAGTTACTTTTCATTCCGCTCCGTAACTGAGGCTTGTACGTTCCACTCTCATTTACTTTATTTACTATACTAACTGTGCTGTAGTACTACGCTAACAGGTCATTAATAGAGTTACTTTTCATTCCGCTCCGTAACTGAGGCTTTACTACGCTAACAGGGATACACTCGTGGGTTTTTATACTATGGAGTCATCTCAAACGTCGGTCCCCATCTACCCTGTCCGCTTACTCCCGCCCTGACGCCACATTAACAGTTACGAAACATTTGCGGAGAGGGCTGTCTTATATGCTTTCAACTTTCGAGCGAATAGGCATCCACTGTCCCTGTCATTACCCAAAAGTCATGGCATGAAACCCGGCGCCTCCCCGGAATCCGCACTATCTTGAAATGAGCGTTGGTTGTCACTCGCAGAAGGAACTCCCGGTACTAATCGCATTTATAGGATTTTTGGTCGCATGGCCTGAAGTCATAGCACCTCCCCGCGGTGCGGAATGGATTGTACCACAAGTGCAACCTGAGAGCCTGTTCAATGTTGCAGCACCCGAGACAGTGAGCGAAAGAGAGATCGACGGCGCTCCAAGTTATTCCTCCTCCTTTCGGGAAGTGCAAAAGTTTATCAAACGCACGCAGGAAAGCAACCACCCTGACTGATCAAGGTCTGACCGCGAATTGCACGAAGATCTCGAATTGCACGAAGATCTCCCGCTGCCTACTGCAGGTAATAGACGGAGGGCATGATCATTGTCCATTAGCCTTTTGAGCTCCGGAGCACAGGTAAAGTCGTCCACGTTCTTCTGCGTCGAGTTACAATGAAGTAATTTACATAGGCCACGTCGCAAGTTTAGTACCCTTACATCTCTTTGAATCGGCAAATAACACCCCCTTTCGAACGAGTGGCGGCTGTTCGCGTTGAACCAGTCCGAAGCTCTTTGATATGGCTTCACAAATCATTTGCTACAAGAGGTCTACGACGGAATGGGATGACGGAGAATACATGCCAGCTGCATCAACGACAATGCCAGGCGATGGATCATTCATTATTCGTCACGGTCTCCTGTGGGGCATCAGGTCGAGATTGGCCAGCTTTGGAAGAGGGAAAAATCTTTTTTGCCAACGGTGTGGATCACATGGAATTGCTATGGCACAAACTGACACATTTTTTGTGTAGTGCATGGACCTTGGGGAGCCGGGGAGTCATCGTTTAGTGGACGTAAAGTTGGAAAAGAAGGAAGGAAGGCAGCAGCAGCGAGACAAGAGGAGATGGTCAAGGGGTTCCCGAGCGGCGAGCGAACGCCATGTCTTGGCCATTGGACTATCACGGATTCCAGGGAGAGAACAAACTTGTTGTCGTGGGGGAACGGAAGGCCCGGACCGGAAGGAAGCAAGGATTTTCTGCCGATCCGCACTTGCGTCTACGCCTTCAATAAAAGGCGCTCGGATGAAGATCTGAGCATTCATTTTCTTTCTCCCAGCATGAAGTTGTCCTCCTCATTTCTCGTTCTCGTTAGTTTCGCTCTTTCCGTAACCGCAAGGGTTCAGATTCAAAGTTTCAACAAGGCGTGTATGTCTGCATCGAGCATGGTTGACTTTGGGCTCGAAGTTGATGAGTTTGGCAGTCGACAATGCAGGCATTCAAGGTTGCATCGCCGTCGCCGAGAACACGGCTGGAACTCCTCTTATAATTCACGACTGTAATACGGAGTCCGATCTCGCTCTACAAGATTGGGAAGTCTCGTTCTTCACTAGAGAATCTGCGGGTCCCCAACAAATCAAGGCTTTCGGGGACAAGGTATGGTATTTCTTTGCACGTTCCAGGCTTGATTTACTTTTTTTCCCCAAGTGTATCGACGTTACTGGTGGTGTCGCGAAAGACGGCGCAAAACTTCAAATTTCCAGCTGCGCGGATGGTGTCGCAACCCAGCAATGGATTTCCAACACTGACATTACCTTCAAATTGGCCGGCACCAACTTCTGTATCGATTTGACGGACGGATCGATCAAGGACGGTAATGTCTTGCAGGTAGGGTCGGATATTTGCAACAGCCGCCGTCACTCGTACATTAGTAATACTCGTGGTTTTAGCTCTGGACTTGCGCATACAACAGCGCCAATCAGAAGTGGGGAGGAGCGCCGAACCCCGATACGGTCGAGTGAGTCTTCAAGTTCGATCACAGTCCTCAATCTCTTGTACTCATTTATTTATTTAGTGTCGTTAATCTCACTGGCGGCGATTGTGAGCGTCCCTATCAGTGAACTTGGACTGGGAATTTGTAACAGTTTCGACTTGATTTCGACATAGATTCTGCACCAAACCGCCCCTACTGCATCACTGCGGCTTCTAACACCAACGGCGCCCAAGTTTCCCTCGTCAACTGTCTCAACGCCGACTTCCACGACACTTTCCCTGACGGCAACATCACCTGGAGCATACCCGTCGCCCCGCTCACCGGCAAAATGACGACCTTTGGCAACAAGTGTCTGGATGTTCCTGACGGTTCCACAGCCAACGGTGTGAAGCTGCAGGTGCGAGGTTTTTTGTCATCATACGTTGTCTTTTTAACTACTCTTTCAATATCTAGATCTGGGACTGCGAAGCGGGTAACACGAACCAGATCTGGACAATCCACAGCGGTATTGCGCAGATTGAGTGGGCTGGAAAGGGCAAATGCCTCGACTTGACGGACGGAAAAACGGCCAACGGAAACCCCGTACGTTTCATCTCTCCTCCTGATTATTCTGCGTTGATTCACGGCCTTCTCTCAAAGATCCAATTGTGGGACTGTGTCGCTGACAATGGCAGCGCCAACCAGAGGTGGTTGCATGGGCCCGTCTGAGTTGACCGGTGAGGTTCATAATAATGCATTGAACGAACACGGACAATCCCGAACCATGCTACCTACACCTTGCAATGCCTTGCACCACGCTTTCAAGCTTGAACGGACGTCGGTACTACTTATACTTGAGTAGTTCATGTCAAATTAATTTCCAGCGAGCGTTGTGGCCCCGGTCCGGTGACTCACTCTTTAATATTTCGATATCTCATTCCGTAATTCTCGACCGCAGAAGACAATTCCGTTGGTTTCCGGGAAGCGTGTATATCTGGCGTATGTACTGGTGTGTTTCTTTGAGGCTCATCACGTGTATCGCGTCAGTCACATCACACTCTGTGACGTGACGCGACGTTCGTTGTTTCTCCTCCATGTCCTGCGCACCCATGCTCGGCTCGAAAAGCATGGACGTTGTCGTGTACCGCTTTCGGACCTCTATTTTCTGACCTGGATTTAGGTGGCATTCGTTTCTGTCCAGTACGGCCTCAACTCTCACACCTGAGTCTTCGCTCCGTCAAGGACTCATGGCTGGAATTTTCACCGCATGTCGTCTGCTGCAATCTGAAACTCAGCTCATGGTACGCCTACTCTGAGAAATAGTTCCTCTGTTTTACACTTCAGGTTTTTTTTCTTCGACGTGCGCAAGTTTAGACGGGATATCTTTCTCAGGTTTCTGCCACCGGTGGTCCATACTTATGCATGTCATCGTAACAAAGATCTTGCTAGCTCCAAGTATGAATCTCATTACTCCAGATCAACTGCGTTGCTGCTACGACACCGACACTAACAAGCGCACTCAGTTTTCAACTGCTGTAATGGATGCTTATGTCTCTCCGTCTTTCTTTCTCGTTCCAACTTCAGGGTGGATGTACGGCTGTATCAGTCACCTTCGGCGTTTTCCACATTCTATTGTCCGGGCTGGTAATTGCCCATCGATGATCGGAACCAATGGGTGTTTCTATTTCTCCACGTACAGAGGTTTCTTCTTTGATTTCGATTTATCACTTGCTTACCTACGAGCAACAGGACCCCACCGCATTTTTTTTGGCTTCCCCTCTTTGCACTCCGTTTTCGACGCTGTCCGATTGCGATTGTTCAAACGACATCGCGCACGACCTCAATTAAATCTTGCGCCACCACTACCGAGTGCCCAGATCGTCCATTCAAAGCCCAGACTAAACACATCACATCGAGATTCGAGAAAAACAACTTCTAATTGGCAACGGTACCAATATGCTTTCGCTGACATTGACACTTTCAATCAACCCGCACCCACCGTGATCCCTGTCGTTTTTCGATCTTTGTCTTGCGCTTGCTGCCCTTCGCTTCCTTGTCTTGTCAATGCCATGGCACGCAAGATTCACAGGTAACGCCACGCAATTTCAAACTCAAACGCAAAAACTCGATCTGACTGACCGATACTTCAACATTGGCAGGCACATTCAGTATTGCCGCATTGCACCAGAATCAGTCTAACGCATTTGGCAGATACTATAGAAATATGTTGCGGCAGGGCTGGATCTGCACCATCGGATAATTGCTTGAATACCCTCGGCCTTCCGCTTCATCCCGTGCACTCACTTCAAGTCAAACTCAGATACCTTACTCGACAAGCAAGTGTGTTCCCATCCATCTCTCTGTTTATCAACCGTCTAGCATACTTACACCCTGACTTGACGCCGCAGGATCCTCACACCAATACGACAGCCGGATTGAAAAAAAATCGAATCTAACTCTTCTAATTCCGTAACTTTTGTTCTCTTCCTACCTGCTCTGAACCTCAATTGGCGCACTCAAACATCACTCATCTCGGTCTTCAATTTCAGTCCCAGTACGTATTATCCGTATCCGTATTGTTATTCTCGCGCGACATACGCAGCATACACAGCTCACTGGCATCCACCATCAGCGGATTTAAGATCCCATGCCATGTCTATCCCGCCTACGTATCCATCTTATCATCTATAACATCTCATTGACGCTAACTTCCGAATCCTTCTCGCCTACATATTTCAAATTCTATTCCCGGCCCACACTGCTGGCATTCCCAAACAAGGCACCTACTTCCCTGGCTATGACACCCAACCAATGCTTCCCTCGGCGGCGAGACTCCCCTACCACCGAATCGAGTTCCCGAATCCGGCTCTTCTCGAAGGCATGAAACCGACACGGACATGTACATACTCATATCGACAGCTCAAGTCAATCATCCTCAGGCTGCCAGTGCCAATTTAAGGCGAAGTGTGAGTTTCTGCGTGGGTGTGAGAGAATGTTCATACTCAGTTCTGCGTGCGTATCGTGTGTGTCTACTGATATGTCTGTCTGAATCACCATCTTCAGTGCCGAGTGCTCAACGGCTCGGATATCCCCCGTCCGAGCTAAATGCTATTGTTATCCTGGGATCCCGATTCGAAGCACTGGCAACGGTATGCTATTGATACACCAGTATGTTTCAACGAAATTCATCTACCTCAGGTCGATACTATATTTCTCTCACTTTCGGCAAAACCCATCCCGAAGCTTGCGGCACCGAAGAATTCGAACTTGGAAGATCGAAGGGAAATTTTGCATCGCCTGACCGGATACACCCGACGTCAAGGACACAATGGTTTTTGCCGTCGTATGCAAGCGTATGCATTGCATTAAACAATCTTCAAGCGACTTGGAAGCCCGCGGAGCACTCAATTGTGTTAACTTCCATTGTACGCATTTTGAATTCGTATCCTTCTGAAAATCATCTCTTCCTAGCATGCTTCTCTTCTCCGACAGACGGAGGCGCTCACACGCGCGGTCACTGCGTATAGTCTAATTCCCTCTCGTTTAATGCCAGCGAGAGCAGGCGAGAGCCGCGGGTTTTTTTGTCGAGGGAATACTAAAGACAATTATAGGATCCCCGGCAATTTACTGCTCTCCAACGCTGTCCTGCGATTTTTATGGGGCTCAGAATGGCGAAGAATTCGAGGTAAGCTTTCCATTTCACGCAGACATTCGACATACTTCTATTCATAAGTGTTTTCAAAATCCACTGAGGAGGCAGCCACCGTCTGAGTGACTCAACCTTGCAATCGAGTCCAAATTCAAACATCAACCACGGATTTTGCGCTGCTCAAGAGTAGTTCAGACTTTGGGTCGGAGCCAGGCTTGCTTCTGCACTCGGGGCTCCCAGTCGTTCGGGGACTATTTCGTGTTCGATTCTTATGGTTCAATTGCAGCTTGATTCCAAGTCGCAATCTGCTTGTATTGTAACTACCCCCGGCGGTTATACCAAGATGGATTTCAACCTCCGCCTCCAAACAGTGTTGAAGTCCTGGACTGCATTGACTTTGAAGCCCTGGGCAGTCACGGAACTTGGAAAATCTCCACAATCTGATCAAGTTAGAATTACGTGCGTTCAACTTGAACTCGGTTTCTCTGATTCCTCACCATTAGGATACCATTCAATCAATTCTCAACCATTATCTCTCGAGCTCCTTCCCTCCTCTTTTTGCTTCGCCAACGCCAACGAACTGTTCCTTAACGACAAAAGTGAGTTCATTCAATGCTGATTCGATCTGCCGATTTGTTCACTTACTTCGAATTCATCTCTCTTGTTCTACCGCAGAGTCGCTCGGATTTTCTATTCCAACAGACACTGCAACTCACCACAACACTTGATCATCTCAACGGCTTACATTTTTTCGAAACTTCAAGTTTGGCGATATGTCCTCGATTCGAACGTACAAACGGGTTTCGACTTTCTCAGTTAATTATATTATCTTCAATTTTGACTTGCAATCGAACATAAACAACAGCTGTTCAGATTCTCTCCCCGTCGTTCGCTCCCTTAGACTCATACCACGCCAGCTCCAGCTTCCTGCTCTCAACAATCGACATCGCGCACGCGCATTCAAACCAATGTCTCGTCGGAAGTTCACTCGAGTAACGCGCCGAACGGTCAATCTCTTTATGATTCTTACTCTTTCGGAGTCGAGGTTTACACAGTGCGTCTCGGGTCTTGGTCTCAAACTCAGTCGTCCGCAGTATCAACAAATATTGAGCACCTATTCAGAAGACAGAAGCCTTCAGATTTCAAATCCAACACTCATCGACGCCTGAACTCTTGAATCAAGTGGATCAGAACCTCCACCTCCGTGGCCGATTATCTCGTCTTAAGATCTGTCTCTTTCTCTCTCTTGCGGAACATTACTTCGATACAAAACAATTCATGCCCAGCCCGCTCAAGATTGAGGTTTGAGGTCTCCCATCACCGCTGCCTCTTTCCTTCCAACTGGCAGTCTTCCCCTCCTTTTCGTCTCCTCTGCCTCGTCTTGTCGGTGTATAACCAACCCGCACCGAGAAAAGGATTGGCAGGATCCGTAGGAAAACAAATCAAAGATGTACAATATTTTTCATTCACATTTCCCTCCTTCCAATATTCCTCCCCCCAATACTCCTACTTACTCTAACTCGTTTGGTATCGTATATACATCATGAAGCAACACCTACTGACTACAAAAATACCATCGTCGTATGTATGTACACCTCCCCGCCTCCGTACAAAGCTTCGAGTACCGTACTCAGGGAAAAGAAAACTACATGAAGCATCCCAATGACAAGACACTGTCGACACGCGCATCCTCCTCCTCCGCCTACTCTCCTACCCCTCCTCCAACACAGTACCCGCCTCCGCACCTCAGACACACATTCCCCCCTCCCCCTCGTCCCCGCAAATCAATCAAAAGTCCGCCCAAGCCCAAGCCCGCAGCCGCTGCGATCGTCTTTATACCACATCAGGCGGACGCGGCTCCTCTTTTCTCAGCTCAACTCGATTCGACGCGTATCCTCCGCTGGAAGGGGAGCGTCGTCGTCGAGAAAAGCACCGCGAAACCAGCCAAACCCTCCGGGTCAAAGACTTTGCGAGTCGCGATTGCCTACACACCACACCCACACCCACATCAACGCGACTCTTCTCTTCTGACCTCTCCTCGTATCAGCGACTCGACCAATATCAGCCGCTGGAACGGGGAGCGACGCGTCGGCGTCAGCTTCGGATTGAGAAACAAATCGTCGTCGAGTAAAACGCCGCCAACAAAACACGAGTGAATAATTGCAGGGAAGGGGCACAGGAACGTGATCGATTGCCCAGGCAGCAAGCGTCCACGGTACTCTAAGTTCGTGTCTGGTACCCGAATCCCGAGCAAAGCTGATGCTAGCGCGATCTCGTCTTCGTATGGAGAGGAGGCGGCGGAGACCAGCCACTACTAGCCGCAACGTTCGCATCCAAAAACCAAAACCAAGAAATAACGCAGGAGGGAGGCGGTCTGACCAATCGCTTGCAGTTGTACGAGTTCGGCCACGTCGGAATGAGTCTGCGAGGGTGGGGCGAGCCATCGAAGCGCGCAAGGGCGGGACGGGGCTGGGCGAGGCAGACTTCGAGGAGTGAAGTAAACAGACAGCGTCGAGAGAAGGACGCGGCGAGCCTCCGCCCAACATGCCGACGCGTCGAGGGCATCGTACGCAGGGCGTGGTCAGCATCCGGAAAAGTCGAGTGCTGTAAGTATTGATCAAGAGTGGTGGGAGGTCGACGTCGGAGAGGTAGTGCTCGAAGTAAGCAACAATAGCAGGGTCGGAGACGCAACTACCGTCTGCCTTGAGTGACGCGGCCAGTCTTTCTTCGATTCCTTCCTGAGGCACGACGGCGTGCGTCCGCGTCCTCGTCTTCAATGTCGATGTCAGCGAGAAAGCTGCAGCCTGAGACCTCGAGTGATCGACACCAACGTTTTTCGTCATCATCACGGGTCGGCTAGGGCAGGAAAGGATAGGAAAGCGGGGGAATGGTTGGTTCGAGGGAGGAAGGACGGACGCGCGGAGAATGTCGTCGCGTGTCTTGGTCTTGGTCTTGGTCGTGGATGCGTCAAAAGAGGGAAGGAGGAGGTGGAAGCGGAGACGGCGGACGGCAAGGTTGTCGCGATTATGCCCGTCGAAAGGCGTCCTTTCATCTTCTTGAGCCCCTGGTCGTCGCCTTCATCCCCTCCGTCGCCTTCTTTCTCCCAGTATTCATCCTATTCTCCCCGCCCACCCACCCAACCTAACCTATCTCACCAACCAACCTAATTTCTAATTCCTCACCACCACCCTCCTTGTATGCTTGCCCGCCCTCCTCCGCTCGTTGCCCCCGTTGCCGTTCCCGTTCATCGTCAACCCACCTGTCTGCGGTCTCTCCTCGTCATCCCCACCGCGCTCGGAATCGGCGCTGCGTCGCCTTCGCGAAGGGGGTTCGTCGACTTGCATGTCGTCGCGCTCACGCTCGCGGTCGACGTCCATGGAGGCGGAGCGGTGGTGGTGGTGTGTATGCGGAGGGGGAGGCGGAGGCAGCTCGTGGTGGATCCGCGGCGTGCCCTCCATTGAGTGGCGTGCGTGCGGTGGTGGCGGTAGCGAATGCGCATGCGCATGAGACGGGTGGGGAGACGGGTGCGCAGAGTGCGGGTGGTGTGCGTGGGGATGTGGATGGGGCGGGAACGCAGACGCAGGCACAAGCTGCGGCGTCGACGCCGATCCGCCCCTCGTATGCGAATGCGCCCGCGGCGGAGGCGCGGCACGCATGGGTGGCGGGTAAGGTGAGTTTGCCGCAGATGAAGTCGTCGGAGCCGAAGGTGCAGGCGGAGGCAACGGCACGCCACCCGTCACCGCCGCACTCGGCCACCGTCTCTTCGCGCTCTCCCTCTCCCTATCCCTCTCCCGCAGATACCCCTCCCTCCCATTAACATCGAAATCCACATCCACGCGCACACGCACGATCTCCTTACCCGCCTGTGCGAAGAAGGCGCGTTCCTGGCGCGCGAAGTAGCCGGAGGTGGGGATGCGCGGGGCGTCGTAGGCGTAGGGCACAGACGAGGACGAAGACGACGCGGAAGAGGAGGAGGAGGAGGGGGCGGGGTAGGGCGCGGCGGGGGGGAAGAGGGCCATGAGGTCGTGGCCCGTGGGTGGGGCGGGGTAGTGCGGGGAGCGGGTGACAGCGGTGGGGGCGGAGGGGCCCGGGGTGGGTGGGTCGAGGTCTTTTTTTTTGGTGGTTAGTGGTTTGATTAGCTAGGAGAGACAAGGACACGGACCACGAAGGGAGGTTGGGGACATGGGGCGTCGAGAACGAGTTGGAGGAGGGTCGTCTATGGGACGCAGAGAATACGGCGCGGGTGGAGGTGCAGCAGCGGTGGTTGCCATTTGGATAGCCAGACGGGAAGAAAAGGAAGCGGAACCAGAATCGGAGTCGACCCAGTTTTATTACAGAATCGAAAGGCAATCTCGATAACCAACGTCGATTCAGATCTCACCTCACAAAAAGAAAAGGAAAGAATTCAAAGCAAGCAAATTACGCAATCCCCGATACAGCTTTTTCTCACGTAATACACGTGTCGGCGGATGATCACTCCCACTCACGATTAGATCTTGCCCATTTTGGACTGACAGAAACGCTCACCGTCGGGAGGTCTAGACGCACGCACAGCCGATAGATGACGTGAGTGTGGTTCTCACACTCCGCTCTCTTTCAAATTCTTTCTCGTCGGCGTCGGCGTCTTTACTTTGCTTTGACTTGAACTTCTACGTGGCGTCGTCTTCCATTTTGCCTACCCGCCACGCCCACGCACGCCGACGCGCAGCCGTACTCTATTGTCTTGTCTTTTCCGACTCTTGGAGTCTGGACTGTGCAGCGGCCGCATCCGAGTCTGTTCCTGCCACTCATCCGTCCCTGTCCCCGTCGTGTTGGGTTCTTCCTTCGTTCAAGTTGCCCGTTCAGGAATCCGCGTTCATGATGCGCACCGCCGTACCTCGTCCCTGTCTTCCATCTCTCAAGCTGGTGGGCTCTGTGTCCGCCCGTGTATCCCTCGAATCCCACTGTCGACGTCTGCCCGCCTCCAATTGTTCAACAAGTGTGTACACTTACACGCTCGTACCTTTTCTGTCACTCCTTCATCCATCTATATGTACATCACTCTCGAACCCCAACAGCCTCCGCCCCGACACCGCCGTGATGATCCCTTCCGCCTTCCACTCCTTCTTTCGACTTCCACGAATACTTATGACGACACAAAAAATCGGAACTGCTCAGCGTCATCACATCCCGCCCTTGCTGTCTATGTCAGAACCCACGGCATCGGGTCGAATTTCCTCCCCCGCATATTTCTATTCTAGGGACTCGCTCATCACCTCCCTCCCGCCCTTGCCTATGTCTGAATCCCTCGCATGATCCTCATATTCCTATTCCTATCCCTATCCTACCGCGCGAGAATCAAGCACCACGCCCATTTCATATATTAATTACCTCGTCCCGTCTAGCCAGCCCTTCCGCCCTTCTCCCGCCATCCCATCCGTGCCTACCTGTCTGCATTCCTGCCTTCTTCGTACCCTGCCCTGCCCATCCATGAATATCTCCACCACGCGTCAGACGACCAGCTTCTCCCGCGCCACCAGGCTTTCCTTCCTGTCGCTCCCTTTATCTTACTTTTTTTCCCTCCCCAGCCGGGAATCGCATCCCGCGCTGCGGATTTTTTTGCGTAGATTCTGACGATGAGGCTGAAATCAAACTCCGAATATTATCCGCAAGTTCAGCGTGAAGCAGAATTCGATATCCGAGTCCTTTGTTTTGGTTCCCGCTCTTCCTTCGTGAGTCAACCCGCGCACACGCCTCATCCTCGTACGCGGCGACAACTTACCCCGATCCCAAAGAAGATACTTACAGCTATCTGAATCACAGCCAGACCGCAGACCAACCCAGACCCGGACGCGGCGCCGCGCGTGGTGCGGATCCGATACTAATCATATCATTATTATCGTAGAGTAAGTAATTGTTGCGTGTGAGGAGGATCATGCTTAACGCCGCATTCACTGCGTCGGGGAAGGGGAAGTACATAGGGCAGGGAGGGAGGGGTGAGTATGTAGGGAGCGCTCTAGTAGTACCTACCTCCCACAAGCTGCATGTCCGTCACCCGGGGCTCACAGCGCTAGCAAGAGTTGGCTTCGAGATTGCTGGATCGATGTCGGCGTCTGCCTTCGCATTGCATTCTAGGGAATTCGAACAGGTTTCAACATTTTTTACCACCACTCAAGTTTTTTGGTAAACTAGAAAATAGTTCAATATACTTTGACTCCAGAGGCGAAACATTCAAAATAAATATCCGCATGGGTGCGCAGCGTGCAAGTCGAGGCGAGTCGTCTCCTGACATAGCTGTAAATTTTTACTTGATGTCTATGCTAGGATCCAAACATATTCTCGCTGAGACGAACCTTGCATGCGACGCCGAAATTTTCCTTTTCTTGAGGTATTCTGTAGATTTTCACGGGGTAGCGTTTGAATTCATATCTCCCGGTGTACTTACTCATAGCCTTTCACTCTACTATCAGACTGCTTTCACCTCTTCCCTTTATTTACATCAGATGTTTGACTTTCCTTTTCTCAAGATGGACGGGAATCGAGCAAGAAAGTAATTGTATTTGATGCACGGTGAATTATTGAAATGCTTAGGGTAATTACCAACGGTGGCCAGTGAAAGCAGATTTCATCGTGTTTGTAGTATGTACCGGCGCAGCGAATTTGCAATCGGGGTTGAGATGGGATTGGAAGTGCGAGATTGGACCAGAGCCGCAATCGGATTGGCAAGCATAAGCATTGTCGGACCCCGAATGAAAGCTAATGACGTCCTCTTCAAGTCCCCTGCCCGGGCACTCTAAATACGAAATAAAGACGTCCACACGCGCGTCGAGTGTCAATGAAGTCCAATAGTTTGAGTTTTCAACCAAGTGATGAACCGTGGGAATACGCTGATCAGATCACTCGGCACCGTTCCGGAGCAGTGAGTTCAAGCTCCGATTGCCTGCGGTTGAAATTTATCTGCTTGGGTTCTAGTGTCATTGACAAAGCTCTCTTGATCGTAGACTCCAATGCAGAGTTTGATGCGACTTTACATTCGAATAAAAAGTTGTGATTCTTGCGGTCATCTCGTTGAGGTAAATTCCAAGTCTCCGTCTTGCTAATATTAGGAAGGCTGCTATAGCGCTAGGTACGTATACTTCCACAGGTACCGTGCATATCAAACTTATGCAAGTGTCACCTCAATTTGCGTTCACCTCATTTTGAATGCAAAAGCTGTCTAACCAGTGGCGGCGGCGCCCGGGCGCCGCCAGGTCCCCGTTCTCGTCAACCCTCCTAATCCTAATTCTAAGTCACTGACAGATTGAGATGAAATGAAATGAGTGAGGCTTGCGTACGTACTTTGGGTAATTTCAAGATTTTTTTTCCACGAAATCGAATTTCCCTCGATGCTACGACTTGAAAATTGCGAAACTTTGTTTTTCAACCATAATGTTGAACCGTGGGAAATCACTTCGGCACCGTTCGGGGATTTAAACTAATTTGTAAGTCCGATTACGACTCCGATGTTCAACTCGAGTTGCTCAGGTCCAGAGTTGGGGGCTTTCATACATTCGGAGAATGGCTACCAGACATCCTGCAAAAGATTGTCCCTCGTGATCATAGGGGCAGGACAACCAACTTTTTTGGACCATGCTTCAAGAGTTGGTGGAATCCGGTGCATGCAGCGGTTCTCATACGTAGCCACTGTCATTGCCAGCTGATACCAAAAATCTAGGTGACAGAGACGGTCCCCGCGCTTGAGCTCTGCATGCGGTGGACTAAACCTCGCGGATCCTGCCTTGAGTAACATCAGTAAGTGACGGCACCGCTTCCACTTCCCAGCCGCCACACCGAAATACTTTACTTTAAGTAATCGCCGATCTCAGTCCTTGACCGTGACATGTTTTGTGGTGTGGCAGGTCCCCGTCGTTCGTTCTCGTACATGTAGGTACGATATCTTGTTATACTCATCTATGAAATGAAATGAAATCAGTACATGTGTTCGGAATGGATCAAGTGACTCCTCCCTCCCAAGTTCAAATGCATATCACTGGCAGATCTAGAGGCCAGTGAACGGTATTCCGAACCAAGATGAAGATAAATCAAGAAATTAACAGCAGGGAATGAACATGAGATTGACGAAGAACCTAAGTATCGCGGCGTTCAACTTACCACACCGGCATAAGTAGTACTTATCTGATTCGAACGCTGTCAGTAGTAATGAGCAGATTGTCGCCGTCCGTCGCACCTTCATTCCCTCACCCGTTCTCTTTATCTCATCGATTTCATTTCCGTAGGTCCATCCGAATACAAGTGACCTTCATGTTGATACTGATTTACTTGCTGTTAAGGCTGAGCGGCGTCTGAGCGAGACGCCGAACTCAAAATATGTAGCCGTCAAGTGACGACTCCTCTTCTCAGGCGGGACGGCGTATAACGGTATAGCTGTTGAAGGCTAAGTTATCTGTGTTGTTCCTGGACTGAGCGACAAATAAATCGCACCGAGTGGCCGATATGACGGTTGGATTTCCTGAATCCGTTCATGATCTTGACTGGCTACCGCGAAGGCTGAGGGTGGTAGAACCCGGATTTGAAGTTGAACATCGCCATCCACTCGACAGCTTTCAAACCAATATTAATCTCGTTTTGAAGGCAGGTAGCTAGTTGAACATTGCCGCATTATGCTGTAAAATGCTGCTGCTGCGGCTCACCAACGCTCGACTCAGGTGATGCTGTTGTCAATGTCGAGTTGTCGATACAGCTTGTTTGAAGCTTACCACGGTTGTTTTTCCTTCGTCAGATCTATTGAAATCCCTTGCTGAGAGTCTGAATCCGGACCGAGTCTTGCGTGGCCCTGGTAACAGCAACACCGCAAAAAATATTCACCCCTACCACAGCCGGTCTCGACTCTCAAGAAGGGAAGAAACCTAAATTCAGAAGTTCCGAAGCCGTAAGATCTTCCGGCACTGGTACGTACCTTCTCGTAGCGTACATACAAGCAACATCTCCGTCGTCTGTTAGTTCGCCGTTCCTATGTGCACGGGTGAGTAGGTTGAGTAAGTGGCAGACAGAAATCAACGCCTCCTGAGTTGTATCTTTGCCATGGACAAAGCGGATGCTGCTGAGTACGGTAGATCGCGACCCTGGCATTTTGCATGCGGCCATTATTCAGAGCTTGCTGTAAGATACCGACGATTCGGTCCTGCATCGATTTAGGGTCCATTGGGTTTCCGAGAGTTGGACACCCACGACGTACCTAATCGGAGCCGGATTGTCAGAAATTCTCCCGCCTTCATTGTCAGCCGCACGTTTAACCAAACATCGAGGCTAGAAGTCAAAATCCAACTACGATCTGCCAGTGTCAAGCTGTTCTGCAACTTTAGAGGCCCAGGTAAGCAGTTATCAGACTTTTCAATCTTAGCAGACATCGCAACCACATGCAAAATGTCTCACATCGTATCGTACCTGACGTGGCCTCGCGGTGTGGGGTCTGTGATAACGTCTGGTGGGCGAACGCGTGCAAATCGTGTGGAGGATCGAATCCATCTTGGCGTTGGCATTGACTTTGTGACGTTGAGTTTATTGGTCCCGCGCCGCCGCTTATAACGTTATCTTGAGAGATGACGGCGGAGACTCTGCCCGATCAACAGAAAACTTCAATCTTGACAGAATATTTAATTGTGTGGGAGCCGGGTGCTGATGGATGATGCGCGGGTCGGGGATCGCCCGGACCCCTGGACCATTTAGGTTTGCAGGAGTCGAGGAGTGGGTCTCCGAATAAGTACTTGATTTCAGTGAAGTTGTGAGCTGTGGCTCGAGACAGACTGAGAGAGTCATGGAGTGATGTACATACCCGACAGCATTCGTAAATTGAACTCGCGTAGAAAGCAAAAAAGCCGCGGTGCAAGGGACCGTCGAAAATTCGGAAAGCATTTGAGATCTTCTGGGAGATATTTAGACAAGCGATGACCGGCAACTTCCAGATGCCATAAGTCGTCGCACTTAATGGTGGCGTTTGTTCCCGAATTCGTGTATACGGCAACGAAAACTCGTAGGATCTTCCGGAATGAGTATGAGGCTGATGACCATGTAGACAAACTAGGTTAGCTTTGAGCTCAAATCACCTGGTAATTGAACAGCAACTTGAACCAGCTCCATTACTTACTTATTTCTGGCTCGGTAGCAGTAGGCAGTCCGTCGTCGGTCTCTGGAATTGACCGTCCCTCCCCGCGCTGCCGCGGGTGCAAGTTCCCCGCAAGATTTCTCTGGAGCTGTCGTCGCCGGTGATTAAACCGCTTGCCCTGATTATACTTACTTCCATTATGCATATGTTCAGCGGAAGTCGTCTGTCAGTATGAATGCCTCGAGATGGATACCCAACTCAACTCACTTCACTAAAAATTCCGAAGAAAATCCTACGGCTTCCGGGCCGAGCGAAGTTCAAATTCGGGTTCCCTCAAGAAGAAGGAAGAACTTGAGAATCAGAGAAGCTGGCATGCCAAGTTTTCGGAGAACGCAAGTACGAGCGGGACCTGGAAACCGGCGTGAAGAGTGCGTGAGGCGAGTTTCCATTCCCATCGATCGATGGAAATAGCCTAGAAGAGATATTTAGGTCCTGCGTTTTGTTTCGGCTGGCATTCAACCCTGAGCATTAGAGGCAGGGTCGGATGTTGGTTGGACTGGCATCCTGTACAGCTGTCTGACAGCTGTGATTTTGTAAGAGGATGTGGGGGAAAAACACAGGCCATATTGGACTTGATAATCGTGAAGAAATCCGGCTGAAAACAACTCTGACTTGTAAGAACCGACCGTACAAGTGAAGCCCGCCACCCGGTGAGCGGCCGACCAGGTTAGTCGACAGATTGGACGTTGAGAACAAGAGGTTTCGCTTACCTGCACACGTACAAAAACCAATTCAAATCGACATACATACCCGCGACTGTCGCAAACGCGCAGCAGCCGGGACGCGGTACGAGAAGCGAATCCAGGATCCTTCGCCGAGCCTGCGAAGTAACGGCATACGTATGGACCGTTCAGACTGTCTGCTATGCGGTTGCTGGCATCAACAGAAACCTTCAATTTTTTCTCGGGATTCAAGCAACGCACGGAGATCCCGCTTAGACTGAGATGCGGTAACGTAATACTGGATGGAAGGAAGGATATCGGGCCGGCAAAAAATTCAATCTTCGTGGACACTGAAGCATACATAGTACGCCGATGTATGTAGTACGGGCCCCTGCTGTTTCAATTTTGGGACCGCGCAGGTATTCCTCCTCCTCCTCCTCCTCCTGAACATGTTAGATTGAAAAGCCTATCGTGCAGATCATGGAAGTGGGACGTACTGGGCAGTATGAAGCCGACGGGAGAAGCCAGGTGTTGAGTCAGCTGGTGATGTGTTTCTCTTTCATCCTGAGACTTGGACAAGTCGGTGGAGTGCCAGTGGCATCCCTGTATTGGCATGGTGGAGAACACATATGACAGACGGCGCGGTGGTGTGAAAGTTATACATATTGGGGAACTTTGCTGTAGTGGCTGTCAGCAGTAGCGCAGGCATGTGGGCGTGGAGCTTTACATATATGATATCTTGTGCGAGGGAGAGAGAATTAAGCGGAGCATGCTGCAAGGTGCCAGTGGAACATAGATGCAAGATAAGTTGGATGCTGTCCTATCTCAAGGCACACGATGTCAGGAAGAGAAAATGAATGAACTTTGGGCAACATTTACGAGAAGGAGGACGGCACCTTGACCTCCCTTGGATTGTTCACGGAAAAATGTGTTTTTAGATTCTCGTGCTTTACTAGCTGACAAGTCCATTGGCTACAACGCGAAGTCAATGCCCACCAGAATCGCACCACGTAGATGCGCAAGCAGAAACTCACCAATATAAGAAGTATGCCATCAAGCGTAATACGGGCTCAATGGCTCTTGGAAAAATGTCGGCGATGAACAGAAAGGCGGTGGATGAGGCAAGGGGTAGATACTCTTAATAATTCAAATGGTAGGCGCAATTGCAGACATAAGTATGTTGAATGCCTGAAAAAAGGTGAGCAGAAAAATCAACTCGGCTGCCTCCGGCTCATTCCTTCACGCTTTCGCTGCCGGCTTTACGTATGCGTTAACCACACAATCCGAAGGCCAGTTATAAAGAGAATAGACAGGCATAAGCGGGACTCCGTTGGCTTGAAAAAGGACAAAGGTAAGACGTGCTGATTGACTGCGGTTGCGTGCTGCCAGATTTCTGAATTGCACAAAGCTAATTTGAAGGCACCCTGAAGGTGTCTGCGCCAGTAGTGAGCTGAGGTTTGCTGTATCCTTACATGGTTTGTCATTTGCGAAGCCGGAGCATCGTGCGAGGCTCTTGAAGCGGCGCGAAGGTGGTGGTTGAGTACAAGCTAAGCGTGGGAGAACACGTGCCATGTTTGCAAAAAAAAAACGTGATCTTTACGTACTTTCTCAGCTTGTTTCTTCCCTTCTTGAAGTTCTTCCCCGCTTTCTCCGTCGGCCACAACCCAACATGACGACCAAGACGCTCAGCACGAGCACTTTGAGTCTCAAGTTTATGCAAAATGCCCACCGAGCGAAGAATCTAGCAGAGGTGCAGCTCGACAAAGCCGATGTCAAAGACGACGGGGAGTGGGAAGTGGCGAAGGAGATTCGCGATGCTTGGGGTGCGGAAACGACGTACGGTTCATTGGAAGTTATGTTATGAATCACACGAGGACTTACAATATTAATTATTGCAGGCAATCCGTAAGCTACGAAGCGTCGTACATTCCGTTTCTCTTCACGTCGAAAGAGGGCGAATCGGATGCCGATGCCGCTACATCAACCAGCTTGAAAGGGCGGAGGACGTTTAGACGTGGGAGAGAGGTCGCTGGGGAGGTACGAGCTTCGTCTTGGATTTCTCGCTCGTTTCTAACAAGGGCCCTTCCTGGTTTTTTCTTTCTCTCTTTCGATCCTTATCGTTTTGCTCGTTTATCCGTTTAGGCCGAAGCAACCGCAGCCCCGACCACGTCAATCACGGAAGCCAAACCATCCACTTCCAAGCCACACGGCAAAGCCCGACAAATCTCATCTCTCAGCGGGCGAACGGGTGGGGCGGATTCCAAGAAATCGTCGAAAGGGGCCAGCAGCACTAAATCTGCACGCCAGGCAATCTACGACAACTCGGGCGTCGGCGCCGACCTACGAACGCAAAGAAAGGGTGGCGTCAAAGTTGAATCCGACGATGACAGTCGCACTGAGACGAAAAACGTACCTCCACCGAATGTATTTTTGAAGCCCGCGGGTGTCGACGAGCCGGCGGAGAGCTCCAAGTCCTCGTTGGCATCTCGGGAAGCACAAAATCCATCTCCCGACCAACCGCACTCCAAGGGCAGCAAGCGGGATCGCGATGAGACGGCGGCGGCGGCAGCAAGCGTGGAAGGCGAGAAGAAGCGCAAGAAGAAGAAGAAGACTGCTGTTGATGAATGAGGCTCAGTGTGTGCGTGGGTGTTTCCTTTGGTTGGTACTTCTCGAATATTGCGCTTGCTTCTGTATGGCCACTCGTCCGTGCGTATCTCTTGTGACCGCTTTATATGTGGGTCTTGCTTATCGCAATATGCACTTAGATGGCTAGCTTGTATGTGTCGACGATCTCTGATGCACGAGTGCGGACTAGGAGTGCTCTAGGTCCGGGTGTAGGTGTATCGATAAGTAACCTAAATGCAATCTGTGGCGGAAGGATGAAGTGAAGGACGGTGCCCATTGTCTGTTGTTCAAATCTACGTGTCGTGTATTCGGTTGGGTTGGTTTCGTCAATTCAAAGGTATACCTATAGAATAGAATCAGTGTTGTTGTCTGGGCATAAACTATATATACTGTGTTGAGACTTGAGAAGAAGAAGCAAGACAGACGTCTTGCGAAATGCGCGCGCGCGTTTCTCGCGGAAACTCAGTATTATTCATGCTCAGGCACATGGCAACTCCCGACTGCACCACGATTTTCCCGTTCATTCAGGCTTTCTTCGTAAGTTGCCGCAGAACAACGCGAAGAAGTAGGGGGAGGAGATATAATCGGAAGATTTCTTGCCCAAAAGCTCACGAGTCGCAGGTGCCATATATCACGAGTAAATGCAACTGCAGAAAATTATGCACAGGGTGCATCGTTGAACAGTCAATTGCTGCGGCATATTACCGAATACGAACATTCATGATAATCTGAATTTCACTAATATATGCGATCCGGCTCTCGGAGGTACCCGCCTATATCGTACATGTTTCTGTCCCCGCTCTATCTCAACTACTCAATCTGCTCATGGGAATCAATGGCAAGGCCGTGGCACACGACTTGTTCCTCTTCCGGATCCCGAAGTCTCGAAGTTGACGCTGAGTACTCGTAGGCTAAGGAGATGAATTTAGGGTTAGATGCCGAGCCCGAGCCAGATCTGAAAGTACTTCTATACATAAACTTGAGGTGATTTCCCAAATTCCGAGATTCAAGGCAAGTGCGAGGTGAAAGCGGATCACAATTTTCATTTTCTTGGGAGCGGGGACCGTTAATGTTGAGGGAGATTTTTGACGTACTCCTGTGGGCTGGGTGCGTAGAGTATTGAGCAATGACGCCGGCGCAACGGTAATTTGTTCGACCTTCAGGGAAGTGACTCCTCCTTCCCTTCAAGTTGACGTCGACATGGCTGTTCAATGTGTGTTGTTCCACAGGTCTAGTCTGGGCCTTGCTGTCATTTGTGTTATGGAGTTCATTCATGTCAGTGCCACTGCCAGGTCGCCATAATTCAGGAGATTGTGCCAGAGTGAACAGGGGTGGCGGGTGGATGTAACTTACGCTCTTCCCACAATATGTGCTGAGAAGTTCAGGTCGTATTTTAATCGTCTGATTTTATTCAGCGTATATGCGCGTGGTTTTACGGCGGGGACGCAAACTGTACAGCTTCAGCCCGCGAAAGAAAAAAACGAAAGCTATACGTACGCTGTCGACATCATACCTGGGAGCGGCGGAGAGAATTAACGCGGCGCCAGGGCCTGAGATCTTGAAATCAAACCCCGGTGGGAGGTTGACGATTATTTTTAGTTGTATGTCAGACAAAAACTGTCGTCATCGAGAGACCGGCAAGGTCAAGTTATCAGCGCCTCAGAGAGTGTTGATAAATCATAGAGCTGTCGAGGTGGTAGAGAGCTGTTAGATATACTCACAAAAGAGGGTGAGAAGCAAATTTCAACATACCGCGGTTTGAGGGATGATGGTATGTTTGAGCGGAAGAGTGAGTGATTAGCACGTAGTCCGAGCCATAACTCACCGGCCGCAAACACCGAGTGAATTCGCGACTTACGGTACCGGCACTTTTACCCGTGCAAACGGTAGAAGCGGGGCCGTTCGGTGCGGGATTTCCACGTCTCGTTGTTCCAAGTCTTGCGTACATTATTTTTGGGCGTGAATGAAATGTAGATCGGTCTTGGGCATGGGAAGAGAATGGAAGTTGCGGTGGGTGTTGTGTGCAGATTCACATCGTTGGCTTCGAAAAGCCTGGAAATAAGGTTTCTGTCCACGCCGTAGCTTGTGATGGTGGTTCTCGTCGTGGGGAGTCTGGGCGGTGGGACAATGGAGAGTAAGAGATGACAGGAGATGACGGAGGGAATGTTGACGGCTTTCCACGATTCAAGGGAGTCGGGAGTGGAATGACCCGAAATTGAGCCAAAGGTGACATGACCAGTTGCTGTTAACGAGGGCGATGTCGATAATGAGGTAGTGCGTGAATAGTAAAATAAATTGGGCACTTGCTGTGATCCAGAAAGGCTGTCCAGGACGGCCGGCGACATCAAGATGGTTGGTCGGGATCTTCAATGGTAGACATCAGCAAAAGCCGCCCAACTTGCAGTCAGGCACGAGGTTTGGTGGTAATCCCTTGACAAAGGGTATTTACTCGGTAAATCCACTCGCGCCCTTCTCCCAAGAATTGTCAGAGGGTGTATTTACGCGGGGCGAGCGGCAATAGCGACGTCCACGCAAAATTCCCGGCGCAGTAGCTTTTACGCACGGTTCCCCTAATGAAATCAATTATGGATGGTGGTTTCCATCGACTCGAGCGCGTATACATGCGCCAAGGCCGCAATCACGCATAGCGTCGAGGATAAGGTTGACTAGCGCCTTTTAGCTCCTCCGCTGGCACAGCCTGCTGCGGGAACGGTCCGATGCGGGGATTCGAATCGACGAAGAAAAAGTGCTTGAAGGTGCAGATCCAGGTAGAGATATTGGCGTGGAGCGGGCAGGGGGTAGCATATTGTGTAGCTGGGGAGGTTCGAGGATGCTGAAGGAGAGTTTCATAAATCATTTATTGTTAAATCCGGTTATTTTTACGTTATTGTACGGTGGATCAACGTGCCGGATTTGTAAATTACAGAGATTTCGGCGGACTCCAAACTCGTTTGACCTCGACCGTCGTCGTCTCTACTTTTCCTTCTAACCACCAAGGACCCCGCCCCCACCCATCCTTACTTTCCCCCCTTCTGTCGGTCCATGTATACTTGGTTCTGCGTTTATGGCTGCTCTCTACCTTCATAACTCAATATGGGTCCCTGACGCTACTGAGTCCCCTCGGGGGACCTCCCCCCATCCCCATGCCCGCACCACCTCAAATGCAACCATCCAGACTCTCCCCATTTCAGATTTATCCCATCCAACCCAGCCGCTCCTTCATTCTTCCACCTCCGAATCAGTCGCGTACATGGACCTGCTCTCGCGCCAGCCAAATCACCCGAATCACCCCCGCGGCTCGGCCATGGAACTCAGCTTCGACGGCGATCCGACTACTGTGCGTGAGCGCAAGGGGTATTTTGAGAAGGTCGTCCGAAGGCGACTTAGGAGGCTAAAGGCAGTCATTGCTGTATTAGAAGTCATTATCGGTACGTTTTCTATTTTTTCCCTTCAGACACTCATTAACCCGAACTCGGTAGCCGCCTGGTCAATATACACCACCGTCCGATATTTTTTGGCGTTCGCAATCTACCCCTCGAACTCCAATGGCGAGATGGCTACATTAGCGCTCGCGACCCTCAGCCTCGTCTCCTTCGCCGTTCTCTTCGCAGCAGGCGTCCTCCAATACCTGCAAACATATTTGATCGGCCATAATATCACCATCAAGGCCCTGCTCAATATCCGCACGACTTTGCGCTACAGCGCCGCCGTACTTGTTCTGGTCCCTGCTCTAGTCAATTTCATCCTCGTATTCGTGTGGCGGACATCATCCGACTCGGCGCTGAACATGGGGAATCGATGTGATCTTGATATAGACGTCGTCTGGTCCATACGGTCCCACTCCACATGCACTCCCCCTGCGTGGGGTGCGTGGCTTGCACTAGCGATCGTGCGCCTACTGATTACCGCCGCAATCCTCGTACGTACCTCTTTCCTCCTTCGAAACATACCTTCTCATTCTAGACCAGGTAACCTACCACCTGACGCTAACCTCCTACCAACACACCCGCCGACCCTCACTCCACCACCACGCCTCGACATTTTCCGAATCGACGTACCTCGGCTCCCCACCCATGTCTGTCACACCCCTACCCTCCGCCACCATCCACGAACACCACCACCACCAACCCTCCTCGTCCTCCACGCTCAACTCCTCCTCCTCCAACTCGTACACCCGACCTCCAGACCGTCGCTCGTTACGGAGCTCACGTGCCTCCTCCCTCAACCGCCAGCACTCAAACTCCCCTCCGAATTCGAAGGGCGATGTCCGCCTGCCACGCACGCGATCAAACGAATCCCCGCGGTCTTCGAGCGAAGAGGAAGAGGAGGAATTCGATCCGTACGCGAATTTGACGCCCGGGCCCGCGACGACGCAGCAGCCAATACAGCCCTCCGAGAGCGACAGGGAGCTCTACAGCTTCGTTGACCGATTCCGGTCGCTTGTTTCGCAGATTCATCGCGAGTCAGAAGAAGCTGCCCAACTCACGCCCTCCTCATCCTCCGCTTCCTACCAATCTCAATCCTACCCTCAATCTTCCTCATCGTATGCGTACCCGACATTCCCGCCCTCCCCCGTCGTAGGGTACGACGAATTCGGCCGCCCTTACCCGCCCGACGACCACGTTCGGATTCTCAATTCCTACATCAGGAGGATGCCCACCATCGAATCCATCGGGTCGCGGGAGATGAGCACGGCAGGGACAGCGAGCGTCAGGGGCGATCGGACGAGTATGCATACGCTGTCGCGGCCGCCTACGAGGGCGATGACGGACCGGGATGGCGGACAGAGCGAGCCGCCGAGTCGGCAGGGCAGTTTGAGTCTGGCGGCGGTGGAGCTGGTTAACGCTATGGGTGGCGTAGGGGTGGAGGGGTTGCCGGAGGTGGGGATCGTTGGAGGAGGGGCGGCGGGGATGAGGAGGGGAAGTGTAGGGAGCAGCGTTGGGAGTACGAGCCATTCGCAATCTGGTACAGGTGGTGGGAGCGGGAGCGGGACGGGGACGGGAAGCGGGAGCACAGCAGGGACGAATGTGAGCGGGGCGTCGTATTTCACGGCGAATCCGTCACCGTTGCAGACGCCGATCGTGGAGTCGCCGTTGGAGGGGCCGCTTTCGCTTTCGCATTCCCTCAGTTCGACGCCGCAGTTGCCTTCCTCGCAGCTAGCATCATCATCGACATCTCCATCGACGCCAACGACGCGCTCCCTGCCGCCTCTGCCGAGGGCGCTGATGCATACGCGGATTGCGGAGGAAGAGCTGCTAGATGACTCAGCGCTGCCTTCCCCCTCGCCGTCGTTACCTCCGCTACCCCGAGCGTTGAGGCCGTTGCCGAGGCCGCCTCTTGGTCGTGCGGATTCGGTCTGATTGCTTGCTGCTTGCTTTGTATGTATGATTCATTCAAACGGCGGAAGGGATGGATGGACTTTGCAGTACAACCTACACATTCCTTTCGGCGCAACAGACGCGTCACTGGACATTTGGATGGACAACTCGTCTGCTTACCCACCCCGTTCACAGTACTTTATTTGTTTTCTTTTTTTGCATATACGCATACGTAGCACAACACATAACCTTTGTATATTGTAGAGTATTCACGCACGGTAGTAAGTACGTACGTATGTATGTAGGCGGTCGGTGCTTGCAAGGGCAGTAGTTGCTGTACCGTACTGTAGTGCATGTAGTGTACATTGGTGTACTCGCACAATCTTTTGAGTGTACTTGGTGAGGGGGCGGGTGACTGTGCGGATACGCTAAGCCAACACCAGACTCGTAAATCCGGCGCGCCGCACATATTCCGTCTTCAAATTCCGCAACGACAAAAGTACATTGCTCACTTGGCAGAATGCCTGTGGAACCCTTGAGGCGCTGTTTCGACGGACAATGGTTTTAGATGGTTTACCCCAGGCACAAACGCCTCTCTCGACAGATTCATCTATCGCAGGTGCAAATGAATGCAAGACAGACAGCAAGCACGGTGCCACCATCGTGTCACTTCAAATCGGCTCATCATCAACCAGCAGCGATGGCAAGAACGTCGACGCCTTGATTAGAGCCAGTCGGGGCGAAGAAGTGGATGCGACGATGGACGCTAGGACGCGTGTCGCGTCGTCTCTGCCGCAATTTGTTGTTGACTTTGAGTAAAGCAAGATCTAGAGAAAATACGGCTATGAATTTCGCGCACCCATAGTCGACGCGGATGACAGCGCGTCCAGTCTCCGCCTTCTGCTCGATAGCGGTCGGATCTATCCAGAGAACGTCGAGGTGTGTGCCGGAGGCGGTGAGGCCGAAGGCTTGAGCAAGATTTTCTTGGAGGGTTTGACGAAGGATGAGGGCGTCGGCGGGTGGGGAGGATCGAAGGAGAAGGTATTGAGTGCGAGGGGGGATTTCGGAGGACATGGCCAGGGCGCGAAGAGGCGATAGCTTGGACGGAGATGGGAGCAAAATGAAAAAGATGATTCTAACCCTAACCCGTCCCTGAAGCCTCGGCAAGTCCGCATTCTGGTTGCCTCCTCCCTCCCTCCATGAGCCATCGACCATGCTCGGCGTAGCGTAGCAGCTTGACAATTGATTTTTGCTTCACGGGATTACTCCTGCCAGACTTTTCACTTCAAAGGCACTGGTTGCGTGAGTTTTCATCGGACCGTTTGAGAGAACTCGGAGAGTCAGCTGGATACAGTCGGGAGGCACACGGGAGTAAAGGTCGACGGAATCATTGTTGAAGCTTCAAGCAGCGGTGAGTACGTCGACTGTTGATTCGTTCAATGGAAGACAAGGGGCTGCGACTGACTATAAGTACTGCGCAAAGGTATTATGATTTTTTCATGTACGCCAGCCATCCTTCTTTTCTTTTTGACTCGATTTCAGGTTGTTTCGATGTGGATGGCACGAAATACTCGGAACCGGAGGCATGGCATTCGCCGAGATACCGCAATGCGCTCAGCGGGCTACG
Source organism: Favolaschia claudopus (assembly GCA_037176885.1). Taxonomy (NCBI): domain Eukaryota; kingdom Fungi; phylum Basidiomycota; class Agaricomycetes; order Agaricales; family Mycenaceae; genus Favolaschia; species Favolaschia claudopus. The sequence continues at coordinate 485,175 of JAWWNJ010000104.1, forward strand.
AATACATCCCCGTAGACGTCCAAACTTGAATACCCATTCGCGACATTGTCCCGAACATGCTTCGGGCCTCTGTTGGGCCCCAGACTCACCGCGAAAAATTCTTACAAATGCGGTCGATTTGATGAAATCTTTTGGCAGGTTAAACCACAGATTAAGTTGTAATTGTTCCATGCACTGATCGCTCAGGGAGAGGATCCTCAGGTCTGGGGATGCCTGCCCCTCGACCGACCAGCAAATTCAACGTACCCGAATCTCATGCCTTATTTCTTGCCAACATTCAGTCAGCCCGATAAAGATTCTGCACGAACTACAAAGTATGGTTCACACCCATAGTCGGTCGGAATATACTGGTATGCATTATTCCATTTCACTTCCAGAATTCCGGCCTTCTCTTAGTCTCTTATAAACAGACAATATAAACAAAAAAGTCCTCGTGCCTGCGGTTGTTATATATTAGTCTGTCGCTTCCCACGGTGCATTGACAGGAGGGTCCGCTTATTATGTAATCTCGAATTTCTCGGATTCACTTACCCAATTTTCGACGCGTTTTTGCGCGTATTTCAGGTGCCATCCTTACAAGACGTCTCAACGAAGCATTTTGACAACTTGACGCAAGTGGAGAGCTGTCGAAATGGGTGAGTTGCGGTTTGATGCGTTGGCCGGCGGCCAAAGGCGGCCAACCTCACGGTGTGTCGCATTTTGACTACCTACAGAAATTTTGAGGAGTATGACCTCCGGAGAGTGTAAAGAGATATCTCACCACCAAAACTATGGAAAAATGAGCAACAATGCGGTAAAAAGGGCGAGGAAGTGTCGTGGGAACGAATTGCCAAACGAGATGATTATATAATAAGTCGACCCTCCTAGGGCCAGTGGCGCGGTAAGTTACAGACTAGGCCTTCTCTGGCGTTGGAGTGTCAAGTACACTCTCAAGCTGCGATTGTTTCCCTTACCCCCAATATACTCATGTTGAACTCGCAGGTCTCCATCCTCGTAACCAGACGCATCCGAAACTCATACGCCCACGTCGATGACGACTCGGACCGCGTCGCCGTTACTCACCCGCAGCGATGACGGAAGTAGATGCATTGCGGGCGGCTCGCACAGGACAGATATCTTATTCTGTCGCCGGCGATCCAATGTGTGATACTGGCATGGCACGCGCAGTGGAGAACATGGTGCGTCGAGGCTGGGTACGATCTGCGGAAGAATTTCGAGCGGTAAAGGCCGAAATTTGGAGGAACAATGAACATGCTGTGGAGAGGATATTGAATGAAGTATTGCAGTAATCTGAACAATAGAACTATATATATATGGAGGGAACACTCAGGCTTTCCGATTGAACCTCGAGTCGACTTTCAATACATAAGGCGGAGGTGACGGGTATCTCGGACATGTTGAATTTATTAGGCAGAAAAACATCTTCGAGGGTAGAAAGTACTAGCGTGTCTCGAACACAATCGGATTTGCCCGACCACTGGTAGGAATGCCCCAGTCACAAAAACCGCTTCTTAATCTCTTTCTCAATGAACTCATCGATTGTAGCGAATTTGGCGCCAAGCGCAGCCAAATCTGGGTTCGGCACAGGCGTAGATGTGTAGAAACCGTTGTACTCGGCCTGGGCCGCGAACTGCATTTGTTGAAAGACGATCAGTTGAAGGATTGCGTTCGAAAAATTCAATCGAAATACCATTTCATCGTATGGCACGTTTCCTGTCGTAGGAATAGTGTTGAACGACACATCTTGACCCAAAGCTGTAGCGCGTGTGTCAGCGGCAGATTTATCAAGCTGGGGAGATATGGCTTGCCTTTACCGACAAGAGCTACATAGTCCCCATACGGCATATTTCCTGTAACTACGGGAAAGACCTTCCCAGAGATATCTTTCGATGGATCGTTGTAGTGTTTGAACAGCGCCAATGCCGCTTCGCCAACGTCGTGGCCAACCCAGGTGAATGATTGCCGAGCTTCGGGGGTGTATTTCGGTATGCTGAAAGCGAACTTTCCAGACTCGGTCTTCTTCAAGCCTCTTTGCCTGAGTGTGATCGAGATGAATAATTGGAGAGAGGGAGAGATAAAACGTACGTGTATATGTTTTCCATGAACGAACCGAGATGAAGAGACGCATTCTTGACACCTGATGCTTTCAGGTAATCTTCAACTTCCTCTTTATCTGTTTTTCGAGTGAGCGTTGACATTCAAAAGAATGACGAGCACACACCGTCGTATAGGGAACAGTTCTTGTATTTTCCTCCGGTTAACTTGGTCAATCCTGGAACAGAACTTCACGATGATATGCCTGGGGTCAACAGGCATTGGGGCAGAAAGCGAAGAACAAACTAACCTGAACACGATGAACTTGACTCCCACTTCCTTCGCAACATCGATGATGGTCTTCCCAACTGTGACCTCGCTCGGTTTCTCGGCCGAGTAGGGTGGGAAGCTGGTGAGAGTCACCTTGACGCGTTTCAGCTTGTATATATCGTATGCATTAGACAACGAACCGCGAAAAGACCTTCGCTACCACGCAACGCATTAACGAGGGACGCTTTATCCTTCGTGTCGCCTTTGACCACTTCGGCTCCGAGTTTCTTTAGTTCAATTGACGCGGCAGACGATGGATCGCGAGTTATTGCGCGCGGAGTGAAGGTGCCGTCCTTCAAAAGTCTTCGTACAACGGATTCTCCTGTGGAAGTTCAGGCAAAGTAAAATTGAACGGCGGTGAGCTTCATAAAATTTGAACCCGGGGGCGCCGACCTTGATTTCCAGTGGCACCAAGAACAGCAACAATTCGAGAGGAAGCCATGTAACAATAAGAAGATGGTGTGCGTGTGGTTTGACGGCGACCCAAAGCCTGAGGTTTATATAGGGGCAGAACATTTCCTAAAATAGAGACTGGATTAGCCGGAGTACGACTCAGACCTGCTTACTCACCACGACTTTGACGTCCGAAAGTTCCGTGGCGGTTGAATCAAGATAACACCAAACTTCTAACCAGCGGCGTCTGTGGAAGAAAATTCTGTTAAGTTTACCAATTATGCGCAATGTTTCGGCAGGTCTTCCGACTTGCATCGTCATCGCCCTAAGTAATTGCGGAGGAACCCCTTCTTACGATCTTCGTAAATGCCTCGGCCCTCAACATCTTGTTCTGCATTCACAAAAGAGCAGGAAAATCAATAGTTTGAAGTGTAGAGCAAAAAAGGAAGGAAGATATGATTCAGAAAAAAATCCGTCTTGAATTCGAAGGCCCAGCAAAACGCTTTTTGAACAGTTACTTAGCTGTTGATGCTGCCTGCACTATAAATTGACTCCCATTCTACGTGCCCAGCACGTCCCGGCATGTGCTGCACGTTGGAAGACTTGACGGTAGATGACTCTGTTGTGTTCCATAGCTCAGGTCCAGAAGGCCGGCGGACACCGGCTCACCGCTTCTTGCGCTCCCCAACGATGCGAATGACTCGGATCTTTGAGACTATCCGGGGAGGAGCTGAGTCGCACTCCCATCCTTTGGCCATTCTCCATTGTTTTTGTTTTGTTTTTTAGAGAAATAAACCTGATCGTGTGTGGCCTAGACCTCCTTGGTCAGTTGGCTCAAACCGTGAAACAATTGAGAGCCTGCCAAGTCTGCTGTTTTTGCATTCTATTTGTGGCGCTGCACTGAGGCCGCAGGAAGATATTAACTCGGGGTCCGACCGGTTGTGGCCGTACTGAAGTTTTCCGCTAGTATTCGGAGTGCCCGCTTCGAAACACAATTAAAACTCAGCTTATTTCAAGACAGGGCGAATTCCGGGTAGACGCCACAATGTTTCACCGCGTTACCTTTGGGTAGCGGGTGCGACATGGGATGGTTATCCGCTTGCAAAATAGAGGTAAGCCGCCCGTTAGTAGGTTGACTAGAGAATTGTTTCTTGCCAATCAACTCGAGCGTGTACATGCGGCGTAAATAGTGAGAATTGTAGCCCTCTTTCTGGTATTCTGCCCAGGAAGTTTGAGTGCATCTTCATAATCCAATAGAATCGCCGATATATTATGTTTCGTAACTGTTATTGAGATGGCGCCAGGGCGAGCCTAAGCGGACAGCGGGTAGATGGGGACCGCGGTATGAGATAACTCCACGTTTATATGGCTGAGTTGCGCCGACTTTGGTGAGATTATAAAAACCCACGTAGGTGCCCCATTCTCTGCCAACAGCTCAAATCCATACTACATCGGCCACTCACCGAGATGTACTCCTTCCGCCTCATCTCACTTATGCTCGTGTCTGCCATTGCTCTCGTGGCAGCTAATCCTCTCATAACACAACGCGAAACTTGCGGATGCACGTCTCCGACAGGATGCCCAGGTCGCTGCTCAGGGAATTCCCTCTGCGTGAACTATTGCGGCCTAAACACGACGGTTTATTGTAAAGAGTGTGGAGAAACGAGCCTTGGGTGCATTTTGAATGACGATGACACTTGCTTTACCGGTAAGGTTCCATGACCACCTGTTTCTGTCACTGATATCGACATCGGTGTTTGCTCTAGTCGACGAATGATTTAGCCTTAGCCACGGGGCGAAAAACGAGACGACACACTGGGCCACTGGCACAATGTGAAGGAGCCTGAGCATAGTAATTAGAATTGATCGAAGTTTGTTGGCTTTGCCGGGGGTTCCTTAATGTTTCGCAACATGCGTTTCTGTGCGAGACACCGTATAGGTACTGTAGTACGACAGTCGTAGGACGTCTGGCTCGCATGAAACTTCAATTTAAGTAGCCAGGGCCCACGGGCCACGTACATGGCCGCCGACGGCGGTTGACAACGCTGAAGCTAGATGCATTTAGCCTTGTACTGTGATAGATTCTGGATTGCGAATAACGTGAACGTGAGGAGACGCCGCGAAGGTGAACGGAGGAAGAAAGGAATATCTGGACTCGGTTGATCATTGACCCGTGACGACGGCACGGCCATCAGTTATCCCATCACCGACTTCGATTCTTTTGAATCGTTTCTTGTCGTTTCGTCCTCAGACTGTCCTCTCTTTCACGATCATCTGTCTCCGCTTGCCAACGCTTTATTGACGGATTCCATATTGGTATGGCAGAGTTAAAGGTCTGGAAAATAATCATAGCATTTTCCACTGGTTCACAACCTCCGAGGTCGGTTCCGACCAAGTTCCGACTCGGTCTTCTCGTTGTCTTCTCGTAGGCCGAGAGTCTCACTTTGGTTTGGTCTCACTACTGGTAATTGCTCAGACTCGAACTGAGGGATTGCGCACATACTGGTTCCTTTCCTCCATCTAGTCAATTCCGATGCAGTGACCTTACTGACGAACAAAAACGATATTCAGCATCGATTGCACACGCCGACCTTCCTTGCATTGCAAGGAAGGTTGTCGAAGTCTCAAATTCGTTGAGCCACTGGTATATTATTGAGGGACTCGACTTCACTTTCGAGATAGTGGGGAAGTACTCCATAACCTCGTAAAATTTTTCGACATGTGTGCTAATCGTTCGCGTGGTGAGTATTCGACGGCCTTTCAGTTGGGATAAGAAGATACGAGTAAACTACTTGCAAAACATTCTTCTCTCCAAACACCTTTAGTCTGACTGGGCCACTATTTACTTCGACCCAAACAGCCTCTTAAACGCATCCCTCGGCTTCTCGAACTCAAAATCGACCAACCCATTCGCATACGGCCCCGGAATGAACGCCTTTCCGGAAGCAAACAGGGTCACTCCCGAATACATGATCTCTGCCTCCGACTCCCCCGCCTTCCTTGCCTCCTCCTCCTTCACCGCCATCTCCTTCGGGTCGAGAAACTGAACGTCGTATTTCACGCCCTGGGCCTCCTCGACGAGTTGGATGACCTCCCCAAATGTGAGGTTCCCTCCGCATATGCGGAGCTCGCGCTCGAATGTGCCGGCTTCGAGGGGAATCAAGACGGATTCGACGATGAACCGCAGGATGCTGTCAACAAGTCGAAGTGAGATTCATTTTCGGCGTGAAGGAGGTAACCCTTTGAAGAGAAAAGAACAAAGACTCACTCAGGCATGCTCGTGACCGTGATCTTCGCATCGCTCCTCCCATACGTCCTCGCCACATGCTTCTCTGTATCAACCCCCGTGAACGGCGAAGCAGCGAACTCAGCAAAAGCCCCCGTCACCACCAGCGTATACTTGAAACCCGGAACCTCCTTGGCGCGCAGCCGCAAGTGCTCCCGTGTGATAATCTTGTCACGAAAGAATCGGATGCGGGGGTGGTCGTCGATGGTGAAATCTGCACCGAGCTCGGAGGGGTAGAAGTGTCGGACCCCCCCTGCAATGGCGGCGTTGATGATGCCGGGTTGAAGTTTCATGGCGAGGTTGCCGAGGATGCAGATGACGGTGTCGAAGCCTGTGTGTTGATGTTGAGAAAACAGATGGAGCTTTGAGCAAAATAGAGATATAATCTGCTTACCCTTGTAAGAGCCCGCCTCGAGCGCAGAGCCGACGACGATCTCCGCACCTTGCGCCTTCACATCGGTGAAACGCTCGACCTTCTCCGGCGCAGTAAGCACAGCGAAGCGGTCGAATCGACTCTTGTTCGCGAGAAAGACTTGAACGAGGGGACGGCCGACGAGACCGTTTCCACCGACGAAGAGAACTGAAGGTGCCATGCGAATGAGAAGGAGAGTAGACCGTTCAAGGGGGTTGAAGTAATGCTAGTCCCAACGCGAAGCAAGGTTTTTATACCAATACAGAAATTTGCGTGGACGCGGCAATCATGCAGTAATTTCAACGCGTGAAGCTTCAACGTGACCGTGCTGACTGCGGCTTACCAAGTGCTTTGTGAGCATTTTCTGTCCGAGTCATTCAGAAGCGTCGCAATAATATTAATGTGCGAAAATCTCGCTTACCGCCATACTTTCAAGTTGCGCAACTGATCATGAAGATGCAGATGACGCCGTTACAGAGTACATCCGTAGGGTGTGAGATTGACGGCAAACCAGGTTGCACCGAGTAGGGAAGACTCGGAAGGTGATAGAGACTGTCCGAGTCTGTTCTTCACAAACCCCAACTTTTGAGGCGGCTGCTCGTGAGGTTACCGACTCCCGAGCAAGATGAAATTGCCCACAATGCGTACATTGAGTCCTGATCTCAGAAGAAAAGGCGGCGTCGGTCTGCTTCGGTGTTCCTTCACCGTTCTGACTCGCGTCGGCACACGAATCGCCTTAGACCTTAGCCATCACGGAGCCTTTCCGTGATCTCTAGTTTTGCTGATTTGCAGACTCGTATGAAGGTTGAGGTGAATGCATTCGGCTGGCCTGACCCTTAGTCGATTGCAAGGGTATATATTTCTTTCACCATTGAACAAGTCTTTTCTTTCCCCAGCCTAGAGCACAAGTATAAGTATTTGGCTTCTGACTGCGAGAATCTGAGGGTCGCTTTGGGGTCACTGCCGAGAGGGGGAGTCATTGCATGTGATTATCCTTCTCTTCCGTCTTGCCGTATACGCTGCAGCGTCATCGAGTGCACTTCCAAGTTCCAAAATCTGCCCGAGTGGGCGTGCCAGCCAGATAAGGAAAAATTTGTTGAGAGTGCGCGATGCCAGTGCGTCCCATTAGCTGAGAAGGGGGGTCTTTGGAGGGCGGGGACGGGCCGAATTCAGAGGCAGAGGGTTGAAGACGGCGCGCGAGGAGTCAGAACAAAAGCGACACCAGAGATGGGGGAAAAATGATAGTGACGGGCAAGGTGATGGGCATCATGCAACAATCGGCATGTATTTGCCGTACCGATGAAATCAACGGCATTATACTCATTCACGGCACAGTCTTTTTGTTCGTTCTTTTCGAGCTCTTCAAGTCTCTTGTCCATCTCGATCGGTTTTCAAAGTCCTTCCCTTGAATAAACATTCTCCCAGCGGCTGCACAAAGTCCCACACTTGAACCGGTCTCGCACATACCACTATCGAGATACTTTGCCTCAACGTCACGGTCATCCGAGTCCCCGCCTTCATCCCCAGAAATACGCTTCTTCGTGGCCACCGAAATATCTGGCTCCCTTCACCTCCCCTCGCTCTGCGATTACGTCCAGGGCTTGTATCTCTTCTGCAGACAGCTCGATATCCCCAGCTGCGCAGTTCTCCAGGGTTCGTTCGACGACACTGTGCGCAAACGATGACTTGGCTGAGTTTATCAGAAATAAACGGACTCACGAGCTCCCGGGCAGTGGGATAACATGCGGGCCCAAGGACGCTACCCAAGCAATTGCAATCTGAGCCTGCGTCACACCCTTTTCGGCGGCAATCTTCGGAAGGATAGACACGACGTCCAGGTTGTGTTCAATGTTACCAGCTTGGAAGCGGTCGAGGCGACGGCGGAAATCGTTTTCTGTTCTTGTATCAGCGCCGCACGAACACGTCAGAGGTTTGACGCACACACCTGGCATGTCTGCAATGCTTTTGATACTTCCAGCTAGCAAACCGTGGGCCACAGGACTGCGAATCTGACTCAGCTCTTTGTATGTATGTAACAATTCCTGGACCCACGAATATGCAAGCACGGAAATCCCAAGTTCCCGAGCGGTTTTTATGACTTTCTTTGTCTCCGCCTCGTACGAGGTCAAGCTGACCTCGATCTCTGCAACCGTGATAGGATGAATCTGAATATTCGTCGTCAAACTTGATTTCAGCCATGTCTGAATTCTCACCGCATGCGCACGCCTTAGCGTATCCGCACCGCATTCCGATAATCCAATATGCGAAAAATGTCCCTCCTTCAACAACGCAACTAGATTTGCCATCATTTCCTCGACCGACACTTTGGGATCAATTCGCGCTGGTTGGAAGGCATCCATCTTTTTGTGAGTTCCCAAAGCGCGTTCGATCGTGTCGATACTTCTTCTCATGCCTTCCATTCTAATAACCAACGTTTAGTAACGTTCAAATTCGTGAAGAATGCACTCACGAGCAATCGGGCTCCATGGTCGTGCTCATCAGGAAAGCGCCCTTCACCGCAAGGAACGTCTTCTCTGTGTATTCGGGATACCTAGCGAAGAATCGACCTAGCATTTCTAAGTTTTGGGGCCCGCGGGTGCTGGAGTAAAAGTCGGCTGTGGCGGGCTTGATGTCAATGGCAGGTAAGAATAGACAGATTATACTGACCGCTGTTCAAAAGCATCTTCGCACCGGGCGGGAGACGGTCAACGCCGGCTTTGATTGAGGCAAACGAAACTTCATCATCGGACTCGGACATCCTCCTGTGAGAGGCGTTCGATGTTAGGTATTTTGGTTGGAGGTAAGTACGTGCATTAATCCATGCTACGTCGAGTTGGGTCGGCATTGAAAATATGCTGTGGAAAGGGCACGTACAGAAATCCGACCAACGACAATATCTGACGCTGTTCCTCCGAGGTGCGTTGTGTTGATGGTCATGTTGGATGGATGGGAACTCTCATACGATGTCCTGTTTATATTCGTTCAGCGGATAGGTATCCGGTGAGGTGGGTCGGGTTTTGTATAATATATTTGACTAACCTGTCACTGACAAAACAATGTTGTCAAGAAGATGCGGAAGTTTGCCATGGCCACATCTGGTCTTTCTAATTCCAACCTCTTGCAGATTATCGCGGTCATTAAGCTCCTCAAGTCTACTCTCGCGTCCACTCAGCTATATTGTAGGTTCGTGATTCAACTTTTCACTCTCGTGCGGGTCGCAATTTGTATGTTGATGATATGAGTGACACTAGGACTCAATCGCGGAAGCTAACCGCACACTAATCATTTTTGACCTGTTCCACAGACGTCGCGTAAAATATATTTTGTAAGTTCATTGCTGCAACGAACTTGATGTATAACTTTGGCAAATGAAGACCCTGATGATTAGTCCCTGCGTGTCAGTCGCAAAAACGGAGGATTGTGATAGCTAAACTCAATTGAGCCGCTGGTCAAGTTGAACTTGGGTTCAGCGAACCAACCAGATCACTAATGACGAGGTGGTCATCACACATTGACTTAACCGCTTCACCATTAATGATCGATCTAATGTTTGGAGACACATCTGAGCTCACCCCAAGTCGAGAATCTGGAAAATATTGAACAAACCGGTTGATCCAGGCCTTTTACCTTCCTTCTCAAGCTTTCCACCATATTATTGTACCTTATTCCTATGCTACTACGACATCAATGGTGAAGCGGTTATCATGCTTGCCTTCGTGTTGCGCGCTGTACAGGATAGCCGATTGACAGCTAGGGTAGGGGGGGAACAGGGGGGGAACATTGTTTTTGTTTGTTTGTTCTTGTGTCCAAGTTTCGCACGCTATGAAGTTCGTTTGGCACGTCTTCTGTTCTCCCCGCCAATCAACTCCCCAGCACCCTTTTCTTTATTTGGTTTCCCTTGTCTCTCCCGCATCGACGTCTCGCGTGCTGCAACACTGCGTCTGCCAGCGTCTGCTCTGATTTCTATGGCTTCGTTCAACACGAGCTCTTCGTCTCTTCAAAAGCACTTCAGCCAATCAACTCGCCAGCACTCTCTCGCATCGACGTCTCGCTTTGACGCGTGCTCCAACACTGTTTTTCCTATGGCTTCGTTGATCGCGCTGTCCCACATCACCGTCTTCTCTCCCTCATCGCCGTCACCGCAAAACAACTCACCCCAATTCAACAAGCGACCCTATTCCTCGTCACTCACTCCTCAATTCCCGCAATCTATTGTCCATCCGTTGCAATTCAACGCCATCTCACTCCTTGCCTAGATTCAGCTGGTTTCGCGCTCGTCTTCGTCTACAGCAAATTCAATCTCTTGTCGGTCTATTGCAAATTCCGCGTCTCTCTTTATTCCTATGGCTTCGTTCAACGCACTGTCCGATCACACTATTTGTCGTTGCTCCGATTTTTGCATCACCGTTGAAATCAACTCTCCATCTCGGCGCTTTCATCCTCTATAAATCCGTTCATGTCATCATCGCCGTCTACCCGTCTCTGTTTCCTGTTTTATCTCTGTGGCCTCTTCACCGTTCTTTTCAGTTCATCGTCTCTCTTTGAATCAACGCCGTCACTGCGCTCGTCTACCGCAATCTCTCGTCGGTCTATTGCCTCCATCATGATCTCTGCCTAACATCCTCAGGCTTCAACGCGTCTACGCGTCAGTTTCCTGTTTATTCCTATGACTTCGTTCGTCTCTCTTCTCTCAGTCTCAATCTCTTGCCTTTTGCTGACTCGACCACTCTGCCGCCTCCCACTCGCCTTTCGTCTAATTCAACATCCCCCAATCTCTCTTCAGTTCGTTGCAATTCAGCACATTCACCTGTATCCCCTCCACCCTCTTCTGCCATCCAATTCAACGCCGTCCCTTTCGGTCAAATCATACCGACACAGAGTCTCGCCACTGCGCGTACAATTTAATACCGCGTGCCTAGTAGTTACACTGTTCTTCATAGAATGCGAACACAATTCAATTTCCTCCTCTTCTCTACACCACTGTCAACGATTCAGACCATCCGCTTCAACAAAATGACTCTTTGTGCCATCCTAGTCTGTTCTTTCATCCAGCCTTTTCACTTTGTTCCAACGTAACATGATGCTTTCAAGCTGAGTCTTCAATGATCTTCCCCGGGAAATCCTGTCGACTCCGACGAAGAAATCCAGCGTCGGGACCGACCTAACACAGCACCTATCCACCATCGCTAATCCCCGTGAAACATACGTTAGCCCGCCGCCGCCTCCACCAAGCCTCCACAGCAATAAAAGCTTCTCCTAGAAAATTGTCCACGGCGGACAATTTTCGACGCGTCGAGTCACAGACCCCGTGACCCGTGCGAACTATCCGTCGTCAACTTGTCGCCCGGTTCTTTTGTTGGTCTATTCCAATTCAACGCCATCTATGTCGGCTCCAGAGTCCTCCCGCCCTCTTCTACCAATCGTCGATCTTATGCATCCTCGCGCTGTTGCTCACATCGGGATCGTCTACCGCAACCCCTCATCGCCATCCATATCGGCTCCGAGTCTATAGTCACATCCTTCTCACTCCGCCGTCCTCTTTCCTCGACACTCGACGTTGCTCCTCGCGAATAAAAGCAACATCAACGGCTTCACTTCCCAGTCACCGACCTTCCAGCAGTCAATCCCTCACACGCCACATAGCTTACCCTCGCCGCTTATCCAGCACCATCTTTCCGCCGCATCTTCAAATCAAATCACTCTGCCGCAACATCTCACTCGCCAACAACTCGGCCCCAGCACCGGCAAACTTCCCGAAGCGGGGACGGTACGGTGAACACGGCCAAGACCAGGTGTATTCCGCGAAGCGGGTGGGAGCTGCGAGTATTGGAAAGACCCAGTGTATTCCGCGAAGCGGGTCGGGGACTGCGAGTATCGGAAAGACCCAGTGTATTCCGCGAAGCGGGTGGGAACTGCGAGTACAGGAAGACCTAAGTGTATTCCGCGAAGCGGGTGCGTGCCGTCGGTTTTTCTGCTAAAAAAATACTAAGTCCCCATCAAATTCGCACTTAGAAAAATCGCGTCTCTCGGCCTCTTCTCAAGCAGTGAGTCCCTTTTTTTGCTAAAAAAGTACTAAGTCCCCATCAAATTCGGCCTTAGAAAAATCGCGCCTCAATCGCGCCTCTTGCATTTTTTTATTGCTAAAAAGTACTAAGTCGACATCAAAATCGGACTTGGTAGAATTTCGCGTTTCCGCTCTCATTTGCGCGTGCTAGGAATTCACCCGCTCCCATCACTCTTGTATTCTTTCCCCATTACTACCGCTGCTCTGCATCGTGAATCCCCTCTGTGCCTTCCCCCAATCCTGTACAACCCTACCCATAACTTTTGTATACCGTATTGTAACAATACAACGATGCTTCCTGCTCCTTCCTGCACAGAAACCCCCTCGTACATAAGCAAGAGCAGCATTAAATGCTGAAGGGCTGAAAATTTGAGACGCCGAAAAATTGTCCACTGTGGACAATTCTCGACGCGGTACACGTGAAGCTCACGTGAATTAAGGACGCGCCGTTTACCTCTGAAACACCATGGTGGTAAAAGTCATCTTCTACCCTTCTACCTCCTGGTGTCTAACGGCCCTCCTCGCATTTGTCGCTCCCGCCATTGCTGGGGGTATACCGAGCTAGTTCTCGAGTGGACAGCGGCGTGTGACCGCCGTGACGGCATCAGCTCCTCTGCATTCGTTTCGACGTCGGACACCGCACCGACAATGCTCAGTGCTCTCAAGCCTCTACCTTTGCCCAACCCATCTTACTAGGCCAATACCTCCCATGAAGATTCAACACATTCCCAAGGAGAAAGAAGATGCATGAAAATGCGGGTTCTGTGCCATATTGTGTGTAACAATACTATGCTCCATACCGTCTAACGTTTCTAATATCTTTGAATCAGCAGTGAAGTCTTGGGTGCATTCACTGCCTTTGTACCCCGCGAGCTCTCGCCGTCTGCGCTCGAACTCCAGCGTCGTTTACGCCCTATAGTCTTCCAACAGTACGTCAGACCCCTCGCGCTCGGTATCCATTCATCCATCTACTTCGTAGCTTCAACTGCGCCGCCCCATCCACCTCCTCTTCCAACAACCCACTCCGTCCGGCAGGCTGACTTCATGTCACCTCCGAGGCTTGCCTAGAATGTCGCCTACCACAGTCTGAGCCTTGACTTCATGTCGGCCCTGGCTGCCTACATTCATACGTCTTCCGTTTTGGGATGGTGAGTGGACTTTTGCCCTTGCTTTCCGTGGCTAATCTGTAGGTTAGTTCTAGACAGGGCTTACGGGTACCTACATAACGTATTCGCCAAATCGCGCCCACCAACACGCACACGGATTGGGAGCTTCTTCTGACGCTCATGTTGGCAGCAAGACCTAACAACCGACTGGAATCTGGAGGATGTTGGAAGGGAAGATCTTGAGTAAGTGCTTGCTTTTTCTTTCGTTCAGGCGTCGAGTGGCACAGCGCAAAGGTCGCTCGAAACGCGTTACTTCTGCTGCGTACGATACGCTGGGCATGTACCATCGGCCCTACGGAGGTGCGCAGTAGCTGTAGCCTTCTCAATGCTCCTAATGTCCTGCGAGCCACTCGACTGGATATCGATCCTTTGTGTTTTTCGCAATCCCCCAAAACACTTGTCTGATGCGTTTTCATGTAGGGAATAGGGCGCTTTACGCTCAGTGGTGCCCGATGGTCTTCATTTGAATTCAATATCCAGGCTACCCACGCTCCCGGCGCTTTTCATGATCCAATCGACGCCGTAGAAACAGCCGCCTCGCTTTCACTTCACAACTCAAAAGCCTTTTCAAACGCCGAGACACGCGCAGCCACAGGCGAATCCCTCGCAGACCCCGACGTAGTAATCGTCGTCAACACTGAAGACCTGAACCCCTTCTATCTCGAGCCCAAACTCCCTTTGCTCGTCCTCCGAGCTCCCGCACTCCGCTATCTCGCTCCCCTTCCAGATCAGTCGACTCTCTGGAGACTGTGTCTGCTCCTCCCCCCTCCGCCCCTAATGCTTCTGCATCACCAACCAACGTCTGATATGCCTAGGTATAGGCGCCGTTAGTCTCAAGGCCACAAAGCCCGCCGCCAGAGACAGCGCGCAGCTAAGGCTGAGTCGGCAGCTTTCGGTTCCATGCCACATCGGCAACGGTACCGTGAAGAGTGTCCCGTCTTCGCGATGCTACAACCATTTTTCGTACCAGCAAATCATGCCGACTGAACGCGAGCTTATTCGCGCGGTTGTGGAGATCGGCATGGACCTGAGGGAGCTGAGGAAAAGGAGGCGTAGAACAACGAGGTCAGTTCAATCATTTTCTGTAGACAACGCTAATCCATACTCTTCATCCATCAGGAACAAGAACTGAGGCGCTCCTATATCATCCAATCCACTTTGCGGAAAGAACGCTCAATGAGGCGGGCGAAGGACTGTCAGGATGACTCCTGAGGGAGCGGCGTGTGCGTATCGTCGACATGCGGTGCCTCACGCTGGCCGTTAGTATGCTTGACTCGGAGCGCGTACACGGGGTATGTTATCTAAACGCGTCTTTTTCATGTGCATTGGGTACTGACGACGCTGTACGCAGAACCTCGAAGACAACTCAAGCGGATAAGCAGTCGCGAAAGTTGTCGGCTGGCTGAAGCGGCGATCCATGCGATACGGGCAGGATTGTTGTTTCGGGGCACGCCACGAGGTGGCCCGCAGGCGTTTCTTGAGCATCGGGGTCATCGTTTCTTAGTTTCTTGATAAACGTCGCGATGCTGCGATATCGCTTCTCAGCTTGCGTCGGGACGCAACGGAGCAAGACTTTTCCTCGCCTTGACGTGGATTCAGCGGAGCTCGACAGCATATTCGGGTGAAGACTCTTGCAGCATGTTGCTGTTCTTTGAGGGAACGTCTTCCGTATTTGGTCCGCAAATAATGATCGAAATTTTGGATCATCATAAGCCAAAATTTGGCTCATCTTTGTATCGTCCGACGCGTGTATTTGAAAATTCGACAAACAGAACAACAGAACGCCTTTCTGCGACCTCAAGCCATTACAACAAACTCTACTGTCAAGCGACTGCACTGTAATTCCTTCTGAAGGCATAAATCGTGCCTGCGGATGCCCTATCTCCTAGCTCGCTCGGAAGTCTTGCGGCAAGAGTTCTGTCGATGAAAATTCATACTTCTGTTCAGTGTCTTGAACCGTAACCTACGCAGCATCCGTCGTATGACGCCCTTTCTTCAAAATCACGATGCTATTGTTGTGAGTGTCGGCTGCTATCAGCCATCCCTATTGTTGCTCAGTGTAATCTTGTCTAGACAAGAAACAAAAGCTCGCACATTCTTCGCCACGAAGACATTCCACGACTGAGAAGATGGCATGGTGGTCGGGGAGAAGCAAATAATTTGGATTAATCCGCACTCCAAAAATTCGGCACTTGGTCACAGCGTGTCACAGCCCCGACGTGCTTCTTTAGCCGCTTCGATTTTCGGGTCCGCCAACATATACTCTCTTGCCACCATACCCTCAATGTGCACCTATAAATGACCGCAAAGCCAATCGACACCTATTGGCCAAAAAATCATGTTTTTTGGCCCACTCTAGCGCAAGTTATGGTCAAAAAACGAAAACTCGGATGCGCCTAAATCGGTTTGCGTCGCTGACGCTGCTGACATCACCGTTCGTCCAATTTCCGTTTGATTGAGTCTGAAAGAGTATTAAAGGCAACCTCCCCCCCTCCAGGTTTGTTCTTTACGCCCACTTGGGGTGTCGTTCATTCCACACTATCCTTTTTTTTTCTTGATCCTTATGGTACTTCTCCCTCGCATCTTGAGCGCTGCCGACCGTGTCGCGCAGCACGCGACTGCCAACCCTAAATTCGCCGCCATCTTCGACAACGGTCTCGACGACGTTCACCATGTTCGATACCTCACGCAGCCCACTATCGATTGTCACGAAAACGTCAAGGGCAAATGGCGCGATTTTACGGACTTTCATCCCAAGCGGAAGGACCTCCCGGCAGAGATCGTCCTAGGCGCGCAGCTGCCGAGTCTTGGTTCGTCCTTGTTTTTATACGCCTCGTTTCTTTCCTTGTAATTGTGATCCCCCAGGCATTGCCAAAGAGTTTATCTCGTATTTGGCCATTGCAGTACGTGGTACCATCAAGGACATCGCAGCACGCAGAACAGTCACCCACCATATGTACACGTGGCTATCCTGTTGGAGGCGCTACGCCGACCAGGACGTCCCGAAACAATATCGTTACCAGATTGGCGAGTTTCTCAATTCCACTGATTTCCAAGAGTCCGTCACCACTCTCACCACGGAGATACGCGCCAAGCCACTTGCGACCCCGTTGGACTTGGACCGACTCGTTCGATTCGCGTTGGAAGACTCGACCTTCTTCCGCACTGCCCGCGCCGCGATTCAGTTCAACGGCGTCAACATTCTCGGCGCCATGTCGGGCGAGCGCCCTGGAGCTATCATCGAAAGTTCCAAGTACAGAGGCTCGAATCAAGGTATCCAATGGCGGGACATCAGGTTCATCGTCGTCCCCAACCCTGAAGACCCATACCACCCGTACTTGGCCGTCGCCATTCTGTTTCGCTATCTCAAAGGGCATCGCGATGATCCCGCGCATTACAAGACGTTGTTTGCGCTGTTACGTCCCTTGGGATATCGCGCCGAATGCATCGTCACCATTCTCCTGTACCTCGCTCTCCGGGATAACGTGTTTGATGACGGAGTCGACACCGCTGGCCAGATCATATCGCCACGGAACCCTCCTTCGGCAAAGTATGAGCTTCGCATCAAGGACGAAGCCAAGCTCTTGTCCGTCTTCCGTCGGGATGAGTACACTCCCGACGATGGCTGGGTCACGTCGCCTACCAAGGCTCTCTCAGCAACCACCCACAACGCAAACCTTCGCAAAGTTTGCGCCCTCTTGGGTTACATGTGTACGTCCCTCAGCTTCCTTTAATTGACCTCTCTTCTGATCTCACACATCTAGTGAGTATAACTATGTACGCCTGGCGTCGCGCCGCGGCCGGCGTTTTCGATAAGTATCTCAAGAACACCGAGCGCGACGCATTGCTGAATCACGGACCTGACTCACACATGTTTGTGGTGAGTCGTCGAGTTGTTAGGTTTCCTCTTTCTGATCACGATGTCTTTTTTAGACCGCGTACCAGGACCGCACACTGGTCCACGATGTGGCTGGGCTGCTATGGGGCAGGCAACAAGATACAGCCCGTATTGAGCTGGCTGAAGTTTGCGCTTGCCTTCTCCTACCATTCATGGGCTGATTTTATGTTTTCAGAGTGCTAACTCAATGTCGTGGCACGAGGGTGCGCCGACGCGCCTCACAATTCAGCAGCGCGGCGAACTGCTCAATGAGCCGGAACTGGTAGTGATGAGGTCGACCCTGCAAGGGGTTAGTGTCATTTCTTTTGCTCATGTTGCCGGCCTGACCCACCCATTTTTTTAGTACAAGGATGAGGTCGCCAAGGCCAAGACAGAGCTGAAGAGCATCGACCCAGATGAACCCGAGGCGGACGAGACCTTCGCCAGCTTACAAGGCGTCTTGCGTTCCAGTCGCCGCAAGCACGACGAACTCCGCTCCAAGTATGACGCCATCATCAACCGCGAAACGCGCGCACGCATCAAGGCGGCACGCGACGAATTCTTTGAAGGCGTCGCTGGACGTCAACTGCGCGGAGAGGTGGGTTCTCGCGTCTGGAGGTTTACCAACAACTCACGATCATTATTAGGATGTTCCTGCCCCACCAGCGAGGACTCTGACCCGAGAGCCTCTAGCAGATACAACACGGAACTCTGTGGTCGTTCCTCAGTCCCGCGTTCTGGTGGGCGGCAAGGAGAACGTCGGCATGGAGACCTCCTTCTTGGCCGACATTGAGGCCATCGATCCCAATGTCCGACTGAACGATGTTTTGTACCGATTCGCGGAGCTGAATCTCGCGGCCGAAACTGAGGCGTCGGTCAATGCCTACCTTGGCTATCCGGAGCGGCGCCGCGCCGCGATTTGTTACCAAGGAGAGTCGCCCACGGAGGATGAAAAATGTCCTGTTTGCAAGCGGGATTGCAGGTCTGCTCCCATCCGCTGGCTAGTCTCTCCTGCGATGCTGACCACTTTCTTCAGTTCGAACGCATTTCGGAACTCCGGCTCTCAGACCGTTGGCTCCCATATCCACAGTTGTATCATGAAGGCGCGGCAGCAAGGGTTCCAAAAGCTGGTGGAAGATGAGTTCACCACTGCCCGCTGCGAATGGGTGGGTTGTGCAGAAGAAAACGCAAAATTCACGACGCGGGAGGAGTTCGTCGCTCATGTTCAAGCGCATATTATTACTCTCAGTCGTCCGCCGACTTCTGTCATCACCCGCCGACTATGCCAATGGGCGCTCAATGGAGAGCCGTGTGAAGAAGAAGATTCGGACAACTGGGACCATCATTTTGCGCAGGTACACGGCCTCAACGTCTGTCACTCCGTTCAGGTCTTTTTCTGTGCCATCTGTCCCGAATGGTACGCTGCTCCTCTCACACCCATCCTTCGACTTTGAAAAAATTATTATTTTAGGCACGTTGATCTGTATGGCGACGGCCTTGCATGGCGAGATCACTTATGGGAGCATCACGACACCCTATTCGCAATGTTCTACCGTCGTCCGGACCATGAGATCGACCTCACTCCCATTGGCATCACCGAGAATGAGGAGAAGACTCTCATCGGCTACACCCTCGGCACCGGTTTCTCTGGCGCACACCCGGAGTTATATGGCGATGTTCGCTGCGGCGTTGCGGATCCCCCGGCTCACTGTGCCTGGTGCGTGTTCAATACAGCGCTCCCGATTGAGATCCGAATGCATCAGTATGTCTCCGATATCTCTACCCTTTAAACGGATCGCTCACATTATTTAGGTTCCTCCGAACCGCGGATTTTGTCAAACACCTTGAGCACCATGCAGCGGAGGTCGAGGAGGTTGAAGAAGCACAAGAATGTCCAGTCCCGTCATGCGGTCCTACCAAGTTCACAGCCCGCAACCTGCTCGAGCATATGGTAAAATTCCACCGCCTCCCAATTTATGGTGCTACGAATCATACCAAGACGGGGCGCTACCTCAAGCTCGCTCCCCCGCCCCCCGCCCCAGCGCCCGCCGTCGATTTCACGCATACCACCGACATCGACATCGATACCGCTCCGGTCACCTGGAAAGCAGCCAAGAAAGTCACCAGAGTCGAGCGGAAGGCGGAGAAAGCGGCCAACGTGCGAGGCCATTGCCTCGGCTGCTTCATGCCCAAAGCCGATATAGGAAAACATATTGCCAACAACGCCAAGTGTCGCAGCAAAAATTCCTATAATGCTTACGGAGCAGACGGTGAACGTATCAGGGAGGTTCTCAGATGGAATCTGGTGGTTTGTTGCCCATAGATTTCGTCTTTTTCTCTGACTGACCGCTTGCAAGGACGTACCATTACCGCGCGCCGACGACGCGCGCAAACTTCATAAGTGCAATGGTCCTTGCCAGCGGCAATACTACGACATTCGGGACCACCTCAAGAACCCTGGGACTTGTCGGCCGAAGACCTTCTACATCCTCACCCCCCGCCCGCCAAACCCACGAAAGAAGGCCGGCGACAAAAAGAAGCCGTCAAAGACCGCCGCGGAGCGGACAGCGGAGCTTGGCAAGCCTATTGAGATCGCTGAGTGGGTGGCCGCGCAGAAGGTTAGTCCTTCGTTTTCGGTGTTACTTATTCTCATGACATGTCTCTCAAGGACAACGCACCCATTCAAGACAACGAAGAGTTCGTTCAAGGATCTTCTAAGCGGTCCCGCGACGCACAGGTATGTGAACTGCATTGTATTTCCTGTACACCGTCTGACCATGGGGCGACTAGGAGGACTCTGATACTGAGGTACGGCTGCTAATTGAGTCGTCAGTTTGTGACTACTGACTTGATTCTAGAATGAGGCAGGTCTGTCGAAGCGGTCGCACTTGGTAGGTTCCCTTTTCTATTTCCGCTAAAGCATTTTCTTTCACTGACATGTGCGCAGTCACCTTCGCCCGACCCCGGCCCGCCTGTACGTTATCCACTCAGGCGCATACCGTTCTAGCTGACTTTGGTTTTCAGCAATTCATGTGCAACGGCTGCAACAGCAAATTCAATGATCTTCACCAGCTGAGTGGCCATTTCGCGACTTTGCGACACCGCTCCAAGTGCCGTGCCAAGATCTTGCGTGTCCGCGACCCGGAGTCGGCGTCGGCCACACAGGTATGGCTTCCAGCTATTGAATGGGCGACGTGGGAGGGCAATCCTGATAATGCGGTTGCTGGAGGAGGAGAAGAATGACAGACTGAAGGCGGAGGCTTGCCGTGACGTAGTTTGTGTGACGTAGACGTAGATGATCCGCATTACCAGTACTATCAAATTTTATCATTGCTAACACACTGGTGGTGAAACGGTATCATGCTTGCCTTCCAGTTGACGCGCAGCAAGCGGCACGGGTTCGACTCCCGTCCAGTGTATGTTTTGCAAAGCTCCTTCTCTCTCCCATGAAGTTGCTCAAAGTCATTTTTTATGGCGATCCGTTTGGGAATTCCAACACTTCAATCGCCATTCTGCAGATGTTCCGCAAAACCTTCACCTGTAGCCCGACAAGGAACGATTTCTTACTCAGTCAAAACTACGCGTTACATAACATACAGGAAAGTCCAGTTGGAGACATGGATGCGTAGAGAAGTCGCCACTTCTCGTTCTTGTGAATAGACTTGTTGCGAAGATACAATTGCAATGGATATCGAGATAGCTTCTCAGACGAGACTCACCGTTGAACGTTGAACAGCAGACAAATATCGAGTTTGAGTTTGATTCTACGTTCACCAACTCGTCGAGTTGGCGAAAATTTACGAGTCGATTGACAGTTCGCCGATCCTTCCCGTCGGTAACACAACTGCAGCAGATCGCAGTCACTACAGGTCACTACGACCTCTCCGCAGTCGTTCTTACCGACGTTCTCTTCAATGGAATCTCTTTGAACCTCACAGCGACTCTATTTCCCCTCCGCCCTTGCTAGGAAAATTGGCTTAGAGGACAAAGACTCTGACTAAATTCTCCGTGATCCGCTAGATCAACACTCACTATCAGATAATTCTATTCGAGACGATAATTTCAAGGGCTCCTTTCTTCAGCCATCCCCCCATAATTCACGCATCTCTCTGCGCAGCCGCGTTCAATGCTGCCACGGTGTCGTTGTCGGCTTCCGAAGGCCGCCGGACTTCATCCCACTCCATCTAGAATGGTCACGTGACGTATCTCGTGATGTTAGCAAGCGGCAGGGGTTCGACTCCCCTTTGATGTATTTTTTTCCGTCGATTTTTTTTTCCAGCTGCCCAGCCTGCCCGCCTCAGCAATGGACCAACCCACTTCCGAGAACGCAGCACCAGTCAGGCCATGTCGCGAATCAAATTTGGCTAACAGAACATTTGTAAAAGATTCAGATCCAGAAGCTATTGAAACCCGCGGTCACGTGATGGTAGCAAGCGGCAGGGGTTCGACTCCCCTTTGATGTATTTCCAATTCAAGCAAATATTTTTTTGTTCGACTAGCATTGTGAGCTACGAAGCCTTACTTTAGGCGTTCGCATTTACAGAACTGACCGTGTATTCATATTCGGCTACTACTGTAGTATTTTGTTCAATTCGTAAGCCAATTTGGGGTGTGACATCTCATACGAACCTGACCTTTCGTATGGGAGCCCGGACCGGTGTGACTTGCGAAAATTTTCGTTTTTTTACCCCCATTTTGGGCCGAAAACGAGCGAAAATCCGTGTGACTTTGGGGGACCTTTCGTACGAGACCATTGTGACGCTGCGACTCGCAAAAATTTTCGTCGTTTTTGGGGCTTGTGACAAGTGACAAAACGAATTGAAGGAAATACTACAGTATGCTTGACATACAAAGGCGAAAAGATTTGGAAGCCTAGAAATAAGCACCCAGAAACCAAGGCACACAATCAATCGCGTCTCAACTTGAATTTAAAGAACTTCATGCACAAATCTTTCAAAGAGAATTAACTATCCGCGAGGAGGACTCGTTCAAAAATGCTGAAGCTATTGAACGTCGTCAAGCGAGTGCACCCGGCAATTGAAGCGCCGTTGATCCAAGTTACCATTGCATTCATGCAAAATGTCCGCCTCCGCATAACTGACATTATGAACTCGATTCTCGATAGCCACCGCTCGATCTTGGTTTGTGAAGAACGCGATGACCTGACGCACGAAGGTTCGGCAGCTTATGCCGTGGGCACGATTCACCGCGGGGAGGCGTCTGGGCCCTTCCTCGCAGACATCACAGACTGCCTGGAAGTGCGAGCGGTCAACTACTTGGGGGCTGTCTGTGTATCCAGGTACTTTGAAATACCCCACGACAAAAGATGAGCTGATGATGGGCATCGCGCCGTCCGGGAGGTTATGAGACTGATAGCATTCTGTGCCATCTACCGGGTCTTCCGCCCACTCGTGGAGCGAGCAATGACTGGCGCTATCGACATGGATCAAGCCCCAGTGGAAGGCACGGGCGGGCGCTCCGGCAGAACCTAGGTTCGTCGGAATGGGGAGAGTGCAGATGTAAAGAGAGTTGGGCTCGAGAGGCATCATGGGAGGGCTGAGAGAGAGACCCTTGGCGCAGATTTGCCCTACGAAAATAAGCCCTCTGGCCTACCAGGCACCGAAACGCAAGATATCCGATTTTCCTTGAGACAACCAAGAGACAACTCTGACACGAACGCAGAGCGTTGTCAGAGCCTGAGGGTAAGCCAAGAGTGCGAGAATGAGATAGCGTGACGCGTCACTCTTTACGCGTTTCCCGTCAACCTCCACCATCCCGCGCAGTGTTCCTTCTTAAGGCCTTATTAAGGGCACCTCCGAAGGCTAAGGCCTTAATGGCCTTAATAACATTATTAAGGGCTCCATATTAAGGGGGCTTAGGATGAAAATGCAAAAATTTCCGGGCTTTTTTGGATGCGTTTTTCGGGGAGTTCCAAGGCGGTTTGCTTCTCATGGCTTGCTCCAACTGAGTTTTGGCTGAGCTTGATGTTTGTGGACCGACGCGGCGGGGTATCAAATTGCCCCCCCACGGCAATGCGGTAGCCGAGCTGAGGGCTTAGCCCATGTTCCGACACGCTTCGGCAGAATCAACAGAACCTGCCGTTCACTAGAATTGCTGTGGGCTTGTGGCAGCTGCCGACCCAGTTGCCGACCTGCAGAACGTAGCCGAGAGGGTGACGTAATCCAAGGTAAGGCTTAATTAAGGGTTAAGATGGATCCAGCTTCATGTTAAGCCTTAGCATTAACTTGAAATTAAGGGTTAATTCATTCTAAGGCTTAACCCTTAGGAGGAACACTGAGATTCCCGCGCAGTTAATTCTATCTTGGGCTTGATTTGGTCCTTTTGACCCAGCCCTGGGACCAGAAATCGCTGTTTTCGAGCCCAGACTTACTGGACCGACATAGTCAGCATTGCCCGGGGGTCTATTGAGAGTCTGTCAAGCACCCCTACGTCAATATTAATTTCGGCGTCATCACCGTCTCTTTTCCTTCTTCTTTGTCGGCGGATCGATGCTCGCAGCCCAAGATGCGGAAGACAAGGAAAGAACCTTCTGCGGTACCATAACGGAGGCTCGCATCGCTGCCCGCGAACGTCGAGAAAGCAAACCGCAGCCGTGGCTCGTCCAGAAGCTTACGGTCGCTATAACCTTCGGGATTATGGGGTATACCGGGTATGTGTATGCTGGAAGGTTTAGTAGGAGGCTCATGGATGGGAGGAAGGCGACCGGTAGTGAGTTGTTCAACCCAATTTGCAGAGTAAGGGGTGTACTAACGATTTTAGTCGGGCTTCTCGTTGGATGGTCAATTTTATACGCGTGGATGGTATGGGCGTATGTAAAGGTTGTGTCTTTTTTTGTTACCTGAAGTATATGCTAATTCGTGCTTGAACACAGGTCATATTCACGCCGCCAGGAAAGGCCACTGATGTGGGTCCACAATTTTATTCTCAAAACCAGCTCAATTTGCAGCCTAGTACGTCGCCAAAGTATCTCGACCACTGCTGCCTGCTCCAGAATGGGAGCAACCTGGTCAAATCTACGCCGACGCCGACTCTTTTGACGAAACCGCCGTAGCAGATATCGACGCTGGACGGATAGGCCCGACAGTGCTGCCACCAGCACATCATCCTGATGGTGCACCGGCACATCCCCCTGTACCAAATCCACTTCCAAATGGGCGCCCACCCCGCAGAAAGTCGAGCAGTAGACCACCTGTCCGCGACCGCTACCCCTCACGCGCCAACCTCCTCGAACCTCATCGCTACTGCTCGCGCTGCAGCATCATCAAACCACACCGCGCGCACCATTGTCGGATCTGCGGGACCTGCATCCTGAAATTCGACCACCACTGCCCCTGGATCGGCCAATGCGTCGGCGCGCGCAATCACAAATTCTTCCTCAACTTCAATCTCGCGGCGTTTGCGTTCACGATATACACGTTTGCTTCCCTCTTGGCGTTCAATGTTGGCGGGAGGAATGGAGGGGATACCGACCCGCAGGAAGTCGTGATTATTGCGCTGTGAGTCCAGATCTGGTCTCTAGACGAAACGGTGCTGATAATGCGTAGTGCGGCTCTGTTTGCGCTCTTTACCGCTACCCTTGCTATTGAGCATACGAGGATGATTCTGTTTTCGCAGACGACGGCGAGTCTCTGCCTCATGACTTGCATCGACCTTGATCGCTGAGTCTTCATACAGGTCGAATCCCTCGCCATACGTCGCCAGAAGGAGAGAGATCACGCGGGATTGGAGGCTTCGGGGATTGCGTGTTGGGATTTCCAGTACGTTCTCCCCCCCTCTTCTCAATCACTTCTCCTCGATGCGCTTCTTTCGCCTCTCTTCCTCCTTCCTAATCAACGGCCCCGCTAATTTCCCCCTCCACAGATCCCGCCGCGCCGCCCTCCGCACCTACGACGCCGAGTGGGGCGCGCCCGACAAAG
The DNA here is from genome assembly GCA_037176885.1 of Favolaschia claudopus. NCBI lineage: Eukaryota > Fungi > Basidiomycota > Agaricomycetes > Agaricales > Mycenaceae > Favolaschia > Favolaschia claudopus. Next base: position 510,674 of record JAWWNJ010000104.1, read on the forward strand.
AGGGGAACCCGTGGTGGCCCGGGTCGAAGCGGAAGGGGTGGGAGGATACGATGGGGAGGGGGCGGTGGGGGTGGATTTGTGAGTGATTCTCATTTGTTTTGGCTGCTATTGTGGTGTGGGTGTGGTTTGTGGTCGCTTTGCGTTTCGATGGTGGTTTGGGTTGGTTGACACGCACGTTCTCTGCGACTTGCCATCCGCTCATCCATCGGTCCTTTCGCCTCTTCGGTGTGATGATACGTCGATTTTTGCAGGCCGGTAAGATCGAGGCCCGTCGCTAGTAGGCTTTCGCCCTTTTTACTTGTGCCCTGAAATTTTGCCCTGCGTGCTGCGCTTTCGCGCGCGCCCAGACACTACGACGTTCCCCCCATTCTAGCGTCGTCGCTATACGTTTTCGCGACCTACTTCTTTCGCTTTGTTTGGGGTCTGGCAATCTTCTTGTTCCGCCAGTCATTACAGCGGGGGAGGATTGGGACCATTAAATGGCGAGTCCCTGGCTCATTGGGCTTGTGGGTTACTCGTGCTATCTGCCTGCAGCTTGCCATTCTCGATGATGGATGATGGGCCGCGTGAGCGCTTGACCGACGTGCTTGTCTGTCGCCTACGGCGACGGTTCATGAAACGCGACGCGCACTGCCCAGTAGAGCTTGTCACTCCCGACTGCCCACACGCGCATTTTCACATTGCCCTTCTACCAGAAACGGCTCACCGCTGGGGCGCTGGAACCGAGCGAGCTGCATCTCAATTTGTCTGCCCGAACTCTGCTCTCACCGCTTTATATCTCTCGCCCTGGATACTGGCTTGCCGACTAACCAATCCTTCCCCCCCCCAGTCCCGATCGGCGGCCCGCTCGGCGATGGCATGCACTACGTCCCCAACGCCTGCTACGCACCCGATGGACGGTGGATGCGGAGGAGCGAGTGGCCGGAGGGGGTCAGATAGCGAAGGCTGCTCTCCACTTTCGGGATTGACGAATTGACATGTCATCACGGAGAACGAGCAGGAAGTATGCCGGTGAGCGCAGCGTCAGCGCTTGCTGCCCGCCGATTGGAGCCTTACTAGTACTGTACGCTGGTTTGGGAGGGCAGGGAGTGTGGTAGACGATTATACATGATTTATCAACTTACTGCATACTTTCTCTTACTGATATCCAAGGGAGGATACCTGGGAGCACACTGTAGTTTGATCCGATGCGATTTATGGTGCAGCAGTCGTTAACAGTGCTACGTACGTACTCACTTCGATGAAGGCCGAGTCAAGGGCGTCGACAACGTCAACACGCCAAACGTGCTACTTACTCCTTAGACGGCGCATTTCACTCTTTATAAAATAACGTGTGTCTGAAGCCTTTTCGAACTCCGCCAGGCGATCGCCGGGGTTTGGATCAGGCCACGTCTTGAGAGTAGTTTGAACCACGTCACTCGGGTCGGCTCGACATAAGTAAGTACTAGGGTTTACTGTGACTGTTCAGTGCGGACCCGACATTGACTCTGAAAACGAAGTGCTGGGCCGCGCAGCGGCCCAGCGCGCTCTTGTACTTATACGAATCGCTCGATGAGGGCGGGTCCAGGGGAATGAGACCATAGCCTTCCTCCTCCGCATTTGACCAATAGTTATGCTGGTGTGTCCGTGACGGTTCACGAGTAGACGTATAGACCGGGATGCGGTATTCTATTTCGGTGGTAATAGTTGTAGGTACACACTATCGTACAATGCAGCAGATCTGAGCACCAGATTTGAGAACGGAAATCAAAGGAAACGAGGTAGAGAGAGCGAGAGAGATATTCTGACAATTGATACTGTATATGTACCGTAAATATGCGAGTGATATCGAGAGAGCAAGCAAATGAGTGTGAGTGGTGTTGTGCTTCCGTAAGTAGCAGAACATATTTTGCAAAGGAGTGTGGTAGGCCAGCATAGTAGCAAGGCCGCGAGCGCGATGAGGGCCCGGTATTGCGAGTCGCAGATGAGGAGAGAATTTGGAAATTGACGACATGTAAGAGATCTCCGAGTTGAGGCGGAGGTGAGGGGGGGGGGGGGGGTGCGAGGGGTGTCGAGGATAACAATCGACACGCAAGCCGCGACGAGGCAGCTTGGGAGTCACACGAAAGGAAAGGTTTTGAATGGAGGGGGGTGACAACACTGGGGTTGCGAAGCTTGCGAGTATGAACGGATTGAGGCGCAGGTGAGACGAGCTGCGAGGGATCGGAGGAGTAGAGATGCTGCTGAGGAAAAGGATAGAGTATGTCGACAGTTGACACAAGCCGCGAGGAGGCAGCTGGGAGTCGAGCGGAGGAAAGGGTTTTAAATGTGTAGGGAGAGAGTGACAACGCTAAGGTTGCTAAGCTTGTAGGTATGGATGCACTACATATCGAGATCAAAAGTCAGAACAACACCCTGAAGTCAGAAGAGCGATATAAACTCACGTTAAGTTTCGCAGCGACGGCTGGGATCTGTGTTGCGTTGATGAGTGGATGGAAGTGACTTCTTCGGGTTCTCGTTCTGTTTTGTTCTTCGAACTTTCCTCTCCTTCTCCTTCCCCAACACGCGCTCACGTCACCCCTCCCTCCTCATCTCTCCTCCACATCACACCTCACTACACCTTCCCCCACCTCCGCCCCCTCCCTCTCCCCATACCCCGCCTGACCATGCGCGGCCCAGGATCGCTCAACGCCGGCGCACCCACCCTCTCTACCGCCTTCCCCCTACTCTCCGCTTCGGAACCACCTCCCCGGTTCACCTCAACGCTGATCAAAGGCACCGACGACGAAGCAGCAGCGCTCCTGCCCCCGCCCCCAAAGTCGAGATCCAGCTTCGCCGACGCAGTGGCTTTGAAATTCAGATTCAGCCCAATCCGCGGGAGGAACGTGGTCGGCGGGAGGGTGGAGTCGGAGAAGATTACGGGGGGAGTGGCGGCGGGTGAGGGTGAGGGTGAGAGCTCAGAGGAAGATGAAGATGAGGAGAGGTCGGGCGTCCAGCTCTCCGACCAACTCGTATCAACCAGCGGCGTGCTGGAACTGGAATCGGATGACGCCCAGGAGAGCGAGCCCCGCATCCCGTCTGGTGCGAAGGAGACCGCCGCGAGCGGGGACATCGACATCGAGAGGACACGCATCAAAGGGAAGAACGACGCGCAGGCGGTGAATATGCTGGACAGGAACTGCGGGATGGATAGTGAGGGGAGTGAGAGAGACGGCAAGGAAGGGAGTGATAGGGAAGCGAGGGGAGACGGGAAATGCGCTTCATGGATGCGCGAGAGGATAGTTCGCAGAATGACGAATCGGTGCACAAGGTCGAAGAATACCGGATTTTGAGTTGTAGGAGCGGTATTGGGGGAGGAGAGGAGAGCGTTCAGGGTGTCGAGGAAGGCGACGGCTTGAACTAGGAAGCCGTGAATAGGCGATCGCCATTCCGGGCGTGCGGGTGCGGGAGCGGCTGTTGTTGATGTATTCTGGTCGCATGTGCCTCTGTGCAGATACAACGCCCCGCCAACCAGGACAAACAGACCCCAGATCCTGCGCCGCACATGCTGCATCGCGTGTAACTCGGGCATCGTCGGACGACGAAGGGCGAATCGAGAGGCGAGGCGGTGGCGGAACCACGATGCAGCAGGGCCCCAGGGTCCCCACCATGCCAAGGGATGGAAAGAGGGGAACGACGACTGTAAAGGATGCTGTCCGAAGAAGGGGGAGAAAGGCGGGGTAAACCCGGGTGCATAGTTGTTTGTCCAGTGGGAGCGCGCATAGGCTTGGGTATGCGCCTGACGTGTTTGAGCGTGACCGCGGGTATGATGAGGCTGTTGTGCTTGAGCGTGGGCTTGGGCTTGAGCGTGGGCCTGAGCCTGTTGAGCTTGTGCTTGTTGAGCCTGCGCCCGTGCCTGTGCCTGCGCTTGGGCATGGGCCAACGCATTCGCGTGAGCCTGCGCTTGAGCGTGAGCCTTTGCCAGCGAGTCCACCTCCGCATGAGCGTATTCAGCGGCAGAGGGAGGGTTCTGTAGATGGAAAGGCTGCCAATTCGATTTACGAGTGAACGTATCGCGAAAGGTTTCCAAAAGACTGGGATGGTATTGGGATTGTGGTTGGGAATTCGATTGACGAGCAGAGAGCCACCACCGAGAGATTGCTGTGAGTGGACCGGAGAACGTATTGGCGCCGTCGGGCGCCGCATGAGGCTCAGACCAGGCTGACGGGTACACTGCACCAGCATGGTTATATCGAGCGCCAGCACTGGGCGATTTGTGCCAAGGAGAAGTAGGATGAAGTCCGGCGACCTTCGGAGGCCGACAACGACACCGTGGCAGCATTTGGACGCGGCTGCGCAAAGAGATGCGTGGATTATGGGGGGATTGCTGAAGAAAGGAGCCCTTGAGGCTTGAATCGTCTCGAATAGAATTATCAGATAGTGAGTGTTGATCTAGCGGATCACGGAGAATTTAGTCAGAGTCTTTGTCCCTGAAGTCGATTTTCCTGACTGAGTGACAAATGGGAGATAGAGCTGCTGTAAGGGAGGAGGGGGAGATTCAGAGAGATACCATTGAGGGGGACGTGGGGGACAACGTCGACGACTGCGGCAAGGTTGCTGCTGGTTACAGTACCGGCTGCGATCTGTTACATGTCACAGGCACGTACCAAAAAATTTTCTAGATCAGGTCGATTTCACACGCTTCAACAGGTCCTACGCTTTGAGTAGAGGGTGCATTACTCTTACTCGGAATCCGAGGGCGCGCCACAGAAGCTCGGGAAATCTGTCGGACGCTGTCGGAGGCGCTCTTCTCCGACTCGGGCGGCGATTTCTGATTCCTGATAATGTATCCTGATAATCTACATTGATGGCCGGGCAGCGGGGGTTGAATACGCTGATGCGCTGGTCCAGACCGTCCAGCTGGTCACAAAAGGTCACTACACCTCACATATTCCTTTGCGACGTACGATCCGGAGGACTTGGTGAACGTTAAACTTTTGTTTGACGGGCAAAAATGTTAACGTTGTGATTTCATGCGTGGAGCTCTTTTGAAAATTTCCCGCCATGAGTAGCTTAGACCGATGTTCGATCTTTTAGGTAGAGAGTGAATATCTCGTCTTTCGAGCAAGCGCCAGAGGCCCGGAGTGCAATTGTATCTTGAAGTACGCATTTAGACTCTAGAGTGAAAAATCAATACATTCAAATTATTTTGATACCTAAACCTCGCTTGCCGGAAGTCGATACGCTGTTCATTGATTTTCGTGTAGACAAAGAGATATAATAAGGATCTCAGTCGGTCACGGTAAAGGTAGAACGACTGTATTCGTCTACTACTGTGCCTGTAGACAAAGAGATATAATAAGGATCTACAGGTAGACGAACTATGAGTGAGATATAAGGATAAGTAAGTGAACGGCATACCTCAGTCGGTCACGGTAAAGGTAGAACGACTGAGGTATCCGAGACGATCAAATCAGGTATATGACAGAAACCAAATAGGGGCAGAGCCGGATCGGGTCTCCTTCCCAACATTTCGAGCTTGAGAAGTTAGAACAAAACGAGAAATTCACCTCAAAACTCACCTGCATCACTGTGAAGACAATCCGTACGGTGACGGTCGGTGAGTGGATGTCGAAACATCGTGTAGTAAGGATTTTTAATTGAAAATTGAACAGAGGGGCCGTCAAATTTGAAATGACAATAAGCCGAAGTTGAACAAGGCAAGAGATTCAAGTTGAAACTGACTTGCAAATAGCTTCCTCGGCGGACTCGGAAGGTCTTGTCTATCGCCGCACATTGATATGTTGTGCATTAGATGCTGAAACAGTGGGCTTCGTCAGTTGGGGTTTAAAGTTTGAATTCAACTCAATCAAGTTCAATATAATAACAAGCTGAACAAGAAATTGTAAACTCACGATAAGTATGCCCGCGGCCCGCAAGCCACAGTTAAGTATTGTGAGCGGAAGATATGCAGTATTTGACGTCTACTGTTGAACTACTAGGAGTAGAGTCTTCGTTGAGCAACAAACAAGTTGAAGTTCGACTTGACAATCGATTTCAAGACAGAAACTCACTCCCTGGAGGCTGGTAGAGGATAACGCACTCACAGAAAGGCAATCCGGTCAAAGGTAACGGTAATGAGCACCAGGCAGACATGCGGGGCAGCCGCAAACCTCTGACAATCAACGGCCTGTGTTATGAGCATTTGGGGGTTAGTGCAAACAATATAGAGTATGGTCAAGACTCAAGACATGTACCTGAGACGACACCGGTATATATATAATCTAGATTTGCGGCGCATGACGCCGGTACAGGGGACTTAGTCGCCTGGGCGCGGCTTGAACATTTTTAAAAGAGGTTGACTGAGGTTGACATCAAGTCAGAAATTAAGTAGGCATGGAGGGATAGAACTTCATGGACTCCCCAAGCAGATGTCCCGCTAAACAAAGCTGAGAAGAATTTGAAACTGGTGCCATGTACTTACTTATGGATCCACCAAATGTTCCCGCTCACCAGACATTGATGAGATAGTTGAAAACACGGCGCCCACGGCGCCAGTGTTTGGGCAAGGATATTAGAGATAAGGTTGCCAAACCTTTTGAACATCCAGAGTTGGTTGATAATTCGGTGTATGCTTCCCATATTTTTCTAAAAATGTTTTGAAATCCCCCCCATATCAAACTCAATTAGAGGCAGAGGCGTTGAACAAAGAAAGCACAGTGTGACGTAACCGTCCGAGCCCATCCTTCATATTTGCAACGGCGGCCTGCATCCATGGCCTTTTGTCTGCGACCTAAATTTCCTCCAGACTTCTATCCCAAGCTATTTCGTTCCAAGCTGAGTTCAAACAAAATTCAAAAAACTTCGCAATTTTCACTTCCTTTTCGCGAACTTGCAATTTCTTGCCAGGTTCTCCGGTTTTTATCGAAACCTCGATTTGAATACTGGGATTAAATGCCGAAAGGACTCTCCTTGAGGCTGAGCAACGGTGAAAAATTCAACCTGAGTTGCGTTCAGTCTGAGGTGCCGAGCAGCGAGTGCTCGACAGCACTTCATGTGAATTCTCAACTGACCTTTGTACAGTACCATTCAATCACCCACGACTGTCGTAAATATTTGTATTCAGCTTAGATACGGTACAACACGGTATGTAGACATTTGATTCCGGTGAGAACCTCCGCAACACGATTCACAAACGATATCGGCTGAATAACGTACCTGGCAAACCAAAGATCTGTACCGATTCGCTCCTACTTGGACACATATCTGTACGCTGCTGCAGAAGTTAGAGCTCGCATTAGAGGATTGGTCGAGTCGAAGGCAATTTACCCGGGTTTCCGCAGGCGAAGCGGTTGAGGGAACATCAACTCAATTTTCAGCAAGCTCTTGCGAACACTACGGGTGGAAGCTGATCAACATGAACTGGAAGCTGATCAACATGAACTGCATTCGAAAATAATAAATAAATGCCGTTTGAATCTTCACTGGCCTATAATCGTTCCGCAAGGCTCAGATCATTCAGAGGTCGCAGTGGGCGGATACCCGTGTATCAAGACGACTGCGCAGGGGCGGCGTGTGGGTAGTGAATGCGGCGGTCGTGTACGTGGAAGTGTACGGGATCAAATTTGAAGCAGAGGCTGAATTTGAAGCAGAGGCTGCGACAAGAAATGGTCGGTGAAGACTACAGCGTCCGAGCATCAGTCCTGCGTGAGAGAAAGCAGAAGAGGTACGGGCTGAGAGGTGACGAACTCTGGAAGAAAGTGCGCCGGCAGAGGTGAGGAACTGAGGAATGAGTCAGCATCCGGTTGTAAGGAACGGGAGGAAAAGGAGGAAGTGGGAGGGAGAACGTTAACATATGAGGGGAGAGAATGGGAGGCGAACGAACGGGAGGGGAAGGAGGGTAAAAGATTTTGAGGGAGGCCGTTAAAGAACATAAAGCGCACCAACTGCACCAACTACCACGCCTCCCCATCGAGACCAGGACTATCCTCGTTGCTACATCAGACACCCCCAGCACCCAGTGCATTGCGATATACAACAAGATCCTTACTGTCGTTAATGTTATTGAAGCAAATAGATTGACAAGGTTCATCACACACTTCGCAAGCTCTCATAGCACCCTAAGTGGAGGGCTGGGACACGGCACAAGGATTCAGTGGCGCGATGCGGTTCATCGCTCTACCTTGAAGTCGCTTTGGATGCAAACAACACGTCCAAATTAGCATGCGGTGCGGATGTCGTGTCGAGCAGATTTCGCGCGATCCCGCTCCAATCTTGCGAAAGGCACGTCAGAACAGGTGGTGGATGGTCGATGATAGTGGAAGAGAGCAAAGCGCTGAATCCCAGACCCGTAACGCTAGTCTGGATGCGTGACAGTTGGGATCAAGCGGCTTGGGCCAGGATCAATGCACGGCAGACCAACAGGAGCACACAGATTGTCTATCTACTGATTATCTTTCTCTGATCTGGCCGACATGTCCGACAGCCTTCTGTGGCGAGGCTTCGCTGTCTCCGCGTTCGTCCGAGTAAGAGTAATGCACTCTACACTCCCTACGCTTTGTCAAGTGTTGACTTCGATGGACTTCGATAGTGTTGCGTGTCGTTCCCGTCGCAAAGGGTATTTGTTGAGGAAGAAGGAAGAAGAGACGTAATCTGAGAGCAGAAGACAGGATACTAAGCTCGCTCACTCCTCAAGCTGGGCCGGAAGGGGCACTTAGTTACACTGAACTTTGCCTCTGCTCAACCTCTGCCAGTGGGTCAGCCGGTAGAAAGTTAACCATTGTGTTAAATTCTGGTTTCGAGAAGCTAGTCAGCTGCAGAAACGCCGGTGACATCCCGGTATATTGTGCGTGGTGTGTACGGTCCAGGGAGTGGACGTGCAAAAGTATTCTCGGGGCAATGTAGTTTCTATAAAATTGGGATTGCTAGTTAGAATTACGAATAATACGATAGACTGATGGAATAACGAATCGAAAATAAATTGCATCGGATTCGAGGCAGCTACTCTATTCTTCTGAACTTCATCTTCTGACTTCACATGGCGAGCCCTATGATTGTACGTCCGACTGCAGCATTAACAGCAAGATATGGATTGAACGATCTTGAGTCCGGTCCTCGGGGTAAGGTGAGACCATGACGGAACGGGGTTTTTTCATAGTAGATACTGTCCGGTAGTGGTCTCCCCATCCTGAGATAAAATTTGACGAAACATGGAGCAGAAATGGAGATGACGGGCGTACCTGCAGAAATCACAAGTACAAGGCACGCTTCCCTTTCCGTGATGGTCGCAGCCAAATTTCATTCGGGCATGTGTCCCTGCAAAACATCGAAGTTAAAGGACAGTCGAAGAAAGGAGTTAGGTCAACGCACCGCAACATGTCCAGCGAAAGCCTCTAGGCCAGTAGTTATAAAACCTCTCCTCATTCGCACCAAACTCGATCTCGAATAGTTCCTTCAGCTCCGCCGACTCCTCGGCTGGATACGCGCCCCAGCCAAACCCCTCTTCCGGACAATCCCAAGTCACTACGCGACGTGTGGACATCAGAGTGACGCAAAACGCACGCGCAAAAGGCTTACCGAGTTCCAAGCGCCCCTCATGCATCGTCCCATCATCGCACATGCGGAATTTGTCGTACCACTTGGAGCTCGCGGCGCACGGCACTTTGTGGGTTTTCCAGTCGGAGCGTTGGCATGCTTGGCTGCAGTAGAGGCGCTCTCTGCATCCAGAGCAGCGCAAGAGATTCTCTGTTCTGCCGCAGACGGCACAAGAGGCAGGTAGAGTGGACATGAGCGGAGGAGACAACTTATGAAAACGCGTTACGTCACGCGTTCGTGACAATCAGTCTCCCAGCGGAGTCCCCCGGGTTAGTTCTGTGCAGAGGTTGCGGGCGTTCGACAATTATAACCTTTAAGTTCGAGCCGGCCAGATAGAGTCCTGCCTTGACTTTGAGTTGCAGAAGAGTAACGAGACATGAACGTTGCAGCACACTACGTTGTTGTGATTTTCTTTGGATTTTCCGAGACGTGAATCCGCAAGACAGACATTAACAACAGGTTCGAAAATCAAGCCTTTCCACAAGATCAAGCCTCTTCACCTACGAATATCGTCGTCTCTTTAACGATTATGCCCATCTCGCATTCCTCTATACATATTTTCTTCCTGTCTTTGGCATGAGAAGTCTGAAGCACCCGTCGTGCTGCTACTACAAATGCTTGAAGCGAAGAAGATTTGGTCGAGACGAGAGAGCTGCGAGACGTTGAAGGAGCAAGATACTGACGAATCTTAACCTCGGATAACGCCTCCATGCCTTCCAGGGGCTGCAGGTCGCTCTGGCTTTCAGTCAGACACAGAAGATCAAACGTACCACAAGGACTTACCGGATTTAGTGGGACTCGCCAAAGTTCAAGACATTTCAAGTTCGGGACGTGCATGCGGAGGACTATTGATTAAGCTCAGCAGAAAGTATTGAAGACAGCTTTCAATGTACTCACGCCGGGTACCAATCGGCGAGGGCACAAAGTTCTTGACCGTTACAATCTTCGAGCACTGCGATGCGTTGGAGGACTCGACATGAGAGGAGTTGTACCCCTCGAATGTGAAGGTATGGACATTCGGAAAGCAGGGTATGATCTCCGCCAGCATATCGCGTACCGCAAGTCGCTGGACTGAAGGAAATTTCTTTCCTTCCATTGATTTCCGGAATACGCCAAGCATCGCGGAAGGAACTTTAAGGATTGCGAGATCCTCTAAACTTGACAGCACATTGAGGGCACGGATAAATTCCGCCATTGGTTCCCAGTTGTCCATATCGCACTCTTCCAATGTGACTGACAAAGCACTGGAATCAAGTCAGGTCGATTGGCTTCAAAATTGAAAAGACCACATGAGCATACCGGATATGAGGGATGATGTAAGGTGTTTTCCGCAAACCTATCATACGCCGCTCGAGCATTTTTGATCGTTTCTTTGTTTTCCGTTGCCGGGTTCGCTCAGTGAAGACAGCATAGACGCGTTCCCACAATATTGGGAGGAAAATATTCCGAAGGGTGCGGCATGTCTGAGAGAGCGCACGAATTATGTCGTTTCTGGTAAATTGTTGGGCGGGCATGCCACATATGAGAGCGTCAATTTCGAGATATAAGGCAGGGTACTGCTTGACAATTTCCATGAGAAGTTCAGTCGGAAGGTCTGGCAATGAAGGCATGTCGAATGAGCGAAAGGAATAGTGTGTTTTCTTCCCAGGCGACTATTGAGATGATGGGAGAAGACAAAGAACGAGAATCAAACAGAACCAAACCAGTTGGAAACTTGATTGCGGCGGGTTGGACCGACGGCATCTTCGGCAGGTTCGATTTTGCTTATTTTTCAAAACAGCCGCATATATGGAGAAACAAAGCAGTATCCTGAATGTGTAAAAAATGTTTACATTTCAGCGTGTCTAAATCAAGTGAATTACATCCATGGCATTTTTCCCTGCTCGCTATAAGCTTTCTTTGTCCCGTCTTCAATCCGTGCTCCTTCTACAAGTGAGCCACCCGGAACAAAACGGCGGGTCTTACACCAACCCTTATGAAGTGCCCACTGTCCGTCCTGATGTTCTTTGGAGCAGTAGTAAGCGCCCTTGCATTTTGAGCACCTCTGCTTTGTGAACTTCCAACACGACGGCTCATCACAAAGTGCACCGACTGCCTGTATCTGCTTGGACAAGCAGTATATATAGAGCTTCATCTCGTTCGATGATACCACTCGCTTGGCAATATCGATGTCCCTTTTCTGTATCGGTTCCAGGGCTGGAAAGTTCGGGTGCATGGAGGCGATGCGAAATACGTCCCTTGCATCATCTATTAGAGGCGGTACAGCCAGCCTCTGAATTCCGTCGTACACCTGAAAACACGGAGCCCTCGTGAATTCGGACGCGATGAAGGAGCTAGTAGACTGAATCTGATAGAGTGAGTCGATGAATTGACGCCTTTTGAGATCTTCGAATGTGAACGATGGAGGAAGGCAGGGAAGAAGTTCGGGAAGAGCCTCTGTGAATCGGATGGGTCGAGTAAGAACGGTGATCCGCCCGGTTGAATTCTGTACAAGCACGGCTCCGAAGGGCAAGGGTTTGGGATGCACATAAGCGCCGCGTACAACTCCATCTGTTTTGAGAAAATCCACCGTCTGTGATGCCCACAACAAATCATCTTGAATCATTTCAGGGGTTACATCTGGCGGCACTGGGCTGAGACCATAGGTATGGCCCAGGAAAGCGATGATATCCACTCGATTTCCCTCCTTCCTGCTGTCGGAAACATACAGTATCTGCGAGTCAAATACCTATAGTCCCATGTCATTACGCGACTGAATGTCTGAGATACAGAATTCGACCAACCGTTCTGTCGGTCCCAGATACTACATGGCATAGAGCGGTCCTTGCATTTGTTTCACAGTGCAGAACAAATACAATGCATGTGTTAACGAGATCTGTGCAGAGGCCGCTAACCGGGCTTTCAGAGCTCATGCATCCCCAGCCCCGCTCCTCAATACGCTCGTAATCCGTTGAGAACCAATAGAAGGACGCTTCTGCAATTTTAAGGACTCCAAAGTCTCCGGGTCCAACTGCGAGTTCCTGGATTTCCATTGCGGTGGTAGCGACAAGGAGGTAGTGGGAATCGAGAGGTTCTGGACTGCCAGAAGTTCTTACTCAGGAATGCAGATTCGTTGGTATATATAAGTGCATGCTGTAACCTGTTCAGATGCTGTTGAGCCTTGAGTTCCTTGAAGCCTTTGTATGGATATTTTGGCCCTTTCCTGTGGCGAGATCATGCCGGTCTTGATAGACACCGTTACAAGCTAGAATTCTTTTCTTAGCGTTCAACCAAAGGTCCGAAGCTACGCCATCCTCGAGATTCGAATGCCCAGGGACCCACTGTCAGCCTGAGCCAGTGCGTGTGCCACTGTTAGTCGGAGAGGAAACAAAACGTAAACACACCATCACACTGCTTTCAGCGTTGATGGCGGAGTTTACCGACCGCACCAAGTTCTGACGTCGACAGGTACGATTTCGTTCAAGTATACTAATTCAATTGCTAATTCATAGTAAGAATGAGAAAACGAAACAGTAACTGAGTCTGAACAAAGACCTGACAAAGAACAACAAGGCTGAAATGTTAAAATGAGTTACATTCATGGTCTTTTCTTCTCGAGGCTGATGGCTGGCTTTTGAACCTCACCCACCCGCACCCCGACTATAAGCGAGCCGCCCGGAATGAAATGGTGAGCCTTACACCACCCCTTATGATTCGCCCACTGCCCGTCCTGGTGTGCTCTAGAGCAGTAGTACGCGCCCTTACATCTCGAACACTTCTGCTTTGTGAACCTCCGGCACGACGGTTCGTCACAAAGGGCACCGACCTCCTGCATCAGCTTTGCCAAACCCTCCACATATACCGTATTTTCAGAGGTTATCACCCGCTTCACGATCTCAAGATCCGACTGTTGGATGGGATCCAGGTAGGGGAAGTTGGGATGCATGGTAGCGATGCGAAATAATTCGCGCGTATATTCAGTGGGAGGGGGCACAGGCACTTTTCGTATCCCATCGTAAACTTCGAAGCACGGAACACTCGCAGATCGGGATCCAATGGAAAAGCTGGTAGATTGAATCCGATAGAATTGATCAACGACTCGAACTTTCGTAAGTGCCTCATATTTTGTTGAGGAGGGAAGGCAGCGAAGGAGTTGTGGTAGGCGAACGGAGACTCGAAAGGTAGGTGCGGAAGGAATGGTAATCTGTCCGGTGGATTTCTCGACAAGCACAGCTCCATAGGACAAAGGTGTGGGATGCGCGGAAGCGCTACGTACAGCTTCATCTGCTCGGAGAAGATCGAGCTGATCTGATATCCACAACAGGTCCTCTTGAATATTTTTGGGATCCACGTCTGGCGGCGGTGGATGCCGACCATAGACATGACCTAGGAAAGCAACGATATCTACTGGATTGCCTGGATTTCTATCCTCGGAAACATAGCGTATCTGGGAATCAAATACCTTTGTACCAAAACATCAGTTCGGATGCAAGAAAACACATCGTCAGATTACAAACCTTGGTATCGGTCCCAGATACGACATGACATAAAGACGTCCTGGCATTGGTTTCGCAACGGAATACGAACGCAAAGCATGTATCCACAAGATCTGTGCAGATACCACTAATCGCGCTGTCAGGACTCATCTGCCCCCAGCCGCGCTCCTCGATACGCTCGTAGTCCGTTGGAAAAAAGGGGTAGAATGTCCCATCCGGAGACAGATGGGATTCGTAGTCTCCAGGTCCAACCACGAGTTCCTTGATTTTCATGGTGTGGTATCAGAATACAACCGGAGATGGCGCAAAGTTCTTGAGAAGCCACACAGTTGGTTTTCATTTGATTGGCCGATATATCTAGATGGGACGTTTCTTCGCATCGATTGTGGCCATTTCACGGCGGCCACGTCTGAGCGACACTGGTTCCCTCAGCGGTGAATTTCTAACGTTATCTGGGCATGAACGAGTTGATTCCAAACCTTGTCAGAGCCAGCGCAAAACACGATGTCCATTGCAGTCTATGTCACCTTCAAGATGCACTGCTATAGAAGTCCAGAACAGGAATATTATCCACGACAAAACAAACCAGTGCATAACGACCGTTAGCGAGTTCAGACTCTTCTGCCGGCTAAAGATCTGACTTGCCATTTTCGCGCTGTTCAAAACGGGAATCGTTGTGGTTCGGAAATCGGGATTCGTCGGTGACTGCCTTTTCGAGACTTGGATGACGTAGGCCGCGGCACACTTAATAAGCGCCTCTGGACTTCAATCGCTCTTTCCTATTGAATGCTTCGCGCGATGTCCAAGAACATAGTCATCGTTGGTGGACACGGCAATGTGAGCTCGAAGCACTTTGTTACGGTCAACACTCACTGGTAGCCGGAATTTCAGGTATCCTTGCGTTTAGCACGCATCCTCGGTCCATCTCACCGCGTTACCTCGATCATACGAACACAGGCACATGAAGAGGACATAAAAGCTGCATCCGCAACCCCCCTTCTCCTCTCGCTCGAAGATTCGCCGGTAGCAGACTTCACGAAGGCCTTCCAGGGCGCAGATGTCGTGTATTTCAGTGCGGGTGCGGGCGGCAAGGGCGGGGAAGAACGCACAAAGAGCGTCGACTACGAGGGGGCGCTGAAAGTGTTCGATGCAATTGAGGCCGTCGAGACCGCACGTCCGTGCTTGATTCTTGTCTCTGCCATCGATGTACGCGATCCCGAGAAAATGCCGGCTCACTACGTGTGTTTGTCTGCAATGCTCTGGTTCATTTCAAGGCGAATTGACCGCTGCTTGTAGACGGAGGAAGACATCGCGATGTCAAAGCGCGTACGCGGCGCGATCGCCGTCTATATGAAGTGGAAGTACGAGGCTGACAAGAACCTGGTGAAGCGCACGGCTTTCAAGTGGACGATTTTGCGGCCGGGAGGACTGAACAACGATCCGGGGACAGGCAAGGCCTCTATTGGACGCACGCATCTCTCTCCCACTATCTCTGTGAGCCTTCTTTCTAAAAACGCTGCCCTAACTGAATTGCTGTCATAGCGCGACGACGTTGCGACCGCGCTTGCCGGGCTCCTCGACCGTGAGGATGCGGCTGGTCTTGCTATCGATATGGTTGGTGGCGAAACACCCATTGCAGAGGGTTTGGACGCGATGATCAAGAAGGGCGAAACGGATTTTCTAGGCTGAGCGCGGACTCAGACTCTCGGAGCAGGCGCGGAAGTTTGGCGGAAGTTGAAAGTTCGTGAAGTTGTCGTGAAGTTGTAGAGAAATTGTACAAATAAAAATTGTAAGCTTCATTGTGCCTGCGTCGAGATAAGTCACATTGAACTTGACGCTTGAAGCTTGAAGCTTGAAGAATCAAGATAGACGTGTTTTGTTTCCAGCTTTACGAAATACCTCCCAAACTTTGATTTGCCATCAATCGCAGTCGATGCCGATGGTGCCGCGGAAGATAACGGAAAGGCAATCAGCGCTGAGCCGCGAGCGCCGAGCGCTGATCACTCACTTTCTTCACCAGTAACTGACCAGTTCCTACCAGTTCCCAACGCCCGTCCGGCGTCCAACATGGTCTCCCAGAGGCCCGATTCCCTTCAACCTTCGCGTTTTACTCAGGATACTCCTTGATCTGATCCCTAGCGCGCGAAGGCTGGCTCCCTCTCTGAATTTCGTCTGCCTTAGAGAAACTAGTCCAATGGTCCAGTTCCCGAATGCTCTCCATTTCAACGGTATCAACGCAATATTGATCGAAATATCGACGACAAGTGAGTCCCGTTTATTGCCCGTTTTACCCCGTTTTAAAATGTCGCAGCTGCCAAGTTCTTCGCCAATGTATCGTCTTTGAACGGTACAATCGCTGACCCGAAGTCTGTGGTCTCCAACGCAGACTGGGCAGTGGCAGGAAGGCTCTCCCAAGCGATCAAGGGCTGGGTTCCGCCCACCGTTGAGGTCAGCCCCATCGCGTGGTTAACCGGCCAAACGCTCTCATACTTGATGAGCGGGCTCGTTCCGGAAAGCGAGAAGCCGCTCGTGCTGCACTCCCATCCGCCATGCGCAGACGGGCAGACGGCGAGGACGTTGGAGGCGCTTGTGTCCGTGGCCGACTTGAGCCATACGATGGTGCCCTCCCAGTCGTGTCGGTGTCCCAGCGATGGACTGGGCTCATCCTTCGGCATGTACCATGCATACAGCAGCCCGAACCGTTCGTTCGCGGTGCCGCTGCGGACGTATATCTGTCCCGTACTGCTGCTGCATCCGCCATTCGACGACCCTGTGGGGTTGAGGCCGCCGCTGAAGCGATATCAGCTAGGTTTCGACGAGACAGAGCTGCAATGGCGCACCCGGTGTTTCCTGCGGCATCTACAGCAGGGAATGGAACACATCCGTTCACGACCTTGAGCCGGGGTTGGTACGCGAGGTACACGGCGCCTGTGGTTCCACTAGGCACTGTTTGCGGGAAACCTACGATCTCGGTCGAACCTATAACGGCGCGTTCTCCCAAGTAGGCGGCGGAGGCGAGACCGAAGGCGACGGCGCACTGGCAGAGGGTCCGAAGAGAGAAAGGCATGGTAGGAGGAAAGCACGATCCGAGGGTTCGGGGGCACTCGCGCCCAGCTGCCAGTGCTTGCCATGCTCTGCCCGAGTCTCGAGAATATATTATGCGTGTCAATCTCAGTTGATTGAAGATTGATGTGGATCGTAGGCGTCACTGTGCCAACCAGGTCAATTGACTTTGGTTTGCAACGAATTGCCTACAATGGATACCTGTTTTCTGTGGTTATGGATAATGGAACGGCCGCCATAGACTAGAGGTAAGATTGAAATCTCAACAAATTTGTTGGCAACTTGGCTGACTATTCGCTTGAAGGAAATCAAACCTCTACTCATCAAGTAGTCACGGTCCCGGGACAACTAAGAAGATCCTAGGATTGGGTTTCGCTCGAATCTTGAACTGTACGAAAACCTGGCGCCAACTCTATGTGTGCATGTTGCACAGCCACATATTGATCGGGCACCTCCCTTTCCCTTTCCCGTCATTTCGGTCGATTCGGCGCTCCCCCGCTAGGATGTCTCTCTTCGTGGAGTTTTACAGCGTTCTTCTTGCTACTGGTCGTGCTCTGGACCAGTCTAGACTCGGGGACTACGGCGGGAAAAGGTGAGACTGGGGATCGAAATGTGAGACTGCAGAAAAAACTCACTCAGTGAGACTTTCCAGGAGCCGTATAAAATGCGACCTCTGTTCGATGCTACTCTCTACACTTGTGTGCTTCTACGCGAGTAACCGCTACCTCACCTTATTCATCTCAAGCATCTTATCTCTTCACCAAAATGCCTTCGCGATCGACTTACCTTCCTAACCTCACCGGCCACACCATCGACCACGGGATGCTCAAGCTGGTCAAGCGTATGGGGCGCGGCGCCTTCGGACAAGTCTACAAAGCTGAAAACTTCGGTTCTTCGGGCCCCTCCTTCTACGCCGTCAAGTGCCTCCAAAGAACAGCCCACGGCTCCCGGGACGCCAAGATGCAGGAGCGGGAACGTCGTTTCCACCTCCGCGTCTCCGCCCATGCCAACATCGTCACCTTCTACGGCACCCTCCTGGACCAGGAGCACCGTTTCTTCGTGCTCGAGCTCTGCGCCGGCAGCGACATGCACGACGCCATCATCCGGGGTGTGTATCATCGCAAAACGGACATGATCAAGCGCGTGTTCGCCGCCGCCATCGACGCGATTCTGTTCTGCCATTCCCATGGTATTTACCACCGCGACCTCAAGCCGGAAAACATCCTCGTTGACAGCGACGGCGAGAATCCCCGTATCGCGGACTTCGGTCTGTCTACCGACCAGCGCGTCTCGCACGAGATGAGTTGCGGAAGTCCATCCTACATGCCTCCTGGTGCGTCCGCTCTGCACGGCTCATCTTCAATTACCTTTACTCATTCATTTCTGTACCCCACAGAATCCTTCGCATCAGCCTCGTCTTTCTACCGCCCCGCCGACAACGACACTTGGGCCCTCTGCATCGTACTCCTCAACATGCTTGCCAGCATGAACCCCTGGCACGGCGCAGAACCCAGCGACGCCCGCTGGAACGCGTTCATGGCGGACCCCGACTACCTCCGCGGCATCTCGCCCATCTCCCGTTCGTTGAACGACTACCTCAAGCAGTGCTTCCGCGTCGACCCCACCAGCCGCCCTTCCCTCCTCGAGGTGAAGGACGCCGTATCCGACATGCGCCACCTGTACATGTCGGACGCCGATTTCAAGGTGGCGAGGTACAGCGTGCAGCGTATCGCGGAGGGCGCTGCGTTTGGGGAGAACATCCCTTATCAGCGCAGCGCGTGCAGCCACTGCGGTGGCCACGCCGACGCCAGCGATAGCGGCAGCAGCGGATACAGCTCCGCAACCCGTGTCGAGCGCCCCATCACCTTCCTCGAGGACGATGGCACGCCGCCGAAAACCATGCCGGGCGCGTCGCATCTCGCCGTCCCGGGACACACGTTATCCCATCGCAAGGCGCCCGTGTCCTCCCGCCCGTCGAGCAATGCGATCTTCGCGCCGCGGGTGCACGACGTCTCGCCCATGGCGTCCTCGTTGGAGGATCAGTTGGAGGTGATACGTGTTATCATCGCCAGCGAGCCGAAAGCGTCCCGAAGCAAACTCAAGGGTTTCATGCATCGTCTCCGCGTTTGGCGCAAGTGACAATGGTGAGTTCTTGTTTTGCCTTGGTCGTTGGAGGCTCGATTCTGATCCATAATATAGATGTCCTCGCCATGGAACTTGAATATTCTCGCACAAAACTTAAAAACAGCATATAATTTCAGAAAAAAAACAGTATATAAATTCTAAAAACAAGCCTCGCGGCGTCAGAGTTGAAGATCTCCGACGCGAAAGCGGGCTTAGATACATATTGTAAAACGAGTTGTAGTTCTAGCATTGGCTCTGAATTTGAATCGTGTTTGCGCCTCTATTTTTGAGATTGCCGGTCCCGTTACCCCCATTGTATTGAAAAAATGATCAAGTGAATCTGTAATAGCGTAGGACCCGAATCCAAGTTCAAGCGCAGAGCACGCTTTGCGCTGGCAACGACCCGCTTTCACCCCACACAATAGAGACGCTTTGACCCTTTGTTCTCATCCCATCAAGTGGCAACGCTTTGTCCGATAGTAAGTATATATAAAAACCTGGACAACTCTGGGTCAATCCAAAGTACAACCCATCGTATCTGTGCCACTTGACACCTACACCTAAACATACAACCCCAGTCTTCGATATGCCTCCGGCAAGTCATTCCTTGCCTCTCTTTCAGATGCCTTTCGCTGATTAATCTCGGTCGACAGAAACCTTCGCGTACGAAAGGCAAGCAGTCAACCGCGAGCAAGTCCAAGAAGGCACCGACAGCTGCGAAAGCTACTCCGTCTAAACAGACAGGAAAACGTGCTCGCAGTCCCGACCACTCCAAGTCCAGTGGCGCCGAAGACGACAACAAAGGCGACACGCAAGGAACGACCAGCAAGCGTCCTCAGAAACGGGTCAAGAAAGCAGCGGAGGTGAGTCCTGAAAATTGGGCGTTGTGTTTGTGATACTCATATTTCTTGTCATGCAGGAATCTTCTCCAAAAGCCGAGGTATGGGTTTCATTGTCATTCTCGAGGTACCCACTCCCTTACACCCCGTAGGTCGTAGCGGCTCCCTCACCCTCCGGGAAATTCGATCTCTACAGAATGGAGCTTCCGTTCCTCTCGAAAGTCTACCGGCCGCCGGGACAGACAGACGCGGAGCCCCACTTCGGCCCCTTGTACGACGCTCTTCTCGCCCTTCAGGCCAAGCCAGACTCTTCCGGTAGTTGCCTGCTACCAGACGCTGGTAGCCAGGGTCGTCTTCGGTGCATTGACCTGGAGGACCCTATGGAGGGAATGCCTTGGGATATCGCGCTCACGGTTCTCGAGGTCGTCGACAAGGTAGTCTTCTCCGCAGCTGAGCGCAAGAAGTTTCTGCCGGCGCCGCAGAAGGACTGTGGTAAGGGTATTCACGGCCGCACCGAGTTGGCTGTCGACCATTGCGGTGTTCAGAAAGCGGAGGGAGTTTTCCGTATGCAGCGTGCGTGGGTTGGCGAACGCGACGGGAAGAAGGTGGAACTCTGGGAGGGGTATCTGTCGTTCAACGTTTCGCATGCCGGAATGTATCGAAGGATGGGTGCTGGCGCCGGGAGAAAGGATGGGTTTCCATTCTGGGCGGTGAGGGCAAGGAAGGACGCCGACGGGAACGAGATCGGATTAAATGAAGCTTAGAAATCAGCAGCAGCGAATCAAAGTGATGTACGGACTCGACAATGACCCATACACTAGAACATGAAAATGAGATGTAGCACGCCGTGCCTACATCTGCTTCTTTTCTAGTCGCAAAAGAGTTTTCAGATGATGCAGGCCGAATCGCCACGAAAAGAGCCAATCCTGGGATGCGCATGATTCAGAGTTACACCACCGCTCGTTTAGTGAAACGTACAAATCCTCTTCGACCGAAGAAAGTATCGATGATCCAGCAAGGGAGTGAAAATGAGCCAATCCAGAACCAGGCCTTGACACGATGTTTGAGCGTCTGTGCTACAACGGTCGGTGCATAAGCTTTGGTGGACATTGCTCCGACTAAAATGGTGTCTATGAACGCGACCAAGATTCAGAGAACGGCGGTCGTACCCTGCGATCTTCCTGCCCGCCTTCGAGCAAAGATTTCAGCAATGGGAGCATACAGGGAGGATGGCTTGATGAGGCGACTGCGATGGCTGCTGATGTTGCTCTTGACCCCCCCGGTAATTATCTGGAAAAGGTAAGCCGAAGATAGTGTTTGTTCCCCTTCTCTTACCGTGATCACCTGGATGCTGATATCAAAGCGGGTGAGACTACGTCGAGAACTTGAGTTGTATACTGACTTGAAAGGAGCAAGTTCAAGACGGAGAGTATTTCCATATGAATGGAGTGCAGCTTTGGAGGCATTGTATGCGCTGCCAAAAGGATAAGGCATAACACCTGCAACACTTCCAATATTGACAATCCGACCATCCCCACTCGCTATCAGAAGAGGGGTGAATTCCTGGACCATTCTCATAACACCGAAAATATTGATATCGAACATGGCTTGGACTTCTTCGATGTCGACGTCCGTAGCAGGGACAGAATACGCTGGTGTCAATCTTCAGATCCATTCCCACTTGTTAAGAGAGAGAACTAACATTGGCCTCTGTTCAAAATCAGAGCTTCAGGCGTGGGGCAAGCTATAAGTTGCCTCTTACGCGTTGTTCACCAAGATATCGAGTTTTCCTCCAGTGAGGGAAGCTACACGATCCCGGGCAGCTTTGATACTTTGAATTTTAGTCACATCAAGCTCAAGAGGCTCCATGCAGGGTAGGTTAAGAGTCATTAATTCTCCTAAGGCGTCTGGTCGACGCGCAGTAGCGAAAACTCGTAATCCTTCACGAATTGGGTAAATGGGTATCCCAATAGAGAAGAAAGGGGGACCTTTGTTGGCGTACTCCTGCGCCAATTCATATCCAATTCCACCGGGAGTGCATCTTGACGGTAAAAGTGTTGAGTCAGGACTGAGAACTTGAAGCTCAGTTTGTGAGGGCGATATGAACGGACCCAGTGATCAGTACAGTCTTTTGACTCATGCTGGCGGTCTAGTACAATACTCCTTATGAGCCTCTCGATATTTGGATGTGGCAAGACGCTCGCTGGCTGGGACAAAGAGGTAAGCCTGTGAAGAGGAAGTTGGTTGATGGGCAGTGGGTCACCGGGTGTGAGAAAAGTTCGCGGCCACGTGACATGAACATCTCCTTCGCGTCGCCGGATCGATGGCGCCTGTGCCTTCGCCGCCGAGACCCATTCGATGATTTCGAGCCGCACTTAACTGCTTATCAAACATTCATAGCTTACCGCTCAATATGATTTGAAGATACTCTTACATTTGATTAAGTACTACTAGCAGCAAAGCAGCGTCGACACATTGAGAATGTAGGGTAGAGTGCTACTTGACCCTCATCAGTACGGGAACTGGTCTCGATACCCAGCTCAAAGGCATTGGGAGTAATAGGAATTGGAAACTTTGCATGTCGAGGGGCTGACACAGCATGTCGGGCCTGATAACAGTGGTTAGAATATTGGAAAGTAAAGGAAGTGATCTGGAAAATACCGTTGAAGCCGATTCCTCCGCACTGTTCAACGCGTCAGCCAGAGTTTTAAAATATATGAGATGTTTTAGCAAACCTGGCCGTATTGAGCTGCGCACGATCCAGAACCAGAGCCACCGGTGCCAGTGGGGGGAGTGGTTGTGGACGTGGTCGTGCCTCCGCCTCCACCTCCAGAAGCGGTACCAGTACCGACAGTAATGTCGGCGGATCCGGTGCTGAAGTAGCCTTCGGTGGCGACGATTTGGTAGTTGTGGGAACCGAGCTGCATTCCGGCGGCAGCCCAAGCATTGAAATGGTTGCTTTCAGGGAGATTAGTTTGATGTTGGGGAAACGAAGATAAAATATACCCTGTTGTCACTGTGCCACTCGATCGGTGGGATTGCCGCACAGACCAGAACTGGAAAAATTGTTGAGCTGTTAACGAAAACGTGCAGGCATGCGATATCAGACCTGGTAGAAGGTGGCCGTGCCCTGGATGATGGTCAGTTGCGAAGCCGAATCGTCAGATAAGATAGCAAACTTGGATGGAAGGCTCATTGACACGTTGAGTCTGGTAGATGTTGTAGGTTGAGCCATCAGAGGTAAGCGTCCCCTTGAGCGTGGCACCGGTGGAAGGGTTATATGTTCCAAAGTTTTCGACAATGTAATACTCGATGAGAGGGCTGGTGGTCCATCTATAGTTTACGTTAGAGTCGAAGTCGATCCTATGGTTGAACACGCACCCGTAAACGGAGAGATAGCTGTTTCCGTTGGGGTTGTAGCTACCACTGAAGGAGATCGCTCTGACGTTTGCGTCACTTCAACAGACCACCCGTGCAATTATTCGTTCTGAGACTTACCGTGCAGCTCCGGGATTCCATCCCTTTCCAGCCACAAAGTTTCCACCGCTTCCCCAAGTTACACTGTATTCGCCGCCGGGACCATTCGTGTAGGTCACGGTGGCACCTAAGGTACAGGCGTCAAGTTCCAAAGTTTCAACGGTGAAACCCCACGTACCACCGTCGGTCCAGAAGGAATAGTAATACCCGTTATTGGTTCCCGTGCCGCTGGGAGTCCCAGCACGCATCGTAAGATTGCCAGGGAGAGCAGAGACCGCGACGACCGCGAATGTGGCAATGCCGCTGAGAACCGACCTGAATGAAACCATGTTGTTGACCGTTGTAGGGTTGCCAGTGTACTCAAGCTGCCCGTCCTTGCTTAAGTAGGGCCCCTGCGAAGGCTAAACTCCGGAAATTTAGTGCTGAACTGACATCACTCGCTAGAATCGTGGGTCAACACATTCAGCATTATAATGATATCCAACCGAGATTGAGGCAGGCAAGGACTCGATGAAGTGAAGATGCATCACCTGTCCCAAATCACCTTGGCGTATTCGAAGCGGGTATAGATCTGTTTAGATGGAGTAGTGTTTTCTTCCGCCCGGGGATCATCCGATGCAAGCCATGTGGAAAATACTGAGGGCTACCCCACACAATCGCATTTTAGAATAGAACCCGAGTAAGCGAGAGCTCGAGAAAGGCACCACGAGATTAAATCTTTTTCATGCGAGGGTATACCAGTTAATTCCCAGTGTCATGAAGCCAACGGAAGTGAAGAGAAGTAACACACCACCTGCGTCCAAAACCTTCGACCTTCATCGCAAAGTGAATGCGTCCGACCGTCACGGCACCGAAACGCGGATGGGGAAGAAGTTCGGTTGAATCCTCGCATGAAAGAGGTACTCTCAGATTTCTTGCTGAGTTGGTCCGTAAGTGTCAAAAATTCAAGAGACGTGTAGTATGTTACATCGAGGTCAAAGAAAAACATTAGAAACACGTTTGCCGCCCAAGGTCCAGGCCAGCGAAAGATAATGGATTGTGAATTTATATCGGAGATTCGATGTAAGACTTTTGAGACGCCGCAGAAGTAATGTTAAAGCCGGTTTGCTGAGCCATATTTGGAGTGGGAAGATCGACCGTCGCGGCTGTTGAAGTGGGAGGAACATTCACCTGGTAGAGTCGCAACACAAGATTCGGGGCACAGTTCTGCAACGCACCGATAGAGGTAGGGAAAGATTCTTCAGATCACCAGAATCATTTGGGTCGCTGCGTCTCCAGCCCCCGCGCGCATTCAGGCTACTCATTAGCGAGTTACTATACAGCTATAAGTGAATTTCAGTCCATCAAGAAGAATCCCAAGATGCCTGGGTCTACCTTCGCGAGAGGCAAATTGAAGAGAAGGTGCCTGACCGAATAACATGAGAACGGGAAGCTAAAAAATTTCTGCGGGAAACATACATTCCGCTGGACTGGAAAAACGTGAGTTTTCTTATAGTTTGGGGAAAAGTGTGGACGCACGTCACCCAGAAATAATCCCAAATCTACTACAGAGCATAGGGAGGTAATCATGCCTGTCTATAGGAAGTTTTCTCAGATCGCCGCCTATTCGAAAGCACTTTGAGCTACCTGAATAGTCACTGTAGCCAGAAGTCAGTATTCGATCTGAAAGGAAGGAAGGAAACAGATAAATACAGCGAATGATTTGATCCACCTTTGAATCCGTCGCGCTGCAGCCAGTACGGTGTTTCCTCTTGCACACAAACCGTCAGTTAAGTGTCGGCAAACCTGATTTAGACTTACAAAGAAAGAGACTGAGGGCAAATTAGAGAACATACTATGTGTCAGGAGCAAAACGCGTACCCAAAGTGGTCGTGATGATTACATCCCCCACCTCACCACACCGCCAGATTCAGTTCAACTACGACCTGAACGAACATCAACTTACCGCTGCACTCATAAGCCAGCAGATCACGGTTACTTGAAACTGTTGAAAATGGTCGAATTCTGGAACGAAGGCGATAGCAGAAGCTGTAGCGAGACCGCCGACTATGACAAATTAGCAAATGACAGAACAGGATTGAAGTGAACAGATTTACAAGCGTTGATCAAAGCGCAAATACTAATCAGGCCGACAATCCACACGCTTCCCGTCAGCGTGTGGATCCTCCATGCATAGAAGAGCTGGACCATGGCGCCGATGATTCCCTGAATACAATTAGTCAAGGTAAAGGACCCGGCTGCCAAGAATCTACCGTCATGGCGGGATCTGTTCGGATATGAGAAGGTCAGATACATCTACTATGACTATCTCGACTTGGTGATATATATGGCACTCACCCGTGGCAAAAACTGACAGACGAAGTTAGCCCCAGAGATACAGTAAGATAACGCGATTCAAGACAAGGAAGCACTGACCCCAATTAGCTTTCGCTAGATACGCAAGATCGTCGAAATGCACCACAAGGGATTGGTACAGACTATCAAACGTGAATGTCAGTACAGATCTGAGGAAAAGTTGATAGAAACGGACTAGGCGATCATGAAGCCCGTGTTTAGTGTGTCGGCGAGCATTAGAACCACCACCTGTTGCGGTATCAAGCTATATAAGGCAAGGAGAGCTAGCAATATATAGGCTCACATAGAGCTTGATACATCCGGAATCGCTGTCGGCATTGAATTATTCTCCTGCTCGTTGTCAAATGGAGTGAACGAAACCCACCGTTTGTACGTCGTCATGTACAGGTAAATCTAGCGAGATTCTGTTCGTCGCAACTACAGCAAGAAGTCGGTTGATTGACTCACTTGCGTTATCATTATCCCGTAGAGCAAGATGTTCATGGTCAAACTGCGAACGATGCGATTGTGAATCAGTGCTTCAGCACCGAACTACCACGAGCAATATCGACCTACCCAAGAAACATAGGTCCATGGCTACACAAAACGTGAGCTGTAAACACGGCGGCAGAAGCGTCGAAACATACGCAATTTCAGCCGGTCCTTTCATCGTCACCACGAGCTAGCAGAATAAAATGTCGATACACAGACTCCAGAGCGGGGATGTCATGAAACCGCCGGCTCTGCAGCCTTATGAGTAGAGCGGGCGACTAGACGAAGTTCAACTCGCTTCCGCAGCCGATAGCTGTAGCTTATGAGTACACTTGGTCGCTTCGGCATGGGATCGAGGTAGTCAATTTTAATGAAGGACGGGAGAGGTGCTTGAAAACCGGACTCCGCCATATCATTCAATTGTTTCGGCGCTTTCCTGGCAGTTGGTTTGCAGTTGATACTAGCTAGAAGGACTCGGAATGATCGTGATCGAACGACGAAAACTTGAGTAAAAATCCTGCGAAAATTGCCAGTGGAGGTGCACCATGGAGAATTCACGTCTGGAGCTGATGCGGGCGCACGAGATAGAACGGAGCATACGACTGGGAGCTGGAGGGCGTTCATAAAGCAAAGACTGACACGGAAGAGGGCAGCTCTTCGTTTCGTCACCAGTGTGACGTAATGCCTTCACGGTCCAAGCGATTCAGACAACAAAAAGGAAATCGATACAAAAGACTTGCGTTGTAAGTTATGTGAGTACATCTCTCTATTGTTAATATGCTACATACATCCCCACGCTCATTGCCACATTCATCGAATGCTAGGCACCAGCGAACTAGGCTGCCGCCTAACCTCCTTTCTCTTCCCCCACACATCATACACCTTCAACGCCGCCTCGCTCGGCACCGCAACGACAATCTTGTGCGCCGCAGTCGCCGTATTGAACACGCTCCCACAAACCTCGTCCTCCGACACAGAGACGGACGTTATCGGCCGCAGGGAGGGGAAAGTATGAGACACGAGCGCGTTGCATGTCGTCGATCCGGGCAACACAGAGAGGCGGGCGTTGTCGGGGACATTGGATGGTGGGCCCAGAGTGGTCAACAGCTCCTTGTAATTCGGAGAGAACGTGAGGCCCACGACTTTGCTGCCGAATTCGATTTTGGTCGGCTGAGTGGCGTTGGAATTTGGGTTGGCCGGTTCGACGTTCCAAAATCGGACCACACCCTGGATGTCGCCCGTCGCAAGTAGCTTGGGCTGCCAAGGACACCAGCCGAGAGCCTGGAGCGAAAACACAAAACGGAATCGGTATATAGCTTGGAGGGAAGAAATAAGGGAGGAAGGACGCACCGAGATTGCCTGTGAGTGTTGAATTTTCTTGCGGCGTTGACTGAAGTCGCCGACGTCGAGCGGCACCAGGGACCGCGAGTCCCATGTCCAAACAACGCCGTGCTGGTCTCCGCTCGCAAGAAGCCTGCCCTCGGAATTCCACGACAAGACGGAAATGCGTCCACGGTGATTCGTCGCCTTCGCAGCCTGCTCCTTCATCTTCGCGGCCGGCTGGATGCGCGTGTCGTATTGGCGGATAGCACCCTTGAGCCCCCCGGTGGTGAGGACGTTCCCGTTCCACACCATAGACGCGACGCCACTCGTCGACCACTGAGAGACCAGCTTCTTTGTCTTGATGTCATAGATCTGGATGTAGCCTTTCGAAGTCGACAACGCCAAACGATGACCCGCTCCGGCGGCGAGACAGCCCAAGTCGCCGTGCGTCTCCTGGAGTTTGCAGATCTGGCCACTGGTGTCTCCCGCGACCATGTTTCTGACGTGGACGCGATTGGCACGACCGAAGAAGAGATTGCCGTCGAAGTAACAAAGTGGCAGGGAGGTGCTCGACTCGGATGGAAGTGAAAAGTCGATCGATAGACGTGAAGGTTTGAGGCAGAATTTGGAAGAGCCATCGGGGTAGTGCGGCTGCGGTTGTGTGGGCGGCTCGGTGGCCTGCGAGTGGAAGGACGAGAGCGAGGCACTGCGTCGCAAGGCGGCCGCCGACGTGCCCGACCTCGACCTCGAAATCGAAAATTGGGAGCTAGGAGAGCGAGCGTTGGGCAAGGAGGCGAGTACCGCGTCGTTTGGGGAGAGGCGTGCGAGGAAAGGAACGCTGAATGCATCGTATTGGATGGCGTCACGAAGGCTGGGTGATGGAGGGGGAAGGATGACGGGAGAGACAAATATCGGAGATGCAGGGACAATGAGTCTGGGGCGCTTGAACCTCGCGTCATCGTCGTCCTCTGCTCCAGAGTTAACGCGCTTCCTGCTGCCACTGGGAACGGGGGGATTCATGGTCGTGAGCGGGGGATGGTTAATTGAGGGACAGGTGCTTCAATCCGGGTCAGAACAAGCATGAGAGTGGTGAAGTACGCGTACCAAGGATATTGCCACGAGAAGAGGAGGGCGGGAGTTCAAGGAAAATTCTGGTTAGGGTGCAAGAGGCGAGAGCAACTTATGCTGTTTATATGTCACATTGGCGTGTTGTTTGTTTGCCAAACAAAGCGCGCAAACTGGGACGGACAATGCAGCAGACAATGGGCGGCGTTGACGTTGACTGGCGGACAAAGGAATGGGTTCGGGCGAGTAGCACAGCTTCGGACAGCGGCGCCGACGAGGCAGAATGGCAATTTGAAAATGTCCTGGCACGCTGTGACCTTGAAACCGGTACACGGATTGAGAATTGAATATCAAGGCTTGACTCCTATACTCCGAGGGTTCGCTCCTCGAAAGCAAGGAGCAAGGAAAGAGGAGTGTTGGGTATGGCGTAGCAGGATACCACAAGGGCCGCGAGGGCATCGCGCGAATCGGACCAATGAAATCCAAATCCGAAGTTTACGATGCGGAGAAGGCGGGACTGGCATGGGCAGCACATGATTCATCTTGTCATGATGCCCTGAACTACCCCAGCGCCCACCCAGAAGTGAAGCATGTCCACTTCTTTGCGGACAACACGGCCGCCCTGGCTGCCATATTCAACCCAAAGGCGGCGTCGAGACAGGCACATGCCCAGAGGTTTCGTTGGTACGTGGAGAAATTTTTGGAGAAGAACCCAGGGAACACGGTCGACATCGACTGGTCCCCAGGCCTTGAAGGTATCGTTGGGAACGAAAGGGCCGATGAACTTGCCAAAGCAGCGGCGGAAACCTGGTGCGCAGACGAGAAGACGTCGCTGACACACGCGCGCGCAGCAAAGGAAAGGGCACTGAAAAGAGGGACCGAGAGCTGGAAGAAGACGTACCCGACTGGCAGATTTGCTGCCGCAGACCGCATCCCTTCGGCCTTGAAGCCCAAACCTCACTTCACGGACACAAAGCGAGAAGCATATGGACGGCTTGTTCAATGCAGAACCGGTCATGCTTTTATTGAAGAATACTACGCTAAATTTGTGCCTACAGAACTAATCGCCTGTCAGTGCGGCGAGCGTCTCCAGACGAGGGAGCACATACTAAAGGAATGCGAAACTACGAAGAACATCGCGGTGTGCTCCGGGACGTGTCGGAAGACCTCTCTCTTCCGGCCATATTGGGTACCGAGAAAGGCTTCTGAAAGGTTTGCAAGCACTGGCCAAGTTTCTGGAGAAGACGGGCGCGTTCACCAGGACGGGCCGACCGCGCCGTACGACGGATCCTTTGCAGCTGGTAGACGAAGTAGATGGCTTTCAGGCTTGTACAAGTTGTGATAGTAGTATAGCGTTCGAGAACGACTTGACATGACTTGAGTCCTTCGCGCATTACTTCGCCACCGGATAGCAGCTCTTGCAAGCAGGTGTCGATGGGGGAGGGCAAGTGAAGAAAGAAGTGGGACAAAAACAATGAATTCGCAGGAGTACACGACAGCAGGGTAATATTAAGCATACATACATACGACTGAAGAGTCTTGCAAGACGGAATGACGACGAACCTGCGATGTAAAGCGCAATCAGTACACGGCCACGTCAGAGGGATATAGGAAAGGAAAGGACGAGAAAAGGTCAGGTATTCGATGCATATCAACAAGTACCACACCCGCCTCCACTTTGTACACGGGAGACTTTGGTATGGGCAAGGCATTCGTGTCCGCCCATCGACAGAGTTTCATCACGAAAGGAAAGGAAAAAACACAAGGTTGGGGAGGGGCAACGAAGAGAGGCTCACCAAGGGAGAGAGCCAGCCAACAGCGAGGAGCGGCGCCTGAAGAATAAGGCAGAGTCAGTATTGGATAGCAAAAAGCGAGGAAAAAAAGAGAAAGAGTCAGACAAGGCTGAAATCGATAAAAGGTTCCACACGAGAGTTCGGAATGTGGTAAAGTATGGTTATTATTTGGATCATCACCACAGAGAGACGAAGCAATGGGCGCGTAGACTCACCTAGCGAGAATCGGTGGTGGTGGATGGCGGAAAGAAAAATGTCAGCAGGCGTGACTGTCACTGTGACTTTATATCTCTCAGGTCACACCAAGTCTTCCCAAAATGGCACTGGTTGCTCGGTGCTCACTGGTCTGCCGTTTCTGAGTTCTTGGTCTACGCTCCCTGAACGCTGGTATCTTGGTGAGAAAGTCAGCACCGCCAGAGCTACACCTGCGAAGAGCGAAGAGTCGAAGGCTTTTCAAGTTGCCACTGAGCCGGAATCACCTCCAAGTCTTCAAGTTCGTCAACGACTGTTGACAGTGACTCTAGCTTTGTAGTGCTGGGTACTACACAGTGGGCTATCCTGGGCTAACCCCGGAATGATCTGTGTCAATATCATAGCTTTCAGAGGTCTCACTGCAAATTGAGAATGGTGGCAACCTGCACTCTGGTCTTACCGTGTTTACCTCGTACTAGGGCGGCACACTGGCAGTGTTTCCGCTGAGTCCTGGGAGACTCAAGGTCTAAGCCCTTACTACATACCATATGCACTTCTCGCGCTCAAACGGATGACAATCTCGACCGGTTTCCCGCTGGATCAGTGGTCTCTTCTTCTCGTAAACGGGAACTCCATCCATCCTTCAACGTTACTGCTGAGATGCTTCCTGGTATCCGGTCACCGTTCCGTCTCTGCACCACTCTCACCCGAACGTCACTGAAGTGGGTGTCCGCCGCCGAGAATAGAGTCTACGTATCCACCAACCTCGTTTTACACCCGCGGCTACTCGCACCATCCTCCCTCAGCTGCAGCATACTCTCACGCAACCCCATGTCTTCCCTCCGAACAATCGCAAGGCGCCTCTCATGAATCTCTGGCTGCGGATAAGGCCCTATACTCCGCTATGTTGCGGACTGTTCTACGCCCGCAGCCATTCCTCCCGTATCTTGTAACCTGGAACTCCCAAGCCTCAAATCCACATGACACAGATCGACTCGGATACTCACCCCGCTCATGGAGTTCCGGTGCGTGAAGGTCACCCGGTTGCTGGATATGTGGCTTCGTGCTCTGTTTGCTCTGCAGCCAAGTACGATTATATCTTGCCTGCTGCTGATAGGCTGTCTCTTGGACACCCCCTGCGCACCATCCGGCCTAATGCTGATTATCTCATGGCCTACTTATGTCGTCGCCTAGACGGGTGCCTTTTCCGACCTGCATCACGATCCTCTTCTGACTGGGTGCCGCAGCCCGCTGTCTTCGAGATTCTGACTGCGGCTTATTCGAGTGTCTTCCAAGCTCCCTCAGGCTCTGACCCGATCCGCTGCCTGGCCGAATCCCGTTTATCTCATGCCATTCCTTGACCTGTTATTCCAGCCCTCTCAGCCCGTATCCTGACTGCGGTCACTGGCTCTTTTCCAAACTCTTCCGCACCACTGCCCAGCGTCATCCCTTTTATCTCATCAAGTCCCATCGTCGGCTAAACGGATAGCTTGTCCGAATTCCATCCTCTACCTTGGGACAGTCCTTTCTACCGCTGTCTGTCCCATGGGCCAGATCGATTCCTCCCGCCCGCTCCCCGACGTAATCTCTTATGTCTCATCGTCGGCTTCGGCTTCGGCTAGGCGGGTCCCTGCCCGAGTTCCACCCGTTCTCCTCCAGTCCGTCTTTGTCAAAGTCATGGTCAAGTGAGTCAGAATCTCAATTGCAACCCTGCGTCGGCGCGTTTACACACCTCAGCTTATTTTTGTCGCCGTTTTGTGACGGTCCCGACCGAGGTAGATTTGCAAGACATGCTGTTTCCGTTTCCGGGCACTCGGGCCTATATCCCGGACACTTTGCTTCAAGATTCGATGATAGACTGCGGTTCCTCTGTATTCTCATGTCTGCTGTCACTGTTAGTGTGTCTTGCTGCGATGGAATTCTTTTTATTGAATTCATTTTACGCAGCGTATCCTTGGACAATCGATTGTCGATTGTGCCTTCATTAACGACGACTCCTGTCTCAGTTGAACTTGTGGACACCGTTATCACTAACGCGCAGTGTGTTTCAGGGTTTCGAATTCGTGGGGGACCCCTGTGAGCCACCCAAGCTCAACGGTGTATGTCGTAGAGTAGATGCATTGCGACCACGATCATCGTCTTCGCAATATATTGGCTGGCGCTTCTCCAGTCCGTAACCGACGCTTGGGGTCGTACATAGCATTCAAGTTTCCATCCAGAAAATCTTACCACTACTACTGCTGTACGCGCGCGCGTTTCATGTCAGAGTCTCCACCCTCGAAAACATGATTCAATGATTGAAATAAATGCTACATGCACATCCGTTGAGCCACCTCAGATGGTCGGCAGTGTTGCTGGCCTCGCTTCGGCCTTCTGCATCTGCCGCAGATTTTCGTATATGTTTGCCAAGGCGAACCGCATGGAGATGCAGTTTCGGCGTCTACCAACTGCCAAAAACGGATGACTGTATCCCTCTGTATCCGCCGGCTACTTGACAATCCGACGGGTGCATTTTTCATTTTTACACACGAAGACAAAGAAAAGAAAAAATCTCGGATGGGCGGGGGATGGAAGAGAAATACAAGCGTTTAGACTCCGATTTTTTCGAGTGGAATAAAGAGGCTTTAAATCGGTCGGGGAAAAGGGAGTGTGAACCGATGCTGACGTCAAACGATATTTCAGTCGTTGATCAAATCGTCCGGCTCTCCCGCTTCTACATTTTCTTCTCTTGACCACCATGTTCTCTTCCCTCTCAAACTTCCTTCCCGCAGCCCTCCACTCACACTCACCGACAAAGGTCGACCCGGTGCTCGACGACGATGACGACGACGCGGGCAACAAGTCAGACAACAATGCAGATGAGACTGGTGTGCTCAAGAAGAAGAAAGACAAAGGCGCGAACGAGGTAAATGGGCGGAACCTTGTTCTCTGGGGCCTTCGCGGGTGCTGCGCCGCATTCCGAGCTCTTCGATCCGTAGGATCGACTGCGCGTGCGCGACTTTAGCAGGGTGCGGATGGTCTTGTGCGTCGCGCCGTTGCTTCAGGATCTCCGAGGATCCTAGAGCATCTGTTTCTCTGGCGCTCTTCACTCGAAATTCGCCCAACTTCTCGTCGGGTTCGCGCCAAACTAGCTTGTAGCTCGCTATGCACAGATTCGCTTATTTTCGCGGATTTATGTCGCGACCCGTGTCATATTGGACTTGTTATGCATCTTGCAGATAGCATCGATGCACGCCCACTTGGTTCTTTCTGCTGTGGACCTCGACGTTGGCATATTGTGCCGCTTCGCGTCGCCACATTCGACTCCGTGATCAACGGATTCATGTCTCGTACCACTTTCTGCTGTGTATCACTTTCGACTGTGTAGGAGCGAGGTCAATTCGACCAGCTGTTGCTTTGATGCTACTACGTTCTTTCTCTTCTCAAAAATTCCCTTCATTGGACGCTAATAATACATCAGACATTCATATTCGTCCGACCTCCGCCAGCCAAGAGTAATCATCCTCTAAACCTCCAGGTGCAGCTCGTCCCACCAAACTCCAAGGGGCCTTCGGGCCTCACGAGTGCCTCCCGACAATCCCTCGACCTCTCCGCCTCCGCCCCTGTAACTCCTTCCAATTCCGCTCCCAGCACGCCCGTCGATGCTTCCCCAAACGAAGGATACCAATCCGGTGCACCTCTCGCCCGCACAGAGTCCAACCGCTCCACCGCCTCCTCCACATATTCCTCCACCAGCACCACCTCCACTTCCTCCACCACAAGCAGCCGACGCATGATCGTTCCGCTATACAACCTCCAGGCGCACAACGTCATGACGAATATCATCGTCGACGCCGGCACGGATGCCAAAATCGCGCGATTCACGAAGCGGGGGATCGAGTTGCTGGACCTCGCTGTATTGGAGCCGGTGGAGGTGTATCCGGGTAGCGGCACCGAAAACATGCCTGTTGCCGGGACATCTGGGTTCTCTAACAGAACGGTTGGTGGAAGGCCAAGTATGTCGGTCATGAAGGATAACCTCGCAGTCCCGGGTGCCAACAACAACGGCTCCAGCCGGCCAGCCACTCCCGACCCCACTTCCTCCCAAGCGTCGCTCGCATCCAGCAGCGCACACTCGCATCCCGACCCCTCCATTCTGGGACACCACGAGGAGCACGAGGCGCCACCAGCTGTGGTCGTAGGCACGCCCCAGGGCAAACGCAAGCTATTTGGGAACCTGTTCAAGCGGAAAGACGCGGGTGGTCTGGAGAGTCTGTCGTCGTCGCCTATGGCGACACCCATGATCTCGCATGTGCGGGCGAGGAGCAGTGGGGGACCGCGCCCTGCGTCGCCGAGCGCGGTGAATCCGCGGATGTCTATTGGGAGTGCACATAGGTCTTCGGTAGATCTGACCGCCGACGAAGCTGTCGTCCCGCCGCCGGTTGCTGGGCGGCAACCCATCTTGGGTCTATTAGCGTCTGTATCGTCGCCGGTGCACCCGCCAAAGGGCCGCCCTGCGTTATACGTGTGGGTTGTAAAGCGGTGGCTGAAGGGCGAGGGCGGGGGTCTGCTTTCCGTTGCGAAGGGGATGGTGAGAGGGCAGCATGAGCACGACTTGACCAGCGAGGTCGAGGTGCGATTCGAGTGGAAACGAGGCAAGGCGAAGCGGCGGAAAGATAAGGGCGATGCCGCTGAAGCCGGGAGTGTGAGCAGCCGAAGGCAGGCTAGCACGGGGGTGGCGACACCGCAGAAACGGCTCAGCATCCACGCGATCTCGCGACAGAGCAGCTTCAGCACGACGGCAGCGTCGGAGGAAGGGTATCTGGATGCGTCGGCGCGGAGGCGATCGCTGCATCAGCCTGACGAGGATTCGGGCGATGAGAGCGACCCGGAGGATTCAGAGACGCCGTGGACGTGTACCGTGAAAGTGCGGCGCCTGGGCGCACAGCAGCATCCCTCTCGCGCGCCGTCGCACCACTCGGTAGGGGGGCGGGATACTCTCGATGAGGAGCGGCCAACGGGGAAGAAGGAGGTGCTCCGGATTAAGGTGGCCACGTTGTCGCCGACGCCCCATCATCCGAAGGTCGTCGCTATGCTGAAGGTGCCCTTCCCCCTCCCGGACATCGACATCGAGCGCATGGTCGTGCGCAAGCGGGATCCAGGGCATGGTGCTCCACCTACGGCGAACCCTGGTAGGTTTTCTTTTTCACTTTGACTCCCTTCGTTGTGCTTATGTATGTATCTTGCGCGCAGGCCATGGTCTGCAGATATCCGCTGAGGAGATCAAGGATGTTGTTTGCAGCACGGGCCTGTGGCTCGTCGTGCGCGAGGGCTTTGGTGGCATCGGCAAGGTCAGCCGGAAAGGCGATGGATGGCGAATCCGCGACTAATTCGGTGCCATCTGCATGCATCCTGCCCCGCGACCCACACTATTTATTTCATCCCATCCCATCCCATCTCTTCCTATCTATATTATTATCCTCTTCGCCTCTTTCTCTCCTTCTCTGTATCCTGGCTCGCCTTGCGTATGTGGCCTGTATGCGCTTCGCTCCCCCCTTTGTTCCATTTCCCCACATTGCACTACGCATACCACTTCCGATTCTTTGCACGAAACAAACACGTACATAACTAATCACCAACTACCCCACTCACCACTGTACGTATGCATGCTTTTCTAGACACACCAGTGTAACAATGTTGCTACTCCTTCTCCTGGTGGAAGCTGTATGTACTGTACTTCTACGATAGAGAACGAACAACTACTCTCCTAGTGCCTAGAGCTGCACATACCGGATGTACTGTTTGAATTTGGGTCTGTTTCGAGAGTGAGATCCTTGCACCAGAACAAGGAGGATTCGCCTACTTGGAAATCTCGATTGTCCAGTCCTCTGACTGGTACGTCCAGCCCCACGCATCACCCGCGTCATCTCGATCCGGCGTCCATTTCAAGTACGGTTTTCCGGGGGATGGTGACAGGGAGAAGTATCCCCAAACCCCTGAAGGGCCGCCTGGGGGCGACTCGTAAAAGTATATCGAATCAGGTGGAGATTCGCCGTCCTTCGCCCAGATTTCCTTCCATTTCGCATCGTCCACCGGCTTGTTCAGTCGAAACATAGCGTATCCGGTTTGCTGCTTGGTATATACGACTGGCATGCATCTCAGCGGGACGGCTTTTTTCTTTTGTATTGGAGACGGAGGTCACACACCCAGTATGAGATTGGACGCTGCCAGAGGGCGGTCATTGTGCTCCGCTGCGAGGTTTGCCGCGCATTCAGACAAGACTTTCCATGCCTTCGTGCATTCGACTACAAGACCAGTTTTCGGGGGGACGTTGACTCGCCGAACGAGGGATTCTTTGAGGATTCGAGGCCGATTCTCGTGCCAATTCTCCGAATTGAACTCCAAGGCCAGCGGGTATGAAAATCGGCATTCGTGGCTATAATCAGGTCTCAGACATCACCGATCGGAACGAGAGAACAGACGAACCGCACTATTCCATCCACAGTCGAGGTGGTCCACCATCTGGGAGGTATAAGCGTTAACGGCCGGAGTTTCTTGGATTTAGGGGTCCAGTTGTCAGTGACCCGACTTCGCATGTTTTGGAGGCGGACAAAACGTGGAGGGTTGCCGGTGATATAACCTATGTCACCGATATTGGCGGCGAGAGGCTCTCGAAAGTGGACCACGTAGTGCAATTCGTGGAGACGGCGCCACATAGCACCAAGCACTTGCGTGTTAACGGAGGGCGAATGGGATTGACGATGACGGTGGATGCTGGCTTGCAGGTCTCGATATGCTTGATCTAGGACTAGGCCTTGGCTGTTGAACGCCAGGACTATATTGGCTTCCCTGAATCGTGCCCCCCCATAATGTATGTGCCCTAGAATCGGACGAAGATATTCTAGCCGTCGGTGCGACGTAGGATCTGTATGTACCCAAGTCAGTCGTGACAACTCGAGGATATCATCTCTAGCTGACCTGCGTCATACTCGATTGAAGGATTCGGTTCGTACCCTGGGTCCCCTGCCAATAACTAGAAGGTAACGATCGAGCTTTGGTACGCTCACATCCATGTAGATCACATACCTCAATGCATATCTCCTGCCAACTCCTCCAGTAGGGCATCCCATCATCGGACGCCTGGCTAACATCCAAAACGGGTTCAAGATTGACGACCACGAGATTCCCCGAGTCGTTAAGACGGACATTCGAGATCTGCAGAGAGCCAGTGAGATCCAGGATTTCAAGGGACGGAAGGCGTTTCACATCGAAGGAGGAGGAAGCGGTCTTCCCCACGATGAAAGCCAGGGCGTTCTTGCCGCCCGAGTAGAATTAGTCACTGAACGTATCATGGAATCGTCACACTCACTGTAAGATCCCTAAGCTACAGCGGCCCTCTCGTCATTACTGCTGCACGAAAGGAACTCGCGGCGAAAGACTACGAGTACATACCAATCTCAATGCTTCGACCGATCCTCGCTGGTTATCTTCTGCAAACTTCGAAGCGATGTAACTGCCGACATGGTCGGAAGTAACTGAAAAGAATTAGAGGTGTGTATCATAAGCAGGCCGCCGGCAACACACACCTCCTCTGAGAACGATGTGCGGAGCATCGGCCGAGGGTGAGCTTCTACCCCGGAATTGCAGAAGATTTGGGTGCCTGTGAATTGTGATGGGCGTACGATTGTCGGGAGGTTGATATGAAGTACCAATATTCTTTGTAAGCTCTGATTTCAGCGTCGATTATCGCCTGCAATGAAGGTCGTAAGACCTTGGGGGAGAATGGATATAAGGCTATACTTGTTTACAACCACGCTGGTAACGCTTGACAATCACACTCTCCGTGGTGTTCTTGTGGCGAAGAGTCCCATGAAATGCTATCCAACCTTCTCCTCTGGAGTACTGGCTGTCCAATGTAATGTCGTCGTGGTTGTAGATGGCATCCTAGGTCCGGATTATTTCCATCGTGTTAGTTCACTGGAGATTACACTTACCTGGAGCTCAGGATGGCCTTTCGACTGGTTGGCAATAGATGCCAGCACCTGAAAACCTCAGCGATCTCAGCCACATGAATTGTCACCGTGTTTAAGTAGATGAGGCTTACCACAAACCTCAGTTGTGCTTCGTTTACCGTGTCAGACAGCATCTTCAATCTTTTAGAGTAATCCTCCTGAGCTAGAAACCGCCGCGTGCGGCTGGTAGATTGTGAGATGTCTTGGACGGTCTTTTGGACCGTCTTGAGCGTCCTACATACCCCAGTTGCGAAACGTAATTCGAGGCAACGAGTATGCAACTCACGCGACAAAGTCTTTCACCAGCTCTTCCAAGTTCTGCGATACTCCCCCTACACTTCTAACTTGGTTCGTGATAGCCACCACAAGGTCTCCACATCTCACAGCCAGGCGACAGAATTCCTCATTATTTGAATGGTATCTCTGCGAGCACATATGCAAAGTCAGCAATAAGCAGGATCGGTACGCGATCTGTGCACCTCGACGCATTTCGCAACTTCAAGTGCAACTCCGACGGCGCCTTTCAAGTAAGGGATACCGGAGATTTCAGTAGCTTTCTCGAGGATCGATAAACCTTGTATCAGCAGCGTCAATTTCTGGCTTGCTTCGTCGAGTGTCTGAGAGTTTGGAGAGCGGCGACGCCTCCGGATGCGAACGGATGTCAGTAGGTCTAGGACAGGCATACTAGTAGATAGTCGTTGCTCGCACGCTTGCGTACGGCAAATATACTCAGGGAAGCGAAGCTGGTGTGTGGGGACATTATAGCTGTGAACAAGCTGTGAGATTCCATTGATTCAATGATTCCGCGGCTGTCACGGTTGTCGCTGTGGCTCATGGCGCGCTCATGCATATTATAAACCAACACATGCAACGACTACCGCCCGACATGTAGATTATATCTAAGTATCAAGATAGGAGTGTAATAGCCGTCGCGAATATTGTCGCATCTAGAGCTGCACGTATCGAATATACTGTTTTATATTGGGTCTGTTCATGGCTTGAGATTCTCGAAGTCGAGGAAAGACATGGCGGAGACACTTACTTTGAAATCTCCACCGTCCAATCCATCGACTGGTACGTCCAACCCCACGCCTCACCCGCGTCATCGCGATCCGGCGTCCACTTCAAATACGGACTCCCTGGCACTGGAGACAAGGAGAAATATCCCCAGACGCCCGTAGGGCCGCCGGGCGGAGATTCATAGAAATAGATCGAATCCGGGGGAGTTGTCAATCCGTCCTTGGCCCAAATGTCCTTCCACTGCGCCTTATCGACCTTCCTGTTGAGTCGGAACATAGCGTATCCGGATTGCTGTTTGAAATACACGACTGAGATTCATAGATCGGCGTCGACATTCATATTCGAATGAAAGGAATACGCACTGAGAATGAGACTCGAGGCACTAACCGGACGCTCATGATGCTCCGCCGCCAACGTTGCGGCACATTCACCTAAGACCTTCCACGCCTCTGAGCACTCTACCACCAAGCCCGGATCCAGCGGACTATTAATCTTTCGCAACAAAAAGTCCTTAAAAAGCCTGGGTCGCTCATTCCGCCAATCCACCAAACCGATAGCACTCAGCGTAGAAAACCGAAACTCGTGTCTACTCGAGTCATCAGAACCATCGTCCATATAACTCTCCAAACGAAACCTACTAACCGCACTACACCCTGAACAATCGAAGTCGTCCACTGATCCTTAGGCACGAAGCGCAGGGGCTTTACCCTTCTCGCCCCATGCACCCAACCGTCGGATATCCGATCCCGCACATTCGCGAGGCGTACGAAATACGGAGGGGTACCTGCGATATACCCAATGTCCCCCACGTCGATGTCGACTGGGTCGCGGAGGTGGAAGACGTAATGCAGCTCGCGGACACGTCGCCACATCGCGCGCAGCACCTGCGTGTCGATGGGTGTTCCAGGAGGGCGGCCGTGGCGCTGAACTTGTACGTTGGTCTGCAGATCTCGATGTGCTTGAGCTAGGACTAGGCCTTGGCTGTTGAACGCCTGCACTATACTGGCTTCCCTGAATCGTACGCCGCCATAATGAATCTGTCCTAGAATCGGGCGAAGATATTCTAGCCGTTGGCGGGACGTAGGATCTGTATGTACCCAAGTCAGTCGTGGTAGTCGCTCGGGTATATATTCTCTGGCTGACCTGCGTTATACTCGATTGAAGGATTCGGTTCGTACCCTGGGTCCCCTGCCAATAACTAGAAGGTAACGATCAAGGTTTGGTACGCTCGCGCTCACGAGATCACATACCTCAATGCATATCTCCTGCCAACTCCTCCAGTATGGCATCCCATCATCGGACGCCTGGCTAGGATCCAAAACGGGGTCAAGATTGACTACCACAAGATTCCCCGAGTCGTTTAGATGAACCTTCGAGATCTGTGGAGAGCCAGTCAGATCCAGGATTTCGAGAGAAGGAGGAAGACGAGTCACATCGAAGGAGGAGGAAGCGGTCTTCCCTACGGTGAAGGCCAGGGCATTCTTACCGCCCGAGTAGAATTAGTCACTGAACTTATCATGGAATGGTCACACTTACTGTAAAATCCCTGAGCTACAGCGGCCCTCTCGTCATTACTGCTGCACGAAAGGAACTCGCGGCGAAAGACTACAAGTACATACCAATCTCAACGCCTCGACCGATCCACGTTGATTATCCTCAGCAAACTTCAACGCAATGTAGCTGCTAACATGGTCGGAGGTGACTAGAGAAAATCAGGAAGAGTCTCTAACAACTGACGATACACACCCCCTCGCAAAACGGCATGCGGCTCATGCGCCGCGAGCCGGCTTCTCCCCATATACTGCAGAAGATTCGCGTGCCTAGGATCGTCAGGCGGCGTCAGCTCTGCCTTGCGAGGCAGAAATATAGAAAGCGACGAACCAAAGTTGCTTGAATGCGGCAATGTCAGCCTCGATCATCGTCTGCAAGACGCGTCGCTGCCAGTCAGAACTCTCAATCGCGGTACATGAAATGAACGGATACTTTTTTCTGATCTTGGTCGCCTTGGTATCGTTTAACAATCACGCTCTCCGTCCCGCCCTGGCCCTGAAGTTTCCCGTGAAACGCTATCCACCCCGTCCCACTGGAGTGAAAGCTGCCCAACTCCAGACGGTCGTGGTCGAAGAAGGCGTCATCGTCCTACGTCGGTGTGAGATCGGGTAGAGGTCAAATACGATGATCATACCCGTTGGGGACTGGCGATGAGAGCGAGTGTCTGACAATCTTTACAGTCAGCTACAGAACAATATTGTCTCAAAGGCATAGATCTCACCATGAACTTGATTTGAGCGTCCCTCACGCTGTCAGCTGATCTCTTCAAGCGTTCGGAGTAATCCTCTTGAGCGAGAAACCGTCGCGTACGACCGTCGGATTGCGACATATCTTGCACCGTACGCTGAATCGCGTCAAGCGTCCTGATTTTCCAAGTGAATGAATGACACAATCCGAGGAGCAGCATCCAACTCACGCGACGAGGCTCTCCACCAGCTGTTCCATATTCGC
Organism: Favolaschia claudopus; assembly: GCA_037176885.1. Taxonomy (NCBI): domain Eukaryota; kingdom Fungi; phylum Basidiomycota; class Agaricomycetes; order Agaricales; family Mycenaceae; genus Favolaschia; species Favolaschia claudopus. The sequence continues at coordinate 552,916 of JAWWNJ010000104.1, forward strand.
CGACACGCCACCTATGTTCTTGACTTGATTCGTGATCTCCACCACCAGCGCACCACACTCGAGCGCGAGCCGATTCATCTCTTCGTTATTGGATTGGTATTTCTGCAGTATCCGTCATGATCAGCGACGACAAGATTAACGTCGCTTGTGTCCTCTGTACCTGAACGCATTTCGCAACCTCCAACGCAGTCCCAACGGCGCCTTTCAAGTACGGTATGGGCGGGATCTCAGCTGCCTTCTCGAGGACTGATAGAACTCTGATAAGCGCCGCCAATTTCTGGTGAGTTGCCTCTGCGGTTGGTTGAGGTGCCGCGGTCTGTGATTTTGGAGAGGGACAGAGGCGAGTGCGGACAACTTTCACTATGTTTTTGAATTGGTACTTCATCGATTGAGGAGGACACTCGTCGTCGCGCGCAAAGCTGGGTAGGAGAAACGACCACCTGTCGGATAAGCTTCAGCCATGCGGCATTGCGGCCACTCTGAGAGGAAACCAATCACCGGCCTGGGGAACATTACGGGTTCTGGACTGCAGCTCCGTTCGAGAACCACTTCAAGCTTCTGAGTAGCCGAGCTCGCCGTTGGAAGGGCAGGGCTTGCTCATTGTCGAGTCCTGCTATATACCACTGTCCAGATGCGAGATATACATATCTGAACTACTACGTGTTACCTTGAGCAGTGTGTGAGAGTCACACAGAGAGATATAGTAGCGAATCACGAACCAGGGAAGACCTCAGATCCCCACGTTTTTGCGGGGAGAAGGAGGATCTATAATATAGGAATGAGGATTTGGGACAGAGCCGTTCTGCGGACATGGGTGGAGAGGGTTCAGGCGGTCCAAGCAGCTTCAAGGCGAGCAGTGCGGGCCACTTGTCGTGTCTAGTCTGAAAGGAGTCTGTCTTTTAGCTGTTTAGGCAATTCAATGCACGCTTCACTCACCGAAGCTTCGGCATTCAGAGAATGAAACAGCACACTCTCTGGGACTGCTACGAAGCGCACCCTGCAAAGATGCAGGGTGATGTGTAAACCCGACACCAATTTCACTTTCAGTTTCAGAGTCAATTATTTGACACGCCCCTCAACGCAAGGCCTTGTCGAAGACGCGTAAGATTCCTGTGGATGGATGGGACTGTATGAAAAACCATCTCACTTTCAAATGGTCAATAAGCAAGAGTGCCACAGAGATATATAGAAGCAGGTTACGAAGCAGCAACGGTTACGTTTGGTGAACACTTGTAGTTGAATACCCGCGCAAATGTCCTGTCATAGATACATATACAACAAATGGAGTGTGGCTACCCTACTTGAACGGGGCATAAGTAGCGAGAAGTGATAGAGATGCAGAGAACGGACCTGAAAACCAAGCCGACGCGTGTCATGAAAAGTCTCTCTCTCGTGAAGGGTCGTCTGTTGAGGGGTGGCGCGGCGCATGTGCTAAGCCTTCACCAATCGAATCTCCCAGAGTCACATCTTCATTGTCGTTGTCATAGTCGTCCTCCAAGAACTCACGCGCGGGTGGGCCATCGTCTTCACTCAATCGAATGGCACCCTCACGCGAATTTGTGATTGTCTTCAGCCTAAATCGAATGAATTCGCTAAACATCCCCGATTTCTAGCGGCACACGCACTGATGTGAGATTACAAAGCGCAGTTCACTAGCCCTTCGCCAGAGAATGAATAGAAAACACAGAGTGCAGATTGAAAAGAGGAATATCATGGGCATGTTGGCGCCCATTGGTTGGGGTTTCGGAGACTCTTTGGGTTCTGTGTCGGCGTTAGAGAAGAATATTGAGTCCAAGGTGTACGACCTCCGACTGGGGCCATCGTGTATGTTGATTCAAAGCAACCAGAGCAGCAGGGAGAGCAAAGGGAGAGCGTGAAACTAGTATAGTGGTACAGGTTCGGAACAAGCCGCCGTTCTGAGCCGCTAGATGCCGCGTTGAAAGCAAGATGCCGGCTTGATCGCCGAAGATCAGTTTTGGCTTTTGTCATTTAATTTGAGCGTTCCGGTGAATTGAAGGCTGTTCAACGCAAGCTCAAAACGTTGCGAAAAATGGCCTTCGAATGCCTCTGAACACCAAGCAACTCAGTGTCCGTGGGATAGAGTCAGTTCTCTTCGCTCCTCTCACTCCGAAGCACAAGAATTCCCTGCTGTCCTAGACCGTCGACGGCCAGTTCTATATCTCCAGAACTTTCAGTTGTATCTGGTACTGATCGGTTCACGCTCACTGCAAATTGATTCAATTCTTGCGTGCTTGAATCGAGGCGAAGCGCTTCGACCTTTTCGGATTCCCCAGGCCGCTCTTTGTCCTTCCCTTTCTTCTTCGCGATTTACTCGTCACGAAACCCAGTCCCTTGACTGAAAAACCTGCAAGACTCAGCGATGCTCTCTGGAAGTCTTGAATCTCTGGGCAAACTGTCCTCACATCGGAACACTTTCCGACTCCGACTCGGACGATGGACACCCTAATCAAATTGCGAAAGGAAACGCCGCGCATTCCCGCCCGGCTTGACATAAAATCTCGCAATCCAGACGACAACGACTGCGGAGACCACCATGGCCGCATTCACCCTCACGAAAGCATACACTGAAAAGCTCTTCGAGACTTTATTCTCGGACCCACTGACTGGGATGACGACGTATTTCGATCCCAGTATCAAGACCATCATTGCGCAGGAGGAAAAGAATCCGATTAGGCATACGGGGGTGTACGTACGTCGTTTTCTTATTTTTCCCTGTCTCTCGACGCGCTTTGATTGAGGTATAGACCTTGGACGAATGGAAACAAGTCGGCGGATCCATTACGAGTCGGCTGAAGGACCGGAAGCTGCTCATGGTGCCCACTGCCATCGATGTGAGCTGGCATTCTCTTTCTCATACTACAAATACAGCACCCTGACAAGGATGAGATCCTAGGTCGCCGGAAACAAAGCCTTCGTCGAGCTAGCCGGAACTGCAACGCAACTGACCGGCAAGCCCTATAACAATCGGTTCGTCGCGGCGAGTCTGTCCGAATCGAATTCATTTGGCGATAGGTACATGTGGATCATGATATTCAACGACACCGGCAAGGTGGTGGAAGTGAGAGAGTATTTCGATACTGCGCTAGTGCAGGAGTTGATGCAGACGAATCCATGAAAGGTTAGTGACTGCATCGCTAGACCGGAAAGGTGGTGGAACTCAGAGAGTATTTCGACACTGCCCTAGTGCAGGAGTTGATGCAGACGAATCCGTAGTATTATTGAGCTTCAATCCAATTCGATTCTATCAAAACTCATTGTCTTGCACCCTACCTACCAGCCTCGACGAAGGGGAAGATTACCGTCCTCTGCTGCAGACTGAGATGCGCGTGCAAACTTCCAAGGCGGCATTTATACACCCACCCATTGAGGCCAAACCACCCCAAGCCAAGGTCAAAGGGCAGGGCAAGCACGAGGAAACACACAGCGCAACGAACAGCGAGATTCACGTCAAGTAAGTCTACGACATAAACCCAAATGCATTGAGACATCAAGAAAGTCAAGAGCTCGTCAGCGAGGCAAGAAAGAACGAGAACACCATTGATTGAGCCAGACCGGCGACGGATTGCTTTCAGCAAGCTCTCAAGTGATGCCAATTGACGATGCTGGGGGGAGACACAAAAGCACCCAATCAAATCCCGTTCCGCGCCATGCAAGAATAGATTACATCGTCGACCCAATATCATGATAAATACAAGCTCCTGCTCAGAGGCTCTCTCTCTCTCTTTCTCTCACGCAGCGACCTTCTGGAACAACGCGTCCGACTCCCCACTACTCAACCCCCACCTCTCACCTGCAACATCCGGATCACTCCTCATCTCCCTCTCAACCCACGTCTGCAACGCCTTCTTCTGGCTCGCGCTGAATTCCTGGTTGCAGGCCAACGCGTACGTGCGGAGTAATCTAAATGAATTCGTCAGCAAGGGCTTCAGGAAGAGAGAAAATACCCACCCAACGCCCTTCTCCTCGAAATCCGCATCACTCCCCACAACATCCCCGTCCGGCCCCGAAGGCACAGGCTGCGTCAGCCCCGCAACGACGGCGTCGAGGATGCCGTGCGTGCGGAAGGCTTGGAGAGCGGGAGAGGCGGTGTCGGTGCGGGTGGGGTTGGCGAGGGTGGCGGCGTGGGAGTTGGGGTGGATGGGGGTTTGTTGGGAGGTGGTGGTGTTGGAGTCGGAGGAAGGGGAAGAGGTGGAGGGGATGATGAGGGTGCCGAGGAGGAAGAGGGCTTTGCGGCGGACGCCGAGGTCGGGGTCTGCGAGCGTGTCAGTGTCAGTTTTGGAAGGGGAGGAGGAGGTGCATACCCTGCAATGCCTCGCGCAGTTTGTCCCAGCCCTCCACGTCCGGACGAGAGAGCGCCGCCACAGCGGAGGCGTTGTGTTTAAGCAGCCCGGACAAGGCGTAGATTGCCTTGGATCGGATTTGGGAAGTCGAGGAGGGGGAGGGGTTGAGGAAGCTTGTTAGGGCGGGGAGGGGGTCGTGTGAGGCGTACTGCCAGAGTGTCAGCGATGAATAAGTATGGATGTGGGTCGACGTACGGCGTCTTGGGCGGCAGGGTTATTTTGTAGAGCTGTACCGATGACCCATAGGGTCTGCATCTTGATTTCGGAGGCGGAAGAGGGAGACGTGATGAGGTTGTGTAGTGGGGTCCACATCTGCAGTTTCTCGAGGTCTAAGAATCCTCGTTAGGTTACGCAGTCTTGGAATTTTCATACTTACTATTTGCGTTATCTATTTGCTCTATGAGCTAGCTAATCCGTCAGAATACCAGTTCCAAGCTAAGAAAGCAAGACGTACCATTTCTAAGTGATCCAACGCATCCACTCTCACCGATTCCGATTGGGATTCGTCTTGCGCGACCGCGATATCTTCCTTCATTTGGTCGGCATCGGATTTACCCAAAATCATGTCAATTATAGCGGGATCCAGATCCTGGCGAGGAGCGGGAGTCGGATTCGAGTCGGCGTCGGTAGAAGAATTTTCAATGCCCCATCGTAGGAGAGATTCCATCGCGAAATTTGGCTGGGATTTTTGAATCGGAAGTTTGCTTGGGTCGAAGTAACGGAGTAAGTTAGAAAGTGATGAGAGATGAGTTATGTGTAGTGGGAGACGGATCTAATCCCCAGGGAATTCGCGCGAAAGCTCTAGCAGGCGACGGAACTGAAAAGAACCTCGTAGAAGGTTATCAACCCATTTTGGGAATTGATGTTTGGAGCTGCTTGCTCAGACACGTGACACAGTCTCGCATTTGCACGTGATGTATGCCCACTGAGTCTAGGGTTAGGAGTCGCCTAAACTAGGGTTATGGTTTCCGCTTTCATCTTCGCTGGATTATTTACGCTGCAGGGCTGCGCTGCTCAAGCGCTCAGACTGTTTCCATCTTTTCTACGAACTCGCTGTGTGGATCTCCATTCAGTGGACAACGGCCAGAGGATCCCGATGACGGTCAAATCCGGGGTCAAAGACAAGTCAAAGATCAAAAAACTTACTCAGTCGTATCCCGAGTCTTCCTTCCCTCGAATTTGGCATTTCAATGCAAAGCAGAAAGTCTTCGACCAGTTCTCACTGCGTCCCGTGAATCTCTGTGACTTTCTTCCACGAAGATTGACGTCAAGACGAAGGGCCAAGACTCCGGATTTCACAACGCGCAGGGTGATGATCAAACATATGACCTCTACCCGCACATGTCCCCGACTCTTCTCGAGGCTATAAAGTGGGGCGACCGAGCATCTGCGCCCCAGCTGCACGAAATTCTCGCGTCCATGGCTCGCCGATTCGTTTCTCTGCTCTTTTTGGCCACTGCGCTGAACCCCGTCGCGTCGTATCGCGAGCCGCGCGCTAATAAGCGAGCGACATACACCAATCGTGCGTTTTCCGTCTCTTTCTTGCCAGTATGACTGTCTAATAATCATGTCTTTGACAGCGATTGTACGTTTCCTCTGTGCATTTGCGATAACATTGCCTTCAAGATTGATTTGTCTACGTAGCTCGACGGCAACTATGCAGACCCCATGGGTGCTCGAACATAACGACTGGTACTATCTGACGCCCACTATGCCCGACGGCGCCGTCGCCGTCTTCAAATCCGCCAACCTCGACAACTTCACGGGTGTTGCGCCGGTCACGGTCTGGGTGCCGCCGAACCCAGCCGCCTGGGCTCCAGAGCTGCACTTCATCGACGGCAACTTCTATATCTACTGCGCTCTCCAAGACGGTGACGAGGATGCCGACCGGCGGATGCACGTCTTGAAAGGCACCGACCCGACCGACCCCACCAAACCTTTCACGGATCTCGGACAGATTGGCACCCCAGACCAAAACTACGCTATCGACGGGACGGTGCTTCAGCATCACAACGGCAACAACTATTTCATCTGGTCTGGGAAGGAGACGCGGGAGTTGGATACGGTACAATATATGTACGTCCGAGCCTCCGCTTTTCTGAATTGTTACTGAAGAAGAAAAACGGCAGCTACATCGCAGAAATGGACACCCCACACAGCGTCGTCGGCGAGCGGATCCTCATACACTCGCCCTACTGGCCAAACGGCACACGAAAAGAATGGCAGTGGTCTCCTTCTAACACGGCGTACGGCGTCAACGAGGGTCCCGAGATTCTCGTCAATGGGCAGCACACTTTCCTTCTCTACTCGGCCTGTGGGTCTTGGGACCCGTGTTATTCTCTGTGCGTTCCATCTCCTCATATACTTGATCAATGCTCAAGTGTCTGCTTGGTGCGTGCAGCGGCATAATGGGCCTCAAATCCCCACATGCAGACCCGCTGAACCCGGATTCGTGGTGGGCCAAAGATGACGGACCCGTATTCACACCGAGTGAGTTCACGGTGGGGACGGGGCATGCGTCGTTCCCTCGAGATGCGAGAGGGGTGCCGTATATCACCTACCATGCATGGGACGCGGACGCCCCTGCGGGGTGGGGCAGTCGTGAAGTGCGCACGCAGTACGTCGTTCTTTGCTTCGTCCCTTGTTTGTAAGCTGATCCATCTGGCAAGGCGATTCCACTTCAATCACGACGGGACGCCTAATTTCCCTGAAGCCGGTGAGATTGTGTTCTATGACTTGGTTGTGTATTCGTGCTCACTCTCTACCGTGTTTAGTTGCGTCGGGCGTGGAACTGCCCGCTGCTGCGGGGTATCACCATTGACGATGAGGCGTCACAGCGTCAGTAAAATGAATGTACTACAGTTCTGCATTCCACAAAGGATGTAGAAAGTAAATGACTGTATTTGCAGAATGTACTGTCGTCTAGGGCGTTTGGCCTTGACGACTGTTGGTGAATAAATCCTGTTTGAAGGACTCTGTCATTTTACATCTGGAGAATGAACCGGCCCTAAACAGACACGGCAATATATTTGGCAGCTGTCACACAACCACCGCTCAGTCCGCTCCGCTCAGCGAGCCCAGATCTGCAGCTTCTGTTCTCTTCGTCTTCGCTCCTAGCGTCCGAATTGACCGTGTAAACGCCAGAAATCACATAGAGTAAGCCCTAGGCGACATACAGAAGAAGGGTCAACTCAAATCAAGTAGTCGCGCGGAACAGCTTGTGTTGCGAACGGCTTCCCCCCGACAGCGGCCTTGCAGCCTTCTTACGACTTGGTTGCCCTCATAAATTCCATCGCAGTGTGCGTATGTCGCGGAAATCGATTTGAGCCCTATGTATTGAAGAGGCAGGCAGTCTGGCACATCATCTTAGCTTTTGGCGCCCTGTATCGGCATTTTCGTGTCAAAGGCCACGGACATCCTGCAACGTTTTCTCTGCGCTTGGGCTCATAATAGTGGTTGTTCTACCTTTAATAGTGGTCGCCAGGTACGTGCTTATGTGCCGTGACTTTAGACCCCTTGAATAATGAATGCTCGATTCTGTTTGCAGCATTTCTTGTATAGTCTAATTGCTCTCATTCATCCGTCCAATCAGTATCTAGCATCGGATCTCAAGTAAGTCTTTAGCGGCCGGTTTCCCTTTGTTGGTGGTTTTAATGTTGCCAGGTCTCCATCATTGTACAACCAGCATGTCAGACGCACTCATCGATTCGATTCCCCCTCTCATTCCGGTCCCTGCATCATCATCATCATCCCCAAAACCCTCGGCCTCCGCTCCCCCTGCTGCGAAAACACGGTCCGAGCTGGATCGCGAAACAGAAGAGGCATTTGACCGATTCGCAACGTTATTCTCGCCGCCGACGCCGCGCGCCTCGCCTCTTGACCCGTTATTCCTGCCCCCACAAACAGAAGCGCCTCATGCCGCTCCCGACATGTCGCCTGAGTCGGAATTCGGGTCATTCGTGTCTGTGTCGGCTACGGAGGACCCACTGTCGCTCATGTCTCCTCCTCCGCCCGATCTCGATACACCCATACAGCCTGAGCCCCGCCCGGGTCACCTACGCACACAGAGTCAAAATTTCTTCGACGAATTTTCAAGGTCTGCAAAGGACCGCACTCAGACGACGCAACGAGGTATATTGGATGAATTACTTATGCATGAAGACGATCCGCTTTATTGGATCAAAGACCAAGCACCGACGGCTGCTCCGCAGGAGGAGGAGCTGCTACCGTCGCAAAAACCCAATAAATATATGACCGACTCCCTTTCGGACCTCGATCTGGACTTCTTCTCATCTCCTCAGACGGGAACCTCCCACCACCAAAGAGCCGCTTCCACCCCATCGCATTTCCGCTCCCCAACACGCTCGCCCACTACCACCGCACGGCCAACTCTCGCACCGCCTCAAGCCTCTCCATCCACGTCCGCCGACGCCCCAGGTTTCGATAACTCCCATCCCCACCAAATTCATGGCCCCAACCCCGCCCGCAGCAACAGCTACGCCTCTCTTGCCAGCCTATCCAGAGCCTCGAGCGCAAAATGGGTCGCCTCCTTCCTTCCCGCGGCCCTTTCCGCCCCCTCCGCCTCCGTCCCTAACACAAACATGCTCCCCCAGTCCCCCACCGCATCCCGCGCGTCCCCCGCCTCCTCCCTATCCAACTCGCTCACTCAGCTGCCCCCGCAACATCAACATCAGCACCAACACCAACATGCTCCTGTCGCGGGCCCTTCCCGTGAACCACTACCAGAGTTCTCCCATGTCAACCCCTTCGGTGCGAAAGATACTGGATATGTGCCCCCGACAGGTGCGCCAGGATTCCGGGGGACCGCGACGTACGACTGGGACCGCGGGTTCTCGCAATCGCTTGAACGCGATCTGGGGGTTATGCCATCATCTTCGACATCCTCGTCGTCGTCGATAGGCGCAAACGTGTCGGCGAGCCCATCATCATATTTTGACGAGGGTGAGGAGATGTTGCTGGCGGATGCTACGAACGGCGCGGTGCCTCGGCGGCCGAGTCCGGGGAATGGGCATGGGGTTGGTGTACTTCTCGAGAAGAAGATGAGCGTGGCGATCAATCTTGTTGGGCGGAGGGAAGCGACGGAGGGGGTTTTAACGCCTGAGTTGGTTGCACGGGTGAGTAGCTGCTTCCATTCATTCCTCTTTTCTTTTCGGCGTTACTTGCTTACTGACTCTATATCATAATGATATACAGCTTCACCCCCACCTCCCCGCTCTCCTCCGCCTTCCCCGCCAATGGACACTCTTCTACTCTCTCGACCAACACGGCATCTCGCTGAACACGCTTTACTCCCGCTGTGCCCTGCCCTCGTCAACACGTACACCGCATCCTAAAGGTGCGCTGTTGGTGATTCAGGATGCCGGGGGTGTGCTGTTCGGTGCTTGGGTCGCAGACGGCTTGAGGCGCAGTACGCGCGGGGGGTATTATGGCGGAGGCGAATCGTACGTTGTTTTATCATATTGTTTTACTCCTTTACTGTGAGTTTTCCGATGGTCTACTAACTTGCTGCCTAGTTTCCTATGGCGGTACATACCGACGAGCGGTCAATTCGATGTATACAAGTGGACGGGGAAAAACGACTACGTTGCGCTGTGCGAGGATGGTTTTATCTCGTTTGGCGGAGGGTAAGTGATTCCAATTTCTTGTATCCGCCGAATTGACGTTTTTGTATAATCACCTCAGAGACGGCCATTATGGTTTGTACCTCGACGAATCGCTTTTTGATGGCTCGTCCGCGAGCTGTCCCACTTTCGAAAACGCACCACTGTGCTCCGGTTCCGGCACACAGGGAGGCAAAGGCAATGTCGATTTCGAGTGTGTCGGGTTGGAGGTTTGGGGTGTAGGGCCATAGCGATCTGACAGCTCAGTGTTAACCTTGGACCTTCCGGTCGACTCGCCTAGGTTGTAACCGAGGACGGCTGACGCATAGGCGATGATTCCTTGAATCCCCTCGCTCATGGACCCCACCGCTTGTATTGGTCGAGCGCTAGCGACAAGCTGCCGCTCTAATAACTTTTAGTGCTATCGTTGATGCCGCTTACAGAACTCGTTATCATAGACTCCAGGCGGCTCTGTATAATCCTCGTTTACATTTTCTGGGGTAAGTTATGTACGCCCAGATCAACGCGCATAGTCTATCCCTTCGTTTATTGGATGACGCGCCGCGGTGGTAACACTCTTTGAGGGTCGCACACTTATCCAACGCTTGTCAACGACTTGTCAATTCCCTTATTCGTTCCTCCTGCCACCGTCTCAAGCCGTCTCGCCATTTTCGAGTTTCTTTGTTTGCCTCTTCTATCTGCCAAGATGCTCCAAGGCCACAAAACCCAGCGACATCCAGAATATCCCAGCCATTCGTCCTCGGATCCCAGAATTAGATGCTTCCGACGCCATCCAGTGGAAAATGAAATCTGCGCATAACCTGAGCACCAGCTTTAGAAAGAGGTTTCTGCGACCCTCCGACCCTGGACGCCTTTGCCATGTGGCGTACTACGATACAGCTTCATCGACACCGTGCATGTTCTAGCGGATCGACAAGTAGCCAAAGCTATTTCCTCCCAAGCTCAAATTGCGCCTTGCCTCCGCAAAAAACACCGACTCTTTTGTTCACCTCAAGTCTTCAAATGGCTGTTAACGTTGTTCCGAGGGTAGATTTTAAGCGAGCCAGTCAAGTTTCTTCGCGTCTGCGCGGGTAGGGTCCTTCCAAGATTAAAAAACCATCTTCAAATGATCAGTCTCCACTGGAAATAGCAAGAAGGTCGAATTTGCCTTACCTGGAATTCTTCGAATGGGCGCAAGAATCCGAAGCGCCATTGACCAGCATGTCAATAGTGGGATCGTGAGATGCGAATGGCTCGTGGTCGGGTACGCAGGCCATGTTTTTCGTTGGAGAAATCCCCCGGCTCTATCCGAATTGACATGAGGCGGATATTCATCCCACGAACGATCCCTACAATCTTTGATTTTTCATTGACAAACAAACCGAAGCAGCTGGCTCCGCCTCCCGCGTTCCTTCAAGCAAGCGGCGGAAAAAGTCAAAAAGATTGTCTCTTGTCTTGATCCACTGGTAAGCTCTTGACAATGTTGTCAATACTGCCAACTTCATACACGCTCTGAAGTCGATTGCGTGAATCCGGCGCGCCTGTCTCTTTCCAACTTGGCCAATTCTTACTCAGTCTGAGACTGCATCAAGGTGAATGATATGTCCTGAAAACGGAAAAAACTTTCATATTGAATGCGTCAATCCAGGGTCGTATGCATTGCCTGCGAATATCAGATGTCGCGAATTCTTGAGGCGCCCAACTCCCTTCGCGGGCCACAGTTCCAAGCCTCCTGGCGGCCGACGAGCGTCGTTCACTGCCTTCTGCCCTGACACTGATAAGGTTCAGCTAATACAATTCATTGGCTTCACCAATTTTTGTGATCGTGGTTCGCGGCAAATGGCGTTGACTTTCAATTTCATTTTACCAACCCACTGGCACTCATTTCGAATTGGCACCAAATCGACAATATCGGTCTAGAGGGTTCACGTTGTTTTTACGGAACCATTGCAGCGCATACTTGTTGAGACGGGGTCGGAGTTCGTGGCAATTTTGTCCATTAATTTTCTTCTAACACCGCGTCAGAAAGGAAACCTCCCTTAAAAGATGTAACTCATGGCCGCGAACCCATTACCACATCTGTTTGAATCGATCTTGAAAGACAATGACGTCCTCGGCGAGTATCCATATACATGCACCTTCAGGGCGAGGGTATGTTTGAAAGGCAATACCGGAGAAGGCAAGTCGACTTCCTGGTACAGAAATAGAGAGACTTGCAAACGCAACGGATATCGTACGTACTAGGCGCCCGCGCGAGTTTAAAAAGCCGCGAAGAGTCGAGTAAAAACATTATCGCCTCCAGCTAACAACTCAAACTCCTTACCAACACTTTCATCGCCAGACCAAATGTCTTCTGCACAGGTCTGGCTGCCTCTATCTTGCCCTCGTTGTCACAATGTCCGGGCTCATGGATTTTGCAGGCCAGCAACAACAACGGCGGATGGCAATACAACCCGTACGACAACCCGCGCCAGCCCAGACGTGTCCCCATGGCGTGCCAGTTCTGTCGCGGTAAGTCTCAATCACTCGCCGCTCGATATCGACGCTGACTATATGTATTAGCTCGCAAGTTGAAATGTGGTACGCACTAATTAGACTTTAGCTTGGTTTTTCGTTTCGCTGATAGAACCTTTTGCTCGTTACAGATGGCTTGCGCCCCCAGTGCAGCAACTGCAGCCGTCGAGGCGTCGCGTGCAACTACGTCCCCGTTGCCAGTCAAACATCCTGAAGAGCCGTCCGATGGAGAAGAGGAGTAGATCGAGAATGAAGGACTTGCGTGATGTTTTAGAGAACGTTTTGTTAGACTTGTCATAGAAATCTTCCTGCGCCGAGCGCCTTCGTTGTTTCTACATCGCGTCCGGGGATTGACGGCTTTATCATATTTATCGATTGGCCATAGTCCGCCGCCGTGAAGACTCGGTTGATTTACCTCTTTGACGATCAACCGCTTTACATTTGACTCATTACCTGTGCACCGCCTCCCTGCATCTACGTCCGCCGCGGGAGCTCGACTCTGAGCCCACCTAATATGAATCTACTACTCTCGGTTCAAGTTCATCCTAGAGCTCATAAAAAGCGATGCGGGCAGATGTAATAAATCCTTGCATAGTCCACAAAAGCGAACGCGCGAGTGACTCGAAGAGCAAGTTCCAGAGTTTTCTCAATTGGTCTGCGAGCCCGCGAGGGCGACGGGGAGGTTGTCAAAGAAAATTCTGGGGGCAGGATCATCAGGTACACAATTTAAAATTTTTGCACGAAGAATTTCGAGAGCGAGTCAAAGTGAGCCAGAGATTTACCAAGAAGTGTAGGAGGATGACAGCAGGGAATAGGAATGAATTCGAGGTCCCCGTACACGCAGTGGTCACCGTTTCCGCGGCGGACATGGCAGTAGTGGTCAAGTTGAGAAACAACGCGGAAAATGCCGATGATGTGATCCAGATCAACCTTACTTGAACTTGCCCACAATCATCATCGCATTCAACTACCAATCTGAGCATTCAGTATGACCACGGAGCAACCGCTGAAGCCCCCACTTGGTGAATTATCAGTCTATCGCGTCCCCGGCCTTGATACATGTTATTATATTCCCGAGTTCCTGAGCGTACGCTGGCGTAGATGCTTTCGGCAGCCATGACCACGTTGAGCTCAATAGCCTCCTCGCAGGTAGAGGAAGAAGCATATTTGATTCAAAAGGTGGGCTTAGTGGCGCATAACATAAACCTGAGAGAGGGGATTCGCTAAAAGATTCTCGATCCTGGCTGGGTACTAGATCACCGCGTACCCCCAACAACGCTGGAAGCAATTGACGAACCGCAGGCGTGTTTTCTGACGACTTCCAACGCATCTCCGCTCACCCGGTACCCATTCATTCAGGCTACAGCTTTGGGGTGAGTCGTTTTGACCGTCGTTCAAGTTCTATGACCTCAAGCTCTATTAACCTTGATACAGGCGGTGAACTGACGTCGAAAAATGTCCTTGTCTCACAGCCAATGCCTCCTTTCGTTGAAACCTAGTAAGTTTATCATATATTTACGGCGCTCCAACCACAATGTAAATTATCCTCACATTTACCAGCCCCGATATTATCGATCGCCTCAAAAGCCTTGCCTTCACACCGTCGGGGTCTCCGCACGGGAAACCAAACCATATAATCATGTCATCCCGCTTTCTCTCTCTCTTCATACGCGCCTCTTGACCTCCATTCAAGGAATGAAGTTAGCCTTTTTGATCCTTGTTATCGCCTCGCTCATTAAATGTTTACGGACAGTATCTCGCAGGACAAGGTGAGGACTCAACCCTATCCTTAGCTCCCCTACTCATAGCCCGATGTTCAAGGCATTATGGTCAGTCCGTCGTTGTCGACTGCCTCTGCTAGCAGTCCCAATACTTATCGCGACGCCAGCCGCACGAAGACGGCCCCGCATATTTTCCCTTGGTGGCAACAATTTCTCTCGGTTCACACTGTGCTTTTCACTATTACCAGTACAGCCCACAAAGCGACGGCGAAGTAGGAGGACGTAGTATTGACCCTACGCCTATTATGACCACCCTCCTTGAACCTCGGTCGGTCGTCATCACTAAAGATGCATTATATTCCTCCCACTTGCACGCGTGAGTCGCGCCGCGCCATTGCTACAGAACCTTTTGTGCCTTACACCCGACTAGAATACGTGAAATCGAAGAAGACGCTATTACGGCGAGCGGGGACCCTAAGGTACCACCCGTGCTCAGCGATCTGGGGGTGCCGATCGCGAATTGGGACAGAGTGACCGGGACGGATGCCCTTCGAGTCATGTCTGAGGGAGGAGTGCTGAAGCGCACGGCAAGGTACAGCTTGACGTGTCGAGATGTAGAAAAGGTCGCCCAGCTCAAGGCATTCATGAAGCGCTGATGTAAAAAAATGTACTTGCAATAGAGAAATACATTCACAAATCCAACCTGACCAACCGGACATCCGCCACAGTCTCATAGCACTCCGCCGCTGACGCGTCCCCAACCTTCAAACAGATGAAGCGCCCTTCCTCCACGCTCCAGTGGAAGATTCGCTTGATCCCAGCCCATCGGCACCAAGACACACTGCAGATAGAGTTAATTAGCCTTTACCTGTACCCGGAGCAACGAGCCAGCACGTACCACCGCCAACAAGGCTTAGAGCAGCCGAACTCACCCTTCTTTGTAGTTCGGCATACGTACAAGTCGCATCCGTTGAGCTTCGAGTGCTGCTGCGATCGCCTCTGTTGCTTCCCCGTCACCTCTTGCCCTACAGAACACTCACCACCCTTCCCCTCATAGGCATCGTCTGCCTCTTGACCCTGATAGTGAGCAGGTTGACCAGTCTGATAGTACGCACGCCTCCTCGTCTTCGCCTCGTAAGGAACGAGACTTGGACCCGACAACCGCTCTAAATCCCTGCTGTACTCCTCCGTGTACCGCTTCGCCTTCTTCTTTTCGTTTTGTTGCTCCTTCCGCTGTTGTTGTTGCTGGTGTTGTGTTTGTGACGGTCGCAGAGCCGTTGCACGGTTGAACTTGCTGCTTGAGCGCAGGGGCCGCGCCACGGGTAGCGTTGAAGATGCTCGCCATCTCCGCGTGCATGGACATGGGCCTGCCGTTCCTAGGCTCACAATAATTGGGCCTCTGATGATTAAAGCCCGTAGATATAACCTTGCCGCCTTTGACCTGGGATACAGAGTTCGAGCACTCGCTATATGATGAAAGAATTTGGTGGCGTACGATCACCGAACCAAGCTGGTAATACATCGTAGACTGGAAAGCAGCGTTATGAAAGAGCATGGGATAAAGAGAAAGTTACCTTTGAGGCTGCGTCGGCGCACAAAGACAAGTAGAACTGAGACTTCATCGACATTGTTGAGCTGTTCTATAAAAACCTCTTCAGTCAGGAGCGCAGATGTCCAGGCCCCGAGAGTAGCCTACGGATTGGTATTATCTTAACAGAGTCAAGAGTGGAGAGCTTTGGAGGCTGAGAGCTGTGAGGCTGAAAGTCGCTGGATAACGAGGTGCAAGTTGAGGATCAAGCTGCAAAGAGTCATCACTCGTCACAGTGGCTTTCGTGCTGCAAGTCTCTGAAAGAGAAAATTTATTCCGTGACCGTCGTAAACATTTAGACCTAAGCATATAGACTATACTACTCATCCGTATCATTACTCTGAAGAACCAGTCAAAATTTCTTTGGATAACAATATCCGTCTCGCCAACGCAGATATGTTAGCATCCGCCACCACGACCTCCGGCGCATATTCCACGTCAAACGTCTGCTTTATAGCACTGCATATACGCCGCGCCTGCCTTTCAGACCAGAACGTGAAATCGTCTGGGTCGCGGTCGTCTGGAGAGTCCTCATCCTGCGCAGTGGCGGTGGCGTTTGGTGTGTGTGGCGTCGCGGAAGTCTTGCAGGAGTAGGGGACCAGGGACGGGTCCGAGTCGAGGCACAGAGGCACGACATGCATGAGATTCTCGCGGACGGAATCGAAGGTGAGTTCGACAGGCTTCTCGACTGTGGGGAAGATCAATTAAGACGACTATCTAAATGACGGAGTACATACCATAGATCTCAATCGGTGCAACCACACTCATAACATTGTACTTCCCATCATGGTGGTACCGCACCTGAATAGGCACCAGTCAATCGTTGAAGCAAACGGGACGGAAAGTAGATCGCTCGCACCTCATAATTACCAGCGATCCACGGAAGCGTATTCCCTTTGAAAGTGATGATTCCACAATCAATGTCCGACGCACGACTGCTCCCTGCAGAAGGGCGCGACAATCCCAACGGAACATCACCATCCCACTCCTCGTCGTGTACAGGCACCCACATGCCCAAGGAGCTCGTACGAGTCACAAGCGTCGACTTGTTGGCACCGATCTAAAAACCCAACCTCAGAACTCTACTCGCATGGGGGAGAGATCCAGAAACGGACGCACCCTGTAGATCCCAACCCAATCTTTCCTCGAGTGAGCGCGGGGCGCTTCCCATTTGAGACGGATGGGCTCCCCGAGATGGAATTTGAGGGACCCCTCTGAACCCGGGACCGCCTCGAGCTTGTACTTGGAGCTATCATAAGAGGACATATCGCTCGCAATACGCCTGAGGAAGCAGTTCAGCGTCATCTCTCGTATGAAAGTGCTCAGGACCTACGTGATAACAAGTCGTTCCCTCGACTGCTGCAACAAAACCTTGGTATCTTGCATCACCTCCGAAAATTTCGGTCGCGCTATAACAGCTTGTCAGTGACAGCATAGAAACACGAAAAAAGCCAACATTTAGCAAGGAAATCCTCGACGACATCGGCGGTCTCCTCATACACCTTCTCGAAAGTACCCTTCACCTCCTTCGCAACCTCCTGTGCAACGCGGCGGAACTCAGGCGCATGCCGGCCAGCTCGCACCTCCAACAAACGCGCATTCTTACTCGCGACGTTCTTGATAACCTTCACGAACCCAGCGTCCTTACGCAGCGAGTCGCCATATAGTTTCTGCATGTGCGGGCTACATCGAACAGTCAGTCTGAGGCTATATGATAGCGGGGCATCACAAAGAAAGACGCACTTCTCCACAACCTTGAGGAACCACCATTGCGCGAGGTGTCGCACAACAGCGAGCCCGAGAACGAGTTTGCTGCCACTGATAAGCGTGAAGCCGAGCCACGCAGCGCCGCCCATCACTTCAGGGTTATTGAGGTATCTATGCAAACGGAGTTGAGGAGGGGAGAGAGCTACATGATGATGTGAGTCCTTCACGCACCGATAGATTCCAGTGTACTCCAGATGTGCGGGGAAATCCTCGATGAAGAAGTCCCCGAAGAACCAGCCTGTCGGGGACAAGAAATGAGCAAAGAGGCAAGCGTGCGATATAGCGGCATACCAAAAAGACCCAG
Source organism: Favolaschia claudopus (assembly GCA_037176885.1). Classification (NCBI taxonomy): domain Eukaryota; kingdom Fungi; phylum Basidiomycota; class Agaricomycetes; order Agaricales; family Mycenaceae; genus Favolaschia; species Favolaschia claudopus. The sequence goes on from JAWWNJ010000104.1 coordinate 570,792, forward strand.
CACCTCGAAACACTCGAGGGCAGCCCAGATGTGCAGTCCAATGAGCATCTATCGTTGACATCAATGAGCCGAGGCTACTTCAAATATAAGTGGAGGTGCTAACCGCGCCAAGGGTATGCCGCAACAACTCATGTCCTACAGTCCAATCCGTCGGGATCGAGTACGTCTTCCACACCACACCAAGGAACGAAACTGACCATCAGATACACCAACCGTCAGCATAGATCCTTCCACGCAACAAACGAAAAGAAACAACGAACCATACGACATGCAAAGACTCAGATTATATATCGCCTTCCAATTGGTGAAGGCCTCGACAATGGCACCGCGGTCGCCATCCTTAGCCGGGTAGTGGTAGTTCTTCATGAAATGCCGCACGAGAAACTTGTTCTGCCCTTGCGCGCGGAGAACCAGCCCGAGGCCGAAGCAGTGGAAGAGACACCACGTCAAAGCGTGCGCGAAGTGAAGGCAGAGCGAAGTCCCGGGCGAAACGCTGGGGATGAGCGAGACGACGACCGAGTACGTGACGATGAGAGTGAGGGTCAGGTCGTTTGCACTGGGTAGCCGCGTTAGAGCAGGATTTTGGATGGAAGCGAAGTAGCGCACCGGAAAAGATCCAAGTTTCTGAAAATAACGGTATCGCGCCTGAAATACTTGTTAAACAGATCATGTTGCGACACCGCTTTCTTCTTCTTAGGTGGACTCGGCAAGAACGACGCAGTGACGATATCGTTGGACGCCTTCTGGCGCCTAGTCGGTACAACAGCCTCACCCTCGAGCTCAATCTCTGTGTCCAGCTCCGTGTCCGTCGCGGTGTCGCCTTCGGTCGCAGACGGCGTCGAGATGTATCCGTCGAGTTCCGGGGTGGACGCTGAGCTTTCTGCGGGAGGACTAGGGAGAGCGCTGCTGGAGCGAGGGCGGAGGGGAGTCCTCTTCGCGATGGCTTTGCGCTGGCCGTACATCCGCTCGATGTCTATGAAGCTGTCAAGAGCCGATTACAAGGCAAGGAAGACAGACTTACGAGGATTTTCGAAAAACACGAGGAAGCCGAACTGGGCCGCATGACCCGCCAGACTGACGAAAAGCACTGCGTAGCTACCGGAGATGAGAGAAAGGCCATAGTAGCCAGCGTATCCTGCAAGACTCTATCAGTACAAATCCGATGTCTTGTATGTGCACGCACCAACGGAGTACATAGGGTGAGGCGCCAGCTCGAATACGCCGTCAAATATAAGAGCGCCGCGCTGGAAAAAAACGTCGCCCCAGTACCATCCGTAGTCTTTCACAACGTTGTGAGCCTCGGTCTTGACCCAAAGGTTAAATCCGATCAGCAAGAGTCCACCGGCCCATCTGCAGTGTTGTAAGCTCAATTCATGGGGAATTTGGCGCGGACGAACCGTAGAATGTGGACAAACAGCGAAAGGCCCTCCGGGACTCGGAAGCAGGAAAACGAAAACATGCAATACGCCAGAAAGTCGCTAGAACAGAATAAGGAGAAGGAGGATGCAAAGGAAATGGCACACACTTGAGAAGAATCACGTCGACTGCCTGACGAAATAGCAGCCAGGTATTGTATTCCAGCGGCAATTCCTAGGTTAAGGACGTTAGCACAGTCGACATAAACAAGCACGGTGATTAGGCGAACGCCGACATATTTCTGGCGCGATGGAACTCACGTCAAATGAATAATCCTTGCCCATCTTTCCCGCCAACTGCGCCTTTATCCAATTGCGCACCGCAGGGCGGCGCTCTGGATCAAGCCACCCGAGCTTTTGGACTTGACGAACGATCCATTTCTTTTTGCTCTGTTTGGTGAGGATCCATCCAAGACCAGCGTCATACGCACCGCGCCAAAAGGCGAAGTAGACGAAGAAGAAGATTCTAGCGACGTTGCGCGGAAGCACAGCGAAAAGCACGAGCTGCAGCCCAAGGAGAGCCAAATTGAATAAATCGAGGTGACTCTTTGGATACGCCGGGTGAAAAGGCGTCAACACGTCATGGGTGGTTGGAACACGAAACACTACAGGGACTTGAGCACCATTTCTGATTCAAACTCGGCGATCCTGACCTTCCCCTCCTGGAGTTTTGCCCCATACGACCTCGTCGCGCTTCGGAACTTCCTGATCTTCAGTTGGCAATTGTTTCACGTCGGTTTTTCTGGGGGAGTTAGACGTTGTCCTCTTCCTCAGGAACGCCTGAGTCGGCGTCTGTGGTCTCGTCTGAATCGTCATGGTCGCCGCGAAAAACACGAGGAAAAAGTGAAAGGCAAGAGTGTGACGCTAGTTGTAACACGTACACGAAGATGACGTGATTTTCGTCCCGAATGAGCCGGGCACACGACCAATTGAAATATTTACTTTTTGATTTGGCCAACTTGAAGCTTGAAGGCTCAATTTCGGAAAGACGTTCAAGAAACGAATAGAGTTTATACAGGGTCCTGAGCAATCAAGAAAACCAGATCAGTTTAGTTTTTCATTCAATCTCAACACGGAATGGCTCGAAAATCAACTTATGGTAAAGACTAGGACGAGGCTGAGAACACGATTACACTATACGCTACAATTTCGCTATGCTCGTACAAGATAGAGAATACAGCAACTGCCGGATACACGAACATCACCGATACAAATTTAAACCGGCCAAACTTCAATTCTTCTAATCGATACAACCCGAATTCATGCCCGGACCCGCTCGTGAGGCTTCTGGAACGGCACACCGAGCAGGTGGAATATCTCCTCTTCGGTTTCAGATGCCACTATGTTTCCTACAGAATTTTGACATCAGAACGAAGCGCGAGGAAGAAAGCCAATAAAAGACGCACCAGTGTTCAACTTAATCATCCGATTTCTCGGGTCACGCACAACCCCTGCAAATAATCCTTTCTGATTCAGCGAATACCCCATATGGTTCGCTTTGTATCTCATCGCGCGATTAAACTAGAAAAGCGTCAGCAGCTATCGAGAGTTGAACAACATCAACGCACAATATCATCCCCCGTATAATAAAGCAGGGCAGCGCCTCGAGACTTCCAAGGAATCGTCAAGAAATCGATACGTCGTCGCCTAGATCCTGGGTTCGGGAGGTGGCAAAGCCCACGGTAGATAGCCTCGCTGTCAAACGGATCCTCAGGCAGCGCAAGATCCTCCGTGATAATCTTTCTCTCATGCAACGCCTTCAAGAGGTGATGAAGAATTCCAGCGTGCGTTCGACCATCGCTTGGGCAGCGAGTAATCATGATGTCAATGTCTCCGCAATCCTTCTTGCCACTGTGAACAAAATTCCGAATCAGTACGTACCGCCACTACGAAAAGATGAGTTGATACGAACCGTCGGAAACTGCCCATTATATGAACTTCAAGTTTCGGGTCAATCGCAAGTGCTGAAAAAAGTAATCTCAATATTCAAGTGGGCTCAACAAAAATAAGATCAAATTACCGATGGGCTTTATAATATCAAAGAGCGCCTGTGCTTCCTCTCGAGGCATACGATCATTTATATCTGTAATCGAATTGAGGGGAAGTTATTATCGGCATAAAACACCCAACGCACCATCGTAGAACTCGATACCAATCGCCTGAGCAGGAGTCAAAGTAACACCACCAACCCCAGCCTTAACGTCCTTAAGCGAGCGACAACCAGCCGCGTACCACTGGTAGGCAGTCTTCTGACCTGTTAACAGTTTGAATTCTTCGAAAGCCACTGCAACATAAAATAAGTTAACCCACCAACTCCATAAACGCCTTGGAAGATTTGCCGGATTTGAAGATCCGCAGTGTTCTCATACCCGATCCGGCGCAGATCTCCAGTGTTGATGATTTCCATGATCTAAAACCGCTCATCGTTAGCACACACATCAAAGACAAGAGCAATGAAGAAATCACCTTAAGCGCAGTCTTCTCACCGACACCCGTAATCTTCATAGCCTCCTCATAGGATTTGATGCGCTTCGGATACCTTCGTATATTAGGGATGGCTGGCCATTCAAATGAGAAAAGTTGAAAGGAAGGTAGAGAAATGATTCTGGACATACCCTTCCGGTAACTATACACCCTCCATTTATCCTCCTCTCCGAGCTTTGCTGCATGCAAATTGCTGAGCTCCTTTAACTGAGAGTCGCAATAAGGAGATTGTTTGTACGAATCAAACAAACTTGCGATGCATACCTTTTTCGCAACAAACTCGTTGGGCCCGTCAGTTCGTTGATTGTCCTTGCTATCGCAAAGCCAACCCTATCGGAAATCAGATCTCATACGCAAGGAATGATAAAAAAGAAGAAAGAAAACAACATAGCCACAAACTTACCCGCTTAGCCGGAGGGCCCGCCGGGCCTTCGTTATCCGAATCCGAACCCGCCTCTTCAACGTCGGTGTCATCGGGGTCCTCAGCCTCACCATGTCGGCCAAACTAAACCAACCTTGAGTCAGAAAGAAAACAATGGAATGAATGCAGAGCCCACAGCTCTATCTCTGTCGGCTCTCGCCATAGCATAAAACTCCGCCAACGGATCGTCGGAAGGTTCAGTTTTGATGTGGGAAGAGGAGGCTTGAGGTTGTGGCGACGAGGGCGGAGAGAGGAGGGGACCAGTTGGGGCGAGCCCGGTCTCGGGCTCATCTTCATCTTCATCCTCCGAATCATGAATGGATCGCTCTCGCCGCTTTTTATCAGCGAATCCTCTGCGTAAAAATAACTGAGAAACAAGTATAAGCAATCAATGAATGTCAACCACTTACGAGATACTACTGGGGCCAGCCACGGCGTTGGATCCTCCAGCCCCAGTCTTAATTTTCTTATTGGCCAGGAATCGATTAGGTGGCATCCGTTCAGGAAACGCAGCATTTTCCCACAACTCTCTTTTGGCTCCATCCGCAATCCACTGCCATCTCACAATGGGAATGTGATCAGGAATTTGCTTCAATCGAGTCACCCCCAGCGTAGCAAGGAATTTGCTCGTTAACTGAGCGGATTCGGATACGATGATATGCGTAACCACCGACGGGTCGAATTCGGGGCAAAGCTTGCCACCGTACTCGATAATCTACGCAGCGCCATTGAACCAAGAATAAGAAAAATTCGTATGGAGAATGGACTCACGAATTGCGTACGCTTCTGGGTCGCCACGCCGGCCCAGGTCATTTCCGCACCGTAGTAAAACAGTGACATGCCTTCAAGAAAAAGATTTCTTCTAACCTTGAACTCCTCTGGATTCGTTACTTTTCGGTCGAGGAGCATTTGACACCAATCCTTGGGGGCCAGTTTAGGCGGCTTCTTGTTCTTGTTTTGAGCGAATTGTTTCTTTGGTGGTGGCTTGGGAACCGCTACAGGCTTGGGCTTCGGTTGAGGCTTCGCAATTGGCTTCGTGGTGGACTTCGTCGTGGTTGGCTTGGTGGGTGCAGCAGCTTTACGTTTGGGTTCAGGAGACGACGGCCGGGGCGAGGACGAAATGATAGACGAATCATCTCCGAGGGTGAGATTTTTCTGGCCGTGTTTGCCACCTTTGGTACCAGCTTTCGAACCTTCCTTGGTCTTCTTCCTCTGACGTTGCCGTTCCATGCGCGCCTGGACGTCTGCAAAATCCATGGATATCTCTGCTGCCGGCGGTGCTCGCTGTGTGGAGGTCACTGCTGGCTCGAAACGAGAAACCACGACGGAAAAATCGGGTTCCTCGATAGGCGATTGCACAGAGAGATCGACGACATCCGGGACTGGGGGTGGCGGAATTTTCACAAAAGGTCTATTCGTGGCCTTGGACTTCTTGGACTGCGGTTTTCTCGATACAAGCGCTCTGTTTAGAACGAGAGAAAATTAACAACGGTCACGAACGAAAGCTAAAACAAACGCTGACGGAGATATTTCGATTGGGTCCAGACTTGCATCGACTACAACTTTCTTCTGAGAGGGTTGCTCTGGTTTAGTAGGCGATGCCTTGCGCTTGCGATTATTCTGGACAGCCTGCGCAATGCGAGGCGGCGGCGGCGGTCGAATTGCAACAGGCACAGGCATCTTCGGAATCGGATCCTTGGCTGTGGATGGCTCGCTATCAGAAATAAGATGAAAAAATCAACAACGGTCGCGGAAAATGTTTAAACACTGACGAAGAATTCTCGATCGGCGAAGATAACACCAAACTCGGATCAATGGCGACTTGCTTTCGTGGTGGCTTATCTGGCTTGGTAGGAGACTGCTTGCGTTTCAGATTGCCATGGGAAGTCTCCGGAATCGAATATGGGAGCGGAGTACGAAGTGAGGTCGAGGCGTGTCTACGCGGAGATGTGCGAGTGGGCACCGGAGACGCAAAACGCCTGAAGAGTCTGAGCTATATGTGAAAAAACAACCGGAATGAAGCTCACATTGGTTCATCATCGTCATCCGAAGGCACGCGTTGCTTCTCGCTACTGTCAGACGGCGCAAACAATCCCGAAAAGGATGCTTTGGTTGTTTCTCTAAGTTCGGGGATCAGTGGCATATCTTCTAGCCGAACCAAATACTACCTTGAGAGCGGTGGTATTTCAGTGGGAGACTCTGAAGCCTCTGGCGGTGGGATGGAACTCGAAGGTGTGTTTTCTTCCGGGAACTTGAGGGGCACATGATAGAAGTTATCGTATCTATATTCCAAAGTGTATCAGGACTCGGTGGCATTCAAGTCGATATAGTCGCGTACCTGTGCCCCTGTTTTCTGCGGTGTAGAAATTCGTCCATATCGTCTTCAGGCTCCCTCATACGCTGGTCTTGAGCCTTGAAAAACGCGTCGATATCTATATCGAGCATCTTTTCTTCCATAATGAAGGTGTATACGCCTCTGCCAGCGACTTATGGCGACAGAGGGCGAGGTGATGGGAAGAGCCAAACCGTAATGTGACGTGATGTCACGCGAAGTCACCGCCTGTCATTGTCCCGCATCTGAGTCATCGTGAGCGACTCACCCGAATCGGGTGCAGAACGGACCCACAACTCCCGCCGCCTAGCGTTTTACCCGGGAAGTAAGCCGCAACACTTGGCCATTGCACCCACCGCTCGCCTCAAAGGACCCATCGATAATCAACGTCGGTTTCTCCCGCAAGGAAGCCCACTCGACTCACGCCGAGTCATCGCACTCTCGGAAATTTGCGCTTTCGACATTCCAATTAGACGCCCAGTATCGACGCCGGACGGAATACCATCATACAGAAATTTGGCTAGCATTCTGGGGTGATCAGGAGCCTGTTTACCGGAATCGATGATCGTTCTATATACCTTTTTGGCCTCCCTTTCGCATTCAATGACTTCCAAAGATTCCTTCGATCGCTACTTATCTGCCAGTGGTCTATCACAAAAAACAAACGTTTGGCAAGGATTGGTCTGTAGGGTGCCCGCGCGGATCGGTCTCTCCGCGGTTAAAAGCAAGTCTCGTCACTGAATGATCGCTGGTAACTTTTCTACCGCCACCACCAGTGATTTGAATCTCTTTGCTTGACTTTTACTTTGCCACAATGCCTACCCGAGTGCCTCAAAATGGAGGCTTCCAGGACGCGGACTCCGACTCTGAAGCAGGAGACGAGGCTAACGGCGAAGGGGCAGAGCACGAAAGTGCTTTCCCTGGAGCCGAAGCTGAGGACTCCGATTTCGAGGAATTAACCTCAGACGACTTCCCGACCTATTTCTTAGAAAGAGATGGTCGCCTCTTCCATTCTCATGGTGGCTCACCGTATCCGCTTCCTGTGGATACACCCGAGCAAGAAGTATGTCCCGGACGCCGTGTTGTCTATATTCGCTCATCAATCATTAAAGAGGATGAATGTCCAACACCGGGCACTGTTCGAGTTGATGGGTGACTACTATCCCCAGACTTGTCCAGTGGCTGAGGTTCTGGCTGAAGATCCCGACAGACAGAAGTACGCTTTGGATCTCTGCACGGGGACGGGCAAATGGTATGTCAATCCATCGCCACGATGATGCTTGGCATTGCTTCACGATGTATGCTTTCCCCGTCATAGGACCATGGACGTGGCCCAAGGTTTTCCTCACGTAGCTTTCCGTGCGCTGGACATCGGTGAGACGCGCTCCGGAATATATGGTTCACCTCCATCCGCCTCTGATGCCCCTTCAGTCCCTATAGCTACAAGGTACCCGCACCCGAATGTGCAGTTCTCCATGCACGACGTCAATACACCAACGGTGTGGACAGCGGGGACCTTTGACTTCATCCACGCGCGTTCCGTTACAATGGCGGTACGTTATCAATCACTTCACATCGCATGTGTCCCAACGCCACACAGGTGACTTCCTACCCAAACCTCATCGCAGAAGCCCTCCGCCTCCTCCGCCCAGGCGGCCTCTTCCTGTCCGGCGAATGGGGCCGCCACCCGACCTTCGACCCCTCCTACGGCCGTAACCCAGAAACCGACACCCCAGCCCTCATAACATTCTTTAGCCACCTGCACGCCGCGCTCGCCACTCGAGGCCTCCACCCAATTGCCCCTGAGGTCGGGCCTCTCCTAGCGCAAAGCGGCGCTTTCGAAGAAATCACCCCGAGAGAATACTACATGCCTCTTGGCTCCTGGCATCCCGAGCCCGGAATGAGGCGCCTGGGACGCGCATTTCGTGCTGCGTTCCTGCGCTACATGGACAGTGTCCGCCCAATGATTGCAGAGAGTGGGGTGGTCCCCGTGGCAGAGCTCGACGACGTATACGACCGTGTCAAGCAAGAGGTCCGCAACGTCGCAGGTCTGCTCTCTGTATTCCGCACCGTCCATGCACGTAAGATAGACCCTGCTCCTGTGTAACCCAGTCGAAGTGAATATGGTGTATGCCCTATGCAAAAACGTGTGAAATTTGAAATAAGTAATGATACATTTGCAAGAGAATCCAGGTATAGAAAATTGGGTATCGGCTTCCAGTTTTTAGGAAACACCATCCCAAACGCCAAGCCCGGCGAAAAAGGCACCAAGTGAGACCACAGACCCCACATACGCTGCACTGTGAACACCGATCCGCGGCAACACAATTGGGGCGTGTAAGATAGCAAGCATGAGATGAGTCGCTGTTGCAATGCCAATAAGACTCCACCGCAGATTGGCACCAACTTGCGACGCGCTAAGCAGAAGGAACAAACCGACGGACAGCAGCAGCGAATTGAAGCGCTGCAGGCACGGGATAAACGCCGGAATATACTGCAAACTGATAATCAGCCATGCTCCTGAACTGTTGAAAGAAAATACGAACCACCAGCGGCAACCCAAAGACATCCTCCAACTCCTCGCGCGCCTTGAGCGCAATCAGCTGCTCCAGGTCTTGCTCGACCTCAGTGTCGAGATCCGCCGCTAGCTGATGCTGAGGAAGAAGCGGCGTACGCTCCGTCTCGCTTCTCGGAGACGCCGCCGTCGAAGAAGACGAAGGTATGGGCACGAGAACCTCGCGATACAGCGCTAGTCCCGTATACCCCTGGTGCACACTGACCACCGCCTCAGCAGCAGCCCAGCCAAGAGCAGCCCACCAAACGCGCCGGAAAGCGGGGTCTTTCCACGTCGGATGGGGATGCAGCGCATACCGCTGAACGAGAAGAATAGAGAGCGTAAAGAGACGCGCTGCGGTCGAAAGCAACGTGTGTACAGTCGTCGACAGTAGAGTGGCTGGCAGCGGAATCGGCAGTAGAGCCGCGGACAGCGCATAGATTGGATTCCGGAGTAGGTGTGCGAGAGAAAACAGGGCTATTGAAGCTGGGATTTCGAGTAAAGGGAAAGGGAGAATTGCGGGGTATGGATACGTCGGGATATGAGGTTTTTCGGACTTGAATGCAATATTCGGAAGAGCAGCAAGCAGCACAAAGGTGACCACAGCAGTTACCGGTGCTAACGTGTATAGCGCGACGAGGCGGTTGTACGAGCCTATGCTTCACATGTTTGATTCTGCGTCGGAAACCAGAAAGAGAGCGAAAGCCCACCTTGATAGAACCCCTGCTCTTCCAACAATAACTCCTCCTCCAACTCCCAATCAGCGTTTACAGAGGGCTCCTCGTCTTCAGGAACCCGATTTAAAGCGCTGCCAACACTTCCGTGGCTGTCTCCTCGACGTAGTCTTTCTGGGCTTGAGTGGTGAGTTGGCGAGGCCATGGAGGACAAAATTAGAGCTATGAGATCCGGAGAAGCATACAGTTGTTCACAAGAGCGGTATAAATGGTGTGAGGTGCGAGTTAAGATGAAAGCGCGCAAAGACGCGCAAAATATTCGTCATTGACGGTGATCGCATCTAAAGGCTCTACTTTCTCAAGCTTTATTGCCTGGAATGATCCCCGATAATGTTCGGAGGCAAAATATCGGCCTTGCAGTTGCTATGTGGCGAGTCCAGGACTGAGGAAAGAGCTCAAGAACTTGTGAAGATTTTGCCTCAGGAATTCAAAGAAGGCATCATGAAGCCGCTGAATCGCGCGCCATCAACCTGAGTTTCCTTGTGCCAGTCTAAAACCCCAAGGTCAAGTACAATGCAGAGAAACAATACATTACATAGAGTACTAGTCTGTACTAGTGTTAACACTTGTAACATGCAGGTCATTAAATAAAGTTACGAGTAGCCCGTGAAATTCGTTTTCGATTCATCATCATCATTCTACCACCACCCACACCCACACAACCAGCCAGCCTAAACCTGACTAATAGGCTCGTACCCACCCCGACTACTCCCCGCCCTCCCCATCCCCATCGACATCGCCAAACTCTCCAAAATACCCTTCTTCCCCCCCTTCCTCGTACTCGTCCCAACACCCCCCGCCCCACCCTCACCCTCCATCTCCTCCTCCCTCTCCCTCCTCTTCTTCGCCTCCTCAAAGCCCTCCATCGGCACATCATACAGCCGCTCATACTCAACCCCAAGCTCCTTCCCCTTCGTCCAAAAGTCCTGACAATTCCGCACCAGCCCCAAATCGAATGGATTCGATGCTTTAGAGGCTCGCGCGAGTCCCGAAGCGGCGCGTCCCTTCGTGAAGCGGTCAAAGCCGAGGAGGTTCATCAAGAAGCCGCTGCTCGTATGCGTATGCGCACCCGCAGCCGCGCCTGACGCAGTCGGGTCCAGCTCGTCGCCAGGCGTCGTAGCATGTTGGTGCCGGTGACCCATTTGTCCATGCAACGACGCGCCGCCACGTCCGCCCTGAGAAATAGATCCGTCAGCTCAGCCACAAGGAAATGGACAGGGAAAAAGGATACACACCATGAAGCCGTACCGCCCAAGATTAGACACCTCAAGCGTCGTCATCTGGCGTGCGATCTGCCACAATTGACTGGCAAGCAAGACAAACGTCCATGACAGCTGTAGTGTTGCCCAAGCAGCCACAGAAACGAGGAATGGGTCATGCGCGGTGACAGCGCATAGGGAGCTCGGCAGGGGGCAAGAGGATGACTCGGTCGAGTCAGATGCCTCTGGCGGGATGGGAACAGGGACAGAGGAGAAGTCTACAAGCAGATCAGAACAAAGGTAAGTGCAGAGAAAAGCCTACGCACAAGCGTATGTTAAATAATCGAAGAAAATGATGCCGAATACGAGCGTTGAGACGAAGATGACGAATTGACGGTGGTTGTTGGCACCCACTGCATATTCTATGATCAGCCAAATGTAGTGCAGCATGCCTCAAAATCATACGTACCGCAGTTCCATACCCATGGGCAATGACTGCTCGCGATTTCGATGAACCTCTGTGATGAATCGACGAGTAAGAAAAAACAACGCACTGGTCGCTTCTAGCCACGCATTTATCGCAAATCCGACAATGCTTTGACCGCAACGGTTTACGTGCCTGAGGAAACCCAGTTAGCGACGAAAACAACGAAGACGAAAGTGCCGTTCGCTGAAGATAGAAGCCCAGGCTGTCAGGGCCACAAAATGAAAACCATAAGCTCACCATACACTGGATACAAAACGTCTGCCCATTTAATCTTCCCTCAGACGCTAAGTCTTCGATTATCTGCGAAACAAGGGACATGATTAACACCCATAAGAACAACCTCCTCCAGCAGAAACAAAACTTACGCTCTTCAACTCCGCGTCACTCCCAGGTCTCGGACACGTCCCCGCATCCAGCGTCACCGCGCGGAAAAAGTTGTACGCACACAATCCGACGCAGAGCGCAAACAACAAGTGCGCCAAGGCATGGGATTGTGTTTCTGTGCGCCGGTCAATATATTGGCACAGAAAAAGAGAGGCAAACGCACGTCCAACGAGCCTTGTAACCCAGGAATAACACACCCAGACCATGCTTCCGGCTATGATACCCGCAAAGTATGGCGTTGTGTTCACGCTGTCTGTGTAAGAGGTTTTGTTGAGAAGAACCCGGGTGACGATCTGTTCGAACGATTAGTGCGGGAAACTGGTTGAATGAAACACGCACATGGTGCATCCCGAAAAATTCAGCAATGGCGAGGAGGATGCCCGTATACCACGGGAGACCAGCGAGCGTCGTGAAAACAACGCCGAACACAAGGGTGGGGAGAACGAAGATCGCGAAACGAGTGTTTCTGGAAACAGAAGTGAGAAGAGCAAACAAAGACGAATGAAAAACGCACCTCTCACTCATCGGCCCTCTCCGTTTGTTACCCTCATCGTCCCAGCCGCCTTCCTCAAGCGCACGCTTCCAAGCACCGAGCGACTTGAGCTCAACAGCCATATCCCGTGGGGTACGGCCCTCCGCGTCTTTTGCACTCAAAACCGCACCCTTCTCAATCAGCCGCCGTATCGCAACTCTATTCCCGCGCACGACCGCCCAATGCAGCGGCGTCAGCCCCGCATCGTCTTGCACCGTCGGCGAAGCGCCATGCCTGAGCAACAAATCCACGCTCAACGCGTCGCCCTGGTACGCCGCCCACATGAGCGCTGTGTGTCCCTGAGCATCCCGGGAGTCGACATTGACAGGCTGGTGTAGAAGATACAGCAAAGGCATGATGCTGCTGCTGTGTGTGACGAGATGAAGCGAATTGTAGCCCTGCGAGTCGGCGATGGTGGGGTCGGCGCCGTGGGCGATGAGGAGCTGGATGACGTAGAGGTAGCCGCCGCGGGCTGCCCATTGCATGGGGGTCGCGACGAGGTCACCGCCGAGGGCATCGACATCTGCGCCGGCGTCGAGAAGGAGGCGGCAGGCGGGTAGTTGGGCGTTGATGGCGGCCCAGTGGAGAGGAGTGATGTTTTGGGCGTCGCGGTCAGTGGCGCGTGCTCGGCCTGAGTCGAGAAGGGAGCGGATAGTGGCAACATCTCCCCGTTGGGAAGCCACAAATATGTTGGTCTATTCGTTCGTCAGAAGCGGATAAGACGTAGCTGAAAATGACGCACATCTTCTTCCGGCGTCGTTTGGTTTAAAGCTTGGGTAAAAGAAAGGTCGGCGGTGGCATTGTCTTGAGAGACAGCAGCAGTGGAGGTGGGCGGGGCGGGTTGCATCGTCTATTCAAGACAATTTTTGAGATATTCGTTGGCACATTTGTATCAGACTCACAAATGCTCCGGAAAACCAAGGATGGGGCTACAATTCGTATGTAGCAATGGGATTTGTGCCTGTCAGAACCTTTGTTCTGAGCGTCGGTTAGCAGAATGGAAACGACCTACGTCGGGTCAGCTATGTATCAATGGTTCTCCGGTGCTTTCGTATCGGGCTTTCCGGAGTGGTACAGTAGCCTTGAAGTCTCGGTCAAAAGCGAGGAGTGCACAAGCTCTGTAGCACTAACAGTGTAAGGAAGAGTTGTCGTCGTCGGTTCGGCCTTAGTGAGGCGGTGTCAGCGGCAATCAGCGGGCTGATGTCAGCTGAGCGCTGAGCGCTGAACGTTCAACTTGACTTTCAACTCTGCCACATTGACTGTTTGACAACTTGGACGTGCCGACTTGTCTGTTCTGCTAGACCACTGTTGGGGATGCCTGTAGCCCACTGAGCTTCATTCAGGCACTCGTGGCAAGCATGAAAATGGGAATGGTTCAAGCAAGGTTCAAGCGAATTCGTTTCAAATGATCTTCCTGGACTCGAGTCTTGGAAGGTCACGGACTACCAGACTGCAGTAACTCACGATCTAAACGTGGGTTATACGCCGCTCAGAGCCTCATACGATATCTCAGCATTGAAAAAAAAAATCAGGCGCTTCAGCTCCTGTTTCGTCCAAATTCAAGGATGGGGTGGGTACTTTGCCAGAGCTCCTGCTGTTGCTTGTGTCCTTACCTCCATCATGCATTCCGCGCTTCAACTGAGCAGTCTCGACTCGCTTTCGCCTCCAATTCAAGTACGTTGCACAACAAACGTCGCAACCTCAACTCTTTTTCTGACTAAACCGTCAGCCGAAAAAAAGCATCACACCCGCTGCGAAGTGGGTCTATCAAGGTCAGCGTGCTTTTGGAGACCACAGCGTAGAAGACCAGCGGTGGGCAGAAGTTGTTGCTTTCCTTTCCGTATATCACGCCAACCTCGACACTGCATTGATTCCTTCCGACGATCAGCTCGATACGCTGTCTTCTCCGACGGCCCCATCCTCATCGCCAAAAACACCCTCCAATCTCTTTGCCTAATCGTGAAATCTCCGCCGTTCGCCTTCGAAGAATTCTGGCTTCGCGTCGCGAATCGCGTGTTGCAGCTAATGCCATTCTTCGACATGCACCGTGTCCACATCCCGACTAGCTACACACCCTGGCCCCATGTAGATCAAGGTTTTGTCTGTCGATGACCCGATACTTGCTGGATACTTCCTTTGGTGCGAGGAGGTTTCGCGTGCGCAGCAATCTGACGGTCGCATGCATCTATCTCATGTTGGTACCGCAGGATCCAGGATGAAATGTTTTAGTTGCCTTTCCGCATGGACACCTCGCGTACGCATGATATGTTGGTGAAAATCGCTGAAGGCATATTGAAATCCAAGGAGATGCCAGCGCGAGAGGTCATTGAGAGGCAGACTAGGCATTTATTAAAGGAGTTCGACAATGAACTTTCAACCCATTAATCTTCTGTAACATTGACTACTCGCTTGCTACTCATTCAACGTTTACTGAGCTTGACAAACACTCTCATCTTGAACTTGAACCATGGGAATTCAGGTTGAGAAATTCATACTTATGCGCACTACGAATCACTACCGCACTTGTGAAGGCAAGAAGTTCAAGGAGAAGATAATACAAATAAAGTTGTTCTGTTAAACACATTGTTTCCTCCTTGTTTCTTTCTTCTAATTCAACCAAACTGAACCAGAACAGCAATTGGTACCAGTAATACTATACCGTCGATTAGTGACAGAGAGGAGGATAAAGTTCGGGAAGACACGCACTTGACACGATCCAACAACACCAGCTCCAGCCCTTGAAGCTCATATAATGCAACAAAGTCGGTATCTTGGTCTGTCAATAGCAGCATATTTTTACTCGCGTCGTCCCATGGTGATACGCTCAAGATGTTGCTCGTCCCGCCAGCCTCGGGGGTAGGGAGAACGAATAAGGTGTCTTCAAGCGATCCGTCGGAGGCGAGGGACCAAGCAGAGATGTATCCAGGGAAATTGACATCCCTAGAACGTGTGCTAGCGTACAAGGTCTTGCCGTCGTTGGAGATCACGATCTCGTCGCCCCAGTAGAGAGAGGCGTTTGCTGGTGTTAGACCTGGCGATACTCATAAAGTTTCGGGAGGGAAATACATGTACGAGAACTCACCGAAAGGCGTAACAGCAAGAGACGTGTTCGTAAAGTGAAGAGCGCCTTCCTCGGGGTCGATAGCGAATTGATCAACGCGGAGGCCTTCTTCGTCGATGAGGTAAAAGTAGGCGCCATTTGATGTGATAGCTGCGTGTCGCGGCCCTGCACCGAGTTGGCTTGGGGCGAAGTCTCCCAGCGCGGTAATTGTGCCGTTAGGAAGGTGCAAAGCGTAGGAGTGAACAGTATTGAGGCCCAAGTTCTATGAATCGGATTAGGTCTAGACTCGAAAAAGGTAGGGAACATACAGTAAGATACATGTATTTGAGATCAGGAGTCGTGGCGAAACCGTGCAACGTTGATCCATTGGCAAACTCGAGAGCTTGGATTTTGGTGGAAATGGCTCCATGCTTGTCAACAGCCCAGACTTCGCCGCAGGGCGTGACAAAGTCAAGACCGTAAAACACGCCGTGCTCCCCCGCCTCGGCAATAAAGTCGTTTGCGATGGGTTTGGTCCCGCATGAAGTTACAGTGTTGAGGTGAGAAACGGAAAAGTCGCGTTCAATCTTGTATGAGCTGAACGTTCGCTGACCGTTGTTCGGCGGCGACCAGCCGGATCCGTAGACAACATTTGCTTTGCGCTAGTACGGTTTAAGCTACTTACCGACGGATGAGGCGAAGCGGATCAACGTACGTTAACGGACAGCCATGGGTGGGCGGCGGCCGCGCGGGTGGTATGCGTCAGCGTCAACGACTTCGCGTGAGCATCTATGGCGAGGGTGTAAAGATACCCTTCTCCGACGTCCTGTGTCCCATCCAACATCTTGGTGACATTGTACGCCGAACCAAAATTCCCGACGAGAACGTGATGCGTGCCAGCGGGATGGTGGTGGTCACCATGAGCTCTCCCAGACTGGGCGAAAACAAGACCCAGCCATAGCACCTGGAGTAAATGCTTTCGAGCCCGAGTGACGGAAACCATTGACGTGGAAGGACGACTCGGAGATGGGCAGGGCAGAAGAAAAGTGAGTGCACTAGCGCGCAGTTTATATCAGGTTTGTGGGCGCGAGAGTCATGTGTCCGTCGATCTGGCAATACTTTCAACCGACGGATTCAAGCGCGACGCTAGTGAGGGTTACCACAAGGAAACGGGGCTAGAGCCCGGGAGCCCCACTCGGAAAATTTCCTTGGATGATGGATACTAGGACCA
Source organism: Favolaschia claudopus (assembly GCA_037176885.1). Classification (NCBI taxonomy): domain Eukaryota; kingdom Fungi; phylum Basidiomycota; class Agaricomycetes; order Agaricales; family Mycenaceae; genus Favolaschia; species Favolaschia claudopus. The sequence goes on from JAWWNJ010000104.1 coordinate 587,605, forward strand.
GGACGATGTAATACTTGTGCAGGAATGCGACTGCGCTACGTCCTTGTAAGTTGTGAGCATAGTATCATACATCTGGGTACCAATAAGCAAGCGATACCAAAGATTCATGGATTCATCTACACTTGAACTCCTGCACGTTTTGTCGGACGAACATCTTCTGGTGGGTGCGGGAAGGTCGGGCCGCGGGAGTATAATCGGCTATCACACGTGGCCGCGGCGGTGTGTGTCGAGAGTGTTGTGACAGTGTGACCGCCCCGACTTCAGCTCGGCATTTTGAAAAAATTCGCGAGACCTCCTGCAACTCTCAAAGCAACTCTCCAACATTGCGTACGTACGCGTGCTTTCCAGGTCGCCCAGACACAATACATACTCTGTCTCTATCCGGTATCTCTTGGAATATGGCAGGCATGATCACAAAGCCCGTGGACGAGGCGGCAGTCTCACCTATAAGGTAAGTACGAAAACCTCTGTATTCTATATTTGCTTATAAGAGACTAGATCTCGTCGGAAATCCGAGTGAAAGGTACACACGCGGCGGACGGCCATTGCGATCTACGTGCGAAGAGCTCCATCTCAACTCATCGACATTGTACTCGATTCAATTCCCTTTGCAATTACAGGCTTTCAAGCTGCGAAGCACTATTTACGGCCACCATAATGGGCTGGAAGTAAGTGGAAGCTCCTGTCACGACTGATAAAATTTACCGATAACTATTAACCAGGTGTTTGCTGTCTTGGACTTAGATCTACAACATACGCTTGTTCTCGCGAGAGACAAACCACAACTCGATGCAGAACAGGCACCCAGTCAAGACTTGGATTCTTGTATCTCGGCGGCTTCCCCCGAACACAATTTCTACAATGTCTGCAGCAGTCTGCAGCAGTCTGCAGCTGACCCGCATTGATGACTTCTAAGAAGCTCTACCTCCATCTTCCCTGATCTCTTACCTCACTTGCTGTACGCGAAGCATTCCGACTGCGTTCTGTCAGTCCTTGTCGGTCATATATACAGTCCCCATGAGAATTTTTCCGCTTCCTGGACGCTCTTGTCTCCATCCACTCCGGGTCCTTATCATGTCAGCCTCGCTCAAGGACATCGACAACGAGAAATCCGCCGTGGACTACAGAGAGGTGCTTGTCATCTATCCCACCCCACATCTGTAATACTGAATGGCCCCCGGGGGTACGCTAGGACGCAGAGTCGCAAACAGACTCATATGTATACGACGAAGCAGCGGAAAGAACCCTTCTGAGGAAGCAGGATATTCGAATCATCCCTTTGTCCTCGGCCATCTATCTGCTCGCATATCTAGATAGGTCCAATATCGGTGAATGGCTTCTGAGCGAGCCATCGAGGGCAGCGACTGACGAGGAAATGCTTTCAAGGCAATGCGAAGATTCTCAACTCAGAGACGCACAATGATCTGCTATCGGAAACCCATATGACGAGTTTACAATACACGTATGTGCATGCGTTTTACTGCAGCTTCCGTTTACTTACTCATCCTCGATCAGGATCGCTCTCATGGTTTTTCTAATCGCTTATGCCCTCTTCGAAGTTCCGTCAAACTACCTGCTGAAAAGACTGAGCCCGAGTGTATGATGTCTTGTAGCTCGTCCACTCAGAACCGCCTCCCTAAAACGACACCCAGCGCTGGATTGCTTTCCTCATGTTGGTGTGGGGCGCGTTGACCATGGGGCTTGGTGGGACACATACATATGCGGAGGTTACAGTTGTGCGATTCCTTCTTGGTGTTTTCGAAGCCGGTCAGTCGAGATATCTCCTTTATATACCATTGCTGCTCTAACCTGCGTCGCTCGCCAGGCTTGTTCCCTGGCCTCGTATACTTTCTGACCTTCTGGTACCGGTATGCGGCGTATCCTATCTACAACCCCAATCCATACTCACTCGTTTCCAGAACGGAAGAGCGTTCAATGCGAGTCGCATTCATCCTCGCCTCTGCGACTCTAGCAGGAGCGTTCGGCGGCGCAATTGCTTTTGCGGTGGGACATATGAACCAGGACCAAGGCTTGTCTGCCTGGCGCTGGCTTTTCATCCTTGGTGACGATACACTCCTTTTCCAATCCTACGCATTATAATTGACCTAAATCACAGAGGGCCTCCCCTCCTGCCTATCTTCTTTTCTGATCTTCCTCCTCCTTCCTGACTACCCGGAGACCGCTCGTTGGCTCACCCCGGAGGAGAAGAAACTTGCCGCTCATCGACTCCGAAACCAAGGTTCGCTTGGAAGCAGCAAACCCATGACATGGCACGAAGCCAAAGACACCTTGATGGACTGGCGGCTATATGGCCACTACGCTGTTAGTCGCAGCTCATATCTCCTCTGTTCTCAATCTCATGGCGCATACATAGATCTACTTCGGTGTATCCCCCCCATTTTCCAGCCTGTCCCTTTTCACGCCGTCAATCGTCGCCGGCTTGGGATTCAAGTCATTGAAAGCAAACCTGATGACCGTACCACCATACGCAGCAGCGTATTTCGTCACCGTGCTCACCTCTTGGTCTGCTGACCGCTACAATTCGTATGTCGTTTCGCTTCCGATGGTCCTTGCCCTTACGCACGCCATCACAGACGAGGGCTTCACTCCGGGATCGCCTGCCTCGTCGGTGCAGCGGGATTCATTGCATCAGCAGTACTGCCCGCAGATGCCTACGCCGTGGGTCCTCTTTCCTTTCTCTGCCTTCGTGCTTGACTCCTCATCGCCACCAGCATCGATACGGCGCCCTCATCGTCGGCGCCTGCGGCTCCTTCGCCTCGATCCCTCCCCTTCTCGGCTGGATCACCTCCAACACATTCTCGACCGCATCCGCCGGCCTAGTCATCGCTCTCAACATCTCCTTCGGCGCTCCCGGTCAGATAGTCGGCGTATGGATATACAAGGCGAATGAAGCCCAGAAGGGATACCCTACAGGTCATTGGACCAATGCGGCGTTGTTGCTGTTCTCAGCTGCTGGGTGCTTGGGTCTGTCTTTGTTTTATCGGAGGCGAAATGCGGAGCTCAGACAAGGAGGAGAACAGCGCTTGTATAGGTATTGAAGGGTTGCGGGTTACGATGACGAGACTCATGTATTGGTATCAAAAGTTCCAGAAACACTTTACTGGATCGATCCCTGACATTGGTGTATGAACGACGAGGTTTCAATTCAGAGCATGTACTATACAACAATCCGACTTGTAAATATCCCGTCAAGCAAGTTTTTTTATGCCCGCAGTCGAGTCGAGGACGAAACAACTCATCTCGCGGCGGTTTTTCGCGTTATCCAGTGTTTTTGATATTATTATGAATGTCTTTAAGGTGGATTGCAAGGACATCTGGAGCTTGAATCAGAATGGAGCGTACATGACGATGATGAAGAGAACTTGCCTTGGTCACTTGCGCCAAACGCGCAGCCGTCCCATGAAGCACTTCATCTTGCTTCGCGGCGCTTTCGGCTCGCTGTCGATGATGACATGAATTACCGACAGCTGGTCCTCCAACGACGACACCATCGGCGAGACGTCGTGCACGCGGGGCGCGAAGATCGCATTGCTCGAGGGACGCGACCCCTTGAGATTGGACTGCCCCGGAACGGCGAGATGGGTCGGCGGCATGTCGCGGTCGTCGGGGAAAGTGATAGGGCGCGCAACCCGAGCAGCGGAGCTGTAGCCGCTGTCGCTGTCGGTGGAGTCGCCGGGGACGTCGCATTGGCTGCATTCGGTACGCTGGTAAGTGACCTCCCCTCCGAACGCAGCTCCCTCCGCGACCCTCTGCACGGCACGGGAGGCCAACAGGTAGTCCGCCTCCGACATGTACAGATGGTGCATCTTCAGCATTTCGTCCTTCACTTCGACGAGAGAGAGACGACTCGTGGGGTCGATGCGGAAGCACTTGGTGAGGAAGTCGTTCAGAGTGCGGGAGATGGGACAGATTGTGCGAAGGAAATCGGGGTTCGCCATGAACGAGTTCCAGCGAGGGTCGCTGGCTTGTGCCCTCCGCCATGGTTTCATGCCGGCGATCATGTTGAGCAGCACGATGCAAAGCGCCCAGGTGTCGCTGTCGGCGGTGCAGTAGGAAGACGAGCCCGTCTCGAAGGATTCTGTATGAATCGCGATGAGCAAACGAGACGATGAACTTGGGAGGTTGGACAAACATACCGGGCGACATGTAGGAAGGGGTGCCACAGTTGGTATTGCGAATGATACACTGGTCCGTGGACAAGCCGAAGTCAGCGATGAGGGGATTCTCGCCGTCGCTATCGACCAGGATGTTTTCTGGCTTGATGTCACGGTGGTAGATACCATGCGCGTGGCAGAATAGGATAGCGTCAACGATGGAGTTGAATACGCGTCTGATCAAGGCCGTCTTACGGTGATACACACCGCGCACGATGGCGGCGTGCATATCGCTGCCGGGGCAGAGGTCAAGCACGAAAAAGCGGAGGTCCTGTTCCACAAAAGAACCGTGGAATGTGACCACATTGGGATGGCAAGAGGCACGAAGGTGCAGACGGCGTTCGCGCTCCTGCAGCTTAGCATCCCTGGAGCCGTGAGCAGTCCTTTTCAGGCACTTGACGGCGTAGAAGGAGGGACCCGAAGGACCGAGGTTTTGGGCCTTGTAGACTTGCCCAAAAGCCCCGTGCCCCATTCGCTTAACCAGGCTAAGCATCCCGTGGTCAACAGTGTGACCGGTGAGGTTGGGGAGGTAAGATGACTGAGAAGGCATTTCGAGCAAAAAATAAGGTGGTAAAGGCGGATGAGATGTAGCGGTGGTTACTTGCGTAGAAGCACGCAGATGTAGGAAGTAGCATCGAACAGAGACCAGGTTTTATACTCCTCCTAGAAAGTCTCACTTGGTGAGTTTTTTCTGCAGTCTCACATTTCGACCCCAAGTCTCACATTTTCCCGCCGGCGTCCCCGAGTCTAGATTGGGCCCAGAGCATGAACAGTAGCCAGAAGAGCGTTAGAATACTCCGCGAAGAGAGACATCCCAGCGAAGGAGGGCCGAGTGGACCGAAATCACGGGAAAGGGAAAGGGAGGTGCTCAATCAATATGTGGCTGTGCAACCCGACTTGGTAGAATCGGTGGCAGGTTATTGTCCAAGATTCGAGCAAGATCCAATCCTAGAATCTTCGCAGGTCTCCCTGGACCGTTGATGAGCAGGAGTTTCTTCAAGCCAATACTCAGCCAATTGTCAACAAATTTGTGAAAATCTCAATTTTACCTATAACCGCAAGAAACAGGAAGGCAGGATTCCAATGGGTTCAACTATCGTAGACGATTCGTGGCAAGCCAAAGTCAATCGACCTGGTTGGCACAGTGACGCCTACGATCCACACCAATCTTCAATCAACTGAGATCGACACGCATAATATATTATCGAGGCTCGGGCAGAGCATTGGCAAGCGCAGGTGGGCACGGGCAATGCTGCCTCGCCTGATTAAAATGCGACTGCCTCCGAATCCTCGGATTGTGCTTTCCTCCTACCATGCCTTTCTCCCCTCGGACCCACTGGCAGTCCGCCGTGCCTCCGCCGCCTACTAGTACTTCACTGTACTTGGGAGAACGCGCCGTTATAGGTTCGACCGAGGTCGTAGGTTTCCCGCAAACAGTTCCCAGCGGAACGACAGGCGCCGTGTACTTCGCGTACCAACCCCAGTTGGAGGTTGTTCTTTGTACAATTTGTCTCCATCTTCACAAACATTCAACTTCCGCGCTGCAAGTGCGCTCAGCCTATGGGAAATCTGTTTCGCCTTTCTTGATCACCGCGTCCAAACCCTCTGCGATGGGTGGTTCGCCACCGACCATATCGATAGCAAGGCCAACAGCATCCTCACGGTCGAGGAGCGCCGCAAGCGCGGTCGCAACGTCGTCACGCTATGACAGCAATTCAGTCAGAGTAGCGTTTTTCACGAGAACGAAGGCTTACAGATATAGTGGGAGAGAGATGCGTGTGTCCAATAGAAGCCTTGCCTGTCCCCGATTCGTTGTTCAGCCCCCTAACCCGAAAATAGTCCACTTGAAAGCCGTGCGCTTCACCAGCTTCTTGTCAGCCTCGTACTTCCACTTCATATAGGCGGCAATGGCGCCGTGTACGCGCTTTGACATCGCAATGTCTTCTTCCGTCTACACAACGCCGTCAATTCGCATTGAAATGTACGAGAAGACCGCAGACAAACGCACGTAGTGAGCCGGCATTTTCTCTGGATCGCGTACATCGATGGCAGAGACAAGAATCAAGCGCAGACGTGCGGTCTCGACGGCCTCAATTGCATCGAAGACTTTCAGCGCCCCCTGGTAGTCGACGCTCTTTGTGCGTTCTTCCCCGCCCTTGCCGCCCGCACCCGCACTAAAATACAGGACATCTGCGCCTTGGAGTTGGAATGCCTTGCTGAAGTCTCCTACCGGCGAATCTTCGAGCGAGAGGAGAAGGAGGGTTGCGGAGACAGCTTTTATGTCCTCTTCATGTGCCTGTGTTCGGATGATTGAGGTAACGCGGTGAGATGGACATGGTTCGTGGCCAAATCGTTCAAGACAAGTTGTTCGCATCACGGCAATCACAGCAAATTTGGAAGGCCGGCATTTCTCGGCAGATGCCGGCCGGGAGATTTTGCATTTTTCGGCCTCTTAAGTTCTGGGCCGAAGACTACCGCTCCTTGTATGGCACTTGCAAGCTGCGAATGCACATAGTCACTGGCGCTGTTCATTCGAAGTATCAGTCTCGACGACTCGGAGACTGGAGTCAGGGCAGTATCATGATGATTTGGGCCTTCACAACTCGAAACAACGTTTTTCAAAGAAAATTGTGGACCCAAAGCCATGACATGACATCCCTCTCAGCCCGTCCTTGTACACGAACATGACTTTCGTTTCTTGGCCCACCATCAGACAGTCTGCGGTTCAAGTGAACTTGTATGCGACCGTCGGCCACATCTGGGACAACCATAAACCGCAGGATCACTCAGGGCGGAGCTTCTTGGGCCCCGGGTTAGCTCTTCCCAAACGTTCGTTCGCATTTCAGTCTGTCCTTCCATGGACCCACCAACCTTTGATTTTACTGTCTGTTCCGAGGGCAGGATCCCTTCTGTGGTAAATACTACGAAGGCCGGCGAGTCAATGGCGGCGATGCGTTGTCACCTTCTTTGTTCAGCGTCGGGAATGGAAACATACTGCGTATGCGGCTGCAAGTCCCAAAAGCTCGTCAGCTTGATTTGATTTCGTTCGATTCGCCGAGCTAATCTTTGCTAGTTTAGTAAGTAACTGTTTACGTGCTGCTTTTCACTTGACAATGGCGAAGATTCGTTCGATCACGATGGACTCGACTTATTATTCTCAAGCGTCGGGGTCTAACGCGGCTCGACTGTGGCTCGCTGAGCCTGAGCCAACAACGCGTCGATATTCTTCCTTAAATATTCGGGTGGGCTCGGCACTTGGCATTTTTCTGCCTCGCGTGAGAGTCCAGATCTTTCTTGTCTCAATTGCAGGGTGCAAACAATTGGGGTCATAACGATGAGTTGTGGGAAGGGACAGGGCTTGTATTGATGAAACTCGTGGAGGCGTCGAGATCTGACCAGGATATTTCTGGCACAAACTAATGCATCTCGGTGGAACGCACACCATTCGGTGCATTCGATGCAGACTTTTTCAACGGAGGAATCTTCATCTGGGCCCTCTAGAATTCTCAAAAACCCTGAGTACCGTGAAGCTCAGAGTTCGTTCTCGAGGTGAGTCATATCCCCTTGATAAATATTCGATCACTTTTCGCTCCTTTAGTGAAAGTCAAGAAGCACAAATGGCCGAGATTGCTCCTGGTAAACCGGAAAACTCGCAATCCCCTCGTTTCTTTTCTTCTTTTTGACGTTTAAACATTTAGCGTGCCGCGCCCAAGGCAGAATGCTCCGAAAATCCACGGCAGTTACTCAGAAAGTCAGTTGTAGCGTTTGCACTGGTTCTGGAACACATCAACTACCTGGTTTTGAAGCGGATTTCGACCACGAAGGTATGTATATCTACGTCCCCCAGATATCGCGCTCAGTCAATACAGATAGTCCGAAATAATCGCCCCAATTCTTGGGATGTTCCGACCTGTTTGTCCGAACTGGTCGTTTGTCACTTGCTTCGTCCTCGGACGGCGACTAAGAGGAGGTAGACCTTGGAAAAATTGTCCCCCATTCAGATAATTTACGACAGACGCATAGACTCGACACCAGTCGTTATTGACGGAAACACACCACGGTGTGTGATCAAACGACTGTCTTTGATCTTTTCACCGTGGACTGGTTCGAGTCTAACAGACGCATCACAATTCACCCTGCAAATTGGGCAACAAGTTTTCCGATTGTTCCTCCCTTTCACATAAAAATAATATGCCCATCTCCGTTCCCGTTCACAGTCTTCCGATGAAACCTTATCTTGCAAAACGCTCGCGAACCGCTAGCGACGTCATTCTCGATCGCCCGAACGGTTGGGATGTACGTACTTTCAGAATTTTCACGCTTGTTGTGCTCAGAAATGGTTGCGAAATCCCATTATCTATGGATATTACAATTCCAGTTGTCTCAAACGTATCGAGAGTCCAAATGAAGGTAATACCTCCTCTGTCATGTAACGAACGCACTCTCACTGACTTGAGCAGGATGAAATGATCATCAGTACTCAAAAAGACGACCATTAGCTTCCACTGACGGAAGTTGTAAACCTGGATCTACGCGTAAACGTTTCCCCGGTTTGGGTTGACACTGACACATAACTGACATAGTGTGAATCTGTGTGAATAAAGGTTCAATTGAAGTCACTCTGTTCAACTTCTGCCGCACAAGACTGATGCGCCATCTCGGATCTCCGTCACTTTGCCCACAATACTCTTTGCAATCTTTGTTCGGATAAATCTCTTCGGGGCTTGGCCTGAAAAACGAAACATGAGACGGTAAAACCAACGCCCAACGCTCGACTCGCAGCCACCCAAGGTACAATGTTACTTTTGAGACTGACCTGGAGCGCAGGGCAGCATCTGTCAAACTCAAATGACCGCGGTCATTGAATATACCTCACTTAGAGGAATCATGATGCAACTCAGGTGGATTAATGTCACAGAGAGTGCCCTTGCGCAGTCAAGATACTATGTCCCACACTGATTTTCACTGTATGTGCGGTCCTCGTGAACGCCGTCGATTGCATGAACCACGATGATTTGAAGGTCGCTTGTGGGTGGTCTGGACTCCGGCTCATATTGGCACCTCACAGCGATTTTCGTCGCTACGCGGAGTCGATTCAAGGCTATATGATCGTCGAACCGAGTCCTTCTGGGCCCGGGCCCTCGAGCTGTCGTCTCACTACATCCAGTGGTTGTTCATTGGTCGCAGTCATTGGTGAAGGCTTGAGATTTATCCAATCAGGTTGTTGCGCTACAAAATTGACACAGTGCTTCCCAGATAATCGACCGTTCGAGACCAGGTTCACAAGATGCATAGGTGAATCGCCGCCCACCCTAGAATTTGAAATCCCGTCGGCCACACGCTTCGGGAAAAGTATTGGTTTGTGACATATTTATGGCATTATTTATCGGCAAAAAATCGAACTTCTGTGACGAAGACTGAACTCTGAAGTTTCTTGATTAGACGAACTTTCAGCAGATTAGGCATAAATCTGTGAGTCTCGATGGTTGCTACTTACTGGCTAAAACAGACTCTCAGAGAACATGGTCAGCACAACGCTCAAGACATCCATCAAGCAATTCCCATATCGAGCTGGTTTACCTGATGCGCTGATTTCATCAATATCTGTCGGCGTTCCGAAATTCGGCTGATTCTTTGACGAACTACTGTTTCTGGGCTTGTAAAATCCAGAATATTGCCGTCTTGTATCAGTAAGGCAGTTCAAATAGTTATAACCATTCCACCTTTTTTTCGACCCCCTGTGTGAATGGTATGGAGCAACCCCTCAGCCCTTTGGCCCTGATTGGCCGATCAAACTATCATCTGCGTCAGCCATGCCATCAGGCGCTGCAGACAGTTGAAGTCGATGGGAGTGGCTCAGCTCGAGATGTTGTTACTTTTGTGTTGTGAAGCTCACCACCAAGAGCCCAAAACTTCGGAGTTCGTAGTTTGAACTACCGAATTACTTGTTTTGGACATCGTACAATCACTTCCGTGCCAAGTTACGTTCTTGCAGAAAACTTCTGTCTACACCCTTCAAAACTCCTCAAACATACTCACTTGACAGTTGAAAAAGGCCAGAAAGTATCAAATTTCACTTGCAGTTCGATTATTTACCGAAAAAAGATCTCATACATATTTTTTTCTTGCCGCGCAGTCACTCGCGATCGAGACACAAACATTACTCAGGCTGCCCTCAAGAAATTTAGTTCACATCGGTATCAGCCGTTGAATCTGCCTGCCCGTTTCGATTCGGGTCCCAACTCATTTAGGGACACTTTGCATTCTTGACTCTCCTCATTTTCCCTTATTTTCTGTGCCCACGACTTGCTTGCGACTTGGACCTTCACCGATAGATAAGTGCTCAATGCTTTCGCGTGGCGAAGCACGTTCGAGACATCGTTCATCGTCATTCTGGAACAGCTGACGGTATTCAAAACTAGATGAGTAGCCGGAAATTTGACGGCATCTCAGATTCAAGTTATTCTTTACACATGCTGAAGCCTCACTGTGGGGGTTGGGGTAAATTTGGTATCGCTACAGCTCCTGAGCGGCATATTGCGATCAGCGTTCACGTTGTACTTATGTATCGCGGGAGAAACTCGTATCTGGTATGTTTAGCTTTAAGTCATCGCGCGTGGCAAAAGATCTAGTAATGCGCACCCACAGGCTTCGGATTCCGCCGAGAAGTTCGTGCACCCACAGCGATCAAAGTTGTGGGCAACTGATTCCAGACATCCAAGTTCGGCATCAGTAAATTAGGGTTCGGACTTCCAACCATTTCCCGCTCCGCGGTTGACCACGACCGCTGCACCTGTTGAACGTATTTCGTTTCAGATCAATTCATGGTCGCAAAGGCGCGAGCCCCGGATGCATTGAATCAAAACGATTCGGGAACCAGCCATTTACCCGAGGAAGGTCGTGAATTTGACTTGACCAATCACGCTGCTCACCTGCGACTGCAAATCCAGTCTAACTTCGTTTGTTTACTCTGCAATTTCCTACAGCAGGCTCCGGGAACCAATCGACGTTCAAGGACGAAAAAGACGGATGCTAAAATCGGGTTTCTGTTTCATACGTTGTGCGCTTCGTGCGAAAAACCCGCCACATTCAGTGTTTCGCTCCTAAAGGGAAGAAATTGAGTCCTTCCGCGTTTGATGCTTGACAACTCATAGTGGAAAAGTATATCCTCGATTACGGCCTGAACTTTTTGTTCCGGTTGTACTTTCGTGTGAGCCAAAACTAGTTTTCTGTTCGCCTCTGCTGCGTTGAGTGAATCTGTCCGGCGAATAAAGTCATAACTCACTTAACTCAGGGTGCTCGGTCATCAACTCGGTCAATGAACCCCACAGAGTCTCGAAGGTTTGAACTTACATAAACAGGTTGGACCATGGGAGCAAACTTTTGAAACTCCGATCCCAACGCATCATCGTTACAGAATGATGGCTCCCGCGGCCAATCGAATGAAATCCAGATATCCTGTGGCAGACTGGTAAGTTTGCATGTCTGGACGCATTCTAAACATACATAATTGTGCATATGGAATACATTCAGTTTTTTCTAGTTTGTTCGTCAATGTCAAATATCAGGGTTCTAAAATCAGGACGGATCACGAACGGCAGACTCCCAACAATTCAATTGGAAAAACGAGATGTGGCTCTCGCGAGCTGTTACTTCCATGACCTACATTGTGTTTCCTCTCAGAGGGTACGCGCCTCGTTTTCGCTCGAAATATGAACGGCCGGAGCTTTTTACGATATGTTCTCGATCGACTTGCCACAGCCGCCGCGGAGTTTAAATTTTCATCTCGAGCCGAGCCAATTACTCAGCCGGCCGGCGCTCGGTTGTAATTACTAGTTAGCGCCCACTACAACCTTGCTTGCTTCGTGAGATCGAACGAGGCTGATAGGCAGATTCCGAGTTTTTTCTCGGTTTTGCCGCCGCGAGATGGGGTGCAGGACACTGGCGGCCTTTCCCACTGTTCACGAAGGTGATAATTCTGGCGACTCGGCCTCCCACTCCCACTACCCGGGAGAGCACGCACGGTATCCAAACGGTATCACCCAGACTCGCTCTTCAAGAATAGTGTACGAGAGACTTGACGAGAAGCTTTTGAGCTTACAGCTTCTTCCAGTTCGCTCCAATTTGGCTCGCTCTATCCGGTCAATGAATATTCAAAGCTGCCCCTGCTATACAGTAGGTATATGCCCCGGTGTTGACTGCAATCGCGGGATAAAGTCCC